>CM060731.1:53624852-54303887 GCA_030704615.1 Takakia lepidozioides
TCCTTTCAAGCTTCTTTATCATTGTGCTAGACTACTTTATTGTGCCTATATGTGTGGTGTGGTCTGGACAGCGATGTAGTTGTGTAGCGATATGTATGCGCACGACAGGTTTCATAATGAGCATTGCATAATAGTGGGGCTCCACCCACTGATATTGCAAGTCTAAATGTATATTTATATAAATGGCTTCTGAAATAATTAATTAAAATGCCGAGAAAAACAAAATATAACAATGTTTGAAAAATAAATGTGGGGTTTGTATCGTATTGGTAGTTAAAAAAGTTGAAATGAAAGGGACGCAAATCTGAGTAATAAAATTACTGAATGAAACTGAATATAATGGAATTGGATATTATAATATAGCTAAAAGATAAATTTGAAGAGATAAATTTGAAAAGAATTGGATGTTATAGAACTGTACATTGGATTACTAAACTGAAGGGAATTAGGAATATAATGGAATTGGATGTGATAAAACAACCCCTAATCTGAAATGAACTAATGAATATAATGGAATTCCAGAAGAAAAAAAAAAACACATTTGTTAATTTTCAAGTATAACTAGGGTAGCATGTGTCGTTGGCCCAAGTGTCCAGCGTCATCTAAGTGTAAGTGCAATCCCCTATGTATCCAAAGACCCTCATATTTGGGAGATCTATGGTAGCATGTGCTGTTGGCCCAAGTGTCCAGTGTCATCTAAGTCCAAGTCCTATGTCAAGGCCCAAGTGTGAAGAATTGAAATCTAAGCCCAAGTGCAATTTCCTATGCATCCAAGTGTTTCTCTCATGTAGAGGCCCAAGTGCGACCTCCATTAGTGTCCAATGTCATCTAAGCCCAAGTGCAATCCCCTATGCATCCAAAGACGTCGCAGTTTAGGAGATCTCCACGACATTGTTCCAATAAAGCCCACTTTGCTATTTTTGCAATTTCCCATGTTGAGGCTTCTCATTTTTGAATAATTGGGTCTTTAAGTCTCATGTGTGGGCCATGCAGTGGGCCCCACGCACGGACGAGGGGTGGTTTCGGGTGACCCCGCCGCAACCCATGACCCGGCCCGGGTCCGCAAGGTAAGGGTATGCCGCAGGTAGGATCCGCAGGCCGTGACCTAAAGGTGGGTCCACCCTCCTAGGCCACGTTGGGGTTGACTGCGGCTGTTTTCTAGGTTAAGAGATAAAAAAATTGCGGGTATTGCAATAAGCAATCGGTAGTGTGGTGGTTGGGTGTAGTAAATGATATCTGTGAGGTTGTGGGTTTAGCTTTGGATGGTGTTGTATGTGCATTAATGATGGTCTTTTTTTTACGGGTGAGTTTTTCCGGAAAATTTTCTAAGTCCAGAGCAGACCCGGACCCGCGAGTAAACCGGTTGTCGGTGGTCGCGTGGAAGGCGGGGGTGACCCCGCGTTTGTGTGTCCGCTTGGCCCACACTGGCGTTTAGACCCAATTATTCAAAAATGAGAGGCCGGAGGCTTCATATATTGATATTATATCCACTTTGCTAGTTTTCGCGAATTTCCAACGATCAAAAGCACTTGTAATTCCAAATCTCCCACATGAAGGGCCAATCATTGCTCCAGGAAAGCCCACTTTGCTATTTTCCCGAATTTCCAACGACCAAAAGTACTTGAAATTCCACATCTGCCACACCATATATCCAAAAATTATGAGACCGTGCACCCCTCCTCATCGAGGGCTTTCCAACGGCACCAAGCACAGGGCTGGCCCCGCGGTTTGGGAGATCTCAACGACAAAACAAAACAAAACAAATGTTTCGCTTCATATATTGATATCCTTCTTTATTTACCAAGAGACTCACAAAACATCTTCCTCATATACATATAGACTCACTAGTGTTGGGCGGGTATAGGTACATCATCATATGGCCTTCCACTCCTTCTATATCAAGTTTTGGAGTTTCAAGTGTATCCTCCGATTCTAGATAGTGTAACTTTTAAAAACAAACATTGGCATGTAATTATGCACATTATCCTCTATCCATTTTTACCAGATATATTAGGATGCGGCTCTTCAGGCATGTTTACGGGCCCGTGGATAATCCATCCGGTTACCAATCATAAATATTATTAATATCCAGCCCAATTGCAATAAGTTATCAATAATGTTTTTAAGCAAAAATTAATTGAAAGAATAGATAATTATTAGTCTTAGCTAAAGGTAGTTACTAAATTATTTCATCAAGCCATACCATAATACACTTAATAAATGAGATCATGATGACTCTTATTGAACATGGATCATAGCCAAAATCTCAAATATCGCGCCTCGAAAATCTTGAAGTAAAAAGCCTTGAGGTAATTCAAAGCTGCACTCGAACTACGATGTCTTTTTACAACTACGTAGATTGGAGACCATAGATGAGGAGGTTGGGTAGCATGTGAGCAAGCTCACGTGAGCAGAAGAGGATATACCATAAATTCCTAGAATATTTTGGAAAAGATGCGATAGCGAAACTAAAATGTGCAATTTGTGCTCAGGAGCATACTTGTGCTCACGTGAGCACAAACCACACGAAGAGAAATAGACATGGGAGAAATAGGCACAAAATGAGTCATAAATATGGACGGGCACCCTATTTCCGTGGTTTACTTTCCTGTACGCACAAGCACATAACAATTGATCGTTAGCGAAATAAAACAATCTCACGTCGTCTCTTAGATGTGAAACCAAACACATCACATTTTGTTTCGTCCACAAAATCAGTCTTTTGTAGGATACCAAAGCTGTAGATATGTGGAACTTGGAGCTGTAGTATACATTATGGGTGCCTATTCCGCATTAGGGTTTTGGGTTTTGGAACATAAATAGGCACAGAAACCCTATAAAGGCACCGTATTTCTATATCCGCCAATGGTTTAATTTCGTTTTGAAAACATATAACTACCTATGACTGTGGTTTAAAACATAAAACCCCCATGACCGTGGATTTGTGCTCGCGTCCTACCAACCCCCTAGATAAGAAACAAACCAGTTGGTGTATTTTTCGATTTTTCTCTTGTGCAGTGTTTTATTTTTTGAATGGTCTTGAAGAACTTGCCCCTTCATGTTCTTCTTGTTACACGGTCCTTTCCAGTACGGATGACTGACAGTTTGCGCCACATTGACACTGCCTCAACTCGTCGGCCTTGCCTATCTTCACCACGTCGCCCCCTTTATTGGGGAGGCGTCAAATGCGTATTAAGCAATGACATCATGTTTAGGTAGTCATGTTTGGGTCATATATTTCTAACTTTTGAGTCTTGTTTTACTCCATATGTGGGTGCATTCGAAATCCATAATAATCTGTGATCTTGCTTGCTCCGCGACTTTGAAAATGTACAGGTCCAAATAAACAGCTATCCTCCATGAAAAGCTTTCGAAATGAATTCATTTGATGGTCGTAATATCTAGCACATATAATAGCGTAATATCCCTTGATTCTAATTTGTTAAATATATCGTCATTTGATTTATGGCTTAGTTCACATACAGTCTTTAGTAATGGTTTCTATTTACTTTCAATAACTTATAAATGTTACAAAAAAAGGTTGGTGGACCGAGTTTAAAACCCCGTGAAAACCAGTGTTGGGCAGATATATAGTCATCATGATATCAACATCAGGATATCAATGTATCCGGACCCGGAACCGGCATTTTTTAGAGTCCGGGTTAGATGCATAACCGACGGATATGAAAATAAGAAAAAGAAATGCTATACCCGGTATAATATCCAGCGGATATCTGGCCAATACCCGTCAATATCTTGCGGATCTCAGCCCTAAACTTAATAACCGGATGCATACCCGGATCCGCTGTTTGTCATGTTGGTAATACCCGAAACCGGCAGATATCTAAAACCAAAAGTTTTTAATATCCGAATCCGGTGTATATGAAAGAAAGGTGTAGATCCAAAAACCCCATTGCCTCCAATCATAGGCGGAAATCTTGTCACCTTGGTGATCCTGGGTTCAATCTTCAATCGTTCAACATGTCCCTTCAACCGTCCTTTGGCCCCTCGATGGGCTGGGTGTTGAGCAATAGGCTTTGTAAATTCACTAGACGTTAAACAAACTTATTTACTTTACTTCATTTTATTTTTATTTTTTATCCCTTCCTCAAATTTATCACAACATATTCTCTCGGAAGACAATAGGAATAATGTAAGAACTTCCTGGACGCGTACAATCTGATGGTACTTTCGCCGGATTGGGGCTGCCTGGGATCCTAGGGGGGGGGGCCTTGTCAAATCCACCCCACCCCCTCTTACCTCCGTTTGACTATTAAATACTTAAGAATCCAAGGGGGTTTCAAGCTGAGGTGGGTAGAGTGATGATGAAGTGATAGATATGTAGGTGGCAAGGTTTCAGGTTCGATTCTTGATGGGAGGCTCTTGTAGTGTAACCCGGGTACCGGTGCAACCCTTTGTAACCCTGGTCTCTCATGTAACTCTGGTTAGTCCATTGTATACTTAGCCAAATTATTTCTACTTAGTCAAATTTCGAGACCAAGTGTGAGTTACACCGAGTGGAGTCTCTGTAACCCCGAGTGGAGTTACACACCTCGTCGTCGTGTAACTCAGTGTCACCCCAACTGTAGTTTACACTCCTTCAGTTCCACGTCACTCTCAATAGAGGGTGGGGAAGATTTGACATGCCGAAACCCGCGTACCGTCCAGTGTTGTGCGGTTCTTGCCATATTGAAGGAACCTCCGGTTCCGGTTCCTTGGTATATTTAAAGAGACGGTTCCGGTTCCGGATCCGGTTCTTTTTTATGAAGCGGTTCCGGTTCCAAAATTCATGAGCAGATTCCGGTTCCGGTTCCGGGTATTTTTTGGGAATGAATTGCTGGTTCCAGTTTCCGGTTCCGGTTCTCAATTTTTTTAATTTAAAAATATATATTAAATTTTTTATCCTTTTTTATAAATCTGAAAATGATTTGTGAATCCCCATTAGTTATATCAAATCTTTTGACCATGTTGAAAAGAAACAACACAACATTCATATACGAATTTATGAAATAATAATAATGCAATATAAGCGAGTATAAATTAATGTGTGTAGAGTACACAAAGAAATCATTTTATCTCAAACAACTCGGCCTCTGCAATCAACTCCTCGATGTCATCTAAGTGGACTTCCTCACTATTCAAAAACAGACGTGAGAGACGATACAACGTGGATGGAAAAATAAAAATAAAAATAAAAAATTTGCTGCCTACGATGTTACCTCCATGCGCTACTCCCTCCCCTGTGCTGATGCTCGTAGCACATCGCGCAGGTGGGAGGTATGAGACTGCAGAATCAGGAAAACCAACCAAAAAATAAAAATAAAAATAAAAAATGTTTTCTACGATGCTACCTCCCTGCGCTGCTCCCTCCCCCGTGCTGATGCTCGCAGCACATTGCGCAGGTGGGAGGTGCGAGACTACAGAACCAGGAAAAGCAACCCCAGAGAAAAAAAAACAAAAAAAAAAAAAAAACCGTTGCTCCCTCCTTCACGCGCTGAGGCGCTGCTCCCTCCCCCACGCGCTGGTGCGTTGATCCCTCTATGAAGCCTCAAAACAAGCCTGAAGCATATACTCATTTCCTCTCAAGAAGCGAGGTTGCACAACAAAGGGGCGAGCGGAAAGAGAAAGCAACGCGCGAGAGGAGGATCAAACACACGAATCAGGCACTAAGCAGCTCTCATCCAAAACTTGTACACCAAAATCACATATACACCAACACCCAAGTACACCGCCCTGACCTTGTGTCAGGGTGCCGTCTTTATACAAAAAGCCCTAGTCGTAGTGGCTCGCCACGTGGCGAGGCATCACAGGCCAAAGCCCACGGCGCTGCCTTGTGGCCCTAGATCAGATGAAGGGCCAGGATGAGCCACCTACAGAAACTAACCCTAACCTAAATATCATTGTAACGGTTTAACGGCTTCATACGCCAAAAAAATATACTATGGATGTGTATCATTGTTTTGGATGAAACGGGCTATTTTCCGGCTGAGCAAATATGGGGCTTTATGTGAAGCCTACCCCCCACGAAAAACCTGAGCTCCGCGAAGGAAGACAAATAATTAGGAAAATATCACCCTCCGCTGCTGGGTGAAAAACCTACCAAGGGAAAACCTGGCACCTGCAAGTTGGGCCGAGGACAAAACCCCTGGCTAGGAAATCCGTGCAGGGAATACAAATGGTGAGATGTCATAAAAATATTTTAAGTCCTAGAGAGGTCAAGTCCGAGGACCCCAAGAGTCATCAGCCGCAAACTAAGACTAAGCCGCTGACTAAGACTAAGCCGCTGAGAAGAGAAGTGGAGTAAGCTGAAGTAGATCGCTAAGAAGATCAAGACATCACCCCACTGTGCGCCCCTCCACATTGATACATGTGAGATCAAAAACTAGCTCGGAATGCACCAAGTCTGTCAAGGAAACAGGTCCATCCCGCACTTCAGTGTTAGAGCCTTGGGGAAGAAGAAGAGCACGTCGCCCACGTAAAATCTGATAGATCAAGTATGGACCGTCGATCTTGAGCTTAGATTTGCATGCATGCTTGCCATGCTGTAATCGAACGCATACGGTCTGTCCCACCTGAAACAGGTTAGAATACTTGGCACGCTTATTAAAATTACGGGCCTGGGTTAGTTGAGCCTTACCAATGTTCGTCTTGGCATCATGGATAGACACCGCATGTCAAGCATGAAGATCCTCAACAAAGGTCTCAAGATCAACCGGATCAGCAACAGTAGATATAAGAGGGGTAGAATGCAAAGGAGAAACACACTTGCGACCATACAGCAACTCAAAAGGAGTCTTCTTGGTGCTAGCATGCACGGCGGTGCAATAAGCAAAGAGAATAGGGGGAAGAAAGGTATCCCACTCCCTGGTAAGTGTGCCATTCTTCTCCAACATTCGGCAAAGAGTTTGGTTGAAGCGTTCCGCAAGGCCATTGGTCTGGGGCTGGTATGGGGGGTGGTGGAATGCTTGACACCGAAGTTGAAGCAAACCACCGTAAAGAGCTGGTTACAAAGCTCCTTGCCCTGATCTGTTAGAGTATCTCCCGAGGACACCCATGCCTCATAAGGATCTCATTGAAGAAGAACTGAGCTACAACATCACTAGCCTTTGAACGCAAAGACCGGACTTCTATCCACTTAGTCAAATAGTCGGTAGCAACACAAAGGTAGCTTCGACCTTTTGATGTGAGTGCGAGGGGTCCCACCAAGTCAATGCCAACACGAGCAAAAGCATGGGTGATAAGCAAAGGCAGCAGATCATACAAGATCCGGGCCCTAGGGAGAGCAATGTTAGCACGACAACCTTCACACCTAGAGATGAACTTGGTGACGTCTCGGTCTAGCGCCGTAGCTCTGCACTTGTCATACTTACCACGATTGCCGAGATCCACCTCATTGCATCCAAACCCAACACAAATGAACATTCATCTATCATTCAAACACAAGTCTAGCCAACTTCCACTAGATGGATGATAACTGTTTGTCATTAAGGAGGCAGGATCTACATCCGTATGGAAGGACGTCGAGTTGTCCAGCTCCTCATCCATGTGGTACTCCAAGGGTGTGTAACTGGAGAGAATAGGAAGATAATAGAAATAATGTAAGAACTTATTAATGCACGCGTGCAACCTCTGACAGGACGGTACCAGTGTTGTGCGGGTACCCGCTTAGGCGGGTTGGAACCGGGGGAGCAGGGACGAGCCGGTTCCAGAACCGGAACTGGCGGGTGTGGGTTTTTCTAGGAACCGGCTGGGAACTGGAACCGGGGGGTTATTGGCGGTTCCGGATCCGTTTCCCGCATTACGTGTTTTTTTTTTTTTTTTTTTTTTTTTTTTTTTTTTTTTTTTTCCGTGATCTGTCGTCTCTCACCTCCAATCAGCGCGATCTGCTGCAGTAGCGCGATTTCAGTGCGGGGGAGGGAGCAGCGCATAGCAGCACGGGGAGGAATGAGCAACGCGCCTCAGCGCGGGGGAGAGGTGTAAAGCCCCATATTTGCTCAGCCGGAAAATAGCCCGTTTCATCCAAAACGGCGATACACATCCATAGTATATTTTTTTGGCGTATGAAGCCGTTAAACCGTTACAATGATATTTAGGTTAGGGTTAGTTTCTGCAGGTGGCTCATCCTGGCCCTTCATCTGATCTAGGGCCACAAGGCAGCCGCGGCTTTGGCCTGTGATGCCTCGCCACGCGCGACCACTACGACTAGGGCTTTTTGTATAAAGACGGCGCCCTGATACGAGGTCAGGGGTTTGGTGTATATGTGATTTTGAGTGTACAAGTTTGGTTGGCTGCTGCTGCTTAGTGCCTGATTTGTGTGTTTGATCCTCCTCTCGCGCGTTGCTTGCTCTTTCCACTTGCCCCCTTGTTGTGCAACCTCGCTTCTTGAGAAGAAAAGAGTATATGCTTCAGGCTTGTTTTATGGTGGAGAGAAGCCGGGTACTCTAGGCGTGGTGGATCCTGCCCACACTGTCAGGATCAGTTAGGTCTTTTCGCGGGATCTGCTCTACATCCTGCTGCCTAAGTGGTTCGCTAATGCGTTATCGATGGCGGCTCCTCGCTTTGCCATATTTTCTCCTGCTGCTGCGATTTTGCCGTCTCACGATGTGCATTGGGGTGTGATTGTAGGGGATGGTTGCCGTTCGTGACTTGTCTTGTGTAGCAGCTCGCAGAGAGGGGGAGAGCCTATTTCTTCAGATTAGTGTGGCACTTGCTATCGAAGCTAATCCTAGTGTAGAGGCTGACCCTGCTGCCACTTCTCATTCTGCTGGTGTTGTTATTGTTCCTCCTCCCGTTGTTTCTCACCCTGCTGACATTCTTGATGTTGCTAACACTACCAACGGCGCGCGGCCTGGCAGTATTGCCTTGCAGCGTCGCCACTTCCTGAGCCTGCTGCTTGCATTCCAGTCCTTGTTGTTTCATTGGGTTCTCCTGGTGGTAGTGATTATAATAATATGGGGGAGGCAGAGGCGTGGTTGCCAAGGTTTGAGAAGTCTGATAGCTCTCTAGATAGCTATGACCCGGAATCCAGGCCCTGAATATTTTGAAAGTAGGCAGCAAACAACAGAGTTGGAGAGAGACATTGAGTTGTCGCAGGAAGTAGATGATCTGTTGGGTGAGATATGTGACGAAGATCAGCTTTGGTTTGAGCATGTAGAGAGAGCTGTTGTAGGTGATCTTGCTGCACTAACCAGTCATCACGAGGCCCTGTTCACGCAACATTTGCTTGAGCCTGGTGCAGTGGTATCTAGAGCCAGATAGCTTGCTAAGCGCGAATTTGAGCTACGCAACGAAGAGCGTCTATCGTCCAAGACGATCAAGTCGCGTTTTTTGAACCATCGTGAATTGACCTGGTTGGAAGTTGGCTTGTATCTACCTCTTTCTGGTGTTCGAAGTGCAGAGCTTCATCATGGCCCTGGTGTGGTAGGGCAAAGTTGGTTGTCGTTGATGTTACAAGGCACGGGGGCTTTGATCTTGAGGGCACTACGGTTTCAGCTCCGGCCCTGCGCCTTGGCACCTACTTATTCACAGTTAATTGATGGTCTAACGGGTGGGGCCTTGATAGTACAGTCGTCTGATCTAGTGGTCTTGGGTGTGGGTACTACCTTTGCTTCACAGCGAGTGGTTCACCCGAGTGCGTTTGAGAGATTGAGTGATTGTTCAAACTCGACTGTGCTTTTGCGCACCTGGAGAAAAGGTGACACCACCCGCGTTGGTTTTTGGCTTAAAGGAGCTGATGGTTGGGAGTGGCTGGCATTGGGGATCTACGAGTCACAATCACATAAGGTGCTGAGGGTGGTGTATTGTTCCACTTGGGTTCCAGAAGACAGCTCGCTAAGTGCTCAGCCCACGCTCCACATCCCTGCTGCTTAAAGGTTGTGCCTCCAATCCAACCTCGTTTCTTGTATGTTAGGTGATTCTAGAACTACTTGGTTGAGATCTGGAAGATAGAGGTCCATGAATAATTCAGGAGAGCCGCTGGCCGAAAGTGTCGTAGAAGTGAATGAGGGATTGGACAACCTGCAGGCAGGTAATTTCATGGTGTGAGGGACCATTGCTCACCTACAGCATACCGGTATAATTTCAAGTCAAACAGAAATGAGGGTCCCAACAGAAACCATCAACTACATTGGCATACACAAAATTCGAAAGTCCCATGTGAAGAGAAAGATTCTTACCAGATTAAGAAATGAAATCATGTTATCCCAAGTTGGTGATGGCACCCCCGAGTAACTCTTTCTCCGATTCTTCATCATCGCCAGCCATCCCTCATTTACAATCTTGATCTGCCCTGCCAAGTCCGCACGGGAAGGGTGTGGCTTGGCATCGAATGGACATTGAACAGTGAGGGTGTACCTCCCAGCGGTCTCATCTTTCTCCTTGTCCTCACCTTTCTCCTTTTCCGTCTCTTTCTCCTTCGCCTTCTCCTTCCCCTTAGCCTTCTCCTTCTCTTTGTCCTTAGGCTTCCCAGGTGACTTGGCTACTACCTCCGGAACCTTTGGATCTTTCCCCTTTCGACCCGTCTTCCTGCCTTTCTGTGGAATTGCCTGCGCGTCTGGCTCCTTGGCGGCCAATGAAGCAATGTTCCTCTGGTACTCTTCGTCGTTCAAAGGTGCCAGCATCTCCGCATGGTTGTTCATATACTTCATTTGCTGCTCTTGAAATGTCGTGTGCTCTGGAGGGCAGTCGAGGTACCATCCACAGTCCCTGAAGTGGGCAGGACTCCAGTCCCTCAAGATACCAGCTGTGTACATGGTGGATCGTTGGCAGGATCGGACCACATGTCCAGGTAATTTGGGATTCCACTCAGGTGTTTTCCTTCCATCAACACATATTTAGTGTACCTGCGGAGGCTCAAAATAACACCATCCCCCAAAACAAGATATCAGAAAGCAGAAGAAAGTGATGATCGGTGGCGATCATCACTTTCACATGAGAGAGAATGCAACATGGGTTGGAAAATCCTTATGATTATGTAGATTGCACAAATGGGAAATGTGATGGTCGGAACCGACCATCACTTCATTCATCAGAAACAGACTGCCTATGATAACAGAGGCAGGATTAAGGATGGAAACAAAGACATGATCAGCACTGACAACTGTTTGACTGGAGAATATCATAGCAGTGGATGTGATGATCGGTACCGACCATCACCAAACTGCTGTGTAGCAGAAAAGAAATACAAAGCTTCTCTCAATGAGGCATGACAAAAGTTTAAAGAATGTGCTGGATAGGCATATGGCACTGCACCTGTAAACAACACGCATCATCGCCCACTCCCCTCTAACTTGACTGTCGAAATCGTTCGACCTCAATATGTTGCCATCCTTGGAGAACTCTCGGAAGAAACAGTACCGCCACGTGAGACCTTTCCACTTTCTAATGTACGCCTCCAAGGTCATCTATGGTGGTGAAACCATCGAAATATTCAAGTCCTTCAAATTCTGCTCCAGGACAAGAATGGCGCGTTTCTTCAGCTGCAATGGGAACATGTGTCAGAATTGCGCATGACAAAGCTATAGGATATTTCATATACAACAGGTACTTGAATACACAAATACCTGACTCCAAAATGTGGCCTTGTGAAGCCACTGATAAAAAACAATATCACTTATTCCCTCGACCTTGGTGCCAGGCTGGATTGTGTTTTTTGGGAACTGATTCAGATCCTTCACCGTCTGATCCGAGTTCCAAATCTCAAGCCATCTCACTTTTTTCTGGTTGTCAACCATAGAGAGAGCCAGCCTGTGCAATTTCTCTTGTTGCATCTCTGGATGTACATGCTTGTCGTAGTGGGATTTGATTTGGAGAAGGAACTCCTCCCCAAGTCCGGGATCCACTATTCTCAATTGCTTCAGGAAGGCCGACATCAGCTTCGTTCTCCTTATCTCGTACTCCTTCTTTATGGCTGCTCCAACTCCTTTAGCAGTCCTCAACTCTTCTGCTGTAGTGCGGTAGTACTCAGATTTCCCCCTCTCAGCGCCCTCTGCCAGTTCTTGCTGCAAGTATCAACGATTGGATTAGCAGACATACAATTGCAAATTTGTATGTAATAACATAGGAAGAAGTGGTCTGGGCCATACCGCATACATATACTCCAAAAATGCATCTCGGGTCAACGATTACCAGGTCCCTGCAGATCTTCCTATTTCGCACTTCTTGATGACATCAGGATGTAGCACTGTGCGGAACTCATCAAGCTTCATCAAACCAATTCTCTGAATGCGGAATAGTGTGTGAACCAGGCTCGTAGTAACATGTGATTTCTCTGTTGATCTGCAAACAAGGAATACACATTGCATACGTAAGAAATATTTAACGTTTGGACTTGAAATGCACACAACATGCAATTTGAAAGGCTATGGGTTTCTGAGGAAGTCCTACTTGTTCACGTCATGCATAGCTGTCAAAAGTCTAGCGATGTCATTCCCAGGATCCAGAACCTTGCCTCCACAGCACAATGCTTGTCCTTGTCTTTTGAATGGTGTTTTGCAATGTACCCTATCCAAGCTAGCAAGCGATGGTTCCCGTCCCAGACATAGAATATGTGGTTGCAGAACTACTGGGTGTTATGTCCAAGCAGCAGAGAGTCTTCGAACTCGTCATTCACATCCTTCCAGCAATCATCCCAGTTGTCCGTAATCTCTGGGCTCACTTTTGTGCTGTGACCATTAGTATCCTTCAGTGAGACGTAAAAACTTGTGCACCCATTCTATACCCGTGCACGAAATCTGTTTCCAACTTGGTAATGTCATGCGAAAGTAGAGGACAAACAACAGGCATGGAGATCATCCGGCAGAGAGGGATTTCAAGACGTCCTCCAGAGATGATCATGTCCCTAATAACCTCCTGGGAATTACCTTTTGATATGACATAAGTTGTTTCACCTTGTCAAGGTAGTGCAATTCAGGCTCGTCAGTGTCTTCGCTGTTCTCAGAACTCTTTGTGGAGTCGTCCCCTTCTCCAGAGCCCTTTGCATCTGTTTCTGCTTGCTTGGACTTTACATTCTTCTGCATACCCAAAACCGCCACAACAACAACATTCAACAAGTGTTCAGGTAAACAGACATTTTAACACAGTGACGATCGGTACCGACCATCACTTTGTCTTCTAACAAATGAATGGAAATCCTACTTGGTTTCCCAATGCACCTTGACTCCGTTCTCACTAGACTACGATGATCGGTGCCGACCATCAGGATGATGCAAGCGATGGTCGGTACCCCCCTGGTACCGCACATCACCACAAGACAGCATTGGGATGCAAACACCCACGAGGTCTAAATGTGATGGTCGGCACCGATCATCACTAGAAGTCAGAACCCATTCTATCACTCATTGAACTTGATGTCCTCTTTTGGATTCTGGTGCATTGCCAATCTGTTCAAAAAGTGATGGTCGGTACCGATCATCACAATCAAACTACCTTGGGAAGCACAACCCATGAGGTCTAAATGTGATGGTCGGCACCGATCATCACTATAGTCAGAATCCCCTCTATCACACATTGAACTTGATGTCCTCTCTTGGATTTTGGTGCATTGCCAATCTGTTCAAAAAGTGATGATCGGTACCGATCATCACAATCAAATTGCATTAGGAAGCGAACCCCATGACGTCTGAGTGTGATGGTCGGCACCGATCATCACTCTTAGTCAGAATCCCTTCTTTCACCCACTGAACTTGGTCTCCTTTATGGATTATGGTGTATTGCCAAACCGTTCAAACAGTGATGGTCGGTACCGATCATCACAATTAGACTGCCTTGGGAAGCACAACCCATGAGGTCTGGATGTGATGGTTGGCACCGATCATCACTTCACAACAGAATTCTGCATTTCATTGTATGAGATATAGAGCATAGAAATGGACTTGTAGGCGATGGTTGACACCGACCATCACTTTTCTGTTTCTCCAATTCCAAATATGAAGTTGAATGGACATTTCTCCACCTAAAGAATTTCATTGTACAAAGGCTTCCAGTGCGAGAAAGGATTTTGGGTTAACATGCAGTCATTGCCGAAAGTGATGATCGGTACCGACCATCACTATTTAAGTGCCAAGGGATGCACAAACAATGGGAGCTGAATGTGATGGTCGGTACTGATCATCACTTTCCTGAACGACCACGCCATTTCTAAACTGTTCTGAACAAGAAGGGAATGGACCTCAAAGCGATGATCGTTACCGATCATCGCTTCGACGTCATTGCAAGATGCGTCTTTAGTTCCCTGTCACTCTTGAATCACAATGAACATCGCATTCTTTGCTTAAATAAAGCAATGGCGAAGGTGATGGTCGGCACCGATCATCACTTTCGCCTTGATACATATTCTTTCCTGTCTGCTTACTTTCTGAATCTGTTGAAATAAGACACCAACTACATTCTTCTGTAAAGCGATCATCGCCACCGATCATCGCTTTTCTCACATCGGGGGCCTATCAGTAAAGAGGGAGAAGTGCGTTTGAGAGAACTTACGGATCCCTTCGCCTTCTTTGGCTTCGTGGCTGCATCGCTCAGATCGCCCTCTGCAGCTTTCCTCTTCCCTTTTTCATCAGTCTGAACATAAGAAAAAACAATGTATTGATCCCACATGGAATGGAAAACATCAAGACTAATGATAACAGTATTATGCGGATATTGAATGATCACCATTTCTGTCTGATGTAGGGTTTGCTGACTTCCTCCCGGCATGGCGTCCACTGCTCCTCCTTCTGTTGTGTTGTCTTCGTGCATGAACTCGGCTGGCACTATTTGGTTACCTATGCTCACTGCTCCAACCGTCGCTGCGACTGCGGCGACCTCACTCTCACTTCCTACATGCTCTTCTGCTTGATCTGTCTCCAAGTTCACATGTTGCCTAAGCGCTGCACCATCTTGCATGAGACGCCTCGTCATTTGCTCTCTTGATCTCAGCCTCTCTCTAACCGATGTAAAATACAATGATTTCCTCCTCTTCCGAACCGAACAAGGAACCCTCTCCAGCTTGACTTCCTCTCTTCCTCTAAGAAACAAGAATGATGAGCAGACTCGCTTTCTTCCGGGGTCCCTTCGTTTTGGAAGTGTCCCTGGAACCGTTCGATTCCTTCTTGCGTGTACAATACTTGAACGTACGTGACAGTGAAAATAGCGTAACCTATTTGGGACAATTGTTCCTTTGCGCGGTTGTTTTGGGTTCTTGGCGTGTGCAAACATAAATTTGACATGTGTCTTTTTTGTAACGGCTTCATTAATATCACCGTTGGACGTCATGGATGAGAATTCTCGAAGTACTTGCCATGAGGCCTACTTAGGATTTAACGGAATATGCGTACATGGAGTTCTGGGCCCAGGGATTGCATGATCTTGAAACCATCCACATGATCAGACATACTGGATATAGTCATGGCCTGACAAATGAACTAATTACTTCAATTCTCTTCCCATCATCCCTGCATGGGATCCTCAGGCTGTCTTCAAGGAAGTCGGCGGGTTTTTATTGTTTTGGGGAGACCCCCACAACTAGATGGATTATCTATCAGCATTGCTCAGAAGACAATACAGACTGCATGTCACATACGTTAATTGGACGGTGACTTGTCAGGAACCGTCCCACATTGATTAGATGGAATATCATAATATGCACAATCTTCAAGGAACGGGTGCTTCCGCCTCATTTCATGTGCAACCAGTGTGTTGCATAGCTGAATCATCTGATTTCGCAAAGGAGCAGCTGAGGAAAGAGAACCCCCCGCTCGGGGACGTAACATGGCTTCCTCCGAAGCAAAGTTTTATTCTGACGACAAACTAGTGCCTTTCTTCAAAGAAGCACTTGACAATGGATTCGCGATTGTGATGGAACATGTCCTGGCTACCCGGTTTGAACTTTTGAATGGGTCCATCTTCTTGGAGAAAGAGGTGTATGATTTCGACGGGAAGTTGTTGAAATACTCCTTTCAAAATTGTGATGAGACGGCTCATGTGAGCCACTGGAGAGTGCGCCCTGGTAGATACAGAGTACTTGGAGAGCCTCGGAGAAAGTCCCTTGGATCATATGTGACGCCCGGGACTGCTGCTTCAGTCGTTGAAGACAAAAGGGAGGGAGGTTTACTATTTCATGAGCCCATGAGCCCATGAGCCCATGAGCCTATGAGCCTATGAGCTCATGAGCGGGCATCCGCGGAATTGGAATTTTCGTGCCTTTATTGACGGTGTTATGTCCTCTTACCTCGGTAATAGGGTCTGTTTCTCCTGGTCCAGGATGCGGAATGAGGTATTTCGGCGCCGTTATTCCACGTTACCACTGTAAAACATTGTGCAGAACAGGAAAGAGATACAAAAGTGTAGCCCTCACAAGCCATTGTGCTGACAAGGTAATATATTCAGGGTCAGACGACAGTTGAACTTGCAAACCCCATTCAACTCAACATCAAGCCCACATTGATATGACGCTCGAAATAAAAACATCAGGCAACCACAAGTTTTTATTTTGTACAGCGACTACTCCGAGCTTCCATCATCAGAAATACCACTGCGGCATAAGAAACCTGTGGAACTACCATATCCCGGAGCATGTGCCCTCCAATCACCCTCCACAATGATCCTTACCGCGCTATGCTGCTGCGTTGACATTCACAACACGAACCACCGAGTCGTCGAACCACAGGTCCAGAATTAGGAGTGGTGCGGTACTCGTCCACTGCGCATTGCCATTTTCTGGATTAAGATGGCGAACATAAAGATACAAGATATCTATAGAGGTCACGTTCGTGAAAACATACAGATATTGGAGGCCTCCTATTGGGACCTCCTCCACAGCGTCGTGAAATTCGCAAACATCTAGGACAAACCTGTTCCGATTCTCCCTTAGTGTCAACAATATATTCCCTGGCCCAGAAGAGTGAGTGAGCAACTCAAGAGCCCTATCCGGGAGCAAATACTGTGGAGGTGCAGTATAGTTATGGTAGTAAGACCTCCAGAACTCGCCGCAGCAACATCTCATGATGAAGAGACGAACACTTTGTCTTCCAGGTCTATCTCGCACAACAAGTATCCACTGTTGTCCACTGGCAGGCCTCACCCAAAGAGAATCCCACAGAAGTGCTCGGAAACTCGTCACCCTGCGTGTACCTTCACTAAAGTCCAACTCCACCATAATGTCTCCCATCACCGGCTCACGCAATCGCGATCCTCCAATCCCGCTCCGTCGAATGCAGAAGGCACTTACACAGGGCGGCATTGAGGAAGTGTGCGCCCACCGAGAATGGAGAGGGACAAGTAATCACTGTTGTTTTTAAACACGGAGATGCAAACATTGAAAACCCAATGCGGAAAACCTTCTCAGGTGATCTTCTCTGGGGCAACGGCAATACGTGCCCCCATTGGCCAGCAACGGCTACCCACACAGGCGATCGAAAATGAGTGGGGCTAGAAGGGGCTCGACAGAGAAGGTGCCACGACATTACGGGAAGAAATTATGCTAAAACCACCACCGTCCTAAAACCACCGACCTTGGTATTTCGGCGCCGAAATTCCCAAGAGCAGTGTGCTAAAGTGGTGTTTTGAAGACATCCACCGGGGTATTTCGGCGCCGAAATCTCCTCTTAAAATGTGATATAGTGTGGTATTTTATGGTGCAGAGCGGGCTATTTCGGCGCCGAAATACCCTAGTGGAATGTGCTGAAGTGCCTTGTGCTGAAGGCTTCCATCGTGATATTTTGGTGCAGTAATTCCTTCGTGGAATTTTATAAGGCCCATATTATGAAGGCGCACACTGGGCTATTTCGGCGCAGAAATTCCCAATAGGAATGTTAGAAACGACAGGGTTTTCATGGCTTCAAGTTCCCGGCTCGCTGGTGTGCATAAATTACTTGTAGGGTTCTTTACTTAAGTTTGCGTCTCTTCTGCTTTTATTATACATTTAGGTTGCCGGAAGAAATGTAGGGAATCGGACATGCAGTCTGAACACAATGATTTTTGAAATCGTCAATATTTTCATTAAGTGTTTCAGAACTGTACAACAAAAGGATCCAAATGAGACTTTGCTATGGTGAGGATCCGCGATCACTGTCCAATGCATCCCCGGCCTCATGCAAGGATGGCTGCCCTCCACCTGCCTCCAAACCTGCACTGCCGCTACCGCTGTTACTCTGAGAAGCCCTCCCCTCAAAAATACCATCCTCACCAGCCGGAACTGTCCACCTGGGTGCGGAATTGTCCTCATCATCCCTCTCGCTCTCGGACGCGGATTCTATGATGAACTTGCCTACTCTACCTTTCACAATTCTATGTTTGGCCTCACGCCTCATTATAATTCTCTGTTCATTCCCGAATATCAATTGCTCAAACCGAGTAGGCCTATCCTCCCTCCTGATGGCTTCTCTGGCAGCCGTGTCTGCATAGGCTGGTAGAAAAAAGGCTTCTGGGGACTCGCGAGAAACGATTTTCTGGCAAAGAATGGCCGATGCGATTCTGTCTCCTCCTCTGCAACAGGGTCCGATTCAGGCAAGTCTCCCAACATTTCCTCGTCGGACGACTCTGCAAGGCTGAGTGTACGCACAAACATAGAATGAAGCACATTAGAGCATTCAAACAGGGAATCATCGGCAGGTTGCATGGTCCCTACAACCGAAACCAATACACTTACTATGGTGCAACTCTCTCGAAGACAGGCATTGGAGGAAGCGGCTTCGGGCGCCCCTGCATCGTACGAATTTCCTGGACTTCCTCCTCTTCCTCTTCCTCCTCCCCTTCCACGTCCTCTTCTGCGTTTTTGGGATCCTCAGTCGGAGGCAGACGCTGTAGGCCCGCCAAATTGAAATTGTACAAGGCCGTATCCCCCTCAAATGAGAACACAAATCGGTTGGACATCCTTCCCGCCCACATACAGGCACCTGCGAATTCATACGACACAAGCACAGCTAAACTCAAGAATGAGTTGCTTCCTCGCACAAGCAAACATACACAATCGGAATTGGTGTCAATTTCGGTGCCGCAATCACTTAACGCTCTCACCTGTATTTGCAGTGACGTTGAGGACCCTGCCTTCAACATCCGTACACGTTTCCATGAGCGTCTAGATGAATGCAGGACTCCTGGTCCTGCCATACCTCCACGGCTTGCCCGACAAATCACAAAGCATGTCCTTCTCTCCCACATGGTTGAAGAGGACGTTATACTCCAGTGGATCAACTGTGGAATCAACAAGTCTTCCTGCTTGACGTAATTTGAATTTCGAATGTTCCTTCACGAAGCAGAATGCCTGAAAGATAAGAGTCTGCAAAGAAGGAAATGAAAACGTCAGAGGTGGCCTACACGTACATGGGCAATTTCGGCGCAGAAATTGGCATAGCAGAGGAGAACCACATCATACCTTCTGGCCATCGTTTAGAAGACCCTGCGTGTTGATGCAAGTCCAGATCTTTTTCAGGATGGGTGCTGCACTTCTCCCCGTCCATACTTTGATATCATTCTCAGTGACTTTTCCATTGGTTGCTAGCACAACAACACAGCCAGCGTCGTCCAACATGTTGGCTGCGAACCCGAATGTGTGGCTCCAGTATCTTTTGTCGTACTTGTTCCACCAGGGTAGTGAGCCCAGCCCCAGTATCTCCTGCCCATCCAGGATATCCACAAGGATCATGTCGATGGAGGCTTTCACCGCCCTGCCCCCGACTGTGCTCTTTTTGCCATGGCTCATCGCCACAAAATACTCCATCATCTTTGTGTAGCCAGGAGTGTCCTCCATATCATTGCCAGTGGCCTTCCTCTTCCCCTTCCCCTGGTGGGCCTCGATCGCCTTCCTCAATCTCGTTATCTCTAGCCTTCTGATCAGAGCAGTTAGGAAATTTTCATTAACACACTCCACAATTGTGGGTGTTTTGAGGACTTCCCTGCCCTCAATGTGCACCGCACGGTAGGGTCTGCCAGGTGCATCCTCGCATAGTGATCTCTTTGAAGACGAACCCCCGGAGCGCTGGCCCTTGTGAATTTTTGAACGAGGTGTGGCCCCCTGGGTGTTATCCTGCTGGAAATCATCGTCGGAATCCTCGTCATCTGGCTGATTATGTTGTTTGCTTCTTCTTCTTGGGTGTGGGGGTCTTCGTCTCTTGCCCCTGTTTGCGCGTTCTTTTCTTCCTGTCCTTCGGCTGCTCAGCTGCCTGTTTCTCTATCTGCTCCTTCGCCAACGCTGCCGCCTTGGCTGACTTTCTCAGTGCTTTCTGCTTGGCTGCCTCCTCTGCTTTTAGTCTTTCCGCGTCCTCTGGTTGGGGATCCGATTGCGCCTTCATAGCCCTGGCATTCGCTTCCTTCTTCAAGTTAACCTCCGAGAGGTCAACGGTGCCACTTGGAAGATCCACATACCAGGGACAATCTACCAAATGCTCGGCATGCCACTCCTTCACCATTACTTCTGTGTACATCGTACCATGACCTCCAGGTGTCCTCCACGCCAGGAAAAATGGTGGAACCCTTTGAATGGCTCCGGACGGAATGAGTGCAAAGTTTATGTACCTGCAATCACGAGGCAGTTCAGCAAAAATCATTCTACTGATGCATCATGCAAGAGGAAGTTCTCAATGCACAAGGTATTTCGGCACCGAAATACGCAGTGGACCGTGCCCCAATTACCCAGCACTCACATCTTGCAGAGGTATATTTCGGCGCCGCAATATCCACCGTTGCTTAGCTAAATCATCAAAACTGCAAATAGGGGGATGCATTGGCAGTAGATTACCTGAACAGGACACGCATTATCGCTTTGTCGGCACCCTCCTGCTCTTCGAAGTATACACTGCGTCTTGCCTTTGCAATTTCTCTGAAAAAGAGGTTTGCGAAGCGCCCTCGCCAGGACTGCACGTAGTTCTCCATTGTCTTAGGCTTCGTTCAGTCGATCTGTAACTTGAAAGTGATGGTGTTGCAATCCAATTGCTCCTGGGCGTGGGTCAGTACCTGCAGCATTGCAGGTTTCCAAAACATTCATGATTTTGAAATTGCGACGATGTCCAACACACAGAAGAGGAGGAAATTATACCTGATGCCACCAAGTCATCACATTGAGCCAATCGTTCATTTTGTCGTCTGTTGGCTCGATGGGAAAGTGGTACAACAGCTTCGTGTTTGTATGGCCGTTCCAGATTCGCAGCCACCTCGTCTGCATTGCCTAACATCGGTCAGACAAGAACTTCATCATAACAATCGTGAGAAGACACAAAACAAGAACAAACACATGCTTACCTTCTCCGCCGGCTCAACACAGGACACTGCGATGTGATGAAGTTTCTCCATGGACATTTCCGGTTTCATGGGTCTGGAGTAATGCAGTCCTATCTCCGCCAAGAACTCAGCACCAAGACTAGGGTCAGCGATTGCAACTTGCTTAACAAGTTTGGACCTGTACTTGGTCCGTGATTGCCTCCCTGCCTGCACAATGTGACTCTCTATCGACGCGTCTGCCTTGTTGGGGGCATCATTCTCAAAGAACTGCCTTTTGGCATAGGCCAAGTCATCCTTGATGTTTGTCTGCATTCCCATACCCAGCGGATACAGTCAGGCCACGGATCCCTGCAACAAATAGCATTAAATCGGGAAATTTGAGATGAACCTCACCGAATAGAGGATCTCCACCGTGGCGTCCAGTGTTGGACGGTACCAGGTGCGATCTGCTTTCGCAAGGGACTTCCTGTACAGCTCGGGATCGAGGGATTTTTGGAAGTCCGTCAGCGGTGCTATTCCCACTTCTTGCACTCTGTAGAGCGTATGTGCCAGATGAGTTTCCACGAAGGCCCTCTCTGTTACCCTGCCATGGAGATTTCCAGTTCATAGAGTGCATGACAGTCAAGAACATTGTCTATTTCGGCGCCGCAATAGGCAGTACACAAGGATGTAGTTGTATACTTACAGATTTATATCCGCCATGGCACCCTTCAGCAGTCCTCTGTCCTTGACATCCACTTTCACGACAATGCAGTCCACCATGTAATGCCAACTGATATCTTGCGGATGCATTTCAGCAATGTACTATGTCCAGGAAAGCATCCTGTGGTTCCCGTCCCAAACGAAGAACATCTTCCCTTCCATGTGTGCGAATGTGGGATTAGTCTTCAGAGAGGCTTCAAACTCGGCATTTACAGTGTGCCAGTGGGGGCTCCAATTCTGAAGCTCCTCTGCAATGGGGCCCCTTGTGACACCCTGGTCATTCTCAATGGAAACGTAGAATGTTGCCGACCCCTGTCTATACCCCTCTCTGAAGTTGTGCTTCAGTCAATCGATGTCCCCTGGCAGTGCTTGCCTTACAACTGGAAGGCTAACCATGCAACACAAAAGAACTTTGAGGTTCTCCGGATACACCATGGAGCCCAAAACGCGGCCTATGTTGCTATGAGTCTCTGCTAGCAACCTGTTTGCTGCTATGTTCATGTCTTGTGCGCTCATGAGCATACCCGCCACCAGTTTCTTACTTCTATCACCTCTCTCACTTCCCTCACCCCTCTCACCAGCCTGTCTACTGTCCAAGAGGTTTTGCTCCTCCGCAAGCTCTAGCAGGTTCCGATCGTCGTCAAGTCGCACCACGTTGTCGTCCTCTGCTTCTGTCAGCTCAATGGGCCGCCCTTCTGCAGATCCGACTCCGACATCTCCAGCGGCCTCCACCGCATCCGTGTTTTCTGAAACTGCCTGCAAACCCAATATCTCCGTTTCCAGTCTCCCTAGTGGTTTTACTGGCGAAGCCATGGGCTCCTTCTGCTTCCTCGGCTTCCGAACTCTAGGTGGGCTTTTCTGAGGCGATATCTGAGGTGTTGAATGAGGACTCGCTTGCCTCGATGTACTTCCACCTTGCGAGCGCAGCACCTGGGCAGGAGTATCCAAAGTTGACTGTGTTGCCTCGCCCCCCTGCGATCCCTCCCCAGCTCCCATGTCAAACAAACAGGAAAACATGAGACATTGCAGGCCAAAAAAAAGGTGTAAAAGGAATAGTGCGTATGGAGTGCTTCACATCCGCGAAGCACGAATCTCTCACTGGTGGGCGATCCGAGTCTCCGGATAACGAGGTCTGCATTTCCTGCATGAGACGGAGCTTAAGTCGTATCGTCGGCGGCTTCCCAAAATCCCGCATCCTCCTCTTTGCCGGAGTCGCCTGACCTTCCACAAACTCTATGCTATCACTATGCTGCATAAGGAGAGGAAACGCAGGAGAATGTCACTACAGAAGGGAAGGGAGCGAGAGAGCGAAGCGGTGGAATATGCAACCACTACGCACGAGCAGATGCGTAAGCAGCCACGTCTCCGGAAGCGTTGCCATAGTCCACCACTTTTTGCCGTATGGGCGATGAAGAGATTGCGACCCCTGACACGTTCGCACGGATGAAGTCAACTGGAACACGACGCGTGCCTGTTCAAGCCACCAGTACAAGACGCTTTATCCGAATTGCGGCACCGAAATACCGTTCCGTTCACCGGATGTTGTTCCCGGAGCAGCCGACATTAATGAAATATCCGCACATCACGAAACCCAACCGCCATGAAAATCCCCTGCCTATGACATTCAACAGTCAGGTCGTAACGTTTCATCAGCGGACGGATGAATTTCGGCGCCGAAATTCATCCTATTGAAGTGCTTCCATGCACAAACTTATGAATTTCGGCGCCGCAATTCATCGCTTCCCCAGTCCTTATCCATCATGAGCAAACCTGTTAGTAAGATATCGGAGCCGGAATTAATTCCGGGACAGTGGAGACGGCTGCACCTGGGCACATTTCATCTATATTTTGGCGCCGAAATTCATTACGAATATCTCCGTCCGCGCGTAGATGAGGTGAAATCATCCATATTTCGGCGACAAAATTCATCCAGCGCGAAGAGTAAATCGGCACCATGCTACGCTTTGCCGCCATCATTGCCCCTCACGGATGTTGTCCATGCCTGTTGGACTTGCCATGTCCGGACATTTAACTATAATTTCGGCGTCGGAATTATACTTTATGTGCGGCAACGTCCCGTGCGAAAAAAGACCACTTAATGGATACTGTCAGTTTCAAATGAAAACAACGGCTAAAATGCAATTAATTTTCCCCCAACATGAAAAAATATCCCCTTTCGACATTGGATAACGGTCTTTTGTAAGACAGAAGGGGTTGAATGTGCCGATTTCTCCATTAAATGCAGAATATTCGTGTTATCTTCGTCGGAATGGATTATCTCCAACGAATTTCGGAACATTACATCATCCAGAAGCAAGAAGTAAGTGTCGGGTTCGGACGAATTTCGGCGCCGAAATTCATCCGTCGCATAGAAAATGTAATATTACAGTTACTCATTGCGGACAGTAAAGATGAATTTCGGCGCCGAAATCCAGCGCTCAAACCCTTAAAAGAATTTGGATGGATGACCTCGGATGAATTTCGGCGCCGAAATTCATTGCTCGCGAAGAAAGAAGAAAATTAGAAGGGAGGACTTGGATGAATTTCGGCGCCGAAATTCATTGCTCGCGAAGAAAAGAAAAAAATTAGAAGGGAGGGCTTGGATGAAATTCGGCGCCGAAATTCATCTGTCGCAAGGAAAAAGTAAAAGAAGGGAGGACTTCGGATGAATTTCGGCGCCGAAATCCATCCGCAGGACAACAGAATTAGAGTCGGAAAAGGAGAAGAAGAATGAATTTCGGTTTCAAAATTCATCCATTCTGCCTATTCAGGATTAGTGTCATTCGGATGTCGGCACCGAAATCTGGACACGTGGTGAATCACGACTGTAATCACGAACACATTCATCCGTATTTCGGCATCCAAATTCAACCCTTACTTGCAGAAACAATTTCATGAAGAAGATGTTCATCCGAATTTCGGCACCGAAATCCATCCGTTGGGTGCTTGCTCAGTTTCATGAGGTGAACAAATTACGATTTCTGTCGCCGGAATTCATCCCCTGGCTTCCAAATCTGTTACATGACAGAGATGTTCATCCAGATTTCGGTGCCGAAATTCATGGGAAGGCCTGATTTATTGTAGCCCAAGTGGTGGTACATCACAATTCAGGCACCAAATATCCGATGTGAACTTGCTGTTGTCGTCCGTTTTTGTAACGTACGTTATACACCTTCATCCATACGTGCACTGATCACCCATCCTGTTGGATACAAAATCCTCTAGAAAATCATTGTGGTATTAGATATGACACACTCTTCTCATTGCAGGACTTCGCTGCGAAGCGTACCGAGAGGTCTCGTCTTCAACATAGACTCCCGTGTTTGGGTAAACGTGTACTTCCATCCTGATTCTCTGAAAGCTAAAATACCCTGCGACCAAGGATTTGCGATTGTCACTGAGCAGTACTTGTGTGTGAAGTTCGGGCTCCGCCCTGGAACGGTGTTTTTACGAAGGATGCTTATGGAATTTTTCTGGATAGTGCCGTCATTCTGCATGTAGATTTCGGAAAAGGCAAAGAGTAGCGGCTCCCAGCTTCTGAATCCATCCGGTACAGTGCAATTGGTGAAATCGTGCCTAAAGAGTTCCCACGCTGGAACTCGGTTGATCCTCCTTCCACAAGAGGGTCTGGCGTTCAAGATGTGAAGTCTGCCATGAAGGATGTGGGCACCTCTTCACAAGCAGAAAAGCCCAAACATGTGAAAAGGGAAATCCAGGAAAACAGGGAAACAGTCGTCCACGACTTATCCAGTGACGATGAAGACTGTATGGTCCTTCCATCGTATGTTTCGAAGTCGTCCGTCACTAGGAGTGTTCAGAAGTCGGCAAACAATGAGCACACACCCTCCGACTCAACTTCCGTCCGCTCAGTAATCGACATATTGCGGAGGATGAAGACAACGGGTTCCCGCTCCAGTGACCTTCTTAGGCTTGATTACGACAAAACTCCAATCCATTCTGTGGAAACTTTGCCTGATGTTGTGGATGGGAATGCTATCTACGAGTTCCCTGCAGTGCCGGCAGGCGCAGGCCCAGACGGCATGCTGGCAGGAATGAACAGGAAACATGACGACCACCCTTGGTGTGTCACCAAAACTTCATCGTCCAACCTGGGTGATGGAGTTCGAGTGAGATATGTATTGTGTGCTGGGCATCTTAAATGTTTCTCGAGCACATGTTACCATTACACGAGCAAAGGCACCCGGAATGAGACTGACTGGATTGGCAATTCGTCGACCCCATTTTGGCCTCAAGGTAGAGTTCCTGCAGGGACGTTCAAGTGTGCCCATTGCAACGCAGCCCCTATGTGCATGACAGTGTGCAATGCCAAGCAGTACTACGTCGGGACCGTCGGCCCAGCGTGCACCAGAGCATGCATTCACATCGGAAAGCATGACCACCCCGTCGCCAGAGGCAATTGCAGAGTCGCTTTTCAACAAGCCCACGATATTATCAAGGAGGAGGTGAGGTTCAGGCCGAGAGCAAAACCAAAACAGATACAGCTCGCATCCGCACATAGAATTGCAATTGGCAGAATAATGTCGGAGGACGGAAGCAGAAGAGAGAAGCTGGGCGAGGGGGACATGAAGGAGCTGCTGGAAGCTGTCTCCCATGTGTGCAGCCCCAATGTCAGGAACCACATTGTCGGCTGCAAGAAACGAATCGGAAGAGGATCAGACATGCACTCCATCTTGGAAGTGAAGCGCACATGCGGCTACAACTTCATCCAAGGCAACTTCTTTCCTGGTCAAGGCTCAGAGACGGACAGGTGCTTCATATTTAAGATGTCAACGTGCGGACCGGGGAGCAGCGTCGATTTGGTGAAGCGGATGACCAGTGGAGACCTCTCAAATTGCTGGGTCATGTTCGACCACATCCGGCGAATTACCAACCACGATTGGGTGACAATGGGGGCACATGTATACGACCCACATTGCAGAAAGTTGATGACCATTGCTATCTGCAAAATGAAAGGAGAAGACACAGATTCGGAGTTGCGTATGTGGCGCGGAATTAATGAGCAAATGGCGAGAGCAAAGTTGCCCCCTCCCGATTTTAGGGGCTTCATGGCTGACAATGCCCAGGCGAACTGGGCTGCAGTTAGGAGGGTATATGGGGACGACCCAAAGACTCCAATGGAAGGTAATGAGAGATCTTGCGGGTTCCACTTCATGCAGAGTTTGACGCAAAACATGAAAAGGTTCGTGGCGTCACGCCACCGGCAGGATCATATCAGTATGTGCCTTGCGTGGAAAAATGCGAATTCCATCGACGAGGCGGAGACCGAGTTTGCAACCATACGCGCCTGGTGGGTGTCTTCAGGGGCAGTGGATGTGAAAGATCAGCCAGAACTGCAAACGTGGCTTGCGTGGTGGCACTATAGATTCCGCCAGTTTGGAGACTACATGAGACAGGTAACACATTTCTGTATTTGACAATTGTTCTGTTTTGTGCTTGGACATTCTCCACAATGAGTGACATTTCTAATTTCCTTCAACAGGACATGAGCTTGGAGGATGACACGGATATGCCGACGACGAACATGGCCAAATCGGTGCACTCTTCCTGGCGTGCTTCCTCTGCGGCACATCTCGTTGACATGTTGACAGCAACAACAGAAGATATTGTGAGGGCCATCATGCAACAATCTCGTTACTACCAATTTCTGGGAGGAAAGCAATGGGGTATCGGACCAGACAGGTAGGAGATGCTGATGAGGGCGGCGCATCGTTCGACCGATCCCAAAAAATGGACTGCTGCATTGCGGGAAACAATAAGGTCAACGCTGTTACACAGTCGGGGGAACTGCCTGGAGGGCGATGTCTGCAGCCGGCCGGTGAAGAGAAGAATTGAGGACATGCCTGGAGGCGACGGGGATTCATGGAGATCAGATATGAACATCCGCACTCAACCTCGGGGCGCAACGATGTTGCGTCCCACGCCTCTTCCCAGCAGGACTCATACCCCCTCTCCTGCAGCATCCATGGAATCGCTGCCAGACTCGGGACACCATGCCGAGGATGAGCATGTTGCTCCTATTTTCGTTACCCAATACAACATTCCAATCATGGAGCGAGATGTGTCGGCCTCGCAGTGGAGAATTGCACGGACCCGTCCGACATTTCGTGGCAAATGTTGTGCTGTTCGTGTCGACACCAACCAGAGATGCAATGAGATGATTCGGAGGAGCCCGTAGGGCGGTGTGCCTGCCCCTTGCTTCACAGGGAGATTTGTGTGCGCAAAGTTTGTGGAGGCCACACTGAAGGAGTTTTGGTTCTGCAGGCATGACATCATGTTGTGTGTGTTCGGCAAGCCCAAGTATGGTGTACAAGGCATGCCTGAACCACCGGCAGTCTGGCCTGTGGCAACTGGTACAGATCTTACCCTGGAGGAGGCAGACGCTCTAGGAAGTGCAGGGTTTCGACTGGTGGAGAGGACAGACGTTCCACGAAATCTAATTCCCAGTCGTCATCCTCCTCCCACGAGAAGCTCTTCGCCCCGCATACCGGTGGGTGACCCTGCAGCTTGGCCCACACATCGGTGGGGGAAACTGAAAAGACGGCGGCCACCAACAAATGCGAACGACACCAGGATGGCCAACGCTCTTGCAATGCCCTACATAGTGCAAGGTTGCAGGGATGTTCCTCACCCCGGGATGGGGCGCATATTTCAGTTGTCAACAGCCGGGTCTGCTGCGCGCAGTGTCATGTATGCAATCACGGTTTCTTAGTACCCAGCTTGCAACTGTGAGGACTTCCTTGTTATGGAATCGAAGAATGCAGCATACGTCCCCTGCAAACACCTTTATTACATTTTTCTGAAGCGCATGAGTTGCATATCCGCAGTGGACGTTTTCATCCATGCTCCAACACTGAGTTTCAACGAGCTGCACAAGGCCCTACGGCAGGATACAGATCGGACTGCTTGACATTCCACATTCGGGAAGGAGAAAGTGGCAATTATATTACATTCATCTTCTTGCACCCTATTTTTTTGTGAGGAATTATACACTTGGTGGTGCCGCACCGCCATAGCTCCAGGTGCATTTCGGTGCCGCAATACATGAGAATGTGGTTTTTGGCCGTGAATGGCATGCGCATGCTTTTCTTATTTTGGTTGTCTATAAATGGATCCGAGTAAAGCATACATTGTGTGGAAATACACGGGCATTGAGGCCTATTTCAGCGCTGTTATTGGTCTGTATACTGCATAGTGCTTCCTTGTTATTGCTCTTCATTCAATTTGTGGTGATTTTGCAGCCCATCCTGGCGTTTTCGTCCACCTGTATGAGAAGACTCCAATTTGCTACCAATACATTGTCAGTGTTCTGCAAATGTGATGCCTTTACAAGATTGCTAGTTTTGTGTCCCAGTGGGAAGGGTCTTACTGCACATTCCAGCATTTGCATACTGCACCTTATGCAAACAGCAATCCATACGACAAAGGACACGTCCCAGCATACTGGCAGTGAATTGCAAAAAACCTTAACAGAAGATTATCCAAGCATGTATATTCCCCATATGGCACAGGGAAGCTACTTGATTTCTGAATCAAAATGTATGTGCCATGAGTGTCGGCGAGTCGAAACATGTCTACTCTAGCATGCAAGACCTATGGTCCCCTCGCCCAAGAAGAAGGAACTCAAACTGGCCTCTCAAGGACCTCTTGAGTGACCGGGTGCCAACATTTGAACAAAATGTCAGCGGTTTCTGTCGCCCGGTTGAAACTAACGAGGATGTCGTGTTTATCGATAGCGCCCCCTTGGTAGAAGGACATTTTCACAGTGGGCCCTGTGTTCCCCTCATCCTCATCCTCATAACTGAAGAGAATGTCCCCACTTTCTGAGCCAGTCCGTCCACGCGTGAAGTTTTCACCTATGCACTCATCATACGTCCACGCGTGAAGTTTTCACCTATGCACTCATCATACGTCCACTCGCAACAATTCCAGCGATACAGCAACGCTGTGCGGGATCTGTTCGGCTCCCACTCAAGCGGAAAGTCCAGGTCCATGATGCGTAGGAACCACCTGCTCCCCAGCCGGGGTCTATGAGAATCGTGCAATCCTGGAAGAAATTCCATTGCTCTCAGTTGGACAAGACGAGGATCGTTCCTGTAAACATCTAGGAAGACAACGATGTCGTCTGCTTCGGGACAATGACTCCCGTCTGGCGTCGATAGATGTGATTCGGGCACGACGTGGCCTCACGACACATCAAGAACTCAGAGCAGGGAGGAGATGGGCACAACAAAGAAGAGTGAAGAGCAAAATGAGAGCGAGGCCGGCGGAAGAGGGATATATCATTGCTGCACTACCAATGTCGTATGCGGCAGAACTTCTATTTCCTCCGACATGTGTGCTTTTATTAGACAAATCCGCACCAGTTTCAGGAGAGTTTGCAAAACTCCCTCACCGTAAGGCGGGTATTTGCTTTCCGGAGCCCAATTTCGGCGCCGTTATTGGATGGACTGCGGAAGCTTCAGCCGAGAATTTTGTTTCCGGAGCCCAATTTCGGCGCCGTTATTGGTTGCACTCCCCAACCTTCAGCCGGGTATTTGGTTTCCGGACCCCAATTTCGGCGTCGTTATCGGCTGCACTCCGGTGGCTTCAGCCGAGTATTTGGTTTCTGGGGCCAATTTCGGCGCCGTTATTGGCTGCACTCCGGAGGCTTCAGCCGGGTATTTGGTTGGCGGAGCCCAATTTCGGCACCGTTATTGGCTTCACTCCCGAGCCTTCAGCCGGCTATTTCTTTTCATGTGCCCAATTACGGCGCTGTTATACCCAACCTTCTTGCACTTCTACAACTGTACTATCCACGGTTATAGGTCGCCATTGCGTTTTCGGAGTCTGCAAACCCGGATCCTAATTCCGCTTGCGTCTCTGCCTCTGGGATAATTTCGGTGCCGTTATTGCCCAGAATTCAGTTTTTCTATGACCTGGCCTGGCGGTCCATGAGCCTGGGCTCCAAGTCATGAGCGGACACTGGTACTTATGAGCGGAGTGCTTCCAACATGAGCGCGGAAATCTTCGAAAACCTTCTCTTGTTATACTACTTTCAATTATTTTATAGTTTTGGGCCCGAAAAAAATCTGCCGAAATTCGAAGTGTGTTACTTTGCGGCTCATGGGTGAGCCATGCCCGCTCATGAGCTCATGAGCTCATGGAATAGCAACCCCCAAAAGAGGTGGTGGTGAAAAAAGAAGAAAAGTGCTCAACTCCAATCGTTGAGCTTTCGGATTCATCCGATGATGACATTAGTGAAATTCCAACTCCAGTCCTTTGTACTGTAGTTGTGGAAGCGGATGAAGAAGACATTTGTAGTGTCATTCCAAAACTACGGGCGATGGGAGGAATGGCAAGTTTCAAAAGTGAGTTGCGGGGAATTGATTGGGAAGCTTTGAAGCAGGTGCCTGCGAAGTTCCTGCCAGAGACTTTTGATGGGGATATCCTATTCGAGCTGCCTCCTCCTCCGCGAGTTGGAGGTGTAACAAGCATGATGCACGGAATGGACAAGAAACACGACGGGCACCCATGGTGCAGAACAAAAACATCCAATATTCAAAATCAGGACAAGCTTGTTTTCAGGAGAACAGTTTGCAATGGACACCTTAGGTGTGATAATTTGAATTGCAGACACTTTCTTCAGTCTGGGGTTCACAATCAAAGCGAGTGGGAGCATCTCGCGGAAAATCCATTTAAGCCTGGGACTGCTCCTCCAGCGGAAACCACTTTCGTTTGCAAATTCTGCAAACTAGTACCAACTTGTCTGGCGCTGTGTGGAGCAAGAATGTACTATGTTGTCCACCGTTTGAAAACCATGACAAGAGCTTGTGTGCATTTCGGTTTCCATAACCATCTTGTCTCGAAGGGGGATTACAGGGAGAGTGTTGAGACAGTATCGAGGTTGATTAAATAGGAGTACAAGAGAAACCCATTCGCAATAACATCGGCAATTGCTCTTGGCGCAAGCAAGTCCTTCTTGGAAAGCCATATTTTGAGTGAAGGGGATTCTGTGGGGACTAAACTTGACAGTGCAGCACTCGACGTTGTCATGGATCATTTCTCCACGTTGAGCTCACCTAACATTCGGCATCAGATCAATGCATTGAGAATGGGCTCTGGGATCAGAGGCTACATAGACAACATTTTGGAATTGAAATGACTGAGCATGTACGACTATATCCAAGACAATGTTTTTCCAGGTCAAGGTGCCATCAAAGTTTTTCTTTTCAAAATGTCGACTGCTGGGGAGGGTAGTGGGGTTAGCCTCGTGAAGCGGATGCAGAAGACTGGGGACCTGCAAAATTGTTTTCTTATGTTTGATCATGTGAAACGAATGAAAGATTGGACGACAATGGCTTGTCATGTGTACGATCCAGTGTACCAACGAGTTATGACAATTGCAGTTTGTGACATGCAATCCGAGGATACGGAATCCCAGAAGCTCATGTGGAATTCCCTTGTACGTGTTATGGGCTGCCATGGGGTGCCATCTCCAAATTTCGCTGGTTTTATGACAGATAGTGCTCAGGCGAATTTCAATGCAGTTCGAATTGTCTTTGGATCAGGCGACCCAAAAGTGCCAATGCCGGGAAGAGAGCGTACATGTCTATTCCATTGGACACAATCTTTGGAGAAACATACAAAATCGGACATCAAACCAGAGATGCAGACACAGCACCGTAAATTGTGCAAAGAGTACAAAGATGCTAGAACAATGAAGGAGGCGGACACTTTGTTCCAGACAATTCGTGCTTGGTGGTTCTCTTTTGGAGCTGCATCGCTTGAGAGTATGAGAGCATTGGAAGATTGGCTGGCGTTTTGGCACTTCCGGTACAGACAGTGGGGAGCAGCCATGACAATGGTGCGAGGCTTGTATTGCTAGCTTTATTCATACATTTACTTTCCAAATTTTGCTCTCCTTGCTTTGGTTCACATGCTGAGAGCACCCTGAGAATCAGATCCAAACCCAAACAGATGTTGGTTTTTCTGCCCCATCCACATCATCCCTTCTTGTTGTTTCCAAACAGTTCAATCTAACTCTCACTGGTTTCCTCTACCTACTAAGCTAGTTCCACATTGACTGCAATGTGTCAACATCCCAGGCTAGATTGTTTGTACAAGCTCATGACGCTGAAACAAGAAACAAGAATACAACAACAGCAACCATTCTGTCCCAGCAACGAATCAACCCTGTTTCCATTCATTTTTCCTACTCTACAATGTAACAGCAGGTGCATCCATCTCCAGTCCATCCTGGTTTGAAGTCCAGTGTCTTCATTCCATTTCCAAAGCTCTTTTTCTTCCTCACATGTCAGTGTCTCTTACTACATACAAGAGACAGTCCAAACTTCACAAAGCGATTTCTAAGTCACCCCAAAAAGAGAGAAAACCACTCTTCAAACTTATCTGTCTTATACTCATTGAAGCGGTGGGTCTGCCTGTCACGAAAGCACCTTGTCCTCTCCCTCGTCAGCCATTTCCGACGTCTCTTCTTATCGTGATTCCAATCCTCATCAAGGCATGACGGCTCTGCTTCAGCTGCTGGCACATCCTTGTGTCTGCCAACCTCTACCCTATCCTTCTACATGTGCATTTCTTCCCTATGAAGTGATCTGGTCCTACAGCCTTTAAGACAGAGAGCAGATACAAAACTTAATTATAGATAGCTTAAGCGCCATACACACCAGAAGGCGGCACCGCTTCCTCTTGCACAGAATGCCAAGCCAGATCCCTTAACGTCGCTCTTTAAGGCAAGCTGATTCCCTTACAAAGTGATCTGGTCCTAAAGCTCAAAAACAGACAGCAGCTACAAGATTTGATCACAGACAACCTGAGGCGCTATACACACCAGCCTGCATTTCTCATCCCCCAACACCTGCTGAGCCGCTCCATCTCCTCATTAATGTGCTCATCAAGACAATGGCGACAGCAGTGGTGCACCGCCCTTATCACAAACCTGATCCCTCTGGTTTGATCATTGCTTACGAAGAAGGCGGCACCGCTTCTTCTTGCACAGAAAGCCAAGCAGGAGCTCTTAACATTTCTCTTAAAAGCAAGCTGATACCCTTTGCGTAGGTGGAACTTTCTCAGATATCCTGTGCTGCCAACACCACTGCAGCAGCTGCGAAAAGATACCCGCACTCTTCCCCTTCGAATTTCACATCCTGCTTCTAGGGTTCAACATCATGGATGAAAATCATTCATCCTAGGGATGAAAAGGCGCATGTCATTACTTAGCCATATTTTGTTCTTTGGCAGATCAATAGCATAGTCTTTCCATGGAATTACCTCAAGTTATGGACAATTCCTCCCCTTCATTAGCACGAAGGGCACTCCCTTTGTAGTAGTGCCGAAACCTGATGCCAAACAAAAACTTGAATTTTTACCCCCTGCACTCACACTACATATGTAGTGTGCCTCCTTTTTTTAAGTGTCAGGGTCCTCACTGACCACCTTTAACGGCTGAACACCTATTGGTGGTATGAAGGGTTTTAAATCCCTCCTACTTCTTACCCATTCCTTGTCTGCTCCATCTCTCAACCTGCATCTTCGTGCAGCTTCTCCAGTCTTGGTTGTGCTTCCTGCATCCTTGTATCCCAAAAAGTCATAGGGTCCTTCCCATGGAGATGTCATGGAAGACCTCTTTCCAGGCCTCAACATCATTACCTTGCTGTTCTCCATCAACGTGCAGTAGGTATGCCCTGTTTGATGCCTTCTTTCATAATCTTTTGCCTGTTGACGCTGCCCTTTCTTCACACTCTTTCGTAGAATTGCCTTCATCTCTGTGAGAAGCTGGATTTTCTGCTGCATCATAAGTGTGACCTCTGCTACAGATCCATCAGAATTTACTGGTGTTGTAAGAAAATGTAACCTGTTGTCAATTCCCAGCCTGGGAATCCTACCAGTAAGTACCTGAAAAGGTGAGAATCCAGTGGAAGCATGGACACCCATTCTGTAACCAAACAGGGCCTTATAGAGATTCTGATCCCACTCAGTGTCGTTTCCAACTCCTAGGGTGGTGATGCTCTGTTTGAGAGACTTAATGACCCTTTCCACCATACCGTTACACTGAGGCCAGTAGGGGGCGCTATGCTCCCTCTTTATACCGTATTCGTGGCATGTATCTTCAAACTCACCTCCCCACTCTGTGCCATTGTCAGTGAGCAACGTATGTGGGCAGCTATACCTGTCAATTACTTCTTCCTCAAGAAAGCGGGCAGCAAGGGCTGTTGTATGGTCTGCCACTGGTGCAGCTTCTATCCATTTTGAGAAGTGATCGATTGCCACCAGAAAGTACTGATTGCCCCTGCTGGTTATAGGTAATGGTCCTGCCGTGTCAATTGCAACTCTGAAAAACAGATCCACTACTGGAATGCTGTGAAGTTTTGAGCTACCTGAGCGCAACACTCCGTTCTGTTTGGCCATCTGACATTTACCACAGCCCTTGAGTACTTGCCTGATGAGTTTGTTCTATCATGCCAGAAATAACGTCGGCATATCTCTTCTTGTGTTCTTCTGACTCCAAAGTGGCCAGTGGCTTCATGTACTTCAGTGATTATTGCCGCTCTGTCAGTTCTTGGTGGAACTACCCTTCCATCAAAGTAGACATCACCCTTGAGATAGGAGTACTGCCTTGCCCGCCTCTTGGCTCTCTTGCTCTCCTCTTTTGTCAGGTAGTCATTGACTTCTCCAAAACATAAGAGGTGCATGACTTCCACATCATCAAGCACATCAGGTTGCCTTTCCTCCTTAACAGCTGCCGTATGATGGTCAGAGCTGATGAGAGAGCTTTTCCCCCATCTTTCAGCCTCACGTAATAATGACATTTGAGTAGCTTTGGTGGGTGCGGTCCATGGTACCCAGTCCCCTTCATCAATCTTGTTGCAAGAAGAAGTGTCTTGTTCTGAACCACTTGTTCCATCACTGTCTGAAGAACAAAACGTCTTGGTGAACACTCACCCCCCATGTTTTCCTTGGCTGGGCATTCTAATGAGGAAGTCACCCGCGTTCTTCTTGTTGCTTGTCAAGGGTTGAAGGAATGGTGTCTCTTGCAAGCTTCCCTTTTCATTGTTCGATCTCTCTTCCTCAAGTTCACAGGCTGGATGTACCTCGCTTAGCTTCTTATCACGAGCACGAGATCCTCGGGTAATCACATGGATGGTGGGACAAGAGGGCATCAGATGCTCCCTTTCCTTGTTGCTGATTGCAGTAGCCTCTATCCTTCCTGCACCCTTATCCTTCCAAATACCCTCCCTCACCAGATTGACAGAGCTTGATTGATCAATACCCTTTCCTTGTTGTTTTTTTTTAGCAAAAATCTGTGCAGCAAAAGTCACCCTCTTTCCTTCTCCATCTGGCATTATGCCTGGTTTCAGTTCTCCCTTCAATATGCCATGATCCTTGGTCAACATTCCATCTGTGGAAGATCTTACTATGCCCGGAACGAACTCAAATGAAAAGTCACCAAGTAAGTCTATGCCTATGTGGTGCTCTGAGTATAGCCACCAATATGGATCTAGATCTGTTTCCAAAGAAAAATGACTTCCCAACAGTATTTTCTTAAAGTGCCAAAGGCCCCATACACATGCATAGTACTCTTCTCTTTTGCAAATCATCTCCCTGCTATACCCTACTTGCCTATGAGCTTCTTCTCTCAACTCCTCCTTCCCCTCCTTAAATTGAAATAACGAAGCATTGATGGCACTCCTATCCCAAGCTAGCTTAAGAAGATAGGCTCCATCCCTCTTTCTCCCTTCTCTTTTCTGACTGTACAGAGAAGTAGAGTATACCTCGATTTCCTCGTTTCCTCAGCTGGTCCCACTGGATACCTGCTTAGTGCATCTACGTTAGCATGCCTAGCACCTGCTCTGTGAACAATTTTAAACTCAAAATCTTGTAACATCATGATCCATCTACCCCTGCGTCCATATGCGTCACTTACCGTTGCCAACCACTCCAGAGGTTTGTGATCTGTCCTGATTACAAAAGGGGTTCCATACAGGTACTGCCGAAAGTGTAATACTCCCCACACCAGGGCATAGCATTCACCTTCCATAGGGTGATATTTGCGCTGAGCATCAGATAGTACCTTACTAGCGTATGCAATGACCCTCTCCTTTTTATACTCCTTTTGTGACAAGACTGCCCTACTCCTTTGATGGACCAGTCAACATCTAAGACGAACGGTCTTGAGAAATCTGGTCTTGCCAGGATGGGAGCAGTTACCAACTTCACCTGTAAGGCAGAAAAGGCGTTTTGTGCCTCTGCACTCCAGATAAACTTCACATCCTTCTTGGTTAGAGTGAACAAGGGTACTGCCACTCCAGCATATCCTTTGACATAGGGCCTATAGTACCCTGTCATGCCTAAGTAGCTTTTGAGAGCAGTGTGGTTTTTGGGCAAGGGAAACCTTTCAATAGCAGCTATCTTATCTGGATCAGGCCACGTTCCCTCTTCAGAGATCACATGCCCAAGGAATACCAACTGTAAGTTGGCAAAGTAACACTTGTCCGGATTGAGCCTAAGATTGGCCTTTCTAACCTTGCTCAATACTCTCTTTATATGTCCCACGTGATCTCCCCAGTCCTTGCTATGGATATTGACGTCATCTACAAACACCTTAGCGCAATCTTTGATTTCTTCCTTGAGCACTCTATTCATTGTTCTCTGAAAGGTAGCAGTGGCATTTTTTAGCCCGAATGGCATGACCAGCCATTCATACAATCCCTTCTTTGTGATCACCGCTGTTTTGCCTATGTCTCGGTCGTCCATTTTGATCTGCCAAAAACCAGATTGTAAATCCAGCGCAGAAAACCACTTGGCTTTCCCCAACTGGTTTAAAACATCCTGAATTAATGGCATAGGGTAAGAGTCCCTTCTGGTCAAACGGTTTACTGGCCTAAAATCACCACAAAACCGCTTGGATCCATCCTTTTTTGGTGGAAGGGTAACTGGACACGACCATTCTGAACTACTCTCTCTCATCTTGCCTTGTGAGATCAAAGTCTCAATTTGTCCTTGGACCTCGTCTTCCTCCCATTCTGATAGGCGGCTGGGACGACTTCTGCAAGGGGGAAAACCTTGTGTGTCAATTGTGTGTTCTACCTCACTGCAGTATCCCAAGTCAGCCTTGCTAAGAGCAAAGCATTCCTGGTTTGCTTTCAGCTCTTGCTCAAGCTCTATCCTATGTTCTGGGGCCAGTTCTGGGTTGATGTGCAGTCTGGATTTCAGACTTCTCCAACGACTCTCCATTTCTTCCTCTTGACTGGGTTCCCAATTCTTTCCCTCCACCTGGCTTACAGAGTTAGCCATTCTCTGTCGTTCCTCTTGTGTGACAACCTGATTCCAATCATGGAAGTCATCCTCTATTTCTAGGTTGTTGTTCCCTAGTTCACCATTCCAAGCTTTCTGATAAGCTTCCTGTATTATGGCAGCAGCCATGCTCTTATGGGTCTCTTCCTGAAGGAGTTCAGACATCCCTTGGTCCTCGAACAAGTCCTCCCCTAGGTTGACATCGTCTATTATTTCCTCAACATCCCTCAGTGCTGTTTCTACCTCCTTACTCTCCTCAGAGCCTCCCATCTCCTCATCTTTATCAGATTTAGAGGTGTCAGAACCTGAGGATGCTTCCTCCGTGTCCTCATATTCTTCCTCTGGTTTTCTTTTCTTCTCCCACAAGCCTAGGTACTGTTCATCTGACGTCAGGGTTAGGACATTACCTGCTGACGTACTGCTTGCATATCTCATTCTACTCTCGACCCCTCTATGGTAGGCTGTTTTGGTAACTGCAGGCTCATTATAATTGATGGTGTGCAAAGGGAAGTGAGCAAAATCCTTTCCTGGCCCATAGCGTACGCGAATTGTTTCAGCTTCGGTGTCCACTACAGCGCCAAACTTTTTGAGAAAGTCCAATCCCAGCAGCATGTGATATGTATCCGTGTTCACCACCATAAAGGACAAACGATTGGTCAGTTCTCCTACTTTGACCTTGATGTCCTCAAGTCTGCCCATTGCAGTCTCAAGAGCACCTGAGGCTACTCTGTAATTCACATCCTTACTAGTAATGACAGATCCCATCAAACCAAGATCCCTGACTGTACTAGCTGATATTACAGAAAGCATGGCACCAGTGTCAATCTGGCCTAATACTTGGTAATCTCCCATTGTAATCATTACATGAAGCGCTTTAACCTTACCAGTATAAGCATACGAGATCGTGGGCTCAGCGTGTGCTGAGTACAAAGGCCTTGGTACATCCTTCACAACTTCTACACTGTGAGTTGTCTCCCTTTGTTGGACCATTGCTCTTTCCACCACTTTGACCAGCCCTTTCAATTTGTCTAGCTCTCCGGGCACAGTCATGATCAGGTCCATGGGCGACAACGATATTCTCCCTTTGTAGAAGTGGTTCAAGATTCTGGATTTCGTACCTCCTTCTATAGCATTTTTGAAATTGTTCTTTGGGTAGATTTCACTCTTGGTCTTGCTTGGCTGTTCACTGCTCTCACTATTCCTTTCTGGTGACCCTGTAGGTTCAACAATCGGACTCTGGACAGGTATGCGTGTCCTTGGAAGTCTGACTTCATTGATACTATTTCGTGACATCAGATCTGTCATCTCTGCGAGTACATCATCCTCATCATCATAGAACACGTCTACAAAGTTAGTTCCCGGAGTTCCCATCATAGTTTGGTCGAGTTTTCTACTGCACTCACTCTCCGTATGCCCGAGTAGTTGCAAAAGTTGCATCTCACACCACACATTTCCGTGGAATGCCCGAACCGGTGACATTTGTCACACTTAGCTGGGGTTCTTCCTTCAGGACAATATGCAGCTATGTGACCTTCTTTGTGACAAACATTACAAAGGCGAACACGAGGTGGTGTTCTAGATCCCGAGCTTTCTCCTATGACTGGTCCCCTATCAAAGTACTTCTGTAGGGTAGTGTTCAGCTGATCAAGTCTTCTGTCCACAGGGTTAACAACACAACTGACTCATCTGTATCATCTCCTTCCAATGGCTCTAGAGGTATTTCCCCTAACTTTCCCAGGCCCCTTTCAATCTCAATGGCTGTGTCAAGTGCTTCCTCTACATCAAGGAAGCGCCTGCCCAGCATTACTCTTGCTATTTCTGGTCTCAAACCTGCTGCAAATCTACGCCTCTGTTCCAAATCAGACGCCCCACTTCTTATAAATAACCGGTTCAACCTATCAAAGTATGTTTGAACCCTTTGTCTACTCTCCTGTTTAATGGTATCCATTCTTAGCCTAATTTCTGCCAAGTCAACGATACCAAACTTGGCTGAAATTGCTGCCCTGAAGTCCACCCAGTTGTTTGGTCTAGGGTTTTGTTTACGGTACCATTCATCAGCCTTGGCTCTCAGGTTGAGCCTTGCTACCTTGAAAGTTTTGTCCTCATTCAAATCCCTGACATCTGCCTCCATCTGAATTCTCTCCAGCCAGTCATTTACATCCTCACTATTCCTACCATGATAAGGCGCATCTATGCTGGTTGGACTGGTCATCCTTCTATTCTCTAGTCAAAGTTCAAACTGTTTCAACACCTAATTCTGACTCTAATTCTCCCTCAACTTCCTTAATGTTGACCTCTATACCACTCCCACTGTCCATTTCGCAACATCTCTACTCTACCTCCCCATGTCACCTCTCGTGCCATGGTATTTATCTTCACCCACCTTCCTAACTCTCTTATCCAAAGTGCTATGGTTGTTCTTCCACCAGTATGTATCACTCTAAGACATAAATCACCATTCGCTATTCTCCAAGCAGGGTTGAAGAAGTACAAACAAGGGTCTGCGTGTGCATTTGGTGTGCGTCTGCTGAAGCAAATCAGCACATCTCCAATGCTTGGTTCATCAGGAATCAGTGTGTGGTCTCTTCCTGCCATCAAACCATCCAATACCAGTCAAGATCCCTAGCTAGTAGAAATCAAGATTCAACATCCTCAGGCTCTGATACCAAAAGAAGGGGCGTGAATCCCCTTCTGTGCAAGTGTAGTTGTGCTCCTCCCCAAGTCAATTGGAGGGAAGGAAAGGAGCTCTCCTCTCAGGTGATCCAACCTCGTCACTCGGTGTGGGTTTCCCTCAGGTCCTTCATGATCAGAGTTCACACAATCCTCATCCACGCCGCAGCGGAAGAGAAGACATGGATGGGGAGTCTGTATTGTTTTCACCCGTGGTTCTACTTCTACACAACATCCTCTCCCTGGTACACTGCACCAGCCCTGTTACCATGCTGTCTTCAGTGATGCAACCAGCCCTACGTCAGTGATGACCACTGCCCTTGTGGGCAGCTCCCTTGGTCAGCAACAAGTGGAATCCCCTTTGTAATAAGATCACGATTTGGAAGGAGGCAACTCAGATCTGCCATGAGTTGCAGGCCCACCAGTTTGGCCCTTCATGGGTTCATGCTTTCTTTATCTTACCGCCCCAATCATCCATTCCTCTCCATCCCCTCTTGCTGGTCAGCTCTCTCCCTTATGTCCTTTTCTCTCTCCCTTTCTCTTTCCTTCAGGGTGAGTAGGTTCCTCACTCTTTCCACTGTAGCATGTCTATGATGCAATGCAATGCGCATTCAGCCAAGCATCCAGTGCACCCAGCATTGAAATCAACCTTGGTCACACAAGATATAATCAGCCCTTTTATCAGTCCCTCTCTTGCCAATGACAGATGCTTCACACTCTACTTTTCCCAGGTGTAGCCATTTGCCCAAGACAGCTCTCAGCCCTTCTACAGGTCTCAATTTACACACCCTGACAGCTCTCTTTTTCCCATCAACTGTGAACCTCAGTGGTTCACATGCTGAGAGCACCCTGAGAATCAGATCCAAACCCAAACAGATGTTGGTTTTTCTGCCCCATCCACATCATCCCTTCTTGTTGTTTCCAAACAGTTCAATCTAACTCTCACTGGTTTCCTCTACCTACTAAGCTAGTTCCACATTGACTGCAATGTGTCAACATCCCAGGCTAGATTGTTTGTACAAGCTCATGACGCTGAAACAAGAAACAAGATAACAACAACAGCAACCATTCTGTCCCAGCAACGAATCAACCCTGTTTCCATTCATTTTTCCTACTCTACAATGTAACAGCAGGTGCATCCATCTCCAGTCCATCCTGGTTTGAAGTCCAGTGTCTTCATTCCATTTCCAAGCTCTTTTTCTTCCTCACATGTCAGTGTCTCTTACTACATACAAGAGACAGTCCAAACTTCACAAAGCGATTTCTAAGTCACCCCAAAAAGAGAGAAAACCACTCTTCAAACTTATCTGTCTTATACTCATTGAAGCGGTGGGTCTGCCTGTCACGAAAGCACCTTGTCCTCTCCCTCGTCAGCCATTTCCGACGTCTCTTCTTATCGTGATTCCAATCCTCATCAAGGCATGACGGCTCTGCTTCAGCTGCTGGCACATCCTTGTGTCTGCCAACCTCTACCCTATCCTTCTACATGTGCATTTCTTCCCTATGAAGTGATCTGGTCCTACAGCCTTTAAGACAGAGAGCAGATACAAAACTTAATTATAGATAGCTTAAGCGCCATACACACCAGAAGGCGGCACCGCTTCCTCTTGCACAGAATGCCAAGCCAGATCCCTTAACGTCGCTCTTTAAGGCAAGCTGATTCCCTTACAAAGTGATCTGGTCCTAAAGCTCAAAAACAGACAGCAGCTACAAGATTTGATCACAGACAACCTGAGGCGCTATAACACACCAGCCTGCATTTCTCATCCCCAAACACCTGCTGAGCCGCTCCATCTCCTCATTAATGTGCTCATCAAGACAATGGCGACAGCAGTGGTGCACCGCCCTTATCACAAACCTGATCCCTCTGGTTTGATCATTGCTTACGAAGAAGGCGGCACCGCTTCTTCTTGCACAGAAAGCCAAGCAGGAGCTCTTAACATTTCTCTTAAAAGCAAGCTGATACCCTTTGCGTAGGTGGAACTTTCTCAGATATCCTGTGCTGCCAACACCACTGCAGCAGCTGCGAAAGATACACGCACTCTTCCCCTTCGAATTTCACATCCTGCTTCTAGGGTTCAACATCATGGATGAAAATCATTCATCCTAGGGATGAAAAGGCGCATGTCATTACTTAGCCATATTTTGTTCTTTGGCAGATCAATAGCATAGTCTTTCCATGGAATTACCTCAAGTTATGGACAATTCCTCCCCTTCATTAGCACGAAGGGCACTCCTTTGTAGTAGTGCCGAAACCTGATGCCAAACAAAAACTTGAATTTTTACCCCCTGCACTCACACTACAATACTCTATTGCAGCGGGATACAACACATAGGTAGCATCAACTATGCCATGTGGTATATGGACGATCATGCTATGACATGTGCAATTTGCAACATTGTCATGGAAATTTCAATTCAAATCCTTCGTTTGCAACATCGTCGGCGGTGCAATGATATGGCGTCCCTTATCCCTCCATTATCATTCCAACTATACTGAGTGAGCTCTGAGTGGCAACTTTTAAAAGCACATTCATCATTGCACCCTTCGAAGTGTACATGTCTTCCTGTCGCCATGCACTGCAACCATCTTTTGAAGATGATCCTAACTCTCATTGTTATTTGGGGAGGGAGCAAGGTCTTCTTGTTGCAGCCTCTATGGCACACACTTTGTGAGGATATTTCAAACCCTTATAATTATAAAAGTGAAACAAACATTTGTAATTGCACAATGTTGGATGCTGCAATTGTAGGCCTCATGGTAGTCTTTATTGTATTCAGCCAATGATTCCCTTCATTATTCCCACGGTCATAGGACCATCCTCGGTTATAGGCGGCGCATGTTCATGCTGACGTGGCAGATGACAGCGCGGGGCCACGTCAGCATTTGCCGCCACATCAGCCTGCTTACATCACGCTCACGCCACGTCAGCTGGCGTGAGCGTACGCTCGCGCGCTCACGCGCAAGGCTCACGCCATTGCATCGTTGCTAGATCAGTGGAGCCCAAACTGAAAACATCTAGATTCTTTGCAATAAGCATTTCCACTTTCCTCCTTTGTCCTGAGGAGAGAGTTGTGCCCAACTTGATTTCAGATAGAATACAAGAGGTGCACGCTGGCTTTGGACTTGAGGCCATTGGCATCCAACATGGCCTCTTAGATGAGGTTGTTGCTTTTGCTGCAGTTGCTCCACCACTTGTTCCTGATCTCAGCCCAGAAGGTAAGACGGCCCTCACCAAAGTCTTAACAGAGCAGTGATGCGAGCCAGATTCTGCCCCTTTTTTATAGTCACAGGGAAGCGCTCAGGATTAGCAATCAGGATCTTGACTTCTTGCCTATATCCTCTATCTAGAACACCAGTGGCCACCAGGCAATGCTTAAGGGCAGTCAATCTCCTCTATCCTTCAACTTCTAGGAAATGAGTAGCTGGACACAAGAAGGCCAGACCAGACTTGCCCACCTTTTGGGTCAAGGCAGGGATGGTGATGTTGAGAGGTACACGAATTAGAGTAGAATTCTTTGGAATAGCTATGGGCGCCCGTAAAGCGCACACTGATACGTAATTCAATATGTCAATATCCCCACACTGTTCCAATCAGCTCCATGTAGAAGGGAGGAACTCGATGCATGCAGGTCATTTCTGAATCCACAAGATCGATTTGAGTGGGATAGATTGGGGGAAAGAGGAAGCAGGGAGGGTAATCTGCAGATTTGCCGATCGACATGACTATGGGCAGATTGTGCACCTTGGATAGCTCTATTCACTGTCCCGTATTTTCCCCCTTGCCTGAAGTTGTCATTTAGGTCTATGTACAGCTGCGTTTGTGTTTTTCCTGACATTGCTCATTTCACCCGCGGGTTGTTGCTTCCCTTCCGCACAATTGAGACAGCGGCCAATGTACCTCCATCTCCAGGAAGCTCTCCAATTCCCCCGGCGGAAGAAGGTGGGGGGGACAAGGAATGGGCTGCGGTGGAAGGGGGAGGAAAGATTGTGGACGATGAGGATGAGGATGGCGATGGGGGAGAGTTGAAGAACCCAGAGATAGGAGAGGTAGGAGGTCCTAGAGGGCCTGAGCCGACGCGCTACGGTAACTGGGAGAAGGGGGGCCGCTGTTCAGATTTTTGAAGTCTATGCACCATAAACCTTTGTCTCTCTCTGTCTGTCTCTCTTTGTACGTTCCCCCCTTGGTCTCCGATTTTGCAGCTTTCCCCTCTCCTCCAGCTTTAGCTTCGCAGCCTGTCTCACGGTTGTCTTCTCGTGATCCGTCAATGTCTTTCTCTAACTTGCTTCGGTCGAAAATAGCATCGTCCTCATTAGGTGAATCTTCCGACGGTCTGTCAGCCTTGCACCCAGGCTGGACAAGTCTTGCACGCATGCCATTTTCAATTCCTGCAATGAAGCCGCCATTTGTTGTCGCATCCGTTTCGCAGCCATCACAGTCCACTTTACCTTCACCGTTGGAGCCTCTTTACATACGTTTATGGAAACATTGAAAAATTAGTGAAGTGATGTATCAAGATTTGGACGCAATTATGTGCACCGGGGCAGTATATCTGAGCTTTCCTGGTAGCATCCACATTAGTCATGGTCTTTGTTGATTTGTTGCTATGTGTCTCATCCTGCAGAGCTGCATTAGCCATCGGCTGTCGTTGCTTATTCCAATAGGCTGTGTCTGATCAATAGACCAATCTCTTTTTAGTTTTTTTAGTTGAATGTTGATTTTTTGTTGATTTGTTCAGTGCTCAGTCATCTTTAATAGGTTTTGTAAGAATCGACAAGTTGATGTTCTATGCCACGTTGTTGTGACAGTAGAGCTGTCAGTACAGGAAGCACGTTGTCATCAGGATTGTTGCAGGAAATTAACAATGTCGCGAGCTTCTAACTTAATGGTCGAGACTTACAGATGATACACAGGAAATATTGATAATGGATTCGATCTTGGCACTTTGCAGCTTAAGGGAAGTCTCAGCCAAGCAAGGAAGGCCACCTCGTGATGATGCAAACTTGCAAGTTTGAGCGTTGCAAGTTTGCATCATCACGAGGTGGCCTTCATGTCATCCTTGACAACTCTCAGTCTCAGGGCCATTAGGAGGTTTGGCGTGTAAACTTTGCTGCGCAGAGCCGGGGTTTTTCCGGTTTTTTCCGGCTTTGTCTGTTCTGTGGGCCATTGTGTGTACTAGTTGTACCCTAGTTTCTTCACTCTCCTTGTTGAAATGCATAAATCTCTTGGGTCAGAAAGCCAGATGAGCAACAAGACCAATGGCCTAGATAACAAACTGGTTTGGTATGTTCCATATTGAGAAGCTATGTCAATTATTTTTTGATTCCACTATGTAGGACGGGAGGTTTACAAACTCGTTTTAAAAAAAAATGGGATATGATGGACTCCTACCCACCAACACTAGTGAGTACAGAAGGAAACAACTTTTATTTTGGGTATTTTGTGAGTATCATGGTAAATAAAGAAGGATATTGTATTTGAAATTGACATTTTTCTTTTTGGAATTCCATTATATTCAGTTTATTTCAGATTCATCACATCCACTGAATTCCATTATATTTAGTTTCCTTCAGTTTTATTCATGCAGATTATAACATCCAATTCTATTATAAACGTGAATAAAAATAAATCGATATGCTTGGATTAATTGAACTTTCACAATAGATATCGTAAATAAAAATTCTAAAGTTGCGTCCAAAATATTTATTGCTTGTCCAAAGAAGACAGTCTGATTATAGTTCTTCATGAAATTGTGCCTTGTTTTTTTTAGACCATAACTCCGAACATCTGCTGAACCACTTCCACCAATTTTTTTACTTTTTAATTAAGATCGCCCATTGCTACATCAAGTTGTTGTAATGTCTGCATTGCTCTCTGCCTTTCCCTTCACCATTCCCATAAACCCTTGCAGAAGGTTTCTTCCTATCTCCTTGTTCTTAAGGATCAAGGGTTCCTATCTCCTTGTTCTTAAGGATCAAGGGTGGCCTGTGTTTTTTTAAGACCATAACTCCGAACATCTGCTGAACCACTTCCACCAATTTTTTTACTTTTTAATTAAGATCGCCCATTGGCTAACATCAAGTTGTGTAAATGTCTGCATTGCTCTCTGCCTTTCCCTTCACCATTCCCATAAACCCTTGCAGAAGGTTTTTTCCTATCTCCTTGTTCTTAAGGATCAAGGGTGTCCAAAATAACCATATCTGAATAATTATAGCTACGGCCAATACTAAATGAAACATGTAAATTATGTCAAATTTGTTCATAGTTTAGAATAACAAAATCTCAAAGCTTATCTAACAACAATCTCATTAGAGCAAGGGTCTAGAGGCCCAAAACATTCAATTGGGGACGTCTACCGTTGCGCCTTATTTTCTAAACTTGCAGCATAAGCTTTTGCATCTAACAAAAAATTTGGTCATTTAATGTCGCGCACCTCACTTCGGTAAGCTCCCCTTCAAGTCATAGTTACTTCGCTTTTGATTGGCGGCAGGCCTAACTCCCAACCTGGCCGCCGGGCCAACTCGGAGCTTTCGGTTGCTCCCACAGGACATAACAGGCCCCCTCCTTCTTCCCCCACAGACCCTCCACAAATTTGGCCTAGGTTGGGGAAATGGAAATTCCCTTTGGTAAGATGACAGTCCGGAATAGCTCCCACTCACTTGGTCGTTTTCCGGCTCGCTCGCTTACTCACTAGTTTTTGGTCACCAACGAGGCTTACACCGTTCTCTCGGGGTTAATACTCCCCTTATATTACTTCTGTGACTGTCAGCGGGGTTCACAAACAACCATGCCATTTTATGGCGAACCATACCATCACCCCCTTGTTGAAGCCACCCCCACCGCAACCCGGTGTGTGCGGGGCTCCACCTAGTGAGTGCCTCCGCCTCTTTGAGTGCCTTGGGCACTCAAGGTTGCTTCAGCCGTCCCACATCAAGGAGTTTGTTTTCGCACCATGGCGTCCCATGGCAAAGAACAAAACCCCACACTTGACTCTACTCTCCACTAGCTAGTTCGACCGACTTTCTCCAAGTCCCGACCAAGGGTGGAGCCTCTTAAGCTCCTCCCAGTGCACTCTTCTTGGCCAACTTCACGGCCAAGTAATGATCATTCCCGAGGATCGAATCGCCTTACTGCAACAACATTGCTTGCGACCGCTTATGATGCCGCTTTTGGCATCACCTTGAGCAAATGTTCACCTTGAACCTTTTTTACTAGGAAGATAACCTTGAACCAACCGTGCACCCCAATCATTACAATTGGGTTCGCATTGGAATGCTGGCCTGAGGTACGGGAACACGCCGAAGCCACACTACGACTTCGTCTCGAGGCTACACGATTATAGAGTACGTGAACGGAAGCACGTAGCTCCGCGTTAACCCGCACTACAAGGCAAACCCTCGTAGCGCAGTTATAGTACGCGCAAGCGTCAGGTGCGCACTAACACGTGAACTACAAAAGAGGCGCAAGTTTCCTTGCCCCTTGGATGGGAGTCACCCGATTTTGGCACTGCGCAACCACACGATTAATCCAATTTACTTCTCCCACTTTTGTAAGCTAGCATGCATTCTACACACTAGCCAACCATACCATGCATCACCATTCCAAACAAAATAGGAGGCGCAAACATTTGGGAACCATTCATTTATAACAAAATTTGTACAACACAAGTTTTTGCAATCGGATTCTGAGCTAGCTAAAGCCGGGCTAAGCATGCATTTCCTTCCCCACGATCCAAGGTGATGTCCCCATCAACGCTTCTTCCGTTTTGAGGTCGCCCTTCGAAAGCTGCAAACCGCCTCGGATGCGTTTCCCATTTCTGAGGCACGAACCCAAGATGCTCCACATGATGATAGCCCTTCTATTCATGAGATACTCCGTTTTCGATTCTTGAACCTCCTCGACTTAAGCACTGCCTCCACCTCATACTCAAGTTCATTTTCATGATCCAACATCACAGGTGGCGGACACAACATTTGATGCCGATTCGGACGCGCTTCATCTTTGAAGTAAGGCTTCAAAAGGGAAAGTGGGAATACCGGATGCATCTGCTGTTTGTCGGCAGCTCCAATTCATACACATCCTCATTCATAACCTTCCGGATGCGAAAGGGTCCCACATACGGAGGTACGAACTTCGGACTCACTTCCGGAGGTAGTCGAAAATTCTTGATGCTCAACCAGACCTCCGTGCCTGCCTCAAACTTGACTTCCTTCCGCTTCCGATTTGCCTGCCGTTCATACCGTTTCCTAGCTTTGGCGATGTTGTACTTTGCGAGCTTCAACAAACGCTCCCGTTCCTCCAACACCGCTGCTGCTGCTGCCGGTTCCTCAATATATTGGGCAGCCCAACTTGTCGGCACTAGAGGTGCTTTTCCATAGACCAATACGAAAAAGAGGAAACACCCGTTGCGGAGTGTTTTTGTGTTATTATAACAAAACTCTGCCGCGTCCAAGTGCTCCACCCAGTCCGATGGTTTGCCGACACGTAATTCACAAGATCTGCTTCACCACGGAATTCACCCCTTTTGTTTGGCCGTCCGTCGTAGGTCGGAAGGCGGTGCTCATCTTGAGCCTCGTCCCCATCTTCTTTCAAAGTGCCTTCCAAAATTTACTCGTAAACTTTGGATTGCGGTCCGAGACAATATCCTTCGGGAGGTCCATGATGCTTGAAGAGTGGGCGAAGTAAAGTCGCCCCGTCTCCTGTGCCGTGCATCTCCTTGGTGGGAATAAAATGGCCCATTTTCCTGAACCTATTCACCACCACCATGATTGCATCGAATCCTTTTGACAACGGCATAACAGTCATGAAATCCATCGACACACTTTCCCAAGACCCCTCTAGAATCGGCAAGGGTTGTAACAGCCCCGTTTGCTTTTTGTACTCACTCCGGTTTGTTGGCATGTGGTGCATGTCTTGACAATACTCCTCGGCCTCCTCCCTCAGTTTGGGCAATAAATACTCTTTCTCAAGAGTGCCGCGGTGCGCTTGGCTCCGCGTGCCCGCAAGGGGCCATCATGACATTCTCTAGGGGAGATCTCTGATCCCTCCCTTCGACACGTAGAGACGTTTTTGCTTACCACCGGGGGCAGTCCATTTTGCAAGTGGAACTGCAATTTAACTCCCATCCTCAAGTCCCGCATCACGGACTTCGTCATCTCATCTTCCGGTAACGCATTCGGATCTTCCTTTGGAGCGCCGCGTCCGCCTCTTGTACACCAACCTTAAGTTGCTACTTTCTACTTAAGCATCGACGGCCACCACATTGTCTTGTCCCAGTTTGTACTGGATATCCACGTCAAAGAGCCAAAGTATCTTGCCACCTAAGTTGTTTTGGGGACAAACTTAGGCTGCGTGGCAAAATTACTTCACCGTGACATTGTCCATGAACCCTTCACCGCGGTTGGAACCAACATAGTGGACGCCAAAGCTCAAGGCAATGCACCACCGCCTTCATTCCTTCTCATGCGTAGGGCCACCGTCGCTCTATACTACATCAGTGTCTTACTTTCGTAAGCCACTGGACGTCCATCTGCATGAGTACACCCCTATAGCAAGTCGACGCATCCGTATGATCTCAAATGGACGGTTCGAACTCCGGGGGATTGGAGGACTGGAGCTTCCGGTATGAGAGTATGAGAGGAGTATGCAGAGTGTGTGAATGCATGGCGCATGACAGACACCTTTGCATCGCGATGTGATGGGAAATTCAATGCCCACTTTGCTGCAAGAATAAAAGCTTTGATATGAGTAGAAGCTATCACTGAAGGTCACTGAAGTTATCACGACAGAAACTTTGCAGTCCATTTCCTGTATATGAGGATTTCAGCCGTCTGGTCATATGGAGCGAATACACTCAGGTACATGTTGGGATGGTGAAGGTTCTGGATTACATGGGTTGCGGATATAGCATACATCGACATCCCCACCTATCCGCACTTAATCCATCGGCACCCAGAGGATTGGGGCGAAGACATGCAAGTACCTCGTGGAGAAGCCTTCGAGCTGCTAAGTAGTGAGGCGTCACCTTTGCCTTGATAGCTTACTAGCAGTTTCCACAACGACTTTATCCTTAAAAAGCTTGTCGTAGGTGCCACCTGGACTGAATCTCTCCATATGGTCCTTCGGTTTGGCTCCATCTCTCATAAGCTCAAAACCCCAACCGCATCATGGAGATAGCAAATAGTCCAAGTAACCTTTAGTTCCGAAGAGGAGCCCAACATCTGACGATAAAACTGCAGTCCTGGGAATGATCGTGCAGGTTGCTTTGTAAAACTCATTCTCATATTGGCGCTCATAAACCGTATTATCTGCAGTGTTCCGGGACTCAGACAATTCATGCCGACATGGATCAAACCTTTCAATCACTTGACGGACGAACACCAACACACCTTCCTTCTTAAATGCTATCAGAAGTTGAGTCACCACTGCATTAATACAACTCGTGAAATAAAAATTGCCTATGCAACTGCGATGTGAAGGTCTCAACCAGCCTTTGTCAGACTTGTTGTATAATTTGTGTTCTGGCACTATGTAAAGAGTAGGGTGTCAAGTTTTCCCCTTCAAAATCCATCATGAAGGAATTATTATAATTGACATCTTGTATGAAGATCATCTCTCAAAATATGTGGTGGAGTCTACAATTTTTCTTTGTTAGTGATGGGCAATGATAACAATTTGTTTTTGACATCAAAGTGTTTATATAATTTGTGTAAAGAGTAGGATGTCAAGTTTTCTCCTTCAAAATCCGTCATGAATCTTGATTTTTATCCTGACATTCTGAAGGAATCTTTGCATCGAACATGGATCCCTGACACCACTCCATTCCCTAATTTGCTCAAATGAATTGTACAAATCCATCACCATTCACGTTCCACTGGAGAAAGAATCCTATGTTTATTTGATTGAACAAGTCGTGACAAGAGCGTGACAAAAAAGTTTGTCGTCTAAAAACCCGAGAATGATTGCAATGTGAATGAGGATGATACTGGAGAAAGGCAATGGTTACGGGATGTGGGCGGTGAGTTGAGAGCCAATGAGAGGATCGAGATCATTCAACTTGATTTCAAGCATCTTATCACTCTTGTGCTTGAGACAAAAAACAAGGCTATGAGATTGTTTCTAATGAAGGAGAGGGTGGTAGTGGAGGGAGAGAGGGAGGGAGGAGGAGACAATGGAGGTAGTTGAGGCAGATGATTGACATGCAAAAGGGAGGCTCCGGATATCTCTATCGACATACCTCACAACTCCTTCCCGTCTGTACACGACATCTTCGAGAAATGCAAGCACACCAGTGATGCTGCACACGAAATCGTCGAAGTGGTAATCTGTTCCATCGAGGACGCGGTGTTGGTATTCATTTAATTGAGAGCTGTATGTCTCTTAACAGTTTGTTTCATATTAACCATAGTGCTGATAATCTGAACAACTCAAAGCAAAGACTCTATGACAAATAATATATGTATCATATTAAGCACGTTTCATATTAACCATAGTGCTGATAATCTGAACAACTCAAAGCAAAGACTCTATGACAAATAATATATGTATCATATTAAGCACGAGAGAGTTGTAGATATTTGACACAAAGGTAAAATCAAATCTTGACTTCAATATTGGTGCAAACAAAACCAATCTAAAGGACGTTCTCTTACCCTCAATTTTTATTTATCAGGTGACACAACAAAAAGAATAGTCCGAATAACAAGCTTGTATAAGTCATTATCCATTTGTAGGCAAAGCTTTAGTTCATCAGGTTGGTCAATAATGAAATCAATTTGCATTTTCAGGGTTGCCAATTTCTCCCCAATAGTTGATTTGGCTTCACCTTTGACCATGGGCACTAACGTACGTGCCATGGTGAAGGCCAACCTGAACCAGCTCATGTAATCTATCTATTTCAAAATGTCCCGGTTCATGTTCTCAAATATGGCACCATGGTCCTCAAATGATGACTCCAAGACTCAGACGGAAGACAACAACTCTGTATCAAAAATACAGATGGTTGTAAGGCCCGATCTACTGTTGGTAAGGTGGATATCTTTAAAGCATTTTTTGATGGCAGTGATTGGAGATTCAATCCATTCAAATTTATCCCTTCAGTTAATTCTATAACGTCCAATTCAATAACATCCAAAATTTATCCCTTCAGTTAGTTCTATAACATCCAATTCCATTATATTCAGCTCCATTCAGTTTTATCCTTTCAGATTTGTGTCCCTTGTATTTGAATTGTTTTTACTTCTGAATGATAGAGAGGTGTTTCGTTTCTGAAAATTTTCAAGTGTTACATTTCATTTTTGCAGCATCTTTATTCATTATTGATTATTTAATAATCATACTATATAGATATAGATTTACCTTACTATATATAAGTATCGACTTAAACTTGCAATATCAGATGGTGGAGCCAAAGTTATGCAACAGACTACTCGTGGCTTGTTATTAAACCCAACCAATAAAGTTTTTGAAAGATTGTCAAATCGGGTGTGTAATTTGTGTGGGTGCATATATATATATAAGGAAATGAGTGAGTGACACCCACCGGAACAAATTCACAAATTGGGCCCTATATTGAGAAGAAGATCTTAAGTTTTCAATTTATGCAAAGAGATATGAAACAAATTTAAAACATTTAGTTCTTGAACCGAACCATTGGACATTGTCATATTTGGTGTATCTAAATATGACTCAAATCGGACCCCTTAATTATAAGAGAGAAGAATAACCTTGCAACTTACTATGCAAAACCCATGATCAATTTGGAGCAAAATCTTGAAAATCAGAATCGTATAATTTAATTTTTTAATAACTAGTGAGCTTTGCACTGCTGTGTGGCCTTTCAGCTATTTGGGTTCCAAAAGAAAAGAACCGGAAAGAACACAGCTACCAAGGATGATAATGAATCAAATGCCCCACCAACCTTCTGAAATCAGGGACGAGCAAGGAGGAACCTGAAATTGCAATAAACTTGAACTGTCCCAACCAACTTCCTTAAAGCACTAAACTCTTTGCATCTCCTTAGATAGAAGGTTCTTGGTTCAATGATTTGTTGATGATACAGATTTGTATGGCTTTAATGTTGGCCCCTTGGGAAAGGCAACAATGAAGGAAGGCATGTGATGGAAAACACTTTGCTTTAATCTTGCAATGTTTACGGGTATTCAACGTTGAAATGCAAACTATTGGTAGGATCATTGCCTACACCTCCCTGTACACCACTTTCTTTTGCAAGGAAGCCATTCTGACTAAGAGTCGACCATTGGAGAGTATAGGATGAATATGCCAGAAGTGTAAGAAATCTTGTATTTGGAAAAAATACCAACAAATGGCTAGTCCTCACTGCAGATAGAAGAAATAACTCTGAAGACGGACTAGACCAATATTTAGATCTCGTCAACAGAGCAGAGGCGCAATTGATTTTTAAATAAAGAAAAATAAAAAAGCATTTATATATATATATAATGTCAGACGCTGCGTTGCGCTACGTGGCATAATGCATTTTTTTATCGGATGACTGGCTAGCCTGTAGTGCCAGCCCAGCAAACTAACATTCATGAGAGCAACATAGCTTTCTAATGCCCAATAGACAGTCTGCAACCTCAATAGATTGGAATGGGGATGCAGTTCTTCTATGGGTGGTGGACAAGGGGAGCCTTGGTCTACACACAAAAATCTTAAGAAGCTGCGAAGACTTTCAACAGCAGGGGTATGGTACACAATAAATGGAGCCCAAAAATCATGTTCATACTGGAAGGGAGGTCCTTTGCATGTCGAACTAACCACATACAAATGGTCCCCTCTAAATTGCAAAGACACCTTGCATTGAGCCAAAAATGGAAGGGAATCACCAAGTTCCAATAGGAGAGCAATTTTCCAGACAAGCTTACTCATTCGCATCCGTCTTTAAACATCAAGACCAAAGATTATTGAATCTGGAGGTGGCAAGGAATCTGAACAATGAGAATTGAAGGTGAGAAACTGGACATGCAGTAACTTCACAAGGCTATTCAGGTTCGTTCTCCTATTCGCAAAGAATCACTAACTAGGGGAGAAGCAATAAATGGGGATGGTGGCGTTGTGTAAACACAAAACAGGTTGCACTATAACAGCGGGGTGGCTACAGATGTCAACTCTATTTTCAACATGGTTACAGGCCATGATGCTCAAAATGTTTCACCCCTGCATTCTAAAACCAGTAACTAGACCTGCACCATGGTTTCAACCTGGACAACACGGAAAAAAAGCTGTTCGCCTGGGGTCCAATCATCTCTATTTGGCGTGCTTGGATCATCTCTCTCTGTCTCTCTGTGTCTCTCTTTGCATTTGTTTAGCAAGCTCCTGATAACTCAACCTCATGCTTTCTAATACGACGTCAATAGCAACGCCTGCATCAACACTCTTGTCATTGCCTATGGCAATGTACCTGTCAGTTTAGTACATTTAGGAGGGCTGAGAACCCACGACCAGCTCCCAGCTCCAGGAGGTTTGATACCAACGGTCATGGACATCGTTCAATGAGTCCCTCCCTCTCTCTGGAAGAATGGTCTGAAAACTGACTGTTTATCTCCAAGCTTACTGAAGGTTACTCAGCCACTTGCATTCCGTGTATACCTCTGAGGACGATGATGAAGAGCTTCTAAGTCTTGGAAACTCAAGGTTGTGGTGACTGTTCCAAAAGGATAATACAGTCAGCTTTTAGATCATGAGGACGGGAACTCACCGAAAATCTTCCAGTTAAGTCATCCCAAAACCTACCACCAATGTAGATATGCAGATTCCCAACCAGGATTCCAATAACGAGACTAAGCTTCCGCTAATGGGAGAGAACGTACTCAGCACGGCGTGCACGTTGTATCCTTGCCGTCATGGACCATACGCCCAGCATGCACCAAGCAGGAAGGAGGAGACAGGGAGGCTTTCGTGAAATAGAGCAAATCACTTAAACCCCTGAACTGTAAGGGTTTCAATAGGACCTTTTCGTAACTGGGCCAGTTTCTCCTCTCCAGCCATGGTGAGCATGCGGGGGTGGGGCACCAGCGCACCTGAAACATCCCCCCACCAGTCTGGGTTGCTGGTGTACCATTGCATTGTCTTCCGCAGTCCTTCCTCCCAGGTAGTGCGCACCTGCCACCCTAGATCCTTCAGCTTTGCATCATCCAGAAAGTAACGTTGATCGTTGAAAGGCCGGTTATCCACAAACTGAATCGATTTCTCGCAATCGAAGTTGAACAAATTGCAAATATCTTTTGCAACATCAAGGACACGACGCTCCTTTTTTGTGCCAATGTTGTACACATGACCAACCTCCCCCTTGTGCAGAACCACCTCAAATGCTTCGGCCACATCTTCACAATATAGATAGCTACGCACATTAGAGCCGTCCCCATGTATGGGCAGCGGCTTGCCATGCATGGCTAAAAGAATGAATTTGGGAATAAGCTTCTCCGGAAACTGATTCGGTCCATACACATTATTGCCACGAGTGGTAATGACGGGCAGGCCATACGAGCGGCCATACGCCATCACCAACATCTCCGCCCCTGCCTTGGTGGCTGAGTAAGGATTTGTGGGAAGCAACTGGGACGCCTCATGGTTTCCAACAATGGCATCGGCCTCCGTCTCCCCATACACCTCATCTGTGCTCACATGGATGAAGCGGCGGATGATGCCTGTCACCTTGCAAGCCTCCAGCAGCACGTGTGTCCCGTAGATGTTGTTCTTGGTGAACTCGAAGCTGTTGCCGAACGAATTGTCGACGTGAGTCTGTGCAGCAAAGTGCATGATGGTGTCAATGCCCTCGGTGATGAGCAGGTAATTCACAAGATCCGCACTTGCAATGTCACCCTTGACGAATTTGAAGTTCTTGGAGGACTTGGAAGGAAACAGATTCTTCAGATTCGAGCAGTAATCCAGCTTATCCAGCACCACAATCTTGTACTGCGGGAAATTACGTATGAGCCGATTGGCCACATGCGAAGCGATGAACCCCGCTGCACCCGTTATCAGAATGTTCTTCGGTGTGTACACACATTCCCCCATTGCAACTATCAATCAATCTTCACAGATACGTCGTCTATATCTTCACCTGCTCAAGCAATGTGCAGCGCGATCACAAATCAACATGGAAGCTGCGGTTTTTGAAGAGGAGAGAGAGCGAGCGAGCGCGCTCTCAATCATGCAGCGCGTTGCGTCGTTGCTACCTTCGCAGCACGCGCGTTTGCTTTTCTATTTATCTATTTAATTTTTTCTTTTAGGTACGTTCGTACGTTCTGTCCGTATTTTCGAAAACTTGACATTTTTTGAAGTTTACAGGGGAAAAAAACAATCAGTGAAAATCAGTGGGTAACACAGTACAGTGACAGCCTGCTCCTCGGGCAGGGTTTAATCTTTTCCCATCTGAATAATAATGCGACTAGAGTGTGCCCTATCGGCCCCCAAAATAAATAAATAAAATCAATTAGGTCGGGAAATCCGGAAATGCGAAAGGCAATATGCAAACTTTTCATCCAATAATGAGAGCAAATAATGACCTAAAAGACGGGCTAAAGGACGTGGGAGGGCGACACGTTAGCCCGCGGGGTGGGGAGAGCTCGTATCTGCGGACGTGGGTGTGAGGAAGCAGGCCTGCGAGGAGGCGGTGACGGCTCCAGGTCTGTTGTTCAACTCTTACCTCGCCTCGTCTCTCGGTCCTCTGAGGCCTGACATCTTGAGATGCAACGAGGAATTCACCATGAAATGCAATGCGCATTTCGATGATGGGCTTCACTGTGCAAGCATGTGAATGTACGGAACACAGTGCGTGTCTGAGGCAGCCTCTGAAACACGAGTTCGGTCTACTTTTTCTTCTTGGCAGCCGCTTGTTCCAGATGCTGCATCCTGTCCATCAGGCTCTGTTCCCGGACTTCATACTCGTCTCGCAGCAGTTTGGTGGCCTCGTCAACTCTAACCCTAACAGCATAGTCAAGAGCCTCCTCCAGGGTTTGAGGCTTCTGCCTGAAAACCTTGCCTTTTTCTTCAGCAGCAGCCTTTCTTTCAGCCTCTAGCCTTTCTGCCTCTTCTGCGGCTGCCGCCGCCGCCGCAGCAGCAGCCTCTGCTGCCGCTTCAGCTGCTTCTTTTGCTGCCTGCACGACAGATAAACAGGGATCTCAATTGGTTTGGTTACTTGTACAACCAAATTAGTGAGAGAGAGTTCTCATGTACGCATTCTTATGTGAATGGAAAAGTGGACCAGAGACCATGTTAATAAGTCTTTATGTGGCGATCTTCACACTTTTGTGCCTAAGATAATCTTTGGTTACGGAGTTTTCATCTGAGACTCACCTTTGCCGTGGCTATCTCCTCTGTAGTGGAAGCCTCACTCAAAGGGGCTACCATGGGTTCCTCAACCCACACTGTTTCATGGTAGAACCATGTGAGTTTATCACGTGTGAAGCAGTAACTAAAAAGGGTGTAATGCTGAAACACTCTGCCACCCACAGAAACAAGCCATTAAGTAGAGAAGCCTTAGACAGGAAAACAGTAGTATTGTAGAGAAGAAAGCAATTAAGACTTGTAAAATGACAAACCTCAAAGGCATCATGGATGCTACAACTGGAGGCAACAGCCCCCCAAAGGATGCCAACTCATTAACCTCAATCTTTGGACTCAAAAAGGAAAAGAGCAGGGGTACAGTAGGCACATACGTGGTCATGAAGAAAGGTGCAATCTTTTCAACATCGATACTAGAGAGTTGTGGCACATGATTCCTCCCGTGCAGCTTAACACTCAGCTTCAAGAGCTGTTGTTTGAACGCATTCTCAGTCTCTTCAAATCTTGCTCCATCTACAAGACTTGTAACAAGTTAATCCACAGACTACCTAGATACTTGTCACAGATTCCGCATACGATGACTAGAGTTATTATACTGATAGAAATATTCGACAATTTCCCTCCTGGCAACTTCAACCATCAAGAGAAGATGCTCCTTTGATTTTCTAAGTAAGGCAATAATTCTCCGTCCCATAGTGTTCCAAGGGGAAATTCAGGTCCATATGATCCAAAGTAGAATCTCTCCCTGCAAGCTCCAAAACAAAATGGTGGAGAATAGAATGTCGAACCAAGGCTTGAACATGGAAGGAGCAAACCTGTAATCATGTCCAGAACTTCATGGCTCAATCTATATACTTGCAATGTCTGCTGTACACCCAAGCGAGCTTCCTTCGAAAACCTGGCCAAAATTTCCGAAAATGGGTTTCCGTTTATCCTTCACGTCCAACAGACCAACCTTTAAGAAACCACAATGTAGGGAACTGCAAGATTGGTGCACGTGGGCTAGACTTCTCAGTTGGCTTGATGCTTCTTGATCTCACATACATCAGATATGGCAGATACGACAATTGTTCATTGACACAATAAGCTTACGTCAATGCAGACACATATTGTTAGAATGGTGTAGAAAGAAAGACAAGATTTGCACATGAGGATTCCCACAAAATAGTCTACAAGAATCGCATTTCGCCCAGCATACGTGAAGTTCCCCAGTCGAAGCACTTCTCCCACCAAATACCTGCAGGAAGCAAGTCTGGCATAAAAGTTCCAACTATGTGTCAATACAATAGCTGTCATCTCTCTCTCTCTCTCTCTCTCTGGGAACGGCTTGAGTAATTCTCTCTCTACCACTCGTTCGTGCTTTCAAGGGTCTCTGTTTATATTTCTTAGAGTGTCCCTCCCTTCTCTGTGCAGCGGTGTCTCTTTTTCTTCCTCGCTCAGATTACAAGACAAATGTAACATAAGTTGCGTGAGGTTTAATTTGTCACAGATTCAAATCCAAAACAGCATGCTCCACATATGTATAGCACTGGACAACGGACACAGACAACCCACACAGAGGGGGAGAGGGATCTTGGGTGGGGGAGGGGGTCGGTGTCAAACTTGATGGCATCTTCTTGTTTGCTTGAATTTTGGAAGAATCCTTTCAGCTGCTCCTCAGATAACTCTCTGCTATACTCCCCCTCAGGTAGTGCTTCTGGTTTAGGCTCTGGAACTACTTCAGGCACAATTTCAGGAGCTTTTTTACCTTCGGAAGTTTTTCCTCCCTTTTCCTCCTGTTTCTTTGGCGCCATTGCTGGTTCATCTCTTTATCCAAACCCAATTGCAGTCTTGTCTGCGGTGGGATCCCAGAAGCCCTAGGTGGCAAACTAGCAAAAGGATCGAGACTGCATCGCAGCTAGACTCAGGCGCCGATACACACCACACGGCGTGCAGAAATCCTTGAATGTTGCTCCCGCCACAAAATTCTGCTGTGACCAGGTCACTGATAAGTGCCCACAGTGTAACCGGGCTACGCCTGGGAACAGTACAGTAACTGCCACCTGATCCTGCTGGTCAAGTTTCCTGAACTGGGTCTCAAGCTCACTTGAACTGTAGAAATCGGACGTCGTGAATTCACCCTTGTGCATTTGCAACGTCCTCATAAGCTAACCGCTTCGGCTTAGGAGAACACCGTGCGCACCTAAGACTAAATGCTGGTGCTGATGTAAATGCTGATGAGACAACATGCTAAGGTAGTCACGGGAAATGGATGAGATACATGGGCTGCATGGCTGGCTGGAATGATAGTAAAAGAGAAATTTGTTGACGACGACATGACGACGATGATCGATATGCCATGACACGATGCCACATGGTCCTAGAAAATAGATATGTAGAGTTCTTGACATCCTTCGTACGAAGCTTTGATTTCAGTCTCTGTATGCCCTTCTCCACCATGGCCACAGGAGCAGGACCGGCGTGCGCTCATCCCCAGGAGATTGCTCTCAGTATTGACGAGAAAGGGAGCAGTCAGGTCCCGAGCATTTCTGTGCTGCGCTCAACGTTGTTTGAGCCTCAATCTTCCAGATCGAGGGTGTTCTCAAAGCATCTATCCCCGGAATCCGACACTCGATCTAAAGTTGAAGGCAATCCTGGATCTGACACCTTTGATCCCACCTGCCGCAACGTCCACGACTATTTTACCCCTTTCCCATCCAGCATTGAATGCATGGATTGAGTCTGTGAAACGTGACATGCTTTTTGAATCCTCTTCAATATTCGTTCCAAAGGTCAGCCTTTGTTGGTTAGGAGAGTGAATGGCTGAAATAGGGACAAAAGTATAAATGGGCAGGAACGAGGAGGGAGAGAGCTGTAGCGCATCAAGGGGACGATAGAGCCAAGAGATTGTTGGGGTTATTTGCATCAGGATAGGAGTAAAACTTCGATTGAGATTGAGGAAACCTTCTAGCTTTCATCTCTATGTGGCATCCCCCGTCCATGTGAAATTCGCTCAATCAGCGGACTGTAATACAGCAGTGGTAGACTCATGGGTATCGATTTCTCTGGCAGGGAAGGAGAGCCAAAGTTCAGAGCCCTGTGGCATCAATCGGGGCAAGTGAGTGGGTGATGTGGATGTGGAGTGGATCCAGACATTCAGGCCTCATGTGCATGGCCTCTGCATCTCTAGCCTACACACTCATGGGCGTTCTTGTGGAAATCTTTTCAGGTTTGCATCTTCCCCTTTCGTTCTCTTCTCCCCCATCCCCCATCCCCGATCCTAGCACCTCCCAACCAGTAGTCCCAGCATGGCTGATCCTTCATAAGGTGTCTGTGATGTCGGTCTGCCACCTTAGTTGGATTAAAATTTGTGAGGGTGAGACTGTCATAAGCTGCTTTTTGCAAGTTCCAAAATTGTGAGATAGGTGGCAGGGTGGGCCTAGTTACACTAGAGGTTAGACATTTTCTTATTCCATGGGTGCAGTGCAAGAGGTTCCAATCTATGAGATGATCTTTGTAAGGTGTGCTGTGGTGTGTATTTCCGCCTCCATAGCATCCAAATGGACAGGGCATTCCTTGTTTGGGTCACGGACTACGAGGCCTTTGTTGGTGGCAAGGGCCATGTTTGGATTTATTGCACTCTCTGGCTTTCTCTACAGGTGAGAGTGACCCATCCTTCCCTGTCCAAGTTAGTTTTCATAGCACTTAGATCCCTATTTGCAGTTAGTTCCATACAGCAATAGTCTGTCTCTCTCTCGCCCAAACTCTGCGCGAGGTCTATGGCCACAAGTCTATGGCAAAGAACGTCTTATGAGTACATTCTCTCTCTCTTCAAATGGGATAGCTATGGAATGTGGCAACAAAGCAGTGCCTACGATGGTCTAAAAAGTGAATCCTTTTATAATAGTCCTGGTGTGGTTCTTCCACACAGTAGTTATGTGGCGTCTCCACAACTGCAAACTCCTGGTCAGGCACAAATTGTGCTAGCTGAGCTCCTCTCCCTTTCAACGCATAATGTTGAAAGAAGCAATGGTTGGTTGTATCAGATAGCCTTTGACCGGGCAGCATGTTGCCATGGTCCCTGCACTTCTATGCGTGTGTGCGTCTGTTGCAGTCTACGGGCACTCCCTCTTCTTGCAGCTTCCTCCCTCAACTTCTCCACGCCGCTCTTCACTGCACTTTTTGCTACATTCATGCTCCAGGAGCCATGGGGTGGCAAAGATGTTGGAAGTAACCTTTGTTTGTCTCTCTCTCTCTCTCCCTCTCCCTCTTTATGTGGCCATAAGGCATGGGAAGGACAGTCTACCGAGTCAACACCCTCTCTCTCTACAAGATCCGGGGCAGATAGTGGTGCCGCTTCAGTGATGATTCCTCCATTGTAAATGCCTTAAGCTGTGACAACCCAAAGGGCCTAGTGGTCTACCAATATTAGACATTCTGCCTTCATGCCAGGAATTTTGGTTTTGTGTCTGGTCTTTGTTCCTTGTGTTCTTTGGTTCTCCTGTGAACAGAATTCTATTGCTCTTGGATGGCAAGATAAGTCTAATCAGTCTCCTCTCTCTCTCTCCCTTCCTCTAGTGATACATTTCATTTTCCTTATCTCTCTCTCTCTCTCTTATCCGTACAACTTCTTTCCAGTTTGTGACATGGGTGAGGACCTTAAGGATGATCTGAAGGGCCTAACTACCCTATGCACTAGACTGAAATTTAAACTCAGGCAGGGAGTCTACCTCTGAACAATAAACAGATGCATAGAGGAAACGGAGATTGTCAATGCCGGATGTGTGGGCAGCCTGGAGACAATATCCATTTCCTGATACAGCTCCGGGGTATTCTCATCAAAGAGCAACCCTCTTCAGGACCATCAAGAACATAGTCCCTGCACCTCTATTCACCAACTTTCAATATCTAGAGGCTAGCCTAAAGCCCTGGCTCTGTTACTCAAAAGCCTGAGTCAATTGTTTGTACCAAGGTAAGTCCCACTACTGGAGTGAGCCCCTCACAAAGGTAGTGTCTGTTCCCTCTTGTTCTGCCCAAACTAGACGTGGGGTCTATGGCCACATGTTTTTTCGTCTGTGTCTTCTCATGCCCTAGGATGTGGATGTGGCAGGCTTGGCAGTGGGATTCCTGGGAGCACTCCTTGTCCTCCAGCCTTTTCCTTTCTTTGGAGGTGAGAACTAACCCTAAGTTTGGTGTCCATAGGGAAAGTAACCTGAACATGTACAGAGTCCATGATGGTACTGAAGATTTTTGGTGACAGATCAAAATAGGCATGAAGTGACCACTTTCTGAAGAGGGACATCAGGTCTACAAAAAAATTCTCATCCTGAGTTATGATACTGGCTAACAGATGATGTTTTTGTAGATCGAGCATTGGACGCAGCAATTGAGGCCACCTCTATGGGTGCTTGGACGGGTAGCAATGGGGTAGCAATAGTGGTGACGTTGATGTCTGCAGCGGTTGGAGGGGCTGCTTACTGCTGTGTCCGAAGCCTTGGCAAGGCTGGCGAACCACCTGAGTAAGTACCAGTTTTGTTCCAAATCGATCCAGGGCTCCGTTTGTGTGTTGTCAATGCCAGTGTGTGCTTTAACCTTTGGTTTGTTGTTGATAACACTTCCGCCGGCTGTATTTGAGCACAAGAGCGAGCATGAGTTGTGTTCCAGGTAGGCTGAAACCCACGACCAGGTCCAGGGGGGCAACTCTCCCACAAAAGTATGCCCAACTGGCATACAATAGATCCCTCCAGTCCCCCAACCGGAAGTGGACGAGGTTTTATGACCAAAGGCTATGTCAAGCAAAGTCTAATGAGTACAATCTATGTTTCACTGCAGGGTCATTGTTTTCGCCTTTGCAGCTTTCTCTTGTCCAGCAGCAGCACTCTGTGCACTCTTCCAGGTCAGCAGCATCCTTCCCCTATAAACACACCTCTTTTGTCATGCTTTTGTCATATTTCGAGAACTCCCTTTGGTCGTGGAAACGCGTAATGAACCCAGTAAAAACATCTTTTAAGGAATCATCTATTCCAAGCAGTTATGAAAAGGACTTTCTTGTCTCATGCTAGTGTTTGAAGATTAAAAAACGAACAACGCGTAACTTCTAGAGTGGCAAGAATTCAGGTGTTTTTCTCAATTCAGTGACTCTCCTTTGGAGGAAGATATGACTTATAGATGGATGATGTACCTAACTTTTTATTGATGTTGACTTTGGGAATTTTCACAGGGATTTGTTCGAACGGGATTTGTTGAGCTTATTGGGTTGATAGTAGTGGTCTTGTTGCTTTTGCAGCCCAGGTGTGGACAAGCACTCCATTCCTCTCATTCTCATTTTGTCTGCTGCTTTCTTTGTTGCCTCCTCCCTTCCCTTCGCCCTTTATCTAGTTCTGCCTGCATAAGCCTTTTATATTGGAATGGTGACTGCAGGTACTACTTACCCGAGGATTGCAATTGGAAAAAGCTGGCAAGGCAATGTCTCTTTTCTATATTAAGGTGCTCACTTTCTCTCTTTCTTTCCATGGATGTCTCTTTGTCCCTCTCACTGTTTCATGTCAAAAGTCTAGCTTTGCAAGGCCAGATTATACCTTCCAAAAATGGTTTAAGAGAGTTTGTTGTGGCTTAACAAAGTAGGGAGAGGGTGAGAGGGCTACTCCCAGTTACTGAGCTTTGGATTTGGATAGGGTAGGAGGGTAGAAGCACACAGTAATGCAAGGAGACAGAGACAGCTGACTGGTTTACATTGATGCGCTGGCAGGTTGCAAGCACATATTTGCTGGACAACTTTTTGTTGGCCCAACTACCATCACTGTATGCAGTTATAGGTATTGCTCTTATTGGCCTCTCCGCTAGTGGCGCTGTATTCTGGGGCAACGAAAGGAGTTTGGAGTAGCACTTGTAATTGAATCAGCCAGATTCTTGGCAGGTTTAACTGGATTAGAATGCGATGAGAAATGTATGCGTTGTGTGAGTAACTAGAGAAACAAAGAAACTTGTAGAAAACTAGAAAGCCTAAACAGGAAATCATCACCTAGAAAAAAGAGAACCCCTGGTTACTCGTCAGTTCAAGGTGGATGGGAAGTTCACTGCCATAAGTGCATCCCTTCTGGCACCTTTGGATGTTCACATTCATGATCAATTCTAAAGATGCTTGCCAAACCTCCATATTATTGTGGCGATTCAAGACACTTTCAGTTATCTTTCTTGGAGTGAATCAATTTGCAGGGTAACCAACTCTCTGACTTATCAGATTCATCTGGTTAAACTCATCATACATCATACGTCTTTACCGCGCAAGCATGTCGGTTGAGAGCATATCAGACTGCAGTGAAAATGACACGGCATACAGAATGAGTACAGAACAGGAATATGTCAAGAGATGGGCTGTTGGGCCGCTTACCGGGAATAAGAAGTGACTTGTGCTGGTGAAGCCATTATGTAATCTTCTCATGCCATTTGACGTTATTTGATTCCAAGCGGACTTCACATTCACCACCCGGTCTAGATCTGCTGAGCTTAACTGCTCACACATGGTCATAATAGTTTAGGGGAATGTGTGACAGGTAATGGGCCGGGAGACCTGGTCTGTAGGTGGTAATCAGGTTTATTAGTGACTTTGGCCCTCATCCTGCCGTATTGTATGCCTGTTTGGGCTGAGATGTAGTACCTTGACATCATAGAGGCTCGAGATTAAGTCTCACATTAAATCTACTGGACGATTGATGGGGCCTCCCAATGAACGCAGTGCAATCCTGAGACTTCCAGGCACAAGAGGGACATTGTGCAATGAGAAAACGCCAGGCAGTGCGACAAAAGATTGTGAGGAATAAAAGATTGTTGGCCTGATGAGGTATCGGTGAGTTGATAAGGGAGGCATCCCCCCATGCCTAAATGAAGGGAAATGTGCTAGGCTTTGCCTACGCAGTCTACTTGCTGCCCAAAACAATGGGAGTCAAGTATGCATATGAGGTGCCTGTCTCTCTTCTTCAGAGATCTCGAGATTACACAAAGACCTGTCCAAAAGGAACCTCTGCAAAAGGATGGGCAATATGGGATCATGAAACCCAGAGGAGGAATGAAGCAAAGAAAACATTTCAAACGCAAATGTAGAGTCTACAGTCTCTTTTTTCGTATATATTCGAACTGCCGGAAAAGAGGATTCGAATCTTGTCGGTCTGGTTGTCAGGTTTTCCTTAGCCCTTAGAGATTCTGTTCATTGGTAGGCCACTGCAAACAACGTATATATGATCACTAGCAGCTGAGTGCCAAGCCTCTGGATCATCAAGGCTGCTGCTGCAAACATGCAAAATGGACAAGCCTGTTCCTTGACTCCCATCCTTTGCAGCCTGCACTCGCCACACATGATCTCCTCCTCTCCCTCACATTCAAACGGGAACTTTGCACATCTCTCCAATGTTCGTCAATCGCAGCATGAGGCAACTAGGCGACTGTGCGATCGAAGAGCACTGACGCAGTGACTGACATGTTGCCGCAAATTGCATCCAACAGTACACAGGACACGTCCACATAAGGAACTCAAGTCAGAGTTGTGCCATGATCACAAATTCGATCGCAGACCTTCCGATTGTTTTGTCATTTCTGTCTGTGGTTACTTTTTTGTTGTAACCCTGCAAAGTTTTTATTTACAAACTGACATGGTTACTAGTTACTAGGTCATTCCTGTGATTCCAAAAGAGGGCCTCTCACGAGGGTGTGCTCGCCCTACATGCTCAAGGGATGTCAATGGAGTGTGCCGCATGTGACAAAGATAATGAATCCATCAACTGTCAGTATGTATCTTACCTTCCTCTCGATGTCATTCAGGTTATGTCCTCGTTTCTAGTGCACCAGGAACACTGCCAAGTGGGCGAGGCACTTCTTAGCAATTTGACTGTTAATAATCACTGTCTTATGGCTGCCAAACGATGGTTTCTCCATGCAGGCCCCAGCAACCAATTAGTTGGAAGAGCTGTCTCTTTACTTTTCAGGGATGGTGTAGCAACACCTTGAACAGATCACACTGAAACTAGAACTCGTAATATGTATGACTTCACTCTGAGTTTGCTGGATCAAAAGCTCTCAAGGAGCTTGAAGAGCTCCAATGAAAGCTTGTCCTTCTGCCAACTGGTCTTGACTTCATATCAACATCATTGGATACATCATTCGAGCATCCCTTTCACTAGGGGGTGTGGGTTCAAAACCACATAAATCTGTTGAGTGTCATCACCTTCCCATCCGAAGGTCAAGTGACACCATAAGTTACGCCTGCTTTGCCAAGAGTCCACATGTTTGTATTCAACGGTGGTGGGGCAGCGAGAGTTGAGATCGTGCAGCAAAATCAAAGGCGCACATTAGAAAAGGCCCTGGAGTTTAATGCGAGCCCAAGGTCCTGCCTGCGTGGCACCCCTCCTCGCCCCCAGCCGCGCCCCCAGTCTCCCGCGTGGCTCGCGGTCGCCGCGGCCCGGGACCCCCTCGCCCCGCCCTCGCCCCCAGCCGTGACACATGAATCGCATGATTCATGTGTTGCAACCATCCCATGATGACGGACGGCCTCCCATAACATGAGGCCGCACATAGCCATTGCAGGCCGTAGGTGATCGCAATCATCATGCTCGCATTCCAGCAGCTGGAGGATTCTTCAAGACGTGTTGTAGAGGTTTTGCAGTGAAGGCTGATATGGGGAAACAATCCAGCATACGCGAAGCGCGTCGGACGTACGTTGGATGGATCTCTGGGAGTGCACCCGTCGAAACTTTTATTACGCTGGATTCTTGCTTCTTCCAATGCTGTGGTTTCTCAATTGCTTCTACTTCTGGCCTGTATTGCGACACCGAGAAGCGGAGCCTCTCATACGTCCTTGTATGGTTACTTTTCCCCTTGGTACTTGCTTATCGTCATTGCCCGTAGTGAGTCCTAGGTTTTGTGGGTCGTTCACTTTTTAGGGTCAGCGCTTGTGGCCCTTGTACTAACTTAGGTTAATTTCAAGTAGTACTTTTCGAAGGCCTTGAAGAATTGTTCCTGGAATTGTTTGGTGATAGTTTCTAGCCAGGGTCGAGTTTTGGGAAGATGGCAGTCCGCTCTCGGACATCTGACTCAATTCGTAGACGCACAGTGCCTTTCTAGAGCTGCTTGGGTGGTATGTGTGTCGAGGATAGTAGCTTCATGTCTTCATACTACTTTTCTTTTGGATTCTTTCATGCAGTTCAGAGAATTTCTCATCTTACATCATGCCGCAATCATGGCAGTCTGTGAGACCATATCTCGTTTTTCAACCTGCATTCAGTCGGATCCCCCACCGTCTGGTATTTTTCAATAAAACTGCCCACACCAGCAGTCCACACATAAGTGCGACTCCAATCTAGAGTTTATGATGTTGGTTGTATACTCAAATGTCTTTATGGAGTGCATGTAACCAGCATTGCAGACAGGCATGTGAAGGAGAGGTAGAGAGGAGGGACTGGGGGGGGTGGTACAGCTTGAAAGAAACTCTCGCTTTTCCTATTCAATGTTGTAGTTGACTCATGTGCCTGGGAAAGGTGAATAACAGCCACATCCGGTTTGGTGGAGAGTTGACTGGGAACAGATGTGGTGCAATTAGGGGTGGGATGCCTTCTCTTTAGTGCGGTCTTTCTCTCCTGGGCCCTTACATTTTTTTTGGGTGGTGAGCACCTATTTGGGTATGCTTGGAAGCACATGGCTGTCTATGATGTGGCTGATAAATACGAAATGGTACTGTCCTTGTCCTCCCTGCAAATGTATTCTTCTGTGCATGGTGGGTGTTCTTATTCTCTTGATAGGCTCATACAATGGCAGATCCTCTCTGTTTTGTTGACTTCTTTTGAACCCCTGTTACTACCCACCTTGCAAATAGCAAGGCTCTTGGCTTCCTCAGAAACTGGGCCTAGTTATCAGCACATCGGATAATGAAGTGGTTGGATTGCATTCAAATTGCAGAACCACAAGGGTTGGATTGTTTTTCCATGTTGGCAGTGGTGCTACAAAGCCCTCCATTGGCAGGTCTTTCCAAAGTGGGTGCATAGTTTTTGTAATTTTCTCCGGATGGCTTGCAAGGTTGTGTGTGGTTTCCTTAGGAACTGGGCATGGTCATCAGCCCATCATACTTGGACTGTTACTCAAATTGTTTGCTCTCTGTTGTTGACTTGCTGGAGGCCTATTGATTCCATTTTCATTGCAAGTGTGAGGTAAGGAAGGGCGTTGGCACAGTTGGCTCGTAATGTTTACTTCATCCAGCTACTTGTTTCACTGTCAAAATTCATTCAATTTTTGGGAGCACTGTCATGTGCCACAAATGTGCTCCAACCCCATCTGAGTGAATAGTTGTTTAAATTGCGGTTTAGCAATTGTTTTTATCTGTGGGGCCAAAGCCGATTGTTGAAAGATGGTGTCAAGAGTGTTTCGTTTCTGTCATTGATAGGATCTGCATTACCTTGTATTGTTGTCTGTAAGCATAGGGAGTGCTGAATAGAGTTGTCTACATGTATGTGTTGAATTGAGCTTGTATGCTCAAATTCTTTCTGGTTCAGGTTCGAAGCCATGGTTCACTTGGAAGCAACGAATCACCGGTGGAATAGCTGAATTAGGAACAGGGGTAGAGTGTGAGTTCGGATTCATCCAAGGGAGTCCGATTTCAAGCACAGGTTTATCTAGGATTCCAGCCTGCAGCCCTGGCGAAGAGCGCAGAGATCCATGGTGACATCATCGAAGCTGGAATTGTGTACTAGTATTTTGACCACTGCCCTGCTGGACAACTATGCCAAATGAGAGTTGGCAGCGCTGGAGAAGGGGAATGAGGTCTGTGGTAACATCGGCAAAGCTGGAATTATACCATATGACATTCTAAACAGTGCCCTGCCAGACATGTAAGCCGAATGCACGCCGGCAGCCCTGGAGAAGGGGGGAAGAGGTTTATGGGGACATCGTTGAAGCTGGAATTGTGGAAGATGTCATTCTGAACACTGCCCTGCTGGACAAGTGTGTCAAATGGGAGCCAGCAGCCCTGGAGAAGAGGAAAGAGGTCCGTGGTGACATCGCCGAAGTTGGAATTGTGCCAGATGTCATTCTAAACACCACCCTGTTGGACATGTATGCAAAATGGGAGTTGGCAGTCCTGGAGAAGGGGGAAAGAGGTCCATGGGAGCATCATGAAGGCTGGAATTGTGCAAGATGTCATTATAAACACTGCCTTGATGGACATGTATGCTGAATGTGAGGCGGCAGTCCTGGAGAAGGGGAAAGAGGTCCATGGTGACATCGGCAAAGTTGGAATTGTGCCAAATGTCATTCTGAACACCAACCTGCTGAACAAGTATGCCAAATGGGAGTCGGCAGCCCTGGAGAAGGGAAAAGAGGTCCGTGGTGACCTTGTCAAAGCTGGAATTATACCAGATGTCATCTTGTACGCTGCCCTGGTAGACATGTATGCCAAATGCAAGCCGGCAGCCCTAGAGAAGGGGGGAAGAGGTCCATGGGACATTGTCAAAGCTAATTTGCGTATAATTTTCTGTACCGTCCGGATTATAAAGAGGTGGTTCATGCAGGTAGTTCTGGTTGCAGCAGGGGTACTTGGCTTTGGAGCTGTCTTGTGGCGTTATTCTGCAAGGACCTGAATTCTTGCCATGGGCTTGTAATGTCTCAAGTAGTTTACATGCCAGGATATTTATCTAATCAGATTCATACATCAATTTTGGTTGCCTCGTCTTCTGAAACTGGGGGAATTATATGATAGAGTGGCGACTGCAAAAATGCCACACCATTTGTAGGATTCCACACCAAAATAAAACTGTCCGAAGAGGTTATCTGTTTCTTTTGCTGCTCGCAATGTGACCACTCAGATATGTTTTGGTTCAGAGTGGGCACATGCAAAGCTATTTTCCTTCTCTGTCTGTCCTCCATTTGTCTCTCTGCCATGATGTGTTCCATACCAACTGGAGGTGCAATCCATGGCAAGTAATCTCTGATATGAAGGGTCCTCTTTTTATAAGTAGGCTTAGCATTGGGTTCATGTTGACAGACAACATACATGCCTCTGGGTCTGGCCACTTGTTGTATTCCCAGAATTTCTCAGGGGCAAGTGGTATTTCGACCATATGTGAGCAGGTCAAAGGCATTAGACAAAAGACTAGCACCTAGAGCCATTGTGCAAAAGCTGGCTTTCTTCCCAACAAAACTTCAAAAGTTTCCACATCATCAGTGTGAATAATTTTTTGTTTGACCTGCAGATGTAAGGACACAAGGATTCTAGTCTAGCAAATATCTAAAGCAAACATCCGAAACTGGGGTAGAAAACCCCTTGTGCACAATTCCTTCCTGCAGATATATGAACATTGTTGCATCTGTCATGGGGATTTGGTCTAGAGTCTTCAAAAGAAAGGGCTGCAGAACGTGTTAAACAAAGTAACATACATAAATTCGTATTGTTGGGCCTAGTTTATGCCAAAGTCGCTAGGCTGCATATCTTGCAAAATGCCCCATCAACTTGCCAGTGCCCCAGAAGGTGTTACACAAAGTAACCTACAACTATTGAAATTGCTATAGCCTATTTTCCTACCAAAGTCACTAGCCTGCATATGTTGCAAACTGCCCATACCCTGGCCAACAGCCTCACTGTGGGAAGGTTGAGCCCCATGATGTCTTGTATCTGTATTCATACGTCCATGATAATGCCTTAGACTTCAGATTTCAACCATTTTCAATCACAATGTATGAATGTCAGTGAGATTGAAATGTCATATAAGATAATAACAAGCATTGTACATGCCAGAATCAACCGTATATGTACATGTGCCGGAACTCTGAAGTTACAAAAACATTAAACATATAGCACCTCATACATACAGGTTTCGTCTATTTTTTGTGTTGTCAGAGTCTTCAAGCCAGCAGCTGTCATATTCTTTGCTGTAGATAGCCTCTCAGCCACTGGTTTAATATGTTTTTATGTTTCTTTGCAGGAGATTCTCTGTTGTGGCCACGCGCAGTCATGCTTTTTAGAAAGTGCTGCTGGAGATAATGCATCATCCTCAACAATGGAGGCATCAACCACACCTGCTGGGATCAGTGTGCCCATTGTACCACCAATATCACCATGAAAATTTGAGGGGCTAGGCTCTGAAGTTTCAAAATCTTCCAAAGAGTCCTCATCCATGTTCAACTGTTTTTTGGACAAATTGTGGAACTCTTTGCATGGAGGTTTGATGTGGCCAGCCTGTGGCTTAGACAGTCTGCATAGGTGCACATATGGGGTTGACATCCTCTGCAAGTGAATAATATTGACATTTCAAAAACCTAGAGATGTCACCTCTTGGACCTGTCGATTTGCTTTCTTTGTAGTGGTCATGTGTATACTGCCAACAGACAGGCTGATTGCTGTGGACCTTGTAGCTCCAGCAGGGGTGAAATGCCCATCTACTGCCTGAAAACGAAATGGATGTATTTGTTGGACCTGCCCCCAAACCCACATACAAAGATGCTCGAAATGAGACAGAGCTTTATCAATGATGCCTACAACAACAAACTACATTCCGTTACTATTACACCAAGGGGACTCAGGCACTCAGGCATTCATGGAAATTACTGAATAGTCTTTGTAATACATGATCGGCAGACCTATGTACCTTGTTATAGTCAAAGCACTGTTGGTGCGAGGAGCTAAGAGAGATCCCTCCGGACAGCCTCTTTGTTTGATGCATGTGGAAAGTGCATGGGCCATCTGCATGGGAGGACTCCCCAGTAATGAAATCAGGGCTGAGTTTTACCACGAGGTTTGCCGGTTCATTGGAAACGCCACTGCAGTACATGATGGTTGAAAGCACCTGCATTAGGCATTTGCACTTGGTTTCGAAAGCAGCAAAACGAGATGGGACACAACTTCTTCAGATTTCTCGCCAACATAGAGAGAGAAGACTCCGGCCGAAGCCGGCGTAACTAAGAGCCATTTGCCATTTCACCTTTCGGCTACTGCATGTCGATATACAAATCACAGAGGAGGTCCGGCTGATAGAGCCTGCACGTATGCTTTCCCGGTCAGAACAGTTTTAGACGCCGATGAAATGAAGGTGACGATTGGAGGTCGCCTATCATTCTAAATACTTCCTAGTCTCATCCATCCATACCTAGACACATCCATCCTAAATCCTAGAAATAGACCTCACAGGATTGTTCTGAACAGTCGTGTCCATAAAATAATACTAGATTTCAAATTTCAACATGTGTAGCCATGTGTAACCATGCATGTGTTGGCTTCACTCTTCACTCCCACTATGGTCATCATGTTAGGATCATCACCAGATGTGACATCTGCTGTAGTTTGACATGAATCGATGACGGCTGGCGGGCGGGGGTGGCGGGGGAGGACGTGGGGGACGGCAACCGCAAACCGCGCAGGAGCCGGCGAAGTGGGTGCGTCTGGGGGCGTGGGGGGTGCCACGCAGGCAGGACCCTTGGGCCCGCATTAAACTCGAGGGTCTCTTCTAATGTGCGCCAAAATCAAAGGTAGAAGGAATCTGACATGGGGTGTCCCGCCGGCTACGTAGCCGCACGCACAGACTCTCATCTTCTTCTCTCGCGCTCCCCGTCCATTCACTCTATCGCGATGCCGCAACCCAAGAGAAGCGTTCGGGTAAAAACAAGTGTTGGGGTAAGGGGGCTTCTGCCTCCTCTTCACATCGATAGGAAGACAAACTCCCCTCTCTACATGTAAGTCACAGCGCTCTGCGGTGCTCTATTTTACACGGACTTGATGCCATTCATACCAGTTTGCTTTCAGGATCTAGTGTCAGTGGATAATCGATCATTGTGGAGGGGTTACGTTACAGCCATGGGGAGGTTTGTTATCTGGTGCAATGAGCAGTAGTAGCTTACATCTGTAACATGCAGACCCATGGCCATTACCTTATTCAGCATTTAGCCAGGTAGTGAAGAAGGCGGATTAGTGGGTCAGAAATTGACATCTATAGGCTGCACTCTCAAGACACAATTTGAGTATGTCTTCTATTTCATTACCACTTCTGTTTCTTGCATGTCAGGCTAGGAGAATAATCTGAGCCTCTAATGACATCATTTGATTTTGGAGCAAGGAAGGCGTGTGGCTTGGAATATGAGCATAGTTACTCGTTCTATAATTATGCTGGTGTGCCAGTATCTATTCAGGATTGCCTCTCTCGTTGAAGCTCTCTCGAGGAGTTGTGATATGTAATTCTCTGTAAACTACAGTCTAGACTGCAGAGAATCTCAGCTGGGGTGGTCACCAGCCCAAAGGCACGGACAGTTTGTCTAGTAAACAATTGGATTGAGAGTTTTCAAACTCATGGTGGAATAGCAGAATAAGAGGCTCCATGATTGAACTTTGCACAATCTATGTGTTGCTAACTTTCTGTACTGTGTACCATTTTCTCAGTGCAGATTGACAGCACAGACAGCCCTCCCGTTGCTGAAAGACGAGTTCAATTTGCTGTAGCAGTAATTCAGTGCGAAGTTTGGACACATAAGAGCCTCAACGTCAAACACAATTTGAAGCACCTTCCCATTCAAGGAGGGCTGATTTAATATGGCTGATCTTGAGCAAACTATCAAAGCCCGACATTCGACGCGCAAATTCCTGTCTAAGCCGGTGCCGCGAACTTTGCTCGACGAAGCTCTGGCGTTGGCGCAATTGGCACCGTCAAATTCAAACATCCAGCCATGGTTTGTCGCGATTGCGGCAGGAGTCCGACGCGATCGACTTAAAGAGGCGTTACTGAAGGAAGCCAAGCAAGTGCCGCCCATCGTCCCTCCGCTACCGGAGATGTTCAAGCACTATCGACAGGAACTGGGAGCAGAAGTGTACGGAACAATGGGGATAGCTCGGGAGGACAAAGCGAGCAGAGCAGTGGCGGTGCTGCGGAATTACGAATTCTTTGGAGCACCCGTGGTGGCGATCATCTGCGTACACAAAGATCTGGGGCTTGCGGATTCTATGAGTGTGGGGATGTATGCGCAAACCCTGATTCTGGCCCTCACCGCTCGCGGCCTTGGCACCTGCTGTCAGGTGTCGCTCGCGGCCTACCCTGATATTCTGCGCACCGAGCTGAACATTCCGCCCGAGTTATCCATCATTTGTGGCATTGCGATTGGCTACACCGACCCTGACTTTCCTGGTAATCATCTGCATGTAGCTCGTGCGCCTGTGTCCGACAATGTCGTCTTTCTCGACTCTTAAAACCCCCTCTTTCAGCCTTCCATTATTGTGTTTCTAGTAAGACAAATCATGAAAGCTGCATAGACTTCATTGTTGTGGACTTGACAGTGACAAGTAAAAGCTGGAGATTGTGGGTACGTTGGGTTTGCTTCTAAGTGAGAACTTGATGTGTATACTTGCATGGTTGATAGCTGTCTGAAATATGTACTCAGCAATGCAAGGTCAGGACCTTAGTGGCCAGCACACCGCCCAACTAGAAGAGCTGAGGTGTATAGATGTGCTCAAATCAAGGTCGGTAATACCACCAGACAATGTCCCTAGCCTTGAGAATTGCTGACATAAAGGGGTAATAGTGCTTTAGAAAGGTTGCACTGCTTTCTAGGCAGTGAGTGTGAGCACTGAGTAGTTCCTTTTCACATTTATAGTAAAAAAGGACAGAAGCCTGTTAATCAAATTGAAATGAAGCAAGAGTAGTCGAGGTTATTGAAGGCGAAACGCAAGGGTTAGGTACCATTCAGCAAGTGCTACGAAAAGCAAGAGTGAGGAAGCCCCTTGCACACTCTCGCACAGCAGCCTCTCACACTTTTAGGTACCTTGCTAAGACTACCAGCTATCAAATATGTGGGTATGATTCGAACCCATCCACTGCCCCAAATGGCAGCCCACACATGAACACAATGAGGGAGATCCTTTTGTGCACCCCCATTTGGCAAGGGGACTACCACTTACCTAACTCATCACATGACTGTTACCAACCTAAATCCTAACAAGACTACAGAGCTCACTGGTTCTACAAGGCAATAGCTCCTCGAATGCTACAAATTCATAAGCTATACTGCAAATTTGCAATGCTACAGGCAACATTGTCAAATGTTCTCTCTTAAAACTGTCTATAGACTGATTATGTCATTATTCCCAGTGACATTGCTTACTATACACAATGACATCTGGTGCAATTCCAGCTTTGACCATGTCACCATGGACCTCTTTGCCCTTTCCAGGGCTGCCAGGCTCACATACTCATTGCAACCATAAACAAATGTGATATGGTAGGCTTCAACCCTTTCCCCATCATTTGCTCAAAGGTCTCCAAAGTCTCCAGCCCACACCTATGCTGCGCATATCCTGCAATCACTGCGTTCCACCACACCACCTGTCGTTTGGTCTTATGGATCGCATTTTGAGAAAGCCACACCTTGTGATTGCGGTTGTCCGACCATTGTGAAGGATCTTTAAAAAATTCACGCAAGCTCTGCTTCATGCTCCACACTAGACCTTTGTGCCCGGAAATCCAACAGCATCAAGATATGGACAAGGTCGTTGATGGAGCAGTGCTAGTGAGCTTCCAACAACATTCATGCAGGACTATACGCAATGAAGAACATACGAAAAATATATTCAATTTCGTATGTATACGTATAATTTCGTACATATCTATATACAATGTGGTTCGGCTGATTGGTTCGATTGGCTCGGTTCTGGCTCGGCGAGTAGGTTTGGGCGGTCGTCTTCTTCGCGAGGGGAACGTCTTGCATACCCACGAAGCACGAAAATGGCGAGTTACAGGAGTCGCAGCAGGGATGTGGTGCTTGCGGTGAGTGCGAGAGTGGGAGAGACAGAGAGAAGCTTTTGTGCGGACGTTATAAAGTTCCATTTCGTTTCATTTCATTTCTTTCTTTCTGTCTGTCTCTCAGCATCTTTCTATTTTCCTCCTTTGATCCGGTACTGGTTGGGGGAAGAGGTTAAGCACCGCAAAGACAAGATGCTGAAATGGCAGGGAAAATCAGAAGAAAGTATACGAGTGTTGGAACGTCGAGCAAGGGCTGCCACTCCGGAAAGGGTGAAGATCGGCAGAAGGGTGAATATTGTTTGCTCAGAGTGGCTGGTAGCTCAGCTCGAGGCTTTGCGGCTTACATGCATGTATGTGAATTTGGTGATTGCATGAAGGCTGTTACCCCCTTACAACTTGAGTATTCATCTGGGTAGAGCTGCTTCCATTGCCTCGGGGGACAGAGACCAACTGTAGCAGCTATCAATGCAAAGCCAGCACCGCGGGCCATGTCAGTTCCACCCTTACAAGCAGAGAAGAAGGTGGTGCGACGGCAGCAGTCTGCAACTCCTAGTGCAGGGATAGAGCATAGTGGGAGAGATAGAGGTAGTTGACCAGTGACGGTCAATGGTGTGATCCAAAGCTGGTGGATACAATTGAGAAGGAGATTGTGGACGGAAGTCCGGCAGTCAAGTGGGATGACATTGGTACATGACCTCACTCTTCACACTCGTCTGAATGTCTTAGTCACAGCATGCCACCACTGAAGAACTTACTGAGGTGATGTTGTTGCACCAGCAGCCTGGCAAAGAAAGCATTGCTAGAAATGGTGATTCTTCCCTCAATCCGAAGTGACATCTTTCAAGGTCTTCGCAAGCCTGCTCGAGTATTATGATCAGCTGTGCTTGGTGATTTGGATTCATGCACATTTGTGTGCCTCCACATAAGGGGCAACCAGGGTAAGTCTCTAGAATCCCTTCAACTGGGGGTGCTCAAGGACTGCATGTCAGCATGCTCCATAACAGCTATTGTGGCTGTTCATCCCTCCCTTGGTTAATCAAGGGACCTCTATCGGGACCAGTTCAGTGGGGAAGCTATAGAGAATCACAACCATCTTTTTATTGTAAGCAGATCTGACCTAACTAGGCTGAGAACAGCTTCGAACCTACAAACTGGAAGGCAGCAGGGTCGCAGAAGTTCGAAGTTCGAGCGGGAGCAGCCATGGCAGCACTTGCGAAAATTCGAGAAGGAGCAGCCATGGCAGAAAATACAGCAAGCGTTGCATGGGTGGCATCCTCCACATGTTCCCGTGGCACATTGGGGTGTGCTCATAAGCCTCCCCGAGACGACGCCGCTTGCAAGATTGGCCCTGCTCCCATATCTTCAAACACGTGTGGGCTGTACGCTCCGAAGGGGTCCCCTTTGCATTTTTGGAACGGTGTTGAATTGACGTACAGTTCCATGTCGACGCCGGGCCACCAGAGACCAGTAGAGGAGGACCAAGTTCATGGAGAGGGGGATAAGCAAGGAGGCCATATAAGCAAAGATCTGAAACGCCAAAATGCAGTCGTAGAGAAGCTTTGGTACAAATATTTTGCGGACCTCTGTCAATGGTGGGACAGCGAAGGCAGAAAGATGCAGCCTTGTGGACATTGTTTCAAGCACAAGAGTGCCAACCACGGACTATGGAATAATAGCTATTGGAAGGAATATTTTTCAGACCCATGTCAATGGTGTGACAATCGAGGCAAAAAGATTCACCCTAGAGGAGCAGATTTCAAGCACAGAGGTACCAATGAGGGGCTATGGATTGTTAGCTACAAGAAACCTGTATGGATGGATGGTCAATTTAAAGCAGTGACAACAGAGTTTTGTGAGTCAGGCACCCCAACCATGATAACCTCTTTCGAAAGTGTTGGAAATGTGAGGAGACTATGTAAGGCAGGAAAACTGAAAGAGGTATTGCAATTTTTGAACCAAGGACGCATTTCGGCAGACTCCAATACTTATGTCTGTCTCTTGCAGGAGTGTGTCAAGAGGAAAAGCCTAGCAGAGGGTAAGCAGGTGCATGCCCACATCATCCAAAGTGGATTCAAGCCAGACATCTTTCTCCACAATACTCTTGTCAACATGCATGCCAAGTGTGGGAGCATTGTGGATGCACGCAGAGTGTTCGACACAATGCCTGAAAGAGGTTTGATTACCTGGAATATAATGATAGCAGGATATGCCAAACAGGGATATTGTAGGGAGGCCTTCCAGACCTATGAGCGAATGATGCAGGAAAGGGTGGCGCCCAACCAGGTCACATTCATATGCCTTCTCAAGGCGTGTGCGATCCTGGCAGCCCTGGAAAAGGGAAAAGAGGTCCATTGTGACATCATTAAAGCCGGAATTGTGCCAAATATCATCCTGGACAATACCCTTGTGGATATGTATGCCAAATGCGGGAGCATCAAGGATGCAATGAACGTCTTCAAAAATATGGCTGAACGAGATGTCGTGTCATGGAATGCAATGCTTGCAGGATTTGCCCAGCATGGGCGTGGGATGGAGGCTTTGGAAACATATGAGCAAATGTTGTGGGAAGGGGTGAGACCCAACCAGGTCACGTTCGTTTGCGTTTGCAACGCATGTGCCAGCCTGGCAGCCCTTGAGAAGGGCAAAAAGGTCCATGCTGACATCATGAAAGCTGGAATTGTACCAGATATCATTCTGGACAATACCCTCATAGACATGTATGGCAAATGTGGGAGCATCGAGGATGCAAAGATAGTGTTTGACAATATGGCTGAGCGAAATGTGGTGTCATGGAATGCGATGATCTCAGGATATGCCCAGCATGGACGTGGGATGGACGCTCTTGAGACTTATGGGCAAATAATGCAGGAAGGGGTGAAACCCAATCAGGTTACTTTTGTTTCTGTTTGCAATGCATGTGCCAGCCTGGCAGACCTGGAGAAGGGCAAAGAGGTTCATGCCCACATCATGAAAGCTAGAATTGTACCAGATACCATTCTGGGCAATGCCCTTGTGGATATGTATGCCAAATGCGGGAGCATTGAGGATGCAAAGGGAGTCTTTGACAGTATGGCTAGGCGAGATGTAGTGTCATGGAATGTGATGATTGCAGGATATGCTCAGGATGGTTGTGGGATGGAGGCTTTGGACACCCTTGAGCAAATGATAGAGGAAGGGTTGAAGCCCAACCAGGTCACGTTTGTTTGTGTTCTCAAGGCGTGCGCCAACCTGACAGACCTGCAAAAGGGCAAAGAGGTCCATGCTGACATCATGAAAGCTGGATTTGTGCCAAATGTCATCTTGTACACTACCCTGGTGGACATGTATGCCAAATGTGGGAGCATTGAGGATGCCAAGGCAGTGTTTGCCAATATGGCTGAACGAGATGTGGTGTCATGGAATGCAATGATTGCAGCCTATGTGCAGCATGGGCGTGGCATGGAGGCTTTGAAAACCTATGAGCAAATGATGCGGGAAGGGGTGAAGCCCAACCACGTCACGGTTCTTCATGTGTGCAATGCGTGTGCCAGCCTGGAATCCCTGGAGAAAGGCAAAGAGATCCATGCTGAAATCGTGAAAGCTGGAACTGTACGAGATATCATTGTCAACAATGCCCTTGTGGACATGTATGCCAAATGTGGGAGCATCAAGGATGCAAAGGGGGTGTTTGACAATATGGCTGAGCGAGATGTAGTGTCATGGAATGCCATGATGGCAGGATACACCCAACATGGGTATGGGATAGAGGCTTTGGAGACCTATGAGCAGATGGTGCAGGAAGGGGTGAAGCCCAATCAGGTCACGTTTGTTTGTGTCTGCAATGCCTGTGCCAGCCTGGCAACCCTGGAAAAGGGCGAAGAAGTCCATGCTGACATCATAAAAGCTGGAATTGTACCAGATATCATTCTCGGCAATACCCTTGTGGACATGTATGCCAAATGCGGGAGTACTGAGGGTGCAAAGGGAGTGTTTGACAATATGGCTGAACGAGATGTAGTCTCATGGAATGCTATGATTGCAGGATATGCCCAACATGGGTTTGAGATTCAGGCATGGGAGACCTATGAGCAAATGATGCAAGAAGGGGTGAAACCTGACCAGGTCACATTCGTGTGTGCTCTCAAGGCATGTGCCAGCCTGGCAGATCTAGAAAAAGGCAGAGAGGTCCATGCTGACATCATAACATCTGGAATTGTGCCAAATACCATTTTGGACACAACCCTTGTGGACATGTATGCCAAATGCGGGAGCATCAATGACGCATATGGAGTGTTCGACAATATGGCTGAACGGGACGTGGTGTCATGGAATGCAATGATCGGAGGATATGCCCAGCATGGTTGTAGGAGGGAGGCCCTTCAATTATTTGCCGGAATGCAAGAGGAAGGCTTGAAGCCGGACAATATCACCTTTATATGTGTTCTCTCTGCATGTAGCCATGGGGGCCTAGTGGAGGAAGGCAGACACTACTTTAATTCCCTGATTCTCGATCATGGTCTCACTCCTACAGTAGAGCACTTCGGCTGCATAGTGGACCTTCTTGGCCGTGCAGGGCAAATGGATGAGGCAGAGGACTTCATTGACAAAATGCCAATTACACCAGACCGTGTAGTTTGGAAAGCCTTGCTTGGTGCCTGCAGAGTTCATGGCAATGTGGAGGTAGCAGAACGTGCAGTAAAATCTATTCTCAAGTGGGATCAAAAAGACCCTGCAGCTTATGTGTTGCTATCAAACATCTACGCAGCAGCTGGCAGGTGGGACGATACCGCAAAGGTGAGAAAAATGATGAAGTTCAGAGGTGTCAGAAAGGAGCCAGGTTGGTGCTACATTGCAATTGGCAGCAGTGTGCACACATTTGTGGTAGATGACAAATTGCATCCACATGTTGTGGAAATCCATGGTGAGCTGAAAAGTTTGTCAGAGCAGATGAAGGAGGCAGGCTATGTGCCTGACACACGCTTTGTATTGCATGACATGGAGGAGGGACGAAAGGAAGTTTCTCTTGGCCACCACAGTGAGAAGCTGGCCATTGCTTTTGGGCTGATCAGCACAGCTCCTGGGATGCCTCTCCGCATCATAAAAAATCTTCGGGTGTGTGGTGATTGCCACACAGCCACCAAGTTCATCTCAAAGATTGTTGGGCGAGAAATCGTTGTACGGGATGCAAACCGCTTTCACCACTTCCAAGATGGGGTTTGTTCTTGTGGGGAGTACTGGTGAAAGGATGTTCTTCTTGCAAGGTGTGACTGTCTTCCTTCCTTCATTAGATCTCTGGAGCTGCTAGGTTCAGTCACCGTTACTCTGGAATTATGGCTTTGATGTACAGAGGGCATTTCCTCTAGCATATCAACTGTCCAAGAGCTGAGTGTGGGGTCTACTCACCACAAGGTGGGATCTCTACCGGAAATTGCATTTTGGTCCAATATAACCAATGCCATGTGTTTACAAGAGGTAAATGTTGATGTGCAGCATGGTCTAGATCATGTCTGGAAACAAGTTGGGTGCTTGCATTCTTCTTGAGGTGCAGATGTGGATGTCGTTAGTTGTTGAGAAGAGAGAGTTGTGAGAAAGAGAATGTACTCACGAGACGTTGTTTGCTGTAGCCTTGTGGGTATAGACCCCGTACCCAGTTTGGGCTGAACGAAAGCAGTGGGTCACCCATCCCAGTACTATTCCATCCGAAAGGTGCTTCACTTCAGAGTTCTGCGGGATCTGGTGGGTATGACCACCACACAATGAGAGAGAGAATGTACTCATAAGATGTTGTTTGCCGTAGCCTTGTGGTCATTGACCCTGTGTTCAGTTTGAGCAGAACACAAAGGGACAGAACCTACCTTTGTTAGGGGCGGACGCTGATAGTAAGACTTACCTCGGAATAAACAATTGATCGGGGATTTCCAGATATCCTCTAGAAATCCCTTTACACAAGCATCAATCTGCTGTGGGTGGTTTGCCCAATAACTAGGCCCCAAAAGGGCCTGGGCTTTTGGCTCAGCCTCCAGACTTTCAAAGTTGAGAGAGAGAATGTACTCATAAGACGTTTCTTGCAGTAGCCTTGTGGTCATTCAGAAAGAGTGAGTGTCTGTCTTATATAGCATGTCAAAGCTAGACAAGGAAATACTGAACACAATGTGTTGTGTTTATATGTTTTTAATAACAGCAGACATCCTAATCTAGGCACCATCAAACTGCCTCTAGCCAGACTGCCTCCATACCTCCCTTACAAATCCTTACTGCAAATATTCTTTAGGTGTTCTTATGGCAATCAAATGCAAACAACAGGACCGAACATGGTCGTGGACATGTGTAAGGAGTTCAGTATCTCAATGAGATTGAGGACTGAGTTGTAGGGGCCTTTCAATGGAGCTCAAAGGAGGGTGCTCTTGCTGAAGTGAATATGCGAGGTATTGCATTTGAGGTGTGCGACGTGGTTGATGCCATACATCGTGGTGGTGGCCAGATCATGCCAACTGCCTGTATGCAGCTCAGCTCACAGCCAAGCCTCGCCTTTTGGAGCCGGTTTACTTGGTGGAAATCCAGGCAGCAGAGGGTGCGCTTGGTGGCATATATGGTGTGCTCAATCAAAAACGTGGTCCTGTGTTTGAGGAAGTCCAGAGGCCAGGAACTCCTCTCTACAATATCAAAGCTTATCTCCCTGTCATAGAGTCATTTGGATTTTTAGGTACTCTTCGAGCAGTGACATCTGGGCAGGCCTTCCCCCAGTGTGTCTTTGACCACTGGATGATGAACAGTGACCCACATGACTTGACTAGGCAGTCCATAGCCTTTCTGCAGCGCCTAGTGCTTTTACAGGCAGTCCTTGGCCATGAATGATATACCACATCTGTGAAAGATTGAGGGGGCCAAATGGAGACAGAGTTCTGTTCCATTTCATACAAGGGCCGAGTTTATCTCTTTGAAGACAAACGTCACCAGAAGCACCTGGAGGCAGCTCCCCTAATTTCTAGAAGGTGGGTGGTTTGTAGATCTCTCTTCTGAGGCACAGAAAAAATGACAGATTTCGTAGTGTCCAAGCAGAGGAGCTGGGTTCTATTAAGCATGTTATGATGATACTGTTCGTGGTTTGTTGCAGGGAAGAGCTAGACAGGGACTCCACATGTGAAAACAACAAAGGAAGGCTGTGGCTCTGATCACTGTTGGCATTGGTTGATTTTTCATTGCATTGCATTGCATCCATTGCATTCATGTGCTCGAGCAGCTTGCATCCATTGCATCCGAACCTGCATGCAAAGGGGGGCAAGTGGTCTGGCCTATCGGAGCAGTAGGCCAAAACACTCGTAGTTTGGCCCGCAATTGTGGCCCACATTCAAGCCAACTGTGGTTGGCACGGTAGTGGGTTCGACCCCCACTTGGGTCTGGGCGTGTTTGACAATACAGCTGAACGAATTGTGGTGTCATGGAATGTGATGATCGGTGGATAGGGGTTGCATGCTTGCGTGTGGGAGGCTTTGGAGATGGGGTGCCAGCCTGCCAACCCTGGAGAAGGGCAAAGAGGTTCATGTGACTTCATCGAAGCAGGAAGGTACGAGCCGTTCTGAACACTGCCCTGGTGGGCATATTTGCATCAACCGGCACCGGACTGCTGGGACCCTGGTGGCTATAATAGCAGAGTACCAATCTCAACACAGACCAGCCGTATCTGTGCCCAGCAGAACCCACAACAATACCCTGTTACAATACATGTTAAGATATTGCAAGGTGCAGGCCTCGCATGCCCTCAACAATATATCTGGCCCGGGGGAATCCCTCTCAGCTGAAGCCCAGGGAGCAACAAGGAGAAGTTAAGATCTGACCCTGCCCGAAGGATTCTGTGGCCAGCTTTATTGTATTCTTCCAACCCGCTGTTACGCTTCGCCGGCAAATCACCCCTGGTAAGTTATTGTGTGCTTACGCTACACTCACCCACTTACGCTGCCATGTTGCTCTCCTCCCGACTCCCACCAAATTAATTGCATCTTATGTAGCTCTATGTCTGATTTCCACTGCTACTCGCTTTGTGACATACTAACCCCAAATGATATCAGCACTCAATATACTCTACACAAAGTTACCATCTCACCAGCAAAATCACTCTCTATAAGAAAACAAATACAACCAAAACCAACTTCTACCACCCACATACAAGCTCACTGCAAAGAGCCCCCGCTATTGTAATTGGTTTACACCCCAGACTGTCCAGGGAACAACAAGAAAGTAGCATCAACCCCACTGCATATACACCACAGATTATACCCTGTATGCAGTCAGCTCCTGTTATTTGGCCAAAGACACAATATTACCTATCCCCAGCAACAATGTCATAGCCAACGCGAAGAATTGTTGCCACTGTAACTGCCATTGCTACTGGAACTACAAGCACCATAACTATACATGCATACGACAACCAAGTTATTACCATAACGATTTCCATAACACACTTGCAAGGTATACAGTCAACCGGCTGATGGGGTCACCCCCCTTCAAGCATATCACATCCCAATCTGCAACAGAATAATCTTTGGCAAACAATCAGTTAACTGTATGCCTCCCTCCCTCAACAACTCTGATAATGACAACCCCCTCAGAAAGTGGATCATTATGAGAGTTGCTAAACAGGAACGATCCCAAGCACAGTAAGCAGCTTGCCAGGGCACTCCCATTCTTCCACAAAGCTAGAACATGTCAATGCTAAAGGCTATCTCTTCACAAACCCAGCTACACAATTCTGCCCAAAAGTACTACCCCCCCCCCTCCCCTGGCCTTACTACTTGGGAGGACAGCAAACGTCCACACATCTGGTGCCTGCACGAATACTATGCTACAAATGCCACAAATCAAAGCTACTGAATGCTAATTGCTCACAAGATTTTCCATCTACCTATACCCTCATTGAAATTTACTTACAAGTTATTTGGAAGGACCATCTTTCGACCAATTACCCCCCACTGCCCCACATTATGGTTACCCTCCCATGCTGGATGGCACCGCATAATCAACCTGTCCCCCCACTGGCCCATCACATTATAGCCCCATCTCATGTCACCAGTCTACACTACAGCCAAAGACGCTACCTCTACATAAACCAAACAATGCACCCCTGTGACCATCTTTCCCCTTTGCCAAACCAGCACCCCACGGCTAGTACCTCCAATAAATGAGTGGGAAATGAGTGACACTGCTGGTGTCAGGAGCTTGCTAGGACATCATACTCTGACCCACAATGCAAAATACCGTTTAAGTTCTACATTTCTTCATGTTTATAATGCTATACAACAGTCTATTTCCATATGACCTGCTTGCCTCCGACATAGCTGACCCTTTCGTTCGTTATAATTCCCTATGGGGTGTGCTGCCATCTCACAAGGCTACCAAATAAGCTCCATTGCACTGCATACAATCAATACTATTCCCACGATGCTGATCGACCAAATCAATCTCAAAAGCATGACATTCCCAATACCCAAAGCCCAACCGCCACTACCTGGCTGCAAACATTATCCCTAAAAATAACACAACACAGCCTACCCCCGCATCCTGATCAGCATAAAAATCCCTACATAAATTCCAACCCAAACCAAAACTGCACATGCTTTCTCATTGTCACAAAGCTGCTACTCAGGCTAATCCCACACTTTCGACATGCTCAAACTGGACTAACCCAAAACCGCATCAGTGCCACACAATAATCTGCCTTCCCTGCCAAAATACAGCAGGAACGCGAAGTTTACGGGGATATTATTGGTTAACGAGAGGTAATGGGAACACTAAGTCCCGAATGGTCAGAGACAGAGACTGCGTGGGAGCAGCCTTTGGGAAGCTTCCCATAAGTTACCTTGCAAGTGAGACTAAGTTTGTGGCTTCTCATTGAACAATATTAGGGTCTTGAATGCTCGCGCGTGTGGCTGTGGCGAGGCCCACGTGTGGCAGAGGGGGTCACTGAGGGTTGGAGCGCCCCTACCCGGACCCGGCTAGTCTGCTGCTAGGTATGCTCGGCAAGCTAGTTTGTTGGGGCCCACAATATGCACATAAAAGCATTAGTTATTGCAGGGATTTATAGAAAGTGGCGGGTAGTGTGGTGGTTAAGAGCAATGAACAATAAACACAAGGATTGGTGCTCAAATCCAGTCAGGTTATATTGCGGCAGTAATGTGTGTCATTAAATATATATTTTGTCAAAGGGTTTGCCAGTCCGCTTGTCAGTCTGCTGGAGGGTGTGCCCGGTTTGTTGGAGTAGGGTCTGCCCACTCCGCTCGTCGATCTGCTGGAGGGTGTGTTTGGTCTGTTGGAGGAGGGTCTGTCAGTCCGCTCGTCGGTCTACTGAAGGGTCTGCCTATCCGCTAGAAGGTTGGAGGGTCTACCCAGTCCGCTAGAAGGTCCGCTGCGGTAGATGAACAAGGACTTAGAAAATTTTCAGAATCTGGCCGACCCGGTGAATGGGCGGCAACGATGCTATCGCGTGAGCCTGGCGTATGAGCGTATGCTCACACAATGGTGATGTGGCGTGAGCCTACGCTCACAGCGCTAACGTGGCGCTGATGCTGATGTGGCATAAGCCTGGCCCAGGTCGTGCCACGTCACCACAAAGAAGGTGGGCCTATAACCGTGGAGCCTACAACTGGGGGGTAACCACACATATCTTTACTAACGTTTAAATGTTTTGGTTTTACCAATGGTTTCGATTTCGAGGCTACCTTTGACACTTTGTTTTGTTTTGTGGCCCAGGTCACAAAAAGACCTGAGTGGGTGAATGGAAGCCAGCAGGCGTATGCGACTGACCTTGTGGTGCTTGACATTCCGGACGGTTTGCCCGTCCCTGATGTGCTCCCTTCAAGTGCAACCCCTACCTAGAACAAATCAGATGCCCGGTTCTGGCAGTGGGTTTTCTCATTCAGTAACAAATTCATTTTTGATGGCAGGGGCTCTCCTTCTCATGCAGGCAAATGATATGTTGGCACGCAGAACTCTTTTCAGCTACATGAATTCTTCCGGGTTTCGAGTCATCAAAATAGGGCATGCATCAACACCCTGCCTCTTACAAAGGGAGAGTTCCCAGGGTAGAGGGTGAGTAGTTCTCTAACAATGACACTTTTGGTTTTTTCCCTGATCCATTCAAATGTTTGGGTTTTACTTCTAAAACTTACTCTCTGGGGTTCTCTGGCAGACTCGTGTGTTCGAGGCTTTGTGCTTGGTGAGGGTGCGTAAGGACACCCTTCCTCCCGGGATTCCTGAATTTCAGTTGAGGGACCTTGCAGCTCATATCGACCCCACCTGTGAGCCTGTGGAGGACGATGTGGTCTTCAATTACGTGGACTCCGGGCGCACTTTGAAAAGGTCGAATGGTGTCCCAGCTTGGAGAGGTGCTCGGGAGAAATCCAGCTTTCATGCAGACTCTGGTGGAGACATGCAGCCGACACGATGGGCGGGTGGCGGACTTGTCTATGGGCACAGGTAGGGCCCTAAACTTGTTTGTAAAAGCAGAATTGTGAGAGCTTCAATTTGTTTTTGTGGACCTTGTTTCACCCTTTCATTGATGCTGGGTTTGCAGGAGCTTCTTTCCATGCCTGCAAAAGCGCCGGTAGGCACTTCTTCGGCATGGAGGGGGATGCAGAGTTTTTTTCCTGCAAGCTTGAATAGCTTGCATCGGGCTCAACATCACCCCCCCGCATGGAGGCAGTTTTCGAGAAGGCCGACGCTCCTGACGAAGATCTGGACGTGGACTTTGATTTTGAGTGTGAGTAAGTCGTGTTTGTTGTCGAGCAATCGGGTATTGCATTCCATTGCTTCTTTCCCACCTTGATTCCAATGATTCATTCAATTGTAAACCTTGCAATTGTGACTTCTTATAACACGATTCCGGTTGGTTCGTTACAAGTGTGGCACCAGCCATCGGCGACATCCTTCGGTTTCCAGGGATACAACTTGACTCCAATTCCGCCCCGTGGATACCACTTGTCTGTTTACGCGGAGGCATGGGCACATGTGATGTCCCGACAATCGGCAAGTTTGCCTCTCTATGGGGGGGCTTGGCAGAAAAGAACATGGCAAACAGGCTAGCGTATATGTAGATGACATTGCTATCGTGTCTGAAAGTAGTTCCTCTGGAACCTCGAGTAGTTGATGGAGTTGGTGGAGACTGTCTTAATAAATGGTGTTTTGCATTACAAGTGTTGCCAACCTGTTCTGCAACTGTGTTTTTCCACATACCGCACAGCAGCTTTAGGGATTTCCTGGTGTATGTCTGGAGAACGTCTATCATTGAAACATGGATGTAAATTGGGGGCAAGGAACTTTGTTAAAACAAAGTCATTCTCGTTTGTGTTCATTACGCAACATGACATTGTACTCTGTGAAATATCCTGTACTCGTGCTCGAAAACCATCCACAAACCTCCCGTGATTTCTCATCCGAACCACATTTGGATGAGGGAGGAGACTTCTCGAAAAATAAAGTTGGCAAATCTGGGGCGTGGTAATCGCCTTCCGTTCCGCGGAAATAGGTGGCTTCTCTGGAATTAGGTCATGTACGTGGGAAACTTTGTTGACGTGGCGTGAGCCTGGCTAGGCTCACGCGGCCCGGCTCATGCGCAAGCATTCCCCAATCGATGGTGGGCTTATGAGCTCACCCCATGGGTCGTATCGGCGGGGCCGATAGGTACATTCAAGACCCTAATATTAAAAAATGAGAGGCGAGTTTGTCTGTGGGGGAGTTAGTGTACAAGTGTTAAGTGGTGGGTGTAGGGGTTTCTGGGGTGACCTGTAGGGGTAGACAAGCTTGCCAATAAAGGAGAAAAGTGCTCTTTTGTTGTCCTCTGGTTCTACTATTCTCTTTTTCTCTTCTATAAATGGAAAGGGGACACCGGCCCTTTTTTATCCAAGTGAACCAAATTTAGTTTTAGACTGGTTTTAGTACCTATCTGGTAGCCTTAAGATGTTGAAGTCTCTTAAAGTCCTTCTTGTACAAAACCAAAGAAACACCTTGTCGACAACATCCACAAAGTCTATGATCACTATTGCTGAAAAACATCGCAAAAGATTGATATACATCTAATACTCATAAAATGAAATACTTGGAATGCGTATTCCAAACTAGTTTGGCTCAGTTTACGAGCTCATCGGTGGGAAAAAATAAAACTACAAACCATGGGCAGTCCCAGAGGCGAAGTGAAGAGGAATCGAGGACAGAGGTGAGGCACGGTAGAGAGGCTTGAGAAATCAGAATTTCAAGTGAGTTCTAAGTTTTCGATCCCTCGCTCTCTTGTGACGCCAATTCAAGTCTGTCTGCTCCCCCCCTCACCAGGGGCCTTCCCATTGAGGGGGAATGGTGTTTGCACGCCAGCAAAAGTGCACGTTGGGAAGACTGGAGCCGAGCTGGAAATCTAGGAGCAGCTTCCTCCAGCGCTTTTCTACTTTGTCCCAACAGCCCTTTGTGTCCCCATATCCGGCAGTTTTGCTAGATCCCACAGCCCTGACTGGTCCCTCGAAGATATGCAAAGGGAGCTGGGGTGATTGATGCTCGCTACTCGGTGGTTGTGACAATACGGGGCGATCGGCCTCCCCCCTTGAATGCTAACAGGATATCATGTCGGGAATTAATACCCGCAACAAATTTTGGCAGAAAAAGTGCGACCTTCAGGATGCGAGCATTTGACACCAATTCAGACGAAGATAACGATGAGAAGGAAGAAAGAGTTGTGCTATACAACTTGCAGTGGTGGTGATTTGAATAAGGAACTTGTCACACCCCTGGAAAAGTGTAATTCAAGAACTCAACAAGAAACAGAGGCAACATGGAGGCCATTGCTCACATGCACAAATTCTGTGGAAGCTGCGTTGTTGGAGCTAGAGCGCTTGCGCTTCGTGAGGTTGCAGGAGGAGGTTAAAGAAACGCGGTTGTCAATTGAAAAGGCCGCCTTCAAAGAAGAACTCATGCGGGAAGCAGCCTCACTAGCACAAGTGGAAAAAGAGATGAAAACAAAGTTTGAGTTTGCACGGCGCTGCGATAAACATGATCTGAGTCTGATCGCAAAGGCGCGAGATAGGCATCTATCAGCACTGTAACGTGACCGTGAGCTTTGGTCTAAGTTTGAAGCCCGCCAAATCGGGAATGAAGCAGCTAAGGAGGAGGCCCGTCGCCAGGAAATTGCTGCCCATGAAGAAAAGGAGAGACATATCAAAGCTAGGGCTGAGGCCAAGGCTGAGGCTGAGGCAAAACAAAGGGCTGATGCTGAAAAAGAGGAGGCAGAAACTGAAGCTGCACAGAAGAAGGCTCAAGCGGCCGTTGCCGCAGCAACGGCACAACAGCGTCTTGAGGCAAAAAATAAATTCAAGCAAGAGGCGGACCCAAGGACTGCAGCCACAGGAGCAAGGCCACTTGTTGCACCGTCTGTAGTAAAGCTAGAGAAGATTCACAATTAGGAGCTCCAGCAAGCTTGTGAGCCCTTGAAGGCCAACTAATTGAATGCAAAAGAGTTGAAGGTTTATGAGCGTCTTATAATCAAGCATCTATAGCAGGTTGCTGCCGTGCTTAAGAACAAGTCACAAGGAAGTCTTTGGATTTGTTGTAGCTGATTTGCGACCCCCATGCTCCTACCCAATTCCTGATCCTTACATTGGGCTCAAAACTACTCTTACAATGCGAGCCACAGGAGCAGTGCGTCGTAGTATTGATGGCTTTCGGAGGGTGGAGGATGGTGCTGAAATCGACAGTGAATCCTCAGCCATACTCTTCGCCTCTCGGGAATCGGACGACACTCTTCTCCATTCGGGTCCTGAAACGGAAGTTCATTTACAGGATCCTTCTGGGTCTAACCCGGTTATCAACGTCACGTCCGTCTGTCAGCGTCAGGTTACGTCAGACCTGACGATGACGGGACCTCCGTCACGTCAGGTTCGGGGAATATTCTGGTAAAAATAGTACCAAGTAAAATACTGCCACTTAAACAGCCACGTCGCCGACACGGTGGCGGTGACAAATACATTTTGAAAATTAACAACATGAACGCGACCGCCAATTATGGCGGTCGCTTCAATTTATTTAAAAAAAAAACAAGATTGGCGGTCGCATTGGCGGTCGTTTTATTTTCGAATGAAAAAAAGAAATAGCGACCGCTATCTTGGTGGTCGCTTCAATTTATTTTATTTTTAAAACAAGATTGGCGGTCGCCTAATTTAAAAAAGAAAACAAGCGACTACCGTATTGGCGGTCGCACAATTTTGTAAATATGTACAAAACAAGCGACCGCGGATAATTTCAAAAATATATTAAAAAAAAACAAGCGATCGCCATATGGCGGTCGGATAATTTCAAAAATATATTAAAAAAAAAACAGCGACCGCCATTGGGTGGTCGCTTAATTTAAAAAATATATAGAAAAACAAACGACTGCCATATGGTGGTCGGTAAATTTAAAATTATATAAATAAAACAAGCGACATATGAAAATAAAAGCGACCGCCACACCGGTGGTTGCTTGTTTTAAAACAGTACAATATTTGCGACCACCAAACCGGTGGTCGCATCAATTTTTAAAATATATATTAAGTTTAAGCGACCGCCAGCCTGGAGGCCATTTTTAAAAATAGTGAACAGTGAAAGCGACCGCCTTACTGGCAGTTGCGTTTTTAAAAAAATATTAAGAATAAAAGCGACCACCATATTGGCGGTCGCTTTATTTTAAATATATTAACAAATGAAGCGACCGCCATACCGACAGTCGCATTATATTTTGAAATAAAAAACAATAGCGACCGGCCATATGGGCGGTCGCTTAAATTTAAAAATATACAAAATAGAAGTGACCGCAATATTGCACAAAATGAAAAGAAATAAAGCGACCGCAGTAGTGGCGGTCGCTTGTTTTTCATAAAAAATAGAAATAGCGACCGTAGTATTAGAAGTCTGAATTTTATCATTTACAAGACAAGTACCTTTGGAATTGATTATAGGCATCTCATCAACTGTATTGACTTTTTTGTTGCAGAATGCTCCTTCCACTCTTGAGCCTTATTAGTGCCATTCTTGGTGATAAGCCAGCAGAAGAGGTTCCAATGGTGAGGTCAACATTTAATGTACTGTGTTACATGGTCTGCAAAACCTGGTTCTTGTTAGGACTTGGAAGCCAAGGTTATCAGCCTGAAGCTTCCAAAAAGTACATTTGGGGATTCTGCCCACTTTGTTGGATATGTCATCAAGAGCAAGTAGGAGCACTGTTAGTTGCACAATTTTAAGTTGACTGGGTTTTAAGGTCTCATTTGGGGCATGCACCCTTTTCCTCCAACTTAAGAATCAAAAAAATTAAAGCTGAGGCACTGTTGCCTAGTTTGTTGGTACAGTTGGTGGAGTTCATGCTCCACAAAGTGATGGAGCAGTTTGAGCGCCACCTTCACAAATGAAACAAGTCACAAAAGTATGTGATAAAGCTACATTATCCAGCTGTCTTGGGTTCTGATGTGATTTTGACCTTTTGTTTGTATTTCCTTGGGGCGACCTGTGATCAAATCAAAAGTCAAGTGATGCTTTGGAGTCTGTTTGGGGGGTTTGATCTTACTCCGTACCCATTCTGCTCCACACTGTGTTTGTATAGGTTTTTGCATTACTATGCAGTGGTTCCTTTACATCGAGACGGTGCTCTCTGTTGAATCTCTTGAAGAGGGTCAGTCCTGATGCATGCTACTGCTGTGGTATAGTCGGGTTGTGTGCCAACTCCACTTCTGGATGAAAAGTGCCTTGACGGACATATTAGTGCGAGAAGAAAAACTCTCCTCAAGGTCCATGGTGCTAGAGGCATTGGCTGTTGGCTCAGGAGAGGAAGTTAAGGTATGTTACTGTTGACTTCTCCTTTGTCTTCCAAGGCTATTTTCTTTATGTGGTGTAGGAAACGCAATGTTCATGCCTGCCTCTTGAATCCACCGTAGGTTGCCTCAGACGATATGGAGCTGTTTGCTTGTAACGCTCAATAGCCTTCCTTGCTGAATGAAGAGTGCACGCTTGTTCATACCATCTTTATGGTGCATAGATGGCTTGAACACTCATTCTTGATGATGGTCATATACATGGCCTGTTTGACTTTCAAACTGTTGTGGTTGAATGTAGAAAAGTCCTGCATACACTAGGACAGGGTGTTGCTGTACGTATCTTTGTCAGTATGAGCATTCCATTTGTGAAAGGAAAGTATTTCACTTTTAAGGATAGGTGAGATCTGATGAACATAATTGACCCGTAGTGGCCAGACATTGGAGCAAGCATGTACACTGAGATGGGTTTCTATTGTTTGATTTGCACGGTGGGGGGTGGGGGTGGCAGTTGCTTACCACTAAGCTTCGGCAAATCAAGGTGGGGGCTCTCTTTCCTAACCTGGACAGTGCATGTCTCTACATTATGTTGTTCCTTGGCTGGGATTTCAGACAAATGCCATGAGGACCCAACATTCCAAGGAGGACCTAGTTTTACAAGAAGTTCCAGTGAAAAACTCAAAGATTGTCTTCCGCCTTCATGTGGATCAGCGAGCCAGCCCAGGTTTGAAGTAAAATTGCTCCCAACACCTTTCCCTCAGGGACTAATTGGACTATTGACTGCTCCTTTGAGAAATTTGATCGGGATTATTTGACCAAAAGACTGAAAAAGTGACCTTCGTATGGGGTGATTTGTATTCGCAATTTTTTTTTTCATGTGAGCAGGGTAATATAACGATGACTGAGAGACTGAGAGACTGATCTGATTTGATGGCTCTCTCTATCTCTTCAAGAGAGGGTCAATGGCCACAAGGCTACGGCAAACAACGTCTTATGAGTACAATCTATCTCTTCAAGAGAGCAATTAATATGTATAGATGATTCCAAATGTGCAAAGATAGTATGTGCAAGAAAATCTATGGCCAGAAAGTGGAATGAAATATGTATGCCTTGCACCATTTGCATGGAGGATGAGCTTCCAAAGAAGTTTGAGGTGCCTTTATCCCGGCAGACACTCTGGCTATTGACCTAGTATTGGGCGCTGACAGAAAGTAAAATCCCCCCCTCACGTCAGATCTTGTTCAGGCCAGCTCCATACTGTACTTGTGGCTATGGTCCCTGGCCTACTAATTTAGTACCAAAGTTATGTTTGGTTGTTTGAGTTGTATGTGGATTTTCATATGATCCCTTCTGGTCAATTATTCATGCATGACACTGAAATCTTATGCACATGTTGAAGTGAATGGTTCTGGTTCTGTGGGACTTCTCTGGGTATTTGAAGATGGAGAAGAAGCAAGTGGAAGATGAGAAGAAGGTGAAGCAAGAGGAGATGGACAAGTTGGTGAAGGAGAGCGAGGAGAAACAGTCTGCTGTCCAAGGCTCTGAAGAATGAGCTGGATTACATCAAGCGGCTGGATGAGGAACATCTCCTGAGACTGGAGAATCAGAAGAGAGAGATTGAAATGGAGGCCAAAAAAATTGTTGATTCCCTGGAAGTGCAGTTGAAAGAATCTCAGAAGAAGGTGCGTGAAGCTGAAGTCAGATCTGCGCAGGAGCTATGCAGCCTTCGCAAGGACATTGAGTACCAAAAATTTCTCTCCCATCAAGCTCTTGAATAGCAGGTGCAAAGCTCTATCTCTCGTATGCTCCCCCACAAGAGTTTTCCAGGTGGTTGGTGTAACGTGGGTAGCAGTTTTGTGAATCGAGTTTTAGCTCTATCTGAAGTCAGGTTCTTGATGGCTCACCCTGAGGAGTACCTCTGGTCTGTCTATGCTGGTGACATTTGGTTCTGTGGTCGTGTGCAAGTTGACGAGTCAGCATAAACACATTGTCTGGATAGCAGTAGACACAGTTTTGAATCTTTTGCAGTCTGCAGCCTAGGGATGGTTTGTGGCTGCCTCACAATCATTACCCCACTTTCAGTCCTGTTGAGTGGTAAGTTCTTTCTTCCCGTGAATGCTAGTAAGTACCATTTCATTTCATTTACATCAATTCTTATTTTATGTTTCATCTTGCAGGATCTCAGATTCGCATCACTGAATGCCAAGGAAGAGGTTTTAAGAATGCAAATGGAGTGGAGAAAACAGTTCAGCAATCTTGGTAAACTATCACCATGATCAAGCCCTCAACAGATACGTTGCATTTGAGACTAGCTTTCATATGATTACCTTTGTTCCTAGTTATGTGTATCCCAGCTGTGTTTCCATAACAAGAGGCTTATGTGCCTTTCTTTTTCTGCAGAGGGACAGCTTCAAGGAATGGCTAGGGCAGCATCTGGTTATCATAAAGTGCTGGCAGAGCATCGTATGTTATACAACAAAGTACAGGATCTTAAAAGTAAGTTGGTTCATATCTTCATCAGTCAGAGCAGTGCTGGGGACGTTGGAAGTGTTTGGGATGCATATCTTTTCTTGTTTTTCAATTTTAATTTACAAAAAAATTAACAGAAAGGGGACATTGGCCCTGTTAATCAATTTAGAAAAGCGAGGTAAAAATAACCTTGACAAGGCCATAAGGCAATACAATCATGGGGATCCTCCCAGAACGTCCACAATGGGAAGCTAGCCACTAAGAAAGGTCCACCGTAAAAAACAGCCTAGCATTGGACCAATCTGTATTTAAATAAACCAAGGTTAACAAACAGTGCCAGGACGTCCAGTCGGCTAGAAGCCTCGAGCTGTGACAGCAAAGCAGAACATAGAAGGCAGGGGCTCAAAATATCAGCCATCCTTTGAAAACTCTAGGCCTTTATTAACGAGGAGAAATCAGTTACTGGCATACTCCTGCCCTCTGGTTCTTGCAAGAATTGCTGGGTATATAAATATGTCTCAAGACGGTTCACCACTGCCCTTGAGTCTGGGTCCCCTCCATTTTTCAAATTTACTATGAAGTCCGACACCACCACTTGCATCAATTTCATAAATGCCTTTGGGTATGCCCTGTGCAGACGGAAGCCCCCCATCTTCAAAAAAGCTTCCAAGGCTGAGGCTGAGGCACGATCTGAAGGAACGTTGTTGAGCAGGCGTGCGCACCATGCCCATCCATCTGCCAAACCATGTGGATTTTTCCCAGTTGCTGCAACAGTCTGTACCATGGCGCCGTAGAAAGTCATGTATGCAGTCATGCGCGCAACATACTCGTCAGTGCTCTCCAACTTTCCATTATCTTCTCGGTAACCAAGTGTCTTGTAGTATGCATGGTCGGTTTCAAACTGGTCCTTTGAGAACACGTAGGCCTTAGGCACAGTGAATATACAGACTTCATGGAGCTTTGCAAGCACCACATCCATTACATACGGTACCTGAGAAGCAACATTGACGATGACTTGTGACAATGCAAACGCGAATGAAGGTAACTTCAATACCTGTGACTCGCATTGCGAGAGTAGTTTAGAGCCCAATGTAAGGATCAGGAATTGGGTAGGAGCGTGGGGGTCGCAAATCAGCTGCAACAGGTCCAAAGACTTCCTTGTGACCTGTTCTTGAGTGGCAGCAACCTGCTGTAGATGCTTGATTATAAGACGCTCATAAACCTTCAACTCCTTTGCATTCGATTGGTTGGCCTTCAAGGGCTCACAGGCTTGCTGGAGCTCCCTGAGTTTCTGATTGTGAATCTTCTCCAGCTTTACTGCAGACGGTGCAACAAGTGGCCTTGCTCCTGTGGCTGCAGTCCTTGGGTCCGCCTCTTGCTTGAATTTATTTTTTGCCTCAAGACGCTGCTGTGCCGCTGCTGCGGCAGCGGCCGCTTGAGCCTTCCTCTGTGCAGCTTCAGTTTCTGCCTTCTCTTTTTCAGCATCAGCCCTCTGCTTTGCCTCTGCCTCTGCCTCAGCCCTAGCTTTGATGTGCCTCTCCTTTTCTTCATGGGCAGCAATTTCCTGGCGACGGGCCTCCTCCTTAGCTGCTTCCTTCCTGATTTGGCGGGCTTCAAACTTAGACCAAAGCTCACGGTCACATTGCAGTGCTGATAGATGCCTATCTCGCGCCTCTGCGATCAGACTCAGCTCATGTTTATCACAGCGCCGTGCAAACTCAAACTTTGCTTTCGTCTCTTTTTCCACTCGTGCTAGTGAGGCTGCTTCCCGCAGGAGTTCTTCTTTGAAGCCCTTTTCAATTGACAACCGCGTTTCTTGAACCTCCTCCTGCACCCTCACGAAGCGCAAGCGCTCCAGCTCCAACAATGCAGCTTCCACAGGATTTGTGCGTGTGAGCAACGGCCTCCATGTTGTCTCTCTTTCTTGAGCTCTTGAATTCCATTTTTCTGGGGCTGTGACAGGTTCCCTGCAGGTTGTATGAAGCACAACTCTTTCTTCCTCCTCATCGCTATCTTCGTCTGAATCAGTATCACATGCTCGCATCCTGAAGGTGGCACTTTTTCTGACAAACTTTGCTACGGGTATTAATTCTCGGCATGATATCCTGTTGGCATTCAAGGGGGGAGGCCGATCGCCCCGTATTGTCACAGCCACCGAGTAGTTGCCATCAATCACCCCCAGCTCCCTTTGCAGATCTTCGAGGGACCAGTCTGGGCTGCGATCTAGCGAAACTGCCGGATATGGGGACACAGAGGGCTGTTTGGACAAAGTAGAATAGCGCTGGAGGAATCTGCTCCTAGATTTCCAGCTTGGCTCCAGTCTTCCCAACGTGCACTTTCGCTGGCCTGCAGACACCATTCCCCCTCAATGGGAAGGGCCCTGGTGAGGGGGGGAGCAGACAGACTTGAATTGGAGTACACACAAGAGAGCGAGGATCCAAAACTTAGAACTCTGTTGAAATTCTGATCTCTCAAGCCTCTCTCACCTCTGTTCCCTTCTGGGACTGTCCACGGATCTCCTACTGGATTTGGCTACCAGGTACTAGAACCAGTCTAAAACTTGGTTCACTTGGATAAAAAGGGCCAGGGGGAGCAGCAGACTTGAATTGGAGTACACACAAGAGAGCGAGGATCCAAAACTTAGAACTCTGTTGAAATTCTGATCTCTCAAGCCTCTCTCACCTCTGTTCCCTTCTGGGACTGCCCACGGATCTCCTACTGGATCTGGCTACCAGATAGGTACTAAAACCAGTCTAAAACTTGGTTCACTTGGATAAAAAGGGCCAGTGTCCCCTTTCCATTTATAGAAAAGAAAAAGAAAATAGTAGAACCAGAGGACAACAAAAAAGCACTTTTTTCCTTAATTGGCAAGCTTATCTGCCCCCACGTGTCACCCCAGAAACCCCTACGCCCACCACTTGACACTTGTAACTTACACTAACTCCCCCACAGACAAACTCAGTCTCACTTGCAAGGTAGTAGGGGAAGCTTCCCACGGGCTCCTCCCACGCAGCCCCTGTCTCTGGCCATTCGGGACTGTTCCCATTACCTCTCGTTACCCAATAATATCCCATTACCTCTCGTTACCCAATAATATCCCCGTAAACTTCGCGTTCCTGGTGTATTTTGGCAGGGAAGGCTGATTATTGTGTGGCACTGATGTAGTTTTGGGTTAGTCCAGTTTGAGCATGTCGAAAGTGTAGCCCAAGTAGCAGCTTTGTGACAATGAGAAAGCATGTGCAGTTTTGGTTTGGGTTGGAATTTATGTAGGGATTCAGGATGCGGGGTAGACTGGTAGGGTTCGGTGACAGCCCTTACAAATATCTGCCCTGAGGACATGATTGTCGTTACATTCATGAGCCTCATACTTTGTTGACACTGAATCGTGGACCTGGCATTTCATGTACTATTTGTTCTTGACACTCTGGAATCTGATATGGTGAAGTGATCTAGTGCTTACAGCCATGCCTGTTGAATTAATGTCCACTGACTATGTCTTTGGTGGAAATTGCATTTTGCTTTGATGAAGTATGAGGAAACAACCACTTATTGTAGATACTTGTAAGGTATCACAGGGTAGTTCTCATATCCATGGATTCAATGGTTGCATTGTGGTTGCAGTCACCAATTCACATGCAGAAGTCTGGTAGCCTAGTACTTCTAGCACTTGAGGTGTGTCTCTGTCAACAACAACCTTACATTAAGCGGCCACTCCAAGAGGTCACGGACTTCTCTAAAAAACTGATGGAAAGTTGGGCTTGGACAAACTCACTTGACACAAGAAGTGATCTGTGGAAGGAGCTAATATCCTCTTCTCATCACAGATTGGACATAAGTTTGTTTCTAAGAGACTTGAGTGGTCTCTTCCAGCAAAAACAATCTGTGCAGCTGGTTTGTTTGGAAATTGAGGAGGGTGGAGCAATAACTGAGCGAGTATCACAGCACAGGCACATGCTCCCATGCCACCCAATGCAAATTTACCCCCTGGTACCTCCACACTCACAGGAGATTCTGGCTGCTGTCCTTTGCCCAATTTGCTCAATGGTAAATGAAGATTCCAAGCCATGGCTGGTGGAACAACACCGTAGAGAATTGGCATCGCATATCCGCCCTGAGTACCCAAATGCACAAGAAAGAAAGGGCATCTCAGTCAGCTGTCTAGTGATTGAGACAGCATGATCATGGTGCAGATCTTCAAGCTAAGAAATGTACATTATGCACTCCAGAACCAGGTGTAGAAAAATGCTCACCGCGAGGTCTGCGGCAGAAAAGAATGCATCAGAGACAAAGGATGAAGCAGCTAGAGGTGGAGCTAGCACAAGAAGAAATGAACACGCTCGTGCAGAGTTGCTTCTCAACCACTTGGAGAGAAATTGTGTAGTTCCATTTGTCTGGTCTCTGGCAGCTCCAGGTACAACTTCCCAAAAGTCTCTGATGTCCTCACCTTGAGACATACAACACCACACCAATACAAACAGGCAGCTTCCACTTTGATCCTCAATAAACAAAAGCTACCCAGTGGCCAAGTCCAGAGCATAAATCAAACATTGATGTCACTTACAAAAAGAGCCCAAACTTGCAACACACCAGTGTGGCAAAGAAGGCTCTTTAGTCATGCTCTTTCAATTTTCCTCGTGTCTCTTTTTCATTGTTATAAAGTTTGTTTCTTTCTTAGACAATCCCTTGAGCTTTGGTTGCTTTTGGGCTGTTTGTGGTCCCTCTCGCTTTCTTGTTTTTCTGTTCTTCTTGTCCCATAAGCTCTTTGAGCTTCCAGCGGACGTTATAAAGTACCATTTCATTTCTTTCTTGACTCAACCTTTCCTTTGTGATGGGTGAAACACTGGAAGTGTCACAATCAATCACAGTGCTCTTAGATATTATGTCATTCGCCCACAACAACGTTCACACTGTCTGAAACTGTGAATAGACAAAATAGTATAAGACAAGACAGGAGTCCAGTAGTGCAGACAGCAAGTTCCAAAGATACATGTAGGCGGGTTTCCTCCAGAGATTAGGGCATAAATTGAACTATAAATCAGGAATTTTCTGTTGTTAACAGGTGGTGAGGCACTGGAGGTCTACCTCCTCTCACCCTTGACCCATATGAATTGCCCAGCTGCTCCATGAAAAACTCCGACAACCCCAAAACTGTGCCAATAAATGACGTCGCAACTGCAAGCAATGAGAAGATTTCAATGATTAATGCAGGCCCTGAACCACCTAACCTGCAAAAAAGATCAGAAACCAACAAACATCACCCTTTTGTCCATAATGGTGATAGCTTAAGGGACACCCTCCCAGCAGGATAGGTAAGCCCAAAAGGCACAATGTGAATTCTGTGGTACAATAAAGATCACATAAATTACCACAGAAGATGACGTTGGAGAAGAGGAGTTGTAATTTGACATGCTGACAACAGTGGTTCATCTGTGAGAAACCAAAAGAAAGGTTTCAAAAAGAGTACCACCACCAAAGTAAGACTTGAATTCCTGATGCACTAAGTAGGTTCACGGCTAATACTGCCCAGAGAGAAATGACATGAAATGGTACTTTATAACGTGCGCCGGGAGCTCAAAGAGCATATGGAACAAGAGGAAGACAGAAACAAGAAAGAGAGGGGCCACAAACGGCCGAAAAGCAACTAAAGCTCAAGGGATTGTCTGAGAGTCAAGGCTGCATGCAGGTAAGCTGCCAAGCATTTCTGATCCTCGTAAGGGAAGACCTCCGTGAGAGATTGGGTATCCCGGAATAGACAGTTGAATCTCCCGTGGATCTCATAGTAAAAAGGACAGGAACGACGAAAGGTTCTTCACTTTCAATTTCCCTGTTCCCCAGCGCAAGCGGGGCATAGTCAGTCTTCATATTTTGTGGCAGTAGGGAAGCAATGGAGAGTCCATTGCACTCAAAAAAGTTGGACACCCTAGGATACAAGTGTGCTTGAAACCCACTGTTTTGAGCCTGATAGATGATGTGAGGCCCCGGCTGTCAACCCTTTGTAACCTTGTAAGAAAGATTGTACGCTGGAAGATGGCCTTGGGTTGAAGTGGGACGCATGCAAATTCTGCACATAGAATGATAGTGTTGTCTCAGAGAGTACCTTATGAGAATATCAATGGGATCTGCAGAGCCTGAAACTGGAGCCAAACTAAGAGCAATAGCGTCCCAGCTGACAAACATAGCTAGTGGCACTGCGCTGCCCACAATGATGCTTGTTCGGATTCGGACCATGTCACCTCCCAAATAGGCACATAATACTGCCAGAGACAATCCATAAACAAGGTGAATATATCTGATACCATCCCATATCCAAGCTCTAAAATCCTACCCGTAGTGTAAGTAAGAATGCACTGCATTTTTTACTTTCTGACTCATTTGATGAATTAGTCGCAGTTTTTGGTCTTCTTAGCTGAGAAAAGACCTATTGCCACAAAATATCCATGCAGGGACCTGAGGTCAAGGCCAAACTTCCACCTGAAACAAGCAATGAGCATGCAGGCCTCTGTTCCTCGCCAGATGAACTCCATACAAGACGTACAAACAGTTTGCTGAAGCCTCCTCAATCAGGCCCCCTATCGTTGACTGTTAATTTGGTGTGAAGTTTTTTGTTGTACGACAGCAGCAAGTATAGGTGGATTCATAAACAAGTTCCTGGGGCACTTGCTTTGAATTTCGGTCTGAAGGTTTGTTCTGGAGGCAACTTTAATGATACCTTGTACAAGAGTTAGGTCAAAGCTGAAGACTTGAAGAGCAAATTAGAAGCTGTGAGGACTAAGTAGAGCAGTGCACTGGGATGAGTGGACAACCTGGAGTGAGATCATGATAAACCAGGGCAAGGAATATGATCGGTAGCGTTTGTGGGGCCATGGCCCAGTCCATCCGGACAAGCCTACCCCAATCTGCAACCGATGCTCCTCCACCAACTATCAATAGAAACAGCCCTACAAACCATGCGGGGCCCCCAATGATCAGAACTGTCTGCTTTCAGGACTTCACTTGAAACAAGTGCCGTGACATGGTTGCACTAACAAGGTCTTGGGTCACTGGAGAACTGACCGGCGTGCTGGTTACAGACTAAGCCATAGACATAAACGTAGAGAAAGAGGGGGGTTTTGTGAAGAAGAGATGGGAGATGTCCTCAATAGTAGCCTTGAGGTCACAGAACCTATACTGTTCAGTCGACAGGGAAAGAAGTTGGAACGGATGAGCAGAGAGCTCACTGCTATTCATAAAGGGTCGCCCAATTGTTATTAACAAGTTCTCAGGAAAGTCCTCTCTTCATTGTATCAACTCCAACTATGTCCCTCGCATATACTCACCAACGAGCAAGGTTGTAAGCACTTGATTCATGGAGTCCACAATCTTAGTCCCCCCAAGATACAGGAAACCACCAAAACCAAACGTGAATATGATTTCTGCAGGAGATGCTGGTAGGTGTAGCAGCAAAGACAGCACCTCCCCTGACTTTGCTATGTAGGCGACCATCAGCGTATAGGATAGGAAAAGGTAGGTTATTGTGGTTAAGACCCCCCCCAAAGGACCCATGGTTTGCTCTGCCATAGTGCGCAAGGACAGTACTTCAGACTGGCGCTGTAATTTTCCCTGTTTTTGCTGTTGTTGCATCAGTGCAACATTTATTTCCGCGAGCAAGCAAGCTTCCAACACCAAGAATCCCCAGCACAATGCCATCACTGCAGCAGACGGGAAAAACCCCTGTGACATCATCAAAGGAAAATGGTAATTGTGTGATGATTTGAAGATCAATGTGGCATCACTACATACAGACAGAAAGAAAGGAACTTTGTAACATCCATTGGAAGCTCAAAGAACTTACAGGACAAAGGAAAGCAGGATATAAAAGGAAAGTGTGGCCATCAACCAGTAGCCTGAAACAAAGTAATCCACATAAGAGATTCTCTAACGTTGAGAGACTCATTGAGATATGGGGCCAAGCATATCTGCAAGAAAGAGAGAAATAAAAGGAGCTTCATGATGTCCAAGGAAGTACAAAGGGCTAATGGGACAAGAATGGGAAGGTGAATCTCATACGCCAGATAGAGAGAGCAATCTTGGAGACACTAAGCTCAGCGCCCTCACAAATTTCATGATCATGTCAATGGAAGACCTTTCAGACTACTGGCAAATACCCCTGTTCAACGGTGGATTCACTAGTCAATACCTTCACTCGCACTGTACCCTTGAGGCCTAGCTTTAGTGCATGGAAAAAAGTCTATACAATTATTCCCTCAGTGGCACTTGATTCATCAGTTTCCAAACTAGACATGCAAAAATGGAAGGTAAATGCTTACTGCTGGAGCAGTGATCACAGGAAGAGCCAGAACTCCTGCACCAACACTGGTCCCTGTGATCAATGCAATGGCCCCAAATACTGTCCCTGTTGAAGCAGGTCGTGAGTTCAGACCTTTAGAATTATTTCCTGCATTCTTGCCATTGCAGCTTTCTTTTCTGTAGGGAACCACAAATTTTGTTTCTTTCAGCATGCCAAATATCACTTGTACGATTCTGAACTATGTAACTCAGCGCGAATTTGACTTCTTCGTTTCAGTCTTATTAAATATAAATAAAAACGACTCCCAGCTGGATAATCCTCAATGACAGGACAAAACGTCACAACACAATCATCAATTTGGTAATTTCACTTGAAAATAAAGATACAGTGATCCACCTTAAGTATTGATGATCATTTTCTTGATTGCACTGTCTTAATGCTGAGCTCAGCATTTTCTGCTCTTCTGGGGTGCAACACAGTTTTTTGTCTTTCTGTGGCTGGTTCATTTCCCTGTCCTCCAAACTTGATCTCAGTTTTAAGAAGAATCCTCCTGAAATTTGATGGCAAGTCATGCCTTTCCATCTCTGCTAGGAAAAAGAAACCATCCAGTGAACTCATTTTAGTGCCGATCCCTCTCAGTGGAGGCTTTAGCCCCAAGGCTACAGCAAGCAAAGTCTAAGGGGTGCAGTCTAAAGGAAGTCCGGCCACTGGAAGTAGTCTTCACATTGCTAAAGCCCGTCTTTTTTCTATCCTCCAACCATGTTCTGCTTTCCAAGAACAAAGCTGGGGACGGGCTCGAGGTTCACAAGTTTAAGGCAAGCTTTGCTTAGGGATCTCTCTCTCTCTCTCTCAGGTCAGATGGTGGGGTCAGCTGCAACATATGCCCAACACCAGATATCCTAAGTTAATCGACTCTATATCTTGGAAACAGGACCGCCCTGTCAAACAGGCTAAGTCCTGGCAGAAGAGAGTAGAAGAGATCCTCAAGGACCTGGACCTGGATCCGCAAGTCTTGACCCTGCTGGATAAATCTGACTTAGAGGCTGTCGTGTCCTCAGCCATGTCTGTTGCCATGAGATTGTCTGATGAAAATGAAGTTAGGCAGAAAACTTCCCTGAACTTGTTTCCAGTCTGTGACGTGGGGGAGGACATCTTGGATGACCTCAAGGGTCTACCCACTCTCGGCACTAGACTGAAATTTAAACTCAGGGCAGGAAGCCTACCTTTGAACAGCAAACAGAAGCAGAGAGGAAAGGGAGAGTGCAATTGCCCGTTGTGTGGGCAATCTGAAGACAGTATTCATTTTCTGATACACTGTCCGGGGTTCTCTCACCAAAGAGACGCTCTCTTCAAATCTATTAAGGGAATTGTGCCTGTACCCCTGTTTACCAACTTTGAAAGTCTCGAGGCTGAGCCAAAAGCCCAGGCCCTCCTGAGGCCTAGTTTTTGGGCAAATCACACACAGCAGATTGATGCTTGTGTGAAGGGATTTCTAGAGGATATCTGGAAAACCCGGATTAATTCTTTATATGGAGGTAAGTCTTACTACCAACGTCAGCCCCTGACAGAGGTAGGTTCTGTCCCTTTTGTTCCCGCTCAAACTGGGCGCGGGGTCAATGGCCACAAGGCTACGGCAAACAACGTCTTATGAGTACAATCTCTCTCTCTCTCGGATATAATGATTTTCCTCTTTCTTTCATTTTTTTGTCCTTTGGTTCAGCTGTTCTTCTCTGTCACTACAGTCAGTACAGTCCTTATAACTTTACTGAGGCAGAAAAGTTGCACACAAGAAATCCACCCGTGGGACATTTACCAGGAATTAACAGATGATAAAGAGAGAAAACAAAGACAGCTGACCCAACGCAAGAGAGAATTTTGAGAGATGCATTGCAGACAGTGGGGCTGAGAACCGCTCGAATGGCACATAACATGTCGGAACTTACTATGATGATGTGTACCTGATAATTTGAGGGAAGGACAGTCGGCAGACTGGAAAAGTGTGTACGAAGCCCAGAATTGAGTATTATGTGGGAGTCCTTTCCAGGCCAAGGGAGAGGAGTAGCTCGCGATAGCGCCTGATTGTATCCGACACTCATCCACGAATGTGATGTCATAGCTACAATAGTGCGTCGACCTTTCATGGATTTATTCCAAGTAACCACGGTCTCCATGTAGATAACATAACGTGCACGTTTGCTTCTCACTAAAAAATGTGCAAAACTCTACTGCAATATACTGAAGTGCAGCAATCCGGTCGGCTGATAATTCTCACACTTGCGTTGCACATTTCCAATCCGCACCGCGTCCTCCAACTTTTGCGAGGAGGTCTAAAGAACAATCAGCCCGGGACCTTGCAACCTCACATTCTCCTTACACATATCATTGCTTTTCGGACTCCTATCAAGGGGGGTAAAATTGAGTTGCAGGCGAAACATAAACTTGATTCTTCTTTCGACAGTACATGCTCAGTGCTCGACACACTTCCTCCAGATCACAGGCAGACGCACGAAGACCAAGAGTGCAGGCGTCCCACCACGTGATCCTGCTGCTACACTTTCCTGGCGAAAGCAGTGGAGCGAAAAGCTGTGGACCCCTCAAATGTCACTAACGTTTGTGGTAAGAGTCCGAAATATCATCACCCAACTATTAGCTGCCTAACCCCCTTAAAGGCCCGTTAGATATAACCTCTAGCTTGACATGAAAAATCAGGTGCCCATGTAGGATAGCTGCAGGGATCGTGTGCGGACAGGTAGCTGAATCGATGTTGAGGTGCACTTCGTGTTAGAATGGTAAGAGCCCCGGAGACCCAAGTCAAGGCATGAGAGGGACGCTCGGCGTTCAAGTTATCAATAGGTGCTGGGTTTCAATCCTTTCCTCTCCTTGCCCAGTGAGCTAAAGCATTTCTGGGTCTTCTCCGTCACATCGATGGATGCCATAGAACGTTCTATACTCTGTGCAACTCCAGTATCATGCGGAGGTGAACACTTGGGCTTATTTCGGCATCTGTCGAACTCACTCTGCAGCATCAGTCTTCGACCGAGATGCCACTTGTATCTTGCGGTAATCGTTTCAATTCTGTTCGATCTTCTGATTTCTTGCGTGGAGGAGTGAGGCTTGTTGTTTGCAAGTGATGGTGGAGACTTCTGGCATTGAAAATGTTGTCCATAAACTAAAAATGATAGTGACATCACTTTCTGAATCGTGATATAGAGGAGGCGTTGCAATGGGCCAAAGCGACACACCCGTGTCTTTCTTGTACTGCGTGCACAGGCTCCCTCCTCTCACAACGATGACAACAGCAGCTCCGCAGAAGTTAATTTGCCCTCGTCATCGAATCGTTCAGGTGTTCCAGACATACAAAGCAAACAGCCAAACTTAACGGTACAGGAAGGCAGTGTGGAAAAGCCATCAACACTCCCGTACGGGCTGATTACAGGGCTCGCGGCAGTTGGTTTAGCAGAAACTTGCTACTTGACATGGATGAAGCTGTATGGAGGTCCAGTCTCCTGCCCTCTTGGAGGCACCAGCTGCTCAGATGTTCTCAACAGCGACTATGCCACATTGTTTGGTGAGTTGTTTTGAAGTGTGGGCTTCTTCTGTGCTTGTCATTCATAAAGTGGACGGTATATGTTTATCTTTATACGAAGTGGCCATAGTCGGAAGACCTGCAAGAGATTCATCTGCACAACATCTATCTGAGCATTGTGGTTGACATTGACATGGAGGTTTTGGGAGTGGAAAGTCAGGAGTCCTTGGTAACCTGCAATTGATGGTTGGTGGAAAACAGGTGTGCCCTTATCCCTATTGGGAGTGGTTGCGTATGGAGCAGTGACTCTATTAGGTGGGCGCATGGTCACTAGCCCTAGCTATAGAGCTCGTCAAGTGGACGGTCTGGCTCGATGGCTTTTGTTGGGAAGCACCACAGCTATGGCAGTTTCCAGCACGTACTTCATGTACATATTGACCACGAAGCTAGAAGGGGCATCCTGCAGTTACTGTGTTGCCTCAGCGCTGCTGTCACTAAGCCTTCTCTTATCAACACTTCGGGTGCGAGGTCTTCCATCTTCGGCAGGGAGCATTTGGGCATGCAATATATGCGTTTGTTAATTATACGAATAACAGTTTCACACAGGTGCATTATTTTTTCAGGGTCAGGTACTTGTGAAGAGGATTTACTGTCTAGAGGCTCATCATTTGGAATGGCAATTGTCAACAATTATCATTACTACGATGAATGTGGTATTAAATGATAGGCTGGAGGTCCAAGCACTGATTAATCGAATCGCTTGTGAAAGTGAAGCTACGACTTAGGCAGACATGTGCAGGCTGTCTGGCATGCAGTCAGCATGGCTTCATAATCCTCCAGCAGCAATCTGATGGAGCTTTGCTATGGGTCTGTCTTGGATTGGGCTGGGTCACATGCAGGGCTTTACAAGCAGGGATGTACTCAAGGTAGCAGGCCTGCAGCTGGCAGTTGGGGGATCTGTGGTGGTTGCCTTATCTGTTGCTTTTGCAGATGCAAACTCCACTCTCGCTAGGTGTGGTCTGTTTGTGTGGATCTCTCCATGGGCATTTCTTCTAATGTTTTGTCCACATGACTGCTGTGCTTCCTCCTTTGTCTTGACTCTCTCTATCGCTGTCTTCCATGTGCAAGTCTGTTCGCCTGCACACAGATCCAGTATAATGATGTGACTAACTGATGTGATGGTTCAATTCCAGGTTAGCAGACATAGACTTACCCTTTCTGGAGCCAGTGGTTTCAACTGTCTCTAGTCCCAAGGAGATTTCTCTGGCAAAGCATCTGCAGTCCCTTGGGGCCAAAATGTATGGCGCATTCTGGTGCTCACATTGTCTTGAGCAGAAGGAGGTATAGTTCTAACCAGGGCCAAACAAGACATGCGCAGTCAGTGCAAGCTGCAGTAGGGAAGCAGGTCATAATCAAGGATAGTGATCAACTATTACGAAAACATAGGTTAAGTTATCCATGCACACCGTTGGTGTTTCGCTTTGGATGTGTTCGTCTTTAGTGTGATCTAGGGTATGTGGTACACCGCAGCAATTAAAAGTTGGACTTAACTGACGCAGTGGACCATTCTTTGCTGGTGGTTATGGATTCTCAAGTGGGGTGGTTTGCTTCAAAGGATGTATGGGCAAACCCAATAGAACTTTTCACACAGTAAGGTCTGCTCAACACCTAGAATGTACTGGGGTATTAATGTTCAAGAAGGTTAAGGTTTGTCGATAGCAATGAGGAACCTTCTTGTATGAACAGGCCTGGAGTGGCTATAGCTAAGCCATAGCAAAGCTTTACCGGAGCAACTTTGAAGAGCTTAATGATCAACTCTCAAGTATTTGCATGTGTATGATTGCAGATGTTTGGCCAAGAGGCTATGAAGTATGTGGACTATATTGAGTGCTATCCGGAAGGCTTCAGAAAGGGGGTTAAGATTGCGACAGCATGCGATGCTGCCAAAATTGAGGGGTTTCCAACCTGGATCATCAACGGCCAGGTGAGCAAGTTCTGCTGTTGGGGTTTGGTTGGAGATTTTCTCTCCCTCACTCACTGAAATTCCTGCAAGTTTTCCTGCATCAGGCACTTCCTCTCGAGTAATGATTGGAGTCTTTTGATGTTAGAACTAGTTTATATCCTCAGTCTCATTATACACTGGGTCGAGCCTTTGGTGACTGTAGTGGCTTCCATTCTGCTCTCCTGCATCCCCTCCCTCCCCTTCCCCCTTTTACTCAGTCCAACCTGGCAAGACTACAGCAAGCTCACCCTAATGAGGCCTTAGTGTCGAGGACCAGAAGTCCCTTGCGGCCGACCTGCATCAGGCACTTCGTCTCGAGTGATGTTTGATGTGATTCGTTTTATTGATCTACTTTGTTTAATGGGGCCCAGGGCCTGTGGACATTCATGAAGTTTCCTCCCTCCTCTCTCTCTCTCTCTCTCAAAGTTAAAAGTCTCCCTGTCCTCTAGGAAGCCCCAAGGTAAGTCATACTACCAGTGTCAGCCCCTGACAAAGGTAGTTTCTGTCCCTTTGTGTTCCGCTCAGACTGAGCGCGGGGTCAATCACCACAAGGCTACACCAAACAACGTCTTATGAGTACATTCTCTCAAAGTTAAACATCTTTGAGAGATGTCTGTTTCTGACCTCCTGCTGCATGGTGGTTGGTTTCAACAGACTTTATCGGGGGAGCAGAATTTGTCACAGTTGGCTGAAGCTTCAGGATTGGACATAAAAGACATTCCAAAGTGAAGATATGCGTACTTTTGCTGTACAGTAGAGAGTTAAAAGTTGAGAGGACCGTAGGCTGACCACGGGCCAGGTGAAAAGAACTCTGGAGTCATGACGTACTCATGACGATGGGTGCTAAGTGAAGCATCCCTTTATGAACACAATCCACAGGCCTTCCCACTGGTCATCAGTTTCTGCAATTCCTGTCAGGATACTACTGTCTCTCAGTATAGCATCAGGCAAAACGGCTCTCCAAATGTGGGAAAGTTTTGAGTTTGCAGATTTGGAGAGAGTCGTGTCATATCTTTTGTTGGGTTACTGATGTCATGTGTTGAACCAACCTTTGGAAGTTTCTGGGAGGATCAACAACAACTTTTGCTTTGTGTGGACTCCAACCGAGGGTCCTATATTCCAATATCAGATTCTGAGATGCATGTCCAACATCTCTATGCTTAAGGCTGGCTGGTTTCGTTTGGATTCGAGGAAATGAATGAAAGGCCGCAGGCTTCGCAGCCAGACGAATGAGACGTTGTAGAAGTCTGCAACGAATCATAGCAACTCCTGTCAAGCATTCGGATGAGGTGAAAGGCCAAAATAAATTTGGTGTAGAGTATCAACCAGTTCAATTGGAGGCTTGCTCCCATCACTTGGAGAAACAATAGTGAAACCTAAATTCTTGTCAAGTGCTGGTACAGCAGAAGACGCCGTCCTACGTTTGGCCACTGGAAACTGCCACGAGCAGAATGGTCTGCCACAAGCAATTGACTTTTTCATTGAACACTCATGTCTAAAGTATCCACAGGCCTAATGAGCAAATTTTAAGTGCTCTCCCACTATGGTGTGTAAAGTGGTCAACTTAGAAAACATAGTTTTCATCTTGAAAAGGCAAAGGCAGTGGTGATTCCTTCATCTGGACATGGAAAGCTATGTGCATGGCCAAGATTACAACTGCATGTTTCAGAAGGTTAACCTCTGCCTCTGTTTTCTTCTCCAGCAGCTGTGGGTCCTGCACAGGTGCAGGGGGTGCCAACTTGCAACAGCGGCAACCATGGTCAATTCGACCAACACCTGCCTCTCCAACTTGATTTCCCTCCCCCCGCCTCCCATTGCAATTGCCTTTAAGTACCCTACATCACATCTGCTCTTCTCCACTTGTTACGTGTGTTGTTTTATCTTTTTCCAGCTGCATGCAATTTCCTGAATACTAAAACCTACAATATGTCAATGTAGCCAGGCTCACGGCGACGGATGAAACTGCGCCAGTGGATGAAATCTCGTCAGCAGATGAACTAACGCGCTATCGGATGAAAAATCATTACGACGGATGAAACTGCGTCAGCGGATGAAATCGTGGCAGCGGATGAACTATCATGCCATCGGATGAAAAATTGCGGTGACGGATGAAATCGCGCCAGTGGATGAAATATCGCACCGACGGATGAACTATCGTGGCGGATGAAATATCGGACTTGCGGATGAGAAATCGCGGATTTGGATGAGATTTGGTCAGTGACGGATGAAAAATCGACTGGTTGTGGATACTTTTGGAGCCTTTTGGAGGCTTGTTTGAGGACTATTTGGGGTCTATTGAGGCCAATATCTAGCAGGTATTGGGGCCTGTTTGACGACTATTTGGGGTCTATTGAGGCCAATATCTTGAAGGTATTGGGGCCTGCTTTGAGGACTATTTGGGGTCTATTGAAGCCAATATCTTGCAGGCTTGTGGAGCCTGCTTGGGGCTGTTTGAAGGACTATCTGGGGTCCTTGAGGCCAATGTCTGGCAGGCCTGTGGAGCCTTGTGAGGGCTGGTTGGAGGACGATTGGAGGACCTTGGAGGCCAATACTTGGCAGATTTGTGGAGCTTCTTAAGGGCTGTTGGAGGACTGTTGGAGGTCCTTGGAGGCCAATACTTGGCAGATTTGAGGAGCTTCTTAAGGGCTGTTGGAGGACTGTTGGAGGTCCTTGGAGGTATCGTGCGCATACATATCGCTACACAACTACATCGCTGTCCAAACCACACCACACATATATGCACAATAAAGTAGTCTGCCACAATGATAAACAAGCTAAGAACACACTGTTCACACAAGAAAACATGAAATCCATCGCTATCACTCTTTAAAACAGAAGTCGAGCCAGAGGCACCCCAAGCTGTGGGGACTCCACCCCACAACAACCTACACTCCCATCATGAGCACACTCAGTCCTAAACGATGCAGGAGCTCGGTCGCGCAGACTCAACTCGAGAGAGATGAGCTGCGCGACTGCCGCTCTCGTGAAGATAAGACGGTTCAGGTGTCAAACTAAACTTGACACCTGATTTAACACTTGACCTAAATCCAAGTGTTAAATACAAATAACTAGCTTTATTCTAGTTGTTTTCACACTGTGCTTATTTAACTTGACAGCTGTCGTGCGCATACATATTGCTACACAACTACATCGCTGTCCAAACCACACCACACATATATACACAATAAAGTAGTCTGCCACAATCGCCCCCCTAGCTGGTGGATAGGTCCCTCTACCTCCAGATAGCTACAAGATGTAATAGCCACAACCGTACTAAGTCCTCTATCACTGTCCCTATTGCACTCAAACCCTATAGACCAAGAGGCCGGGTACAAGAGTAGCCCCATCGTTAGTCGCCGTCTTGCAATCTGTGAACTTGAGCCAGGACCTCGTGTGTTCAAGGTCTCCTAGTAGCTGGGCCTTGCGTTTCTTGTTAGCCTTCCATGGTTGTATCCACTCCCACTATCCAATGCAATGTGGACATAACCAATCCCCATCCGGAACCATCTCAAGAGGTGGAGTCAAGCATCCCATATGCCAACCTCTAGAGCATCGATCACACACCAGCATGGTGGCTGCCCCTCTAGCAGACCCACACAACATGCACCTCAAACCTGCAGATACCACTGCCAAGTTTGGGTCTATCCTGCCATCGACATTCGGAAGGTGACATGGCGCACAATTACGCACATGGTCCTTCCAAGTTATGCCATCCCGACCCTCCAAGACCAAGACGCCTGAGGGCAAGACCTCTCGAACCCTCAAAATAACACGTCCTGCAGTCACATCCAAGGTCGTAGGAGCAGTCTGCTGCAGATAGACATAGTCATCAGGGTTGAATCTCCGAACCCCAGGATGATAGCCCCCACCACGTATGGTAGCATACCTCAACGTATCACGGTGTTGTGCAATGGCAAGGTTCTCAAAAGCCATGGGCATGACTCTCTTGAACAACTCTGCACGCTGCTCACATGCACCTGCCCACACGTCCGGATCGTCAAGGTTAAGAACTGTAGCAGCTTCTCTGCGAATGGATGTAGGCTAATCCGGCTCTCGGCCAAAGAGAAGAAAGTATGGTGAGAAGGAGGCAAGTGATGCTTGCTTGCTGAACCTGTAGCCCATGGCTAACCAGGGTAACTGAAGGTCCCAATCTCCTAGGTGTCCCTTCTGCAAGCCATACTTGCGCAAACCCCTCTTTACTGTCTGAACAACTCTCTCTGCCAAGCCATCGGCCTCAGGATGATCCCGAGAAGTGGTGCGGTGGTCTATCAAGGCCTTGTCACACAAAGCCTGAAACTCCCCCAAGAACTCTCTCCCTTGGTCCGTGAGTATCTCAGCTGGAGCACCGAATCGGCTAAGAACACAATCCAAGAATGCATACGCAGCTCCTCACTAGCCTTATCAGGCAATGGAACCAATTCAATCCACTTGGAGAAGTGCTCCACCATCACCAACACGTACTTGTTGTGGCGCATGGTCAGTGGCAACGGCCCTGCGAAGTCAAGACTCCACCTATAGCCCAATCCCATGATCGGAAGAGGGTGCAATTGTGGAGTAGGGGCGTTGAATGAAGCACGCACCCTGTCACACACCATGCACCTAGCCACAAATTGTTGCACCTCTGTGTGCATACCACGCCACCAATACTGCCCCTGCAGTAGACTATGAGTGCGTCGCACCCCAAAATGCCCCAACTTCTCATGGGCATGCCGCACTAACCGTGCCCGTGTGTTGGGTGAGGCACAATCCTCACTCGACCATCCTCCCACACTCGGAGCAGGTGTGTCCCCTCCCACTTGAACCTCTTGGCTCGTTGTAGGATCCGATCCCTCTCCTTGGCAGTCACAGTGGCTGCAGTGTCTCCAGTGCGGAGGTAGTCCAACACAACTGAATCCTCATGTATATCTTTGGCGCCACCTTGCTCATTGTTGGCCTCAGGGTCCTCAGACACTTGATCTACAGTCATCCCTGTTGCAGGTCCAACCTGGCCTTCCGCTGCCAAGATACACAGAAATGCAGATGCATGCCATCCGGGCACCATCTCCTCGTCCGTCTCACCATGCCACCGAGCTCCAGTGTCATCCTGTTGGCTCGTGCATGGATTGCGACTCAACCCATCTGCATTGCGATTGACCAAACCCGGTCGATGCACCACCTGAAAGTCATACTCTTGAAGGATGAGTGCCCACCGTGCAAGCTTCCCCGTAAGCTTGTCTGACTCCATCAACCACTTGAGTGGTTGGTGATCCGTGACAAGGGTGAAGAGATTGCCGTATAGATAGCACCTGAAGTGTGCCACGGCCCACACTGCAGCTAAGCATTCTCCCTCATATGAGCTATACTTAGACTCTGCAGCATTGTTCGAGTGGCTAGCATAAGCCACTACGAACTCTCTTCCCTCATCATCCACCTGTGTGAGCACCGCTCCAAGCCCAGCATGCTCCAATCTGTATGCAGCTGAAAAGGACGCCCCCTGATAGGTCGTCTCAAGATGGGCGCCGAGGTCAACCTCGCCTTGAGCTCTTGAAAAGCTTGTTCTTGCTCATCTTCCCACTGCCACTCCTGGTCCACCTTGGTCAGCTTGGTTAGAGCCTTTGCAATGGCACTAAATCCCTTAACAAACCGTCTGTAATAGTTTGCTAACCCCATGAAAGCTCGAACTCGGCTCACATCCGTGGGGCGTGGAACCTGTGCAATGGACTCTACCTTAGTCTGCTGTACCCCCAATCCTCCAGGATATATCATGTGACCCAGATACTCAATCTGGTTGTGGAAAAACTTGCACTTTCCCGGATGTAACTTCAATCCGTGCGCCCTCAAGCGCTCAAATACCCCCTGAAGGTGTCTCTCATGCTCCTCCACCGTAGCACTAAAGATGATGATGTCATCTATGTAGCACCGAGCAAACTCCACCCCTGCTAGAATCCTGTCCATGACTCTTTGAAACTCAGCGGGAGCGTTTTTAAGCCCAAATGGTAAGAACCGCCACTGGTATAGGCAATCCTTCCCGTGCTCATTGATCCCCCAGAATGCCGTCTTTTGCTTATCCGCCTCCTTGATCGGCAACTGGTGATATCCGGATCGTAAATCCAACGTGCTAAAGACCTTGGAATGCCCAATGGCATCAAAGATCTCCTCTGGTGTCGGCATGGCATACCTATCGGACTTGGTCTGACGATTTACAGGCCGGTAATCACCGCACATACGTCTCTCCGTCCAATTGCCATAGACATCCTTCTTGGCTGGCATCACTGTGGCTGAAGCATACTCTCCACCAGAGAGCTCCACCAAACCTGCCTCCCAGAGATCTTGAGTCCTCATCTGAATCAAAGACCTCTCCATGTCACTGTATCTATAGGGTCTCCGAAAGATTGGCGTGTCAGTGGCCAACTCAATACGGATCTCTTGACCCTTCAGTGCTCCCAAGTCCTTCAAACTGAAGGCAAAGCAATTCCTGTAAGCCCTCAGGAACCGCCGTATACGTCGTCTCTCTCCTCCGGTGACAATGGGTCCAATGTCAGGCTCCCAATTGTCCTCCGTAACTGCAACCTTAAGTCCAGTGGGCTTAGAGGTAGAGGACGCGTCCCGTGGTTGCTATGCTGCAACCTCTTGAGCAGTACTCCCTTCCTGCTCAGTCAATGACAAGGCCTCATCCTGCCCCATCATCTCATCATTGAGAACCTCCTCATCCCGAGAAGAATCCCCAACCTCATCCATCACAGCTGCCTTGGCTGCCAACTCCCTCTGAACCTCGAGCACCTCCCACGTGTGCCATGGATGTCTACACCCCGTGGTCCTCACCGGCTCGCCCCCACTCGCTGCCTGTACCGTCTCGGTAGGCAGAGAGACCGTCAAGGGAAGTGCACTCCGCACTCTACGTTGCTCAGCCATAGCCAAGCTGATAATCCAGGTCAAGCAATTGAGATCCATTGCTTGCCCCAACACCTGACGACGTGATGCCTCAGAAAGAGAAGGCACCGCCGTGGTCCCAGTGGAAAATCCCATAGCCCGCTCTCGCTCGTCGGCATTAGGCTCCACTAACTGTTGCAACTGGCATCCCACAAGAGGCCAGGTCCACCATCCCGAAAAGCATGGGATCCTGGGAAGCTGAGCAGTGTAGGTAATGCTGCTCGTGGTTGACCCACCCTGTTGACCACTGCCAAAGGCGAACGGTCATCGTGTCTCACACGTTGAGACTGCCTCCCTGTGTCCAAAATGCCATCCACGGTGAGGTGTGTTGGCCGCTGCAACCCCATCAAATGCACGCTTGAGCAGTGCGGGTGGCATCAAGTTAGTCCACCAAGCCGTGGACGATGAGCCCGTGACCCCACTGCAGCTGCATCCAGCAACACTGCTGACCCAAGCCACGACCGGACTTGATGCACACTGGCCATCACCCTGGCCCGAGAATCACCCATCAGTGGCACATTCTCCAAGATGTATGCTGGAGATACAGCTTGATGAAGCTGCAAGTGGCGCAAAATCCGCACCATCTCCCAAAACAGACCCGTCCTCGAGTCTCGCAATCCATTGCCATGCCCGGCTGATGAATGCCCTTGGCAGGGCCAACCTGCCACTACCAGATCAATGGAGCCAACCTGCTCCAAATCCTGCGCCCCCAGCAACGAAATGTCTGCTGGCAAGGCTTGTTGGTATCCACGAACTGCAGACACTGGCAACAACTCAGGGTACTGCTGTCACCAACTGAGCAACATGGCGCAGTGAGACGCGTCGTGCAGTCTCATCCCTCTCCACATACAGGTAACGTTAACTCGTACACCTGCCTGCAGCACTGCAGCCAATCCAGTGCTGATCCCGCCAAACAAGTCCAGAAGGCAAATGCCTTCATCCGGGCACTGCCACACAATAGGTGTGGTGTCCAATGGCGACAACTGAGGTGGTCCTGGTGCAATCACCGCACTCTCCTCCTCTCCTGACGGTACAAAAGCCTCTACCCAAGCTTGTTGCACCCGTCCATCAGCAGCCTGCTGCAAATCCTTGCTCGTACCCCACAATGGAGTGTGAGCAACCATGGCAGGCAACTCCGCCATACCATGCATGTCATCCTGCTCTGCTGGAGGTGGCACATCCTCTGCATGGGCATTGCCTTCCAGCAACTCTCCAGGCCAACTAACTGCAGCTGTAAAGGCGGCTAGTGTTGGCATCTTGCCCCGCTGGGCAGCCGCAATACCCCCAATGAATGTCACAGGGAGCTGTGCACGGCGACCATCCCCTGACTGCCATCCAGGCCTGTAGGATGCTGACTCCTCCCAAAAGTCCAGGGTGAAGCCCATGGGTATAACACTGCCCCACCAACGAGGACATCGTAAGAGACCGCGTCTGTCACAATGGCCTTGGCTCGCATCACTGAGCCATCTCTAGGATGATCCGGCTGCAGTCTAATGGCCAACTGATGCCGTGTCATGCCCCGAGCCTGCTCTGATCCTCCCAGAGATGTCTGTATCTGGAAAGGACAAGGCTCCATATCCGCCTCCATGAGGCCCAAACCTGCAATAGCAGCTCTGCCCAACATCAGTGGCTGAGCTCCCGAGTCCAACAAGACCCGCAGTGGCCGGTACTTCTTGCCTGCCGGTCCACTCAAAGTGAAAATGTCATCCTGGTTGTCTAACAAGACAACTCCAGGTGTCACCATGGCGCGCTCAAAGGCTGGCCTAGCTGGCAGCTCCGTCAACCTGGCAGCTGCAGCTTGCCATGGCGCAGCCGTGGCAGTCTTGACCCTCAAATCCGAGGATCCCTCTGCCACTACACCTTCCACTAACTCCGCAGAAGATGAAGTGACCTCCCCACTCTCACAGAGTGTTGCTGCTAGTCTGAACACTGCAGCTGGTCTTACCCCCGCGTCGCAATCATGTTGCCGAGAACAGTGGGGCTTGACACACAGAGGTGGCTGCCCCCACAACACACCGGCTGCACTAGCCTTGGTAGCAGGTGTCAGTGCTGCACGTGTAGCTCTCCCCAATGGCATAGTAACCCCTCCGCCTCGGTAACAGTCGGGAGAACTAGGTGCGTCGACACTGTCTCCGCCAATGTGAATGACTGAGGAAGCCTCGCCTGACGGCTTGCCTCCCCACGCTGTGGATCCAATCCACCTCTGCACCTCGTGGCTCAGGAACTCGTGCTGCTCCTCGAGTCACGGCTGCAGCAGACTCCACCTGCTCTAGTGGTAGTGCTGCTCCGCACATGAATCCCATGCCTCCCATATCTCCTCCCTCAGGAGCAGGAGGTGGACCATCCCGCCTGGGAGCCGGTACCGCCTGAGCTGTAGCCATGGCAGCGAGCCTCTGCTCTAGCTGCTGAAGCCGGTTGGCCATGCCTTGGTCAACACCCTGACCTCCGCGTCCTTGGCCATGTTGAGCTTGCCCTTGGCCTGCACCTCGTGCCCGACCACCTCGTCCTCTCTGGGCTGGTCCACCTCGCCCCCGGCCACCATTGTTCCCTTGGAACTGGCCTGGGCGCAACTCAGGATGCAAGTCATAACACTGGGCATCTCCATGCCCATACTTGCCACAATGCCCACACTGCAACTGTGCAGGCTGTGCTTGTGCCGGCCTTCTGCCCTTCTGGGCAATCTCTCTTGACATGGGGTCCTCCACATGTCCAACATATCACCCCTGGTTGCTGTTGGCCTGCAAAAGATGCCACGGGCCTCTGCACCTGAGGTCCCCTGTAAGCTCCATGGAACTTGGGTTGGGAAACCTTGCCCCCTTGACCACGCTGTTGGGCAGTCCCTGTGCAAGCTGCGCCTCGTGCAGGCATGTCCTTGCCAAATCCAATGGTAACAACTCGCTCCTCCACCATGTTGAGCTCAATCCGCTCAGCCAGCAGAAACACATCTGCTAATGTGGGTTGGGCTGCTTGTAACAGGGTTGCATCTCGCACCCTTCTCTTGAGCTCCTTGTCCAGAATTCCATACCAAAACTGGATTGCCTGAGCTTCAGTAACCCCTTGGGTCACACTTATCAAGCGCCTCATACGAGTGTACGCCTCTCGCAGCTCTCACTGGGTTTGGCGCTGGAAGTCTTGTAGTTCCTCCACAACTCCTGGAAGAACTCCACCACCGGGTTGAATCTAGGCACATGTGTTGTAGTTGCGGCAGGAGGAGTAGTAGCACCTTTTGAACTGGTACCACCTGCAGAAGTACCGGCACTACTTGTTCCACTACTAGTGCTGGCAGTGGGAGATATTGGTACTGATGCAGCTACTGGTCGCGTCGTGCCTCGAGTAATGGAGACGTAGTCAGGTGACCAATACATCCTCCACTCCTCAATCTCTGCTTCATGTCCTCGCCTGAACTCGTGGTAATCGTCCATAGGCGGGCCTTCCAAATGCTGGAACAGTCCCTTCCACGCCATGAATGGGGTGAAAGCTGTGGATTGCGCATCTGCTGCAAATCACACCAGCTGTCGAACTCCTGGATAAAGTCATCCAACTCGATTGTGCCCACAGCTCCAGAGTACCTACGAGGCCCCTTGGTAGCTCCATACATCTCCTCCATGTCGTCCCACAACAATGGCGAATGAAACTGCACACCTGTTGATGAAGCCTCCGAGTCTGTGTCTGACTCTGCACTAGTTGAGGGTGGAGGTGAAGGTGGTCTGAACGAACACCTCGTCTGGTGAACCCACTCTCACTGCTACTACTGCCTGTAGCCGTACTCCCCTCAAAACCCTGGGTAACTCCGTGATGACACTCACAATGTGCACCTCCCCCACGTGACACTATAAGGCTCTAGTACTAATTCTAATAGTGACACGGGTGGGCACCTGTTGCAGTTTAAGGGTCATATCCCAGTGGCTCAGGGCACCTGCACCTGCACCTGCATCCACCGCAAGAACTCCTATGGTTGGCTGGTCATCAACCCAGCTCACCATAGAAGAAACACTGGTGGTCTTGCTGGTCATCACTCCAGCCTCACCACCGACAGCATACTCTAGGATTGACCGGTGATCAAATCCGGCCTAATCCCTATGAAAGCAAGCGCCCACACAAAACCAACATGGCGCACAGTCAAGCATGCAGGTGTTGGGGGGGATCCAAACACAAGAAATCAAAACATCAACACCCCCACACCAAAATCCAGCTGCAATGCTGATCCTGCAGAATAGCCCAGCCCAAAACCCCGGACTGACTGGCCTCCACCAAGAGAGGCTTTGGCAACTACAAGTACAAGGTAATGAAAATAGTACAGAGATGGAGGGGAAGAATAGAAGCCCGCCCAAGCAAGATCTAATCCTGATCTATGCTATCAACTGCCAGACTTCTCTCAAAGTGCCTCGCTCTGCATGATGGTAAGGTGTAGGAGGTATATCTATGTCCAGAAACCTGCCACTAACCTTGTCCCAAGCTACAGTAGCTCGCTCTAACCAACCCTCCTCCTCTTTCTGCCAGGTAGAGACAAAGCAATACTCTGTTATCTCCCGCTCACTGAACACTAAAGAAAACAAAGGTAGGGTCTGATAGTCTCTCAACTCGAAAGCTTTGAGACGGTTGCGGGTGTCCTCATTGCGAATGACTGCATCTCCTTCAAACAGAACAAACTTGTCCTTGCTAATGAACCCCCGCTCGTGGTTGCCTTGTGCAGAGCGTATCCGGCTGCAACGCTGTCTGATTGCACAAACTTGTGTAGCTCCTGCTCCTCTGCTCCAGTACACCACGGCCTTGTGGCTGAACACCTTGGTCCCCGGGGCTGTCTTTGGCTGTGTTCCAAGCCTAGCTTTCACCCACTTTGGTATTTCACTTACAGCTGCAGAACTGCTGGCTCCAACAGAGTTCTGACTGTCCAAAGCAATATTGAGGCCCTCAATGCCAACTACAGCATTTTGTTGTCTACTGCTAATGCCTGACTCCCAGTATGCAATCAACTCGTCCAACTGTTCTCCACTCAAATCAGTCTGAGTTCCTTGGGAAACATAAATCTTGTCCCCTTGGGTGCACAGGCTAAGAGAAGAGACCTGCCCTTCAATTACGTCCTCATTTCCCCCAGCCATACAAAGAATACATCCCCAGATTGATCTCTCATGTAGACCAGAACAGGTTCTAGAAACAGGATTGTGGATCTTTCATGGCACACTCACACTCTAAAAATTCCATAGATTTCTAGCAGAGTCCCAAAAACAAAAACCAGGTCTAGATAGGTAGATATCCCCTTTCTGCAGCTATCCCCCCAAAAACTGGGTCAAACAGAGTCCATTTGACAAAGATATGACCAATTTGGCTTTAAATCATTTAAAGTTTTAAATCATTTAAAGGTTTTCAAATTTAAAAATTTAAAGTTACACCCAAACTATCTGGTAACTGGTTCCCGGTTCCCTACATTCTATATGGTTTCCTAGGTTCCGTGGCCACGTGCCCTATAATTCCTAGGATTTCAGTTGTGTTTACAAATGCACCCCCCATAGCTCTTGGTTACCAGTGACTTTCTAGTGACAGCACACCTTGCTCCAGTCTTCTGCATACCGAGAGTGAGAGAGAGAGAGGGAGGGAACTGTGGCACTCAATAGTGTCTTGCTGTGAGAGAGAGTGGTGTCAACATTCCGTGATTGCTTGCAGGCTTGCGCACCAAGAGAGGGGGAGGAAAGACATGTTTATGGACGCCATGTACAGGCGAGGGGTCACTCACAGTCTGTTCGAGGCCTTGGTGGCTAACGATAAACTCACTGAGGAGGATTACCAGCGGGAAGCACTGGACTTTGTGCTGGAGCTTGCGGGTCCCCGGCCCATTCCAGTTACGGGGGAGAAAGCCCTCGGCACTGATGCGTTTATCTATGTCGATGAGCTGCCGGTTCCTGCGTTTGCTGTTGATTGTAACATGCGCTGTGTGTTGTGGAACAAGCGCGCTGCTGATCTCAGTGGCTGGCTTGAGTCTGATGTTGCCACCATCTTTTTTTTTTAGATTCAGCATCAAATTCTAGTTGGTCTCTTTTTTCTGAAAGTCTTTCGTCATTGCACCCCCTCTGTCTCGCAGGAAGATTACACGGCATTGTCCACCCTTTCTCTCTTGACACGGCCTGCAGCCTCGTACTCTCCTTGCGGTCTTCACCTTTACTTTTGTTTCCCCTAATATTAGTCAAATGGTACGGACACCCCCTTTGGTCTCCGATTCCGCAGCTTTCTCCTCTCCTCCAGTTTTAGCTTCGCAGCATGTCTCACGGTTGTCTTCTCTTGATCCGTCAATGTCTTTCTCTAACTTGCTTCGGTCGGAAATAGCATCGTCCTCATTAGGTGAATCTTCCGATGGTCTGTCAGCCTTGCAACCAGGCTCGACAAGTCTTGCCGTGCAGAGGATGGCTCACCCTGACAGTGAGCTGGCCACTGCAAGAGCAGTATCTGCTGCTGGCACAGTCATGACCCTGTCATCATGGGCAACCAGCAGTGTTGAAGAGGTTGCATCAGTAGGTCCTGGCATCCGCTTCTTCCAGCTTTACGTATACAAGGGCAGAAGTGTGGTTGCACAATTGGTACGCCGAGCAGAGCGTGCAGGTTTTAAGGCCATTGCCCTCACTGTGGACACCCCTCGTACTCGAATGTCATAGGGCAGAATGCCATTCAGGGATGTATGCAAGAATTGTAACTGGTCAAAGCAATATGGAGTCACAAAATGAGCCACCTGACCCCAGGCATGAACACCAACATCTATGCGGCCTGCAGCGCAAAGAAGCAGCTGATCACGTGTACATCTGGTCACCTTGGCCAGTGCATCCTCTACCAAGTACTGCACTGTCACACTGTTTGCCCTTGGCTACAGTTGCCACCCTGAGTAATTGGTGCCATCATAGGAGATCACCAACCTCCATTTCCATGTGGGTTTGCTCTCCACGCCGACTTCAATCTGAGTGAGCTCAACGCCACTGTGAGGAGTCTCGAAGGTTAAAAGCCCGTTGTCTGGCTTCGCACTCTTAGCACGATTCATCCGACCACTACGACAGCTATAGGGAGTTCTAAGTTCCTTGTAAACCCAACCCCCATCATTGTGCCTTATCACGATGGGCCCGTTCTTGTAGGGACAAATGGAACTCTTAACATTTATACCATCTACTACGGTACTTTCACTGCTGCCCAGCTAGTACCCCTTATGCACAACCCACATAATCCTTCTCCCCCAACAAGCCCACTGGCCTCCTGTGCCTCTTGAAATAGCGCCTTGGACGTTGCTGGCAGCTTCACTTGCCTTCTCCTCATAGGCTCAAATCATTAAAAAAAAAAAACAAATGGCATCGTCTCGCCCCACCTGCACTTGCACACCCTTCCAAGCATTGCTCACCTTCTTTCAACAAATCGCTTCTCTCACTTTTAAAACAAAAACCACAAGTGCTAAAACTAAACTCACCTCTGGCACTCACAGATGCAAACCTCATCTCTCTCGAGTGATAAACAAGCTAAGAACACACTGTTCACACAAGAAAACATGAAATCCATCGCTATCACTCTTTAAAACAGAAGTCGAGCCAGGGGCACCCCAAGCTGTGGGGACTCCACCCCACAACAACCTACACTCCTATCATGAGCACACTCAGTCCTAAACGATGCAGGAGCTCGGTCGCGCAGGCTCAACTCGAGAGAGATGAGCTGCGCGACTGCCGCTCTCGTGAAGATAAGACGGTTCAGGTGTCAAACTAAACTTGACACCTGATTTAACACTTGACCTAAATCCAGTGTTAATACAAATAACTAGCTTTATTCTAGTTGTTTTCACACTGTGCTTATTTAACTTGACAGAGGCCAATACTTGGCAGATTTGAGGAGCTTCTTAAGGGCTGTTTGGAGGACTCTTGGAGGCCATATTGGACAAGCTTGTGGAGCCATTGTGAGGGCTGGTTGGAGCCCGTGGAGGCCACTATTTGGCGGGCTGTTAGAGGACTGTAGGGGACTTAGACACTTATACGGGATCTGTAGGGTACCCTTAATTTTGCACAGACTGAGACCAACATGAGCCTTAGGGGTGACAGCAGCGCACTGTAGAGGGGGGTTACACAGCCAACACAGCCCGTCACAGTCGTCACACAGCACACAGCCAGCCAACAGCCCGTCACAGTCGTCACAGCCGACACAGCCAACACAGCCCGTCACAGTCGTCACAGCAGACACAGCCAACACAGCCCGTCACAGTCGTCACAGCCGACACAGCCAACACAGCCCGTCACAGTCGTCACAGCAGACACAGCCGACACAGCCACACAGCCACACAGCCAGTCACAGCCCGACACAGCCAAACACAGTCGCACAGCCAGTCACAGCCCGTCACAGTTTCGCACAGCCAGTCACAGCCCGTCACAGTTTCACACAGCCAGTCACAGCTTGACACAGCTGTCACGATCATAGGGAACGAAGAGTAGGACAGGGAACGACTGTGGGGAACAACACCTGCGAAGGGAACATGTTAGTTCACAGACGACGGTTAGTGAGGAAACGGTTAGAACCGCGGATAGGAAGATAAAGGGGGACTTCGGGGGGAGATGAGGATCATTATTCGGAGGAGGACTTCTTAGTCAGGCTGGAGCGGAGATCGGAAGCAAAGATGGAGAGCACGGTGAAGGAGGAAAGAGGATTAGTAGATGCTTGTTATATGCAAAGCTGTAGTGATATTGTAGAGCAGATTAGAGACACAATGGCTTCGGCCTGATACCTGATAAATCATAATCTGATACTTATACGATACAATCACACTGTGTAGAGAGATCTGAGTGAAGCTGTGGATTGAATGGATGAGTGAAGGAAACCGATAGATTGATGAAGCAAACTGATACTTAATTATCAATGGTAAGGTAGCTAAGATGAATGCGGAAAGGAAACAAATAGGAAACACCCCCATGATACACTAGCTGTAGGTCATGACTGATTGTTCTGCGCGGGCTGAGTACTTAGAGATTTCCAACTCTTCTATCTTGGAGTTTCCGCCTCGGATAGCGAAGGGATGGGTGAGTAAAAGCCGCGCGACATTTGGCGACCATACTGGGGACCTGGGACATGAACAACCAGATGTGACAGGCATCTGGTGGGATCATGGTGGTTGGACCATTAAAGAATTTGAAGTGAATCAAATTCCCTATGGAACGAAGGAAGAAAGATTGTCCAAACAATTCTTTCAAAGGTTCTTGGAATTGCCAGACGGTTGTAAAGAAAATATTCTTAAACGAGTGCATGATGCTAATCCAGAATGGGGTATGGAGAAAGGAGTGATAAAGATTTATCAGGTAGCCTGTAGAGGAAGAGCACGTTGGTTACCAACATTGGTTTATGTGATAGCATTGCTATCCATTAAACGAGTAGAGTTTGAAGGCTGGGAAGAAAGAAAGGTGAATGTTTATACTCATATGCATGAAGAGCTTGTACTGGTAAAGAATTGGATTCCAAAGGATATTTTGTGGATCAAACTCACACCAAGAACAGCTTTTCAGACTTGTTTGCCATATGGTTATATGGTAACGGAGACTTCAAGTATAGCCAAGGGTGCATTGAAGCTTGAAAGAAACCCAGGCATATACGAGAGATATTACAGAAGAGAGTTTTGGTTATTGCCACATTAAAAGAAATGAAAGACATGGGACATGAGTGATGAAAGAGAAGCTAGACGACAGAGATATTCAGCAAAAAGAGAAAGCTATCTGAAAGCTAATTATCCATATCTTTGGGAGAGAGGAATAGACATAGGGGAATCATCTGGACCTCTCACACCATCAAGATCAAAGAGTGCATCACCTATACCGGAAGAACTAGAGTTGGATGCCACTCCTTCTGTTTCTTTGCAAGAAAGATTAAGGGAATTGGTACAGGAAGAAGATCAATCACGAGGTGAAAGATCTGAGGTACATCCTTGGATAAAAGACTTGACAGAAATCTTTGATAAGAGTTGGCATGGAACACCAAAAGCAGGAACTCCAGTTTCTGAAGCAGAAGATGAAGAAGGAGAGAGGATGTGGCAGAGCCAACGGAAGAGTTCAGACTCTCCAACACCATTACAGTTAAGTTACATGAGTGAAGAAGAAACCCAAGGGCAGAACTTGGAGGATGAAAACAGAGAGAAGAAATTAGAAGAGGAAGAATATGAAGAAGTAGACCCAACAGGTGAGGTTGAGACTACAACCAGGACATCCCAACCCGTTGGACCTGGATCAAGTGGAGCACTTGGATCACAGGCCAACGAAGGTGTCGGCTCAGGGGGATCAGGCGGGCTGCCTGGATCTGGCTCTGGGGGGACAGGGAGTGTGGGAAGTAGTGCAACTGAAGCTGGAATACTGTGAATATCGTGGGGCCAGAAGCAAGGAGTGCTCAGGGCCACCACTTGGTGGAAGATCCACCACAAAAACAACAGGTCCAGAAGGACCAGCACCAGCAAGGGTGCCAGCACCTGTCAGTGGGCAGAAGGTAGGGCCACAGATGGCGTGACAACCAACACGGGCAAAACCACCCTTTCCAATATATTCAGGAAAAGGGGATCCCGATGTACACATTAGCCAATTTGAGCACATGTGTATAGTGAACAATGAGAATGGCGATGATGCCAAGATGAGACTGTTTCCTTGTTCACTTATCAAGAAAGCAAGTGAATGGTATGCAAGATTCCCTGATAATCATTTCCTAACCTGGAATGGCTTGAATACAGCATTTCGAAATAGGTTCAGGACAAGTAAAACTGAGGATGAAGTGTATGGAAGTTTACAACAGCTGAAGCAGAAGAAGCATGAAACTGTTGAAGAGTATATGGAGAAGATGGAATTGATGATGAAAAAGCTGGCTGCAGTACCAGCACCCGGGTTACAGAAGACTTGGTTTGTGAGTGGACTAAGACCAGAGTTGCAAAAGAAAGTGGATATGTTACCCCATAATACAGTGGAGGAGGCATTTGAAACTGCGAACAGAATTGAGCAATTGAGAAAAAAGAAGATGAGGACTCTGAGGATGAGTCAGATGAAGAAGAAGAGCAAGAACTAAAAAGAAAGAGTAAGAGAAAGGAGAAGTTGAAGAGGGATAACTATGAATAAAAAATTGGAAGAAATCTTGAAGAAGTATGCCACAGAGGCTGCAACACATTGGAGGAAGGGTGTATGGTGTGCAAAGTGCCAGAATGAAGGCCATACCACCACAGAATGCCACATGAAGGAGAAACATTGTACTATCTGTAAAATGGATAACCATTCTACTGAGAATTGTTACTACAACAGAAGGACAGCTGCAAGAGAACCTAGGCAAGTAAGGGTGCATCAGGTGCAGCCCCAGCCAAGAAGAAACAATGATCAGGACCACTATGGTAGGTCTGGTGGTTATAACAATGGCATGGAAGGGAGAGGTAATTCCAGAGGGAATTACCAAGGAAATTCCAGAGGCAACTATCAGGGTAATCCAAGGGGGAATTACCAGCCCGGGAATCAGGATTATAGAAATAATCCAAGAACAGACCAAGGGCGAGGACCCAATGATGAAGAGCTATGTTACTATTGTAATCAGCCAGGACATCGCAAGGCAGCCTGTTCATTCTGGATAAGACACCAGAATGAGATGAGAGCTCCTGTGAATGAGGGCCCAGTGGTGGCAGCTCACATGGTTAGGCCATGTGTTGTACCAGAAGTAAGTACAATGATAGTAACAAGAAGTAAAGCCAAACTAATACCTCCAGTAGAAGAGGAAGAAGATGAGACTGGAAGTGGCAATGATATGCCTGAAGATGAAGAGACTTGGAAAGATGAGAAGGAACTGCACAAGGAAGTGGCAGATACTATAAGGGAAATGCAAAAGAGTACTGATATTCCTGTGGCAGATTCCTCTGATTCGGATGGAGAAAAAGAAGGGAGTGAGGAAGAAAGGAAAAAAAAAGATGCAGACATGCAAAGTAATGAAGTGACTTTGGCTGCAGTAATATGTCAGACCAAAGCAGAAATTACCATTGGACAGCTATTAGCTGTGGCACCTTATTGTAGGCACAGGCTGTATCAAGCAATCAATCGAATTGCCCAAGAGACAGGAAACACAGACCTGAACAGCAAGGTGACCAGTTATAATGTGAAGCCGGAAGGGCGAGAACCAGTTATGGACTTTGATGATTCTATGCCAGTAATCCAATTGAGAATTGGAAGCACAGAACTAACTGATGTACTGATAGATGGTGGTTCTGGAGTAAATATCATGACAGACCAATTAAGGAAGAAGCTTGGTCTAAGTAACATGAAACCAGCCCCATTTACAGTAACAATGGCAGATCAAAGAAGTGTGCAGCCATTGGGATTAATAAGAGGAGTTAAGATACAGATACAGAAAATGATCTTTATGATCACAGTAACTGTATTAAAAATGGATGAAGTCATGGAGGCTTACTCCTTATTATTGGGACGTCCGTGGCTGAAACAGGCCAGGGTATTCCATGACTGGAATTCTCAGTTACTAACCGTGCATAATGGGATACACGAGATACAAATTACCACAAAGAAATCTAGTAGATTACCTGCTACAAGAAGACCTCGAGGAGTCAGAGAGTATGACTGGAGAGGAGGACTGGATGAGGAGCAGGAAGCTACCCTATTTGCTGCACACCCAGAGTGGGAGCAGGTTGCAGAGATGCGGCTGGAAAGCCTAAGTTGTTTAAGAGGTATCTGCTGTGGTGTAGTGACAGCAACACCAACTGAAGAAGAAACCAGCATTTACCCATCACATTTCTATGAAGAAAGAGAAAGAGAAATAGAAATCCTAGAAGAACCAGCCACTGTGAGCTTACAGGATGAAGTGGTGACTGGTTGGACAATCACAGCTGATGAGCAGGTGAGAGAAGTAAATGTGGGAACTAAAGAGGAACCGAGGATGGTGAAAGTAGGAGCTGATTTGGAGCCGGAATTCTTCGAAGAAGCTAAAAGCTTGTTCATCAAATACAGAGATGTATTTGCTTGGAGCTATGAGGATCTAAAAGGGATACCACCTGAAGTCTGTCAGCATAAGATTGAACTGGAACCAGGGTCAGTACCAATCAAGCAGGCGAGGTATAGAATGAATCCCAACTACGCATAGAAGGTTGGAGAAGAGATAAAGAAGTTGGCTGAGGCTAAGTTTATATACCCAATAGAGTATACAACTTGGTTGTCACCCATTGTAATAGTTCCCAAGAAGAATGGCAAACTAAGAGTATGTGTGAACTATAAGAAGCTGAATGCTTGTACGAAGAAAGATCCTTTCCCTTTGCCATTCACAGAAGCAGTATTAGACACTGTGGCAGGCCATGAGATGTACTCATTCATGGATGGCTTCAGTGGTTATAATCAAGTGCAAGTGGCAGAAGAAGACCAAGGGAAAACAGCTTTCATCACAGACTGGGGGGCTTATGCATACAAAGTCATGCCCTTTGGACTTTGTAATGCACCAGCGACCTTTCAGAGAGTGATAAGTGAATCTTTTCATGAGTATCTGATGATTTCATGCAGGTATTCTTGGATGATTTCAGTGTGTACAGCTCTAAGAGTGAGCACTTGCATAAATTGGAGTTATGTTTGGCCAGATACAGGATGAGAGGTCTGGGCCTGAATCCAGAGAAGTGTACTTTCTGTGTGAACTCAGGGGTGCTTCTGGGACACATTGTGTGTAAGAAGGGACTCCTTGTGGATCCCAGAAAGACAGAGTCCATTAAAGCCTCTCCACCACCAGTGAATGTTAAAAGTCTACGGAGATTCCTTGGGCAAACCAGTTATTACAGAAGATTTGTCAAAAGGTATGCACAAATAGCAGCACCATTGAGCAAGCTTCTGAAGAAAGATGCAGTGTTTGCCTGGATAGCGGAATGTCAACAGGCATTTGAGGAACTTACACTGTCAGTAACAACTACACCTGTACTGATTAACCCTCACTGGCATGTAGTATTCCATGTTCATTGCGATGCATCAGGAGAAGCGTTGGGAGCGGTGTTAGCCCAGAATGTTACAGGGAATATAGATTCACCTGTGTACTATGCTAGCCGGTTGATGAACAGTGCTGAGAGGAACTATAGCACAACGGAAAGAGAAGCATTGGCAATGATTTATGCAGTGAAGAAATTCAGGCATTACCTATTGGGAAGAAAGTTTATGTTTTATGTGGATCACCAGGCTCTGATATATCTGGTGAACAAACCTTTGATAAGTGGAAGGATAGCGAGGTGGTTAATAATCTTGCATGAGTTTGAGTTCGAGGTTATTTACAAGCCTGGCCGTTTGCATCTTGTGGCAGATCATTTGTCACGACTAACAACAGGAGAGGCCGCCACAGGAGTGGACGATCAGTTACCTGATGCGAGTTTATTTGTAATGGAGGTGCAAGGAAGTGCAGATGAATGGTTAGATTGGCAGTGGCCAATCAGATACTACCTTGCTCATGGTCAGTGCCCACCTAGTTATGGTAAGGAGCAGAGGAAGAGAATTGCTATCAAAGCTTTACCTTATACTATGGTAGGAAGCAGAATGTATAAGTTAGGACCTGATGGAGTACTAAAACGATGCTTGTACCACCATGAAGTAAATAAAGTTTTGGCGGAAGTTCATAAAGGAGTGGCTGGAGGTCATTTTGGAGAAGAGACTGAAAGATACTACTCGCAGGATACTGGTGGCCTACTTTGTTCAAAGATGTACACGAGTATTGTAGAAGTGTGATGAATGTCAGAGGCTAGGACCTTTGCAGAGATCTGGAAGGATGGCCTTGCATCCTACAATGCCTACGGAACCATTTCAGAAATGGGGACTAGACTTTGTTGGACCAATTAATCCACCATCCAAGAATACACGAAACAGGTACATAATTACAGCCACTGATTATACTACAAAGTGGGTGGAAGCTAAAGCTTTGAGGGACAACTCAGCCAAGTCCACAGCAAGGTTCCTGTACGAGAACATACTTACACGATTTGGATGTCCCTTAGAATTTATCAGTGATCAAGGAAGTCACTTCATGAATGAGACCATTGAGTTGTTGACTAAAGAGTTTATGATTGTGCATAGAAAGAGTACAACATATTACCCACAGGGTAATGGGCAGGCAGAGGCTACCAACAAAATACTATGTACTATCTTGGCTAAGATAGTCAATGCAAACAGAACGGATTGGGATACGAAGCTGCTGACAGCTTTGTGGTCATACAGGACTTCATATAAAGTCACCACTAAGTATACACCATTCCAATTAGTTTATGGTATGGAAGCCTTACTTCCAGTGGAATTCTTGTTACCTACCATGAGAACGGAGTGGGAAAAAGGAATGGAATTGCAAGACTCCATCAAGGTCAGGAAACATGAATTATACCATGTGGAAGAAGTACGTGCTGATGCAGCTGATAATATGACCAGAATTCAGATGAAGCGAAAGGAACAGTTTGATGAAGGCAAGTTAAAGACTTTTAAGACGGGGGATTTGGTTCTATGGTTGCAGAAGAAAGGAAAGATTCAAGCTTCTAAGCTTAAATCACCATGGAAAGGACCTTATGTCATACAAAAGATGTATGATAACAACACCGCCATGTTACAAACCATTAACAAAGAAATGCTGGGAAGAGTCAATGCAAATAAGTTGAAGGGGTACAGTGGTATCCATGACAAACCCCTGCAGCATGATTTGCATATAGAACCGCAAGAGCAGTCACGGGCTGCACCAGTGTTACGAACGGAGTATGGAACACTTGTCGCTAGGCCTAGCATATATGACCAGGGTGGGCAAAACAAACGTGACACAGCCTATCACAGCCCAGCAAGGCGCAACACAGCCTATCACAGCCCATCACGACGTGACACAGCCTATCACAGCCCAGCAAGGCGCAACACAGCCTATCACAGCCCATCACGACGTGACACAGCCTATCACAGCCCAGCACGGCGCAACACAAATATGACCCAAGGGGTTACGGAAGCTCAAGCAGTTCAATTCAGGTATGGGATATTGAACAAGGAGTTGAGGAGAAGGGTGCGGGATGCAACTCTTCTACAAGTGGACCAACCCACCTTAGCAAACGTGTTTTTGCTGGCAGAGCGGATAGAGCAATATGGTGGAGGAGCGAGTGGTCATGGTGGGATTTGGTAAGGAGACACAACGAAGTGGGGCTCTTAGCCAACAACAACCACTACCCCAACGTACTCAAAGCAACAAGGGGGCTCAGGCAAAGCCCAGGGAAGGACAGAGAGGATCTCAATTGAAGAGGTCACTTCTTTCATTCTCAAGCCAACAACAGTCGGGTGTGACATGTTGGGATTGTAGAGGACCCCATGTTAAGAGAGATTGCCCGGAGAGAGACAAAGGGTCGGCACAGGCACAGCCTACACAACTACAGTGTGGGCATTGTGGCAAGTATGGGCATGAAGAGGCCCATTGTTATGACTTGCATCCTGAGCTACGGCCAGGCCAGTTCCAAGGGAACAATGGTGGCCGAGGACGAGGCAATGTAGTCCAGAGAGGTAGAGGAGGCGGAGGTCGTGGTGGAGGTCGTAACCAAAACCAAGGAGCACGAGGTCGAGGTCAAGGTCATGACCAAGGCATGGTGGATAGGCTTGCCCAGCTAGAGCAACATCTTGCTGCCATGGCCACTACTAATGTGGCATCAGCTCCAATGCCTGAGGTTCAAGCCCCACCTGCACAACCTCCTATGCCTAGGGAAGACCAGATTCGTATGGGCTTCATGTGAGGAGCCGCATTTGCTGGACCATTGCATGTGGACTCTGCAGCTGCTGTCACTTGAGCAGCGACGCGTGCTCCTGAGTCAAGAGGAGCAGATGTGGATTTTGATCCACAAAGAGGGGAAGCAAGTCAACAGACAAGGCTTCCACAATCTTTCACATTGGCTGAGACAGTGTCAACTACGCCATCGATGGTACCCGCTCGCCCAAGTGTGTCAGAGGTAGAGCCACGGGTGTCATTGGGGAGAGTTGGTGTGGCTCGGGAAATGCCAGTGGGTGGTGCTGCAAAGCAAGGTGCAGCCAATACATTGTTGGGGGCGGCTACGGCTGTTTGCCAAGCTCCATTGTTTTCTGCAATGACCATTGCAATGCCGGGGATTCGGCGAGCTGCTGTGTTCAAACTAGCAGCTAGACTCTGTGAGAGTGGTGATGCATCGGCACTATCTGCGGGGATAGCGGATAATGTGCAGTGCATAGATGCCCTGGACTCAAGGGTGAAGACAGCCACAGCTGCACCATGGCAAGCGGCAGCTGCAAGGTTGCACAAGTTACCAGCTAGACCAGCCATTGAGCGTACTATGGTGACTCCTGGGGTAGTCTTGGTGGACAATCAGGATGGTATGTTTCAGTTGGGTGGCCCAGCCGAGAGGAGGTATAGGCCACTACGGGTCTTGTTGGACTCGGGAGCACAACCATTGATGTTGGGAAGAGCAGCAATTGCAGGCTTGGGCCTTACAGAGGCGGATTTGGAGCCTTGCCCTTTCCAAATTCAAACATCTTTGGGCGGTTCAGAGAAGGCACGAGGGATTACACGTCATGAGCTCTTCATTCGATTGCAGCCGGATCATCCTACGGACGGCTCAGTCATGAGAGCTAAAGCCATTGTTACGGATGCGATGTCTTATGATGTGCTTGTTGGTGGGGCGGTGTTATACCCCATGGGATTCACTCTGGACTTTTGGGAGGAAACGGCATCCTACAGGCCGGAATGGCAGTCAGGAGATGGCCGACGTGCAGTGCTCCCAGTGCGGTTTATTGGGAATGTAGCGGTGGATCATAAGAACATGATGCCCACATTGGCTGCATTCTCAGGGGTGGTGGCTTGGGGTGGTGAGCTCTTGGAGGGCAATAGCCATGCAGAGGATAGGCCATCACCTGATGAGGACAAACAATTGGCATACAAGGCTGATTTGCTTCCTCATGTGCCTGTGCATATTCCACTGTGGGGTACGGTTGGGAATTTGTATCGAGTAGCAGGCGAGTGTGTGCACCAAGCATGGCAGGAGGCATTCCCATTGATGAGTGAGGGGAGTTCAGTGACATCACTTGGACCTCCTGAGTTAGCTCCTTTGGACACAGTGCCCATTACCTGACAACCACCTGACTCAAGGATTTGCTTGCTAGACCTGTTTGAAAGCATGAGCACCGGGCTTGCAGGAGTATTGCAAGCAGGGATTAAAGTACGCAAGTACTTGTATGTGGAAAAGGATGAGATAGCTCGGCGTATATCTATGCGCCACATCACCTTGCTCACACATCGGTATCCTGAGTTGTTGCCTCTCTTAGCAATTCAAGGGTATCAAAAGACCTTGCCAGTAGACATTACCTTGCTGGGGGCGGATGATTTGGACCGGCATGGTTCCATTGACTTGGTGATAGCTGGATGGCCTTGCCAAGGACACTCTCCCGCAGGTCATGGGAATGGCTTGCATGATGCACGATCGCATTTGTTTTGGGAGATGTTGCGAGTGTTGCGGGACTTGCAGACAAGGCAAGTGCAACCTGTAGGCTATATCTTGGAGAATGTTCCTCTTATGGGGGATTCTCGGGCCAGGGTTATGGCCAGTGTGCATCAGGTGCGGTCTTGGATTGGATCGGCGGTGCTATTGGATGCAGCAGCGGTGGGATCACGCGCGCATCGACCTCGATTGTGGTGGACCAATCTTGCACCACCAGAGCTGCTCAAGAGAGCATACGATTCCATTCAACGGCCACCCAATCTCACGGTTGAAGGCATTTTGGACCAAGGGAGGCAACCACAGAGAGTGTGACATGATGATCGTCCACCTCTAGCAGTGGTCAATCGAGTGGGGCAGCCACGTGCGGCCTTGCCTACGCTCATGAGTTTTCCCTCGTCTCATGCTTTCCGAGACAATGGTCCTGGGTTGACTTGGGACAGTGTGCTATAGCAATTGGTGGAGCCCAATGCGGATGAGCGAGAGCGGGCAATGGGATTTGCCACCGGCACTACAGATGGTCAAAGGCATCACGCCGCCAAGTGTTGGGTCAAGCAATGGATCTAAATTGCTTGACATGGGTCATTGGCTTGTGCATGGCTGAGCAACGGAGATTGCAAGCATTGATGGCTACTTCTGCACTCCCATTGGATAGTGCATCCTCCCTGCCAACCGGGACGGTTGATGCAGTGAGTGGGGGCGAGCACAGGATTGTGGGTTGCAAACACCCATGGCAGATGTGGGATGAGATGCGCAAAGAGAGAGTCATTGGATCTCTCAAGCAGCAGTATGAGGAGTGGGGAGAGCCATGGACTGAGGATCAGTTGGAGGCCAAGGTGGCCAAGGTTTTGGAAGAGGTTGAGAATGTTTCTTGCTCAGAGGATGTTCTCAATGTGGCTATGGCAGAGCAAGTGGAGACTACGCCACAGTCAGATTGGGCGGACAAGGCCCAAGAGGTTGCTATCTAGCAACCAAAGGATTCGTCTCCTACCTCCAAGCCTGGTGTACCCAAGGTTGCAGTCACTGAGGACAATTGGGAACCAGATGTTGGACCTACAGTCAGAGGAGAGAGACGGAGGATCCAACGATTTCTAAGGGCTTATAGAAATTGCTTTGCCTTCGGTTTGAAGGATTTGGGGAGTTTGAAGGGTCAGGAGATTCATATTGATTTGGCAAGTGACACGCCAATCTTTCGAAGGCCCTACCGGTATAGTGACATGGAGAGGTCATTGATCCAGTCACGGACTATGGAGTTGTTCGAAGCTGGATTGGTGGAGTTGTCATGCGGGGAGTATGCCTCGGCAACGGTGATGCCAGCTAAGAAGGATATCTATGGCAATTGGACAGAAAGAAGGATGTGTGGGGACTATCGTCTTGTGAACCGTCAAACTAAGTCCGATAGATATGCCATGCCAACTCCAGATGAGATCTTTGATGCCATTGGGCATGCAAAGGTCTTTAGCATATTGGACTTGCGATCCGGTTACCACCAGTTGCCAATCAAATAGGCTGACAAGCAAAAAACGGCATTCTGGGGGATTGACCAACATGGGAAGGATTGTTTGTACCAATGGCGGTTCTTACCGTTTGGGTTGAAGAATGCTCCTACAGAGTTTCAGAGGGTCATGGATAGGATTCTTGCGGGGCTAGACTTCGCCCGGTGCTATATTGATGACATCATCGTCTTTAGTGTTACGGTTGAGGAGCATGAGAGACACCTTCAGGTGGTGTTTGAGCGCTTGAGAGCGCACGGGTTGAAACTGCACCCCGGAAAGTGCAAGTTCTTCCACAATCAGATTGAGTATCTGGGCCACATGATATACCCTGGAGGATTGGGTGTTCAACAGACCAAGGTGGAGGCCATTGCATGCATTCCACGCCCCATGGATGTGAGCAGAGTTCGTGCTTTCATGGGATTGGCAAACTACTACCGACGGTTTGTCAAGGGATTTAGCAACATTGCAAAGGCTCTTAGCAAGTTGACCAAGGTAGGTCAGGAGTGGCAGTGGGAGGAGGAGCAGGAGGAAGCCTTTGAGGAACTCAAGGCTCGATTGACTTCTGCATCTATTCTGAGGCGGCCTATTCGGGGGTGGCCTTTATAGCTACATACGGATTGGAGTATGCTGGGGATTGGAGCGGTGCTCACACAAGTCGATGATGAGGGAAGAGAGTTCGTAGTGGCATGTGCTAGCCGCTCGAACAATGATGCCGAGGCGAAGTATAGTTCCTATGAAGGGGAGTGTCTAGCTGCGGTATGGGCAGTGGCACATTTCAGATGCTACCTCTATGGCAATCTCTTCACCCTTGTCACGGATCACCAACCATTGAAGTGATTGATGGAGTCAGACAAGCTTACAGGGAAGCTTGCACGGTGGGCACTTATGCTTCAAGAGTACGACTTCCAGGTGGTGCATCGAGCCGGTATTGTCAATCGGGATGCAGATGGATTGAGTCGTAATCCATGTACGAGCAAGCATGATGATACTGGAGCTCGGTGGCATGGGGAGACGGATGAGGAGATGGTGCCAGGATGGCACGCATTGGCTTTTTTGTGCATTCTAGCAATGGGAGCTCAAGCTGGTCAATCCCATGCGATTGGTCATGAAGATAGCGTGCATGACGATCCAGAGACTAGTGAGGAGTTTGGTGGTGCTAAAGATGTACATGAAGATGCAGCAGTGTTGGCATACCTTCGTACCGGAGAGACAACAGCCAGTGTGACTGCTAAGGAGAGGGATCGGGTCCTACAACGAGCCAAGAGGTTCAAGTGGGAGGGGACTCACCTACTCCGGGTATGGGAGGATGGACGAGTGAGGATTGTGCCATTGTGGCGTGGCTTTCTATGACTATATGCTAGGAAGTGTGGTTGGACAGTGATGTATGTTGTGGCACGATGCTTAGGTGCACGACAACCTGATTACCTTGGTATGTACTTATCCCACTGTTTGTTGTCTATTGAGAATTTTATTTTCAAAGCGTCTTTCACTTGTAGTTTTACCTTAACATTTTTTCATTCTACAGATCTTCCAAATTTGTTTTGCCCAGTCACATTCAAGGAGCGAATTAAAGAAGAAGAAGAGCTTCATGATTGGCAAGAATGACGGGCTTCAAGGGCATCAAGATCATCAAGTAGAGTTCCAATTAACATTTCGGATGATGATGTTACTAGGTTTGAGTTTTCTGGAAGTATTTCTGTTTCATCTGGTGTGGAGACCATTGCAAGTGGTTGTGGTAACCGGAGGCGTCTATGAACACATGCCTTGACTGCAAGCCGTTTGAGATGAGGATCTGTAATATTAATGGGTTAGTGTAAGCCGTTGTATGGCTTCGAGCCGATGGATAACATTAAGTCCAATGTGAACGGATGTACAGTTGACGTTACAAAGTTGCAATCTATAATAAAATATGAATGTTTATCATCAATGTATCCGCAGACTCATTCTTTCATGTCATCCTCTTCATCACATGCCATGATTGTTCTATGTTTGGTTTTGTATGTCATCGGATATGGTAACTATTTTGTACAAAAAGTTTTGCATATCTTACCTCAAATCATGGTTTAATTCATTGCATCCTCCCATTTATTTCGTGAACGTCAACTTGGCAGTGGATGTTGTTCTAAAACCACAATACATACTTATAGTTTCTCCAAAAAATGTTTGCAAGAATATTGTTCATGATTATATTATACAGAAAATAAAATCATCATATATAGCTCTTTATTTCTATAATAAATTATATTGATTCATATTTCTGATATTATTTGGACCAAACAAAAGTCCAGAATTAGTTAAAATAGTGTTCTCCAATATACCTCAATACATGCTGACAATGCTCAATACTACTACTGAGACATGGTCACTCCCTGTTTGGATGGCTTCTTCGCATGGAAGAGAGTATGTCATGCTGGCCCTCTCAACTGTTGGAATAATGGCGTTAGGTCTGGGTTTTGTCACTGATGTGGAGGGCAACCTGCAAAGGCCCCATGGATATCCCAAAAGACTCCCTCTTCTATATCACACTACAACAGATTCCGGCTTGAACGTCTGCCACATTTGCCCAGTCGTAGCATATATGTCTATGCAAGGGGGCAATCCTGGTTGCCATTTGTGACCAGCAGAAGTCATATATGCCACCTTGTACCTCCGCCACGTCAGGATCTGCGGTCAAACACGTTTGACCAGATAGGGGAAGATGGTAGATACGACTAGGAGTCATGGCCAAAACTGCAACATGATGACGTGGGCATGGGAATGTATGACTGCCAGTATTCACAACTGCACGTGGCGATTGCCGGCCCAGTCAGTTGTGACAAATGAGTCGTAAGCGCCAAAGAGTCGTATCTGCCAGTCGTGGAGCTCACTGTTGATGTGGCAACGGGGACACCTAATCATAGTCATTGATAAGACCGTAATAATTGACTGCGAATCCATGTCAGCTTCACGTGGAACGGAAGGGATATGCCACGTGTCACGACAAAGGGAAGGTGACAAGGTCTTCACGACTGGCATATACGACTTTGGAGGATTAATCCCAGGACAGCACGTGGAGAATACCGGGAAGGACACGTGGCACGACAGGGTGACATCCGCAGATTAACCCCCAGGACACCACGTGGATTAGACTGGACATGACGCGTGGCGTGACAGGGTGAGGGAGAGGGGGTCTTCCAAGACTGGCATATATGACTCCTGCCGACTAACCCCAGTGCCACACGTGGCGCAAATGGGACATGACACGTGCCAGGACAATGGGCTTCGAGGGGGGTTTTCGTGACTGGCATGTATGACTTCGGACGTTTCAGTCTTCCAGATAAGGTTAAAGAGGAGAACTAGGGCCTCTATCATGGGATCGCCACCGTGCTTGATAAGCTCGTTGACAATACCATCAGGTCCACCAGCTTTATATCCATTTAAATGTTCAATTGCTTCCACAATCTCAGAAGAACTAATGGGAGCGTTATAAGCCATTGAAATATACTCCAGTTCATCAGGGCTGTTTTGAATCATAGGAACAGTTTTTCCAACTGTGTCCCTCCATTCAGCAAAAGACCCCTCACTGTTAGACCTAGAAGTTCTGCCAAGGATACTGTAGTGAGTTTCAAAGGTTTTGACAATGTCAACCGATGAAGTCACCACTGCACCTTTAGTAGTCTTCAGCGCTGGTACTTGCTGACCGTTTTTCAGCTTGTACAAACATTGAAGGGCCAACCAGAATTTCTTGTCATTACCACCATGGTGGTTTGAGTTTATTTCACTGTATAACTTGTCCCAGGATAATTTCTTCTGAGACCTAACAAGCTGATTGATATCTTTACGGAGCTGGTAGTACCTCGCCCACAATTCTCTGTTGGTTTCCAAATTGCAGCACTCTTTATAGAGGGCTCGTCTCTCAGCTATCTTGAATTTAATCTCATTGGTCCACCAATTAACAGCTCTACCGCAGACAATTTGTTTCCTCCCGATGATCTTGTCAGCCACGGAGGAAACGAAACTCTCCCAAGAGTCCACTGCTCTTTCGACTTCATTTCTTGCGTTGTCAGAGCGAGACTGAAGTTCTTGGAGCGATTGGACAAAATGAGGGAGAGCCTCTTGCAAGGCCTGGACGTACTCAGCCTTGACCTCCTCATTATGGAATTCTTCTATGCGCCACTTCCGAATCGAACGTTTCACAGATCTCTTGGTGTTGGGAAAACACCTTTTGATCTCAGTCCAAACCAGGAAGTGGTCAGAGGTACCAATATCAGTTCTGTCGATCAACACATTGGCACACTGGGGGAACAAATTTTTGTCCATTATGATATAGTCCACAACGGAACGTTCCCCAGTTTGGGATTTCTCACGAGTCCACTGCACTTGGTCACCTCTTGTCCTGTTATTCAAGGTGAAAAGCTGAAGGAAAGTGCCAACGGGGTATGCATCTGCCTTTAAAAAACATGTTGTCAAAAAAAAAACTCTCACAATTAAAGTCACATGACTACCATGTGCTTATGTAGCAAGTTCTCCCTCTGGCTCTATGTGGTTTAATGGCTAAGGGCGTACGAAATGCCATATTGCGAGTATCCCGAGTGTTTCGCAAACTCTGTGCAAAAGTGGTTGATCCCAGCGAGCACGAAGAGCTGAAGAAGGAGGTGACTGTCACACTCTGCCTCCTTGAAAAAGAGTTCCCACCCTCTTTTTTTGATATAATGACGCATTTGCTTATTCACTTAGTTGACGAGCTGGATTTGTGTGGCCCTGTCACCTCTCGGTGGATGTACCCTGTGGAGCGGGCTATGAAGGATTACAAAGGGTACGTTCGCAACATGGCAAAGCCCGAAGGCAGTATGGCCGAGGGCTACATGTTTGAGGAGGGGCTCTTGGCTTTTGCACAGAGTACATGGCCAGCTTTGATGCTACTAGACAGAGAGTGTGGGATGCAGGAGAGGAGGAATCCGTGTCTGGCTGCGTGTTGGAAGGAGCAGGGAAACCCCGCAAATTCACGGCAGATCTGTGTTTAGTTCTCCACTAGTACATCATTGAAAACTATCCTAGCATGCGCACCATGTTCGAGTAAGTGAGAAGCTCATTAACAAAGGTGACAATGCAACAGTTCATTCCCTTCCTATTTATGCCTGTTTGTAGTTGTTGGTTGTCATGTAATTGCATTATGTGCACGTGTTGGTTCTCACGGGAGGGACACATTCATATATGTCAGGATGTATGAAACAATTCGAGCACGTGTGGAGGCAAGTCGTTGGTTGTTTCTACAGGAAGAACGTGCTGAAGGGAGGGCAGCTCACGGGGAGGACTATGAGTACCCACCTGACTTGGCTCTTCCTCCCAAATATGCAGAGCTGGTTGATCCTCCCTTGATCATTGCAACTTCATACAATAGCATGTCAGCTTATGGAAACCACTACAGGGTGTCTTCAACCAATATTGGCACAAGTAAAGTGTCATATGACTTAGGGGTGTCATATGACTTAGGGGTGTCATCTATTTTCCACCATGTATCTACAAACAGTGCAGAAGAGGAGGTGGTAGAAAGCCTGCGATACGTGGGTGTCATTAAAGAGATACTGGAAATTGACTATGGGAAGACAAGGCCCATTGTGATGTTGTGTTCTTGGGTTCGGGCAAAGAAGGGGAGCCGCAATCAGCCTGCATCCATGAAGCAGGATGATTGTGGGTTCACATTGGTGAATTTCTCCCAAATGTTGGCTCCACAAGAGCAGCCATTCGTGCTGCCGTCACAAGTGGAGCAGGTATTTTTCAGCACTTGTGTTCATGAACCTCGGTGGAATGTGGTCCTTGAGAAAAGCCCCCGATCTTCTCGGGTGGTTTGTGATGTGTCAATTGGTAACGATGATCTTCGTAGTGTGGAAGGCCTCTTAGCCCCCGAACGAGTCAAAGAGACACATGTTGCAGGCCCGAATTTGGGCCAGACAATTGAAGTGACTCCCGAAGTTCTTGCCTCACTATACCGGGATGTGTGCAACGAGGCCCCCATTGTGGTGGAGAATGACAGTACCAATGAGGAAGAAGATGACAGCCCGGACGAGCTGCCTGACATTGATGTGTAAGGCTTTTATGGCAGCATGCTTGTTCACTGCTATCCAGATTTCAAGAGGTCCATGGGTGGTAGTGAAGATCACCTATAGTGTAGAGGGGCTAAGATTTCTTGCAGGCTGCACCATGACTAGCACGCCATTACCATGACTGTTAATGCTGGTTTGAACTTCTGGCAGAGCCACCACCATGGCTTGTGCAATTCTGTGCTATTGTTGAGAAGAACCCTTACCCATTCCCCTCATTTTTGTCGGATGATGTTTCCATGTCATGATGCCACCAATATGGAGGCTTTGCAGAAGTACCCACTCCACTTCAATTTTCACAGCCCAGCAATCTGCAATTTCTTACTTTGCTGCATCATGCATGCTACACTCACATAGTCGTAATTCGTCTTTGTGCACTTGTCATACCCATGGCGAACATTGGCTGTAATCCAGCGTTAGGCTTGTAACCAGTAGCCTATTATGTGGCCTAAACAGCCCTTATGTTTGCGGATGACTTTGCAGGCATAGGGGAGACTCAAACCAATCTCCAGGAGTTGATTGATTGCGCGAAGAGATACTTTGATCTTTGGGGGCTAGAGGCTAATGACAGCAAATGTGCAGTGGTAGCATTCAATGACAGAGGAGAGGGAGGAAGTGATCTTAAGTGGCAGTGGGGTAGCCAAGAGATCCCGGTCCTCCCTTCCTACACTTACCTGGGCGTTGAGTTTTTCTCCAATTGTAATTGGGATGCACATATCCGGAAAGTTGTTCAAACTGGCAAGGGCAAAGCTCTGGGCCTCAATGAATTTTTCCACTGCAGAGAGGTCAACTCTGAGGTTAAGAAAACCATGCTTTGTCGCGTTATTAGACCTGCCTTGGAGTACGGATCTGCAATATGGGTTGATAACTCCAACCAGGCTAAGTCTCTAGAATCCATTGAAGTGGGGGTGCTTAAGGAGTGTATGTGAGCATGCTCCAAAATAGCCAATGTGGCTGGTGGGGTGAGTTTGGCATTCCGTCCTTAAGCTCCCGACGAGATGAATTCAAGCACATATGGTGGGGTCAGCTGCAACATATGCCCAACACCAGATATCCTAAGTTAATCGACTCTATATCTTGGAAACAGAGGCTAAGTCCTGGCAGAGGCTGTAGTGTCCAAAGCCATGTCTTTTGCCATGAGATTGTCTGATGAAAATGAAGTTAGGCAGAAAACTTCCCTGAACTTGTTTCCAGTCAGTGACATGGGGGATGCCATCTTGGATGACCTCAAGGGTCTACCCACTCTCGGCACAAGACTGAAATTTAACCTCAGGGTAGGAAGCCTACCTTTGAACATCAAACAGAAGTAGAGAGGAAAGGGAGAGTGCAATCGCCCGTTGTGTGGGCCATCTGAAGACATAATTCATTTACCGATACACTATCCGGGGTTCTGTCACCAAAGAGACGATCTCTTCAAATCTATCAAGGGAATTGTGCCTGTACCCCTGTTTACCAACTTTGAAAGTCTCGAGGCTGAGCCAAAAGCCCAGGCCCTCCTGAGGCCTAGTTTTTGGGCAAATCACAGACAACAGATTGATGCTTGTGTCTCCTCGATTTCTAGAGGATATCTGGAAAACCCGGATTAATTCTATATATGAAGGTAAGTCTTACTACCGACGTCAGCCCCTGACAGAGGTAGGTTCTGTCCCTTTTGTTCCCGCTCAAACTGGGCGCGGGGTCAATGGGCAACAAGGCTATGGCAAACAACGTCTTATGAGTACAATCTGTGGCCTAAACACGGAATTGTGGACATGCAAGGTGGTCAGTTTGTCTTGTCAGGAAGGCTTGCAGACGGTTAGCTTGACTCGGAATTTTTTCCCTTGTGTTTCCCACCCCCCTAAACTTTACCTTCATGGCAGTTTGATGATGCATTGATAGTGTGGCTCGCAACAGTGCCCCCGTTTTGCCACTGCATTAGAATTTGGCGGGAAGCAGGTTGGCGGGAGCGCAGATTATATCTCCACTTCGCTCCACTTGCCTTTCATTCTGTTTGCTCTTGCTCGCTCTTCATCGCTCTCACTTCTTTGCAGTGTCTACGTCATCCCTGTTCACTTTGTCGTTTGGCAAGTCGCCCTTGCATCACACGGTTAGCATGCGAACGCATTTGTTATGGTCATCGTTGTGGGCCAACTCACCCCATCATCACACGACTACCATGCGATCCCGCTTCAGGAGAACTGCACACACAGCTCAATGGCACCGCAGCATGGAGCGCCTTCGGAGGGAGCAGGCAATTCAGTATGTTGCAGAGCAGGCAGAAGCACAGCGAATTAGCCGTCATGCGGAAGAGGCTTGTTTAATTGTGCTTCACTGGCTTGGAACTAGCGGCATTCACCGAAGGCAGGTCGTGCCTCAATGTTTCTGCCTATCTGCTTGTAGCAAAAGGCTGGACGCCTGTGGGCGTCGGTACCCCTACCTATATGGCTACGCAGCGTGGTACCACATCACTAAGCTTCCTTGTCCAATTGGGTTCTCCCTGTAGAGAAGTTGTGAGAGGATGTCAGTCATGAAGTTTGTTGCTGCTCTTGTGTGTGAAGGCATCCTGTAATATTTAATGAGAGTCATTGCGCACACAATGTGCCATGATTCTGAGTAGGCCAGTGCATTTGCAGATTGCGGTATAGCGAACGCCGCTCGTTTTTGGGTGCCCTGAACTACCCGCTAGGTCTTTTTGTCTACACATATTTTGCATCACTGTGAATCTGAATGACTGGCTGGTGTTTTGCACGAGGGTGCGTATCCACTGAATGCATCGTTTCGTTTTCTCTCAAGCCTTTGTCTTTCAATTGTGCTGGGCAGTCATGCAGTCATAAAAGGCTGATACGACTGGAAAATAGCAGAGTTCTGGACGATAAACCCAACACCTACTGCGGGTCAGGAATACCAATGGGCTATGCATAAGTTACTACACTAGTTTTTCTGTTGGCCTCTATCTGATCTTCAATTTGACCTAGGGGATGGAGATGGATGAATACCAAAAAGTCCCCATTTTTTGCCTACTCCGTGAAGCTGTGATACTCTCTCTTGAATCTAGCCCGTTCCTTCATTTCCAAATGGTGCACAAAGTGGGGTCAAGGTTTCCCACAGACTGCCTGGGACAAAATCTGGAAGAGATCTGGAGGAAAGAATGTGCGGCAAAGCTATCTGGCTTCTTATGGAAGCTGGTTCACCGAGCCCTGCCCAGCAACAACCCATGCTGATTCCCCTACGTGCTCTTTATGTCAAGCTAATCCAAAATTTATTGAGCATTGCTTGGTGCTCTACAATCTGCCCAGCAGGGTCTGGACATCAAGTTTTGAGACAGACTACTTGTCTGACTGGGGTCTCCTGAGTTTTTCCTGCCTCTGCTTATTCCATCACTAAACTAAACATCCCCTTGGTTCCAATGCTGGTTACCCTGGTTCGAACTGTTGCAAGCCCTCATTTGCGCATTCATTCTCTCCTCCTTTCTCCTAGTAAATTTCTCTTCTTATCCCTTAGTAACATCTCTCCCTCTCTGGCTCTCCATGTCACTTAGCTTTCTCGTAGTTGCTCCAATGCATTAGCTAGTTTGCTAGGGTTTCGGGGATGTTTCCCGCAGTAAGCCTTCACGGCCTTTGCAATGGTTATTTTTTCCACTGATGTGACCTTCATCGATTATTTAATTTGATTAAAAGGGCCTCTGTCCCCTTTCTTTTATTACAAAAAAAAACTAGAGTACGTAAAGGATTTTGCATGCATAGTATGGCGTATTTGGGGAGGATTAAAAAGCAGAATTTTACGCCTAATGCCACTAGCACATTATGCCATTTGCACTAGCACATTATGAAACATAATGTGTTTGATTAGGATTTGCAAGCCAATGAGAGGGCGGCAGGCGCAATCCATCCTTTACGTTATGGAATGGGCCACAACATGCCATTATGGTGGTTTCGGCGGCAGCTCGCCCTCCGGCTTGCCACCACCTTACCCCGCCACAATGGCATGTTGCGGCCCATTCCATAGCTACATAGCCAAGTGGTTGGGTGTTTGTGCCATAACCTATGTGATCTAGAGTTCAAAGGCTCATTGTATGGTAGTAGTACTTTGTGATGAAGTGACACTACAATTTACTATAATTTATCCTTACTCGGGGAGGAGTCATTCTTCCATTAGATTATTGTGCACAACTTGAAGGTATATAGGAATCAAATATAAAGTAAATAATTGACTAATGAAAAATGAAATCTACCACAAGTGACTACACCCTAGTAGAAAAGCTACAACAGAAATCAGAAATTACAAGCTCCGGGTCCAGCGTCAAATTTAGGATGTACCGGCGAAGGGTAAAGTAAAGTTTGTAAGGGTAAAGTAAGTAAAAGTGAAGTCAAGTTTGTTATAAGGGTAAAGCAAAGGAAAGATAAGATAAAGTAAAGTTTGTTTAACGTCCAGTGAAAATAATCATGATTTTGGTGGGTGAAAGTCTGTTTACCCACCCTCCCAGCGCAACAGTGCAAATACAAACAGACAGACAGACAAGCGCCATAGCTGCTGCTCTGCTGCTGCCTGCCCACACCATCTCGCTTTGTTTTGCTGTGGTGGCGTCGGGCCTGCTACTGAGCGCCGATGATGGCTCACATTTCTGGTGGTCGACTTTTTGTTGCCTGTATCAAGTGCTTCTTGTTTTTTAGCTGGCCGTTGTTGGTCTCTGCTTCCATGTGAGGTTTTGCATTGGTGCTGCGTTGGGTTCGCCTAGCATGAACGGGATACAGAATTTGAATGTAGGAGTGCAGGGATGGCCGACATGTTTCTGCCAATGCATGCGGTTTGAGAGGGAGTAGGACCTGAGCGAATGGAACTGCGAGCGTTCAACCCGATAGCGCGATAGTTCATCCGCTGACGAGATTTCGTCCTCTGGTGCAGTTTCATCCACTGCAACCGATTCTCATCCAGGAGTGCAGATTGTCATCCACTCGCTCAATAGTTCATCCGATTGGACAATGGTGGTGCTCCCAACTCTGGGGCAATGTTCCCACGCGTTTCCATGTGTTCCCACGAGTTCCTAAGCGTTCTCACGCGTACCCTCGAGTTCCCAAGGAGTTCACACGCGTTTCCAAGCGTTCCCACGCGTTCCCAAGCTAGGGTTTGCGTCGCTTTGCCTCTGCGATTGCTGCAATGAGCTATGGCTTCTATGGAGCAACCAGAGGTGCTGTTCTTGGTTTCTTGATCCTCAATAGACCACCAATAATGCCTCTAACTCCCTGAACATGCTATTTGCCACACAGCAAGCTCTCTTTCTCTATTTTCTCTATAGAACTTATTGAAACAAGCATAGAACAAGCTATTAAGCTTTTTATGGCATACCCTCTTCTAGCCATCGCATGCACTCATAGTGCTTCCTTCCATGGCCATAGTGCACCTCTTAGAGCTCCTAATCCAGCCCTGCACTTGCCACTTCCATAGACATGCTCTTCCCAAGCTTGGGATTGAAACCCCAACTCAAAGCATGCTCTACAAATACACTATTCCGCCCCAAAGAGAAATCAGATGTCTACCTCCATTCATAGCTCTCATAAGCTTGAAGTTGAAGACTCCCACAAGCTGAAACCATGCTCCACACATGCACCGCTTGCTTCCTTAACACCCAAGCTCTTCTTGAACTCCTCAAACCCTGCAACACTTGCAAAACAAGAGCTTCTTCACAAGCTCTCAAACTTTTCAATGGGGATCTCCTTGAAGACCTCATCTTGTACATAAACACCACAAGGCTTTCTTCTTGCAAACCCTGCAACACCTTGTAACTTAAGAGCTATCTATCAAGCTCTCTTCTACACACAAGTGCTAACTATGCTAACACCTTGCACTCATAGATGTAAGCATATCTTCTTTTAGTGATACGGAAATGATGAAAAAAAGAGAAACCACTCTATCACGTTATATAAGTCAAGCCAATGGCACCTTTGCTAAAGGACTCCACCATACAGACCTCACCCACTCTCCATCTCAAGTACTAGAGCTATGGCGGCGAGAGAGGCCTCGGGAGGCTCGACTAGAAGAAGACGAGCCTGCCTACGTCTCACGTGGAGATAACCTCCCCACGTCCCAAGTGAGGTTCGCCACCTCACTTGGCACATGGAACCAAATGAAGTCCCAATGCCAACAAAATACAAATATAAATGTATAATGTCCTAATTAGTTAGAAATAACTATTTCTAACTAATCACAAACAAAACCATGACAAGTGAGCCAGTACACAAACCATTTATGTTGCGATGACAGGTGTCAGGGTCGAGCATATACAATGTAGTATTTACAATAGGACTTTATTATTACATGCACGATCAAAATTGAGTTATGTCTTCATAAAAGAACCATTGTACTGCCACAAATCTCATATCTACGAGACTATGGTCTACTCCATCCTATATACGTCTTTCGGCTCAGGCCAATTGAATGGCTTGCCCATGAACCGAAGTAGTACATGGGCTAATGTGACTCTCTCATTCTTGTTGTTGTCGTACAACTTTTGTAGCATTGAATGTCAACAACCTCCCGTAAATTGGTCCTCGAACATACTTTCATCATAATGAGTGCCGCCATTTATTCGTACCGCTATCTTCCCAATGGCAAAGGTCTCCGACGTCATGTCCTGGGGGGGGGGGGGGGGGCATTCGCATTGAAAACCGATGCAATATCTTTTTTCACCCACCATCTTTTCGCGAGTTCCCGGTCCAGCTTGTCTTGGTTTTCAAACTGGTACGACGAGGCTTTGTGTATGCCCAATGGGGTGGCTAAGCCCCAATCACACACCCCAATCTTGATCTCCTCGGTGCCATCTGGAAAATGCAACAAGATGTTGTCGGGGGACAAGTCGTTGTGCAAGACATCGTTCTTGTGGACAACATCCATGATGCACACCAGTGCCCATGCAAGTTTACTGCGCACTTTCCGGAAACGAAGCAAGCGATCGCATTCCTAGAACTCTGCTTCCGCTCTCCTTTGTTCTAAAATCACCTTGTTGTTCGAATCGTTGCCCCATTTTCTGTCAAGGTTCATCATGTCGCGTGTTGTCCCCCCATTCCACCAGCGAGTGTAACCCTCTACCTCACGTGCATTCACAGCAAAATATGAGATAACACCCGGATGCTGGAACTTCACTGCCAAACACTCGTCGTTATGTTGTCTCAACGCATTTTCTTGATTTTTGGACTTGGGTTTTTTTTCCCGTTAGATCCCAACGCTCCAGTATTCTAGAATCGCCAACAATCCTATACTGACGGACCTTAGCATACCCTCCTTCTTTGTAAGAGCCAATCTCTACCACCTTCGCAGTAGATTTCAGGTAATAAAGACCAGTTGTGTCTCCCCCGCCCGATGACCCCGCTTTCCAATGGACAACCCTAGTGAATTTTGACTTGCCGAGCAAGCCCAATACTCAACACGCCGCATTAACTCAGCTTCGGCGGAGGGCACTCGACCCTCGGATGCTCTACCCTTCCATGTCTTCATTAACTGCCTCAAATTCCACGTGGCGTCTTTCGTCCTGCTTTGGATCCACCAATTGAACTTCGGCTTGTAACTGTCTGCTGTCCACTTAGCCCCTGCCAAAGCGTTTGTCATTTTCCTCTCTATTTTTTGCTGGAAAATCTGAAACATCTCCAATCCATACCTGACATAAGCACTCTCCAGCCTCGTCATGTCCTTACCCTTGATTAGTCCACTACCATTTCTTTCACCCTATCCAAGGCATCCGGTCCCGGGTAGTGTGGCTTGTTGACCTGACTATCCCGCTCGTAGGCACGTTTTCTCTTCCTCTGACCCCCAGACGACCCCGCCCCAAAACTTGAATTCACAACCCCTGACATTGTATAAACCTTTGCCCACTACAAGGTCCAAAACCTCAGAAAACGGCAATGGACACGTGTGGATGGTGACTTCGTAGTTTCTGCAAAAAAATAGGCCGCCGAAGATCTGAAAACAGCAAAATAGTGATACGATGATTGAACCGTGAACAAGGGTGTGGGACTGACCAATAGAAAAGCGACAAAACCCCCCCCCCCCAAATAATCACCTTTGCACCTCCCGTTGGCAGTGTCAAGCAACAAAGTCCGAAAGGACTACAGGATGCCAAGGAACCGCACCACAAGAGGGGCAAAAGTGATCAGAAAAGGAGGGGGAAATGGTTTATATATGCGCCCACCAGCCCCCCCCCCAAAGGATTCTAGCAGGGGTGGAGTTTGCTCGGTGCTACATAGATGACATCATCATCTTTAGTGCTACGGTGGAAGAGCATGAGAGACACCTTCAGGGGGTATTTGAGGGGGGTTGCTATTCCATGAGCTCATGAGCGGGCATGGCTAACCCATGAGCCGCAAAGTAACACACTTCGAATTTCGGCAGATTTTTTTCGGGCCAAAAACTATAAAATAATCAAAAATCGAAGATTTCCGCGCTCATGCTGGAAGCACTCCGCTCATGAGTATCAGTGTACGCTCATGACTTGGAGCCCAGGCTCATGGACCGCCAGGCCAGGTCATAGAATAACTGAATTCTGGGCAATAACGGCACCGAAATTATCCCAGAGGCAGAGACGCAAGCGGAATTAGGATCCGGGTTTGCAGACTCCGAAAACGCAATGGCGACCTATAACCGTGGATAGTACTATTGCAGAAGTGCAGGATGGTTGGGTATAACGACGCCGTAATTGGGCACAGGAAAAGAAATAGCGGGCTGAAGGCTCGGGAGTGAAGCCAACAACGGTGAAAGTAATTGGGCTCTGCCAACCAAATACCCGGCTGCATCCTCCGGAGTGCAGGCGATAACGGCGCCGAAATGGGCCCCGGAAACCAAATACTCGGCTGAAGCCACCGGAGTGCAGCCGATAACGGCGCCGAAATTGGGTCCGGAAACCAAATACCCGGCTGAAGGCTGGGGATTGCAACCAATAACGGCGCCGAAATTGACCTGCGGAAACAAAATTCTCGGCTGAAGCTTCCGCACTCCATGTAATAACGGCGCCGAAATTGGGCGTCGGAGAGCAAATACCCGCCTTACGGTGAGGGAGGCCTTGCTCTCATTTTGCTCTTCACTCTTCTCTGTTGTGCCCATCTCCTCCCTGCTTTGAGTTCGTGCTGTGTCGTGAGGCCATGTCGTGCCCGAATCACATCTATCGACGCCAGACGGGAGTCATTTTCCCGAAAGCAGACGACATCATTGTCTTCCTGGATGTTTACAGGGACGATCCTCGACTTGTCCAGCTGAGAGCAATGGAGTTTCTTCCAGGATTGCACGATTCTCCTGGACCCCGGCTGGGGAGCAGGTGGTTCCTACGCATCATGGACCTGGACTTTCCGCATGTGTGGGAGCCGAACAGATCACGCACAGCGTTGCTGTATCGCTGGAATTGTTGCGAGTGGACGTATGATGAGTGCATAGGTGAAAACTTTACGCGTGGACGGACTGGCTCGGAAAGTGGGGACATTCTCTTCAGTTATGAGGATGAGGAGGAGGGGAACACAGGGCCCACTGTGAAAATGTCCTTCTACAAGGGGGCGCTATCGATAAACACGACATCCTCGTTAGTTTCAATCGGGCGACAGAAACCACTGACATTTTGTTCAAATATAGGCACCCGGTCACTGAGGAGGTCCTTGAGAGGCCAGTTCGAGTTCCTTCTTCTTGGGCGGGGGACCATAGGTCTTGCATGCTAGAGTAGACATGTTTCAACTTGCTGACACTCATGGCACATACATTTTCATTCAGAAATCAAGCAGCTTCCCTGTGCCATATGGGGAATATACATGCTTCGATAATCTTCTGTTAATGTTATTTGCAATTCACTGCCAGTATGCTGGGACGTGTCCTTTGTCGTATGGATTGCTGTTTGCACAAGGTGCAGTATGCAAATGCTGGAATGTGCAGTAGGACCCTTCCCACTGGGCACACACACTAGCAATCTTGTAAAGGCATCACATTTGCAGAACAGTAACAATGTATTTTGTAGCAAATTGGAGTCTTCTCATAAAGGTGGACGAAATTCACATGTAGCCATGGCGATGCGGCACCACCAAGTGTATAATTCCTCACAAAAAAATAGGGTGCAAGAAGATGAATGTAATATAATTGCCACTTTCTCCTTCCCGAATGTGGAATGTCAAGCAGTCCGACCAGTATCCTGCCGTAGGGCCTTGTGCAGCTCGTTGAAACTCAGTGTTGGAGCATGGATGAAGACGTCCACTGCGGATATGCAACTCATGCGCTTCATAAAAATGTAATAAAGGTGTTTGCAGGGGACGTATGCTGCATTTTCGATTCCATAACAAGGAAGTCCTCACAGTTGCAAGCTGGGTACTGTGAAACCGTGATTGCATACACGACACTGCGCGCAGCAGACCCGGCTGTTGACAACTGAAATATGCGCCCCATCCCGGGGTGAGGAACATCCCTGCAACCTTGCACTATGCAGGGCATTGCAAGAGCGTTGGCCATCCTGGTGTCGTTCGCCTTTGTTGGTGGCCGCCGTCTTTTCAGTTTACCCCACCGATGGGTGGGCCAAGCTGCGGGGTCACCCACCGGTATGCGGGGCGAAGAGCTTCTCGTGGGAGGAGGATGACGATTGGGAATTGGATTTCGTGGAACGTCTGTCCTCTCCACCAGTCGAAACCCTGCACTTCCTAGAGCGTCTGCCTCCTCCAGGGTAAGATCTGTACCACTTGCCACAGGCCAGACTGCCGGTGGTTCAGGCATGCCTTGTACACCATACTTGGGCTTGCCGAACACACACGACATGATGTCGTGCCTGCAGAACCAAAACTCCTTCAGTGTGGCCTCCACAAACTTTGCGCACACAAATCTCCCTGTGAAGCAAGGGGCAGGCACACCGCCCTGCGGGCTCCTCCGAATCATCTCATTGCATCTCTGGTTGGTGTCGACACGAACAGCACAACATTTGCCACGAAATGTCGGACGGGTCCGTGCAATTCTCCACTGCGAGGCCGACACATCTCGCTCCACGATTGGAATGTTGTATTGGGTAACGAAAACAGGAGCAACATGCCCATCCTCGGCATGTTGTCCCGAGTCTGGCAGCGATTCCATGGATGCTGCAGGAGAGGGGGTACGAGTCCTGCTTCGTGGAGGCGTGGGACGCAACATCGTTGCGCCCCGAGGTTGAGTGCGGATGTTCATATCTGATCTCCATGAATCCCCATCCCCTCCGGGCATGTCCTCAATTCTTCTCTTCACCGGCCGGCTGCGGACATCGCCCTCCAGGCAGTTCCCCCGACTGTGTAACGGCGTTGACCTTATAGTTTCCCGCAATGCAGCAGTCCATTTTTTGGGATCGGTCGAACGATGCGCCGCCCTCATCAGCATCTCCTGCCTGTCTGGTCCGATACCCCATTGCTTTCCTCCCAGAAACTGGTAGTAATGAGATTGTTGCATGATGGCCCTCACAATATCTTCTGTTGTTGCTGTCAACATGTCAACGAGATGTGCTGCAGAGGAAGCACGCCAGGAAGAGTGCACCGATTCCGCCATGTTCGTCGTCGGCATATCCGTGTCATCCTCCAAGCTCATGTCCTGTTGAAGGAAATTAGATATGTCACTGATTGTGGAGAATGTCCAAGCACAAAACAGAACAATTGTCAAGTACAGAAATGTGTTACCTGTCTCATGTAGTCTCCAAACTGGCGGAATCTATAATGCCACCACGCAAGCCACGTTTGCAGTTCTGGCTGATCTTTCACATCCACTGCCCCTGAAGACACCCACCAGGCGCGTATGGTTGCAAACTCGGTCTCCGCCTCGTCGATGGAATTCGCATTTTTCCACGCTAGGCACATACTGATATGATCCTGCCGGTGGCGTGACGCCACGAACCTTTTCGTGTTTTGCGTCAAACTCTGCATGAAGTGGAACCCGCAAGATCTCTCCTTTCCTTCCATTGGAGTCTTTGGGTCGTCCCCATATACCCTCCTAACTGCAGCCCAGTTTGCCTGGGCATTGTCAGCCATGAAGCCCCTAAAATCGGGAGGGGGCAACTTGGCTCTCGCCATTTGCTCATTAATTCCGCGCCACATATGCAACTCCGAATCTGTGTCTTCTCCTTCATTTCGCAGATAGCAATGGTCATCAACTTTCTGCAATGTGGGTCGTATACATGTGCCCCCATTGTCACCCAATCGTGGTTGGTAATTCGCCGGATGTGGTCAAACATGACCCAACAATTTGAGAGGTCTCCACTGGTCATCCGCTTCACCAAATCGACGCCGCTCCCCGGTCCGCACGTTGACATCTTAAATATGAAGCACCTGTCCGTCTCCGAGCCTTGACCAGGAAAGAAGCTGCCTTGGATGAAGTCGTAGCCGCATGTGCGCTTCACTTCCAAGATGGAGTGCATGTCTGATCCTCTTCCGATTCGTTTCTTGCAGCTGACAATGTGGTTCCTGACATTGGGGCTGCACACATGGGAGACAGCTTCCAGCAGGTCCTTCATGTCCCCCTCGCCCAGCTTCTCTCTTGTGCTTCCGTCCTCCGACATTATTCTGCCAATTGCAATCCTATGTGCCGATGCGAGCTGTATCTGCTTTGGTTTTGCACCCGGCCTCAACCTCACCTCCTCCTTGATAATATCCTGGGCTTGTTGAAAAGCGACTCTGCAATTGCCTCTGGCGAGGGGGTGCTCATGCTTTCCGATGTGAATGCATGCTCTGGTGCACGCTGGGCCGACGGTCCCGACGTAGTACTGCTTGGCGTTGCACACTGCCATGCACGTAGGGGCTGCGTTGCAATGGGCACACTTGAACGTCCCTGCAGGAACTCTACCTTGAGGCCAAAATGGGGTCGACGAATTGCCAATCCAGTCAGTCTCATTCCTGGTGCCTTTGCTAGTGTAATGGTAACATGTGCTCGAGAAACATTTAAGATGCCCAGCACACAATACATATCTCACTCGAACTCCATCACCCAGGTTGGACGATGAAGTTTTGGTGACACACCAAGGTGGCCGTCATGTTTCCTGTTCATTCCTGCGAGCATGCCGTCTGGGCCTGCGCCTGCCGGCACTGGAGGGAACTCGTAGATAGCATTCCCATCCACAACATCAGGCAAAGTTTCCACAGAATGGATTGGAGTTTTGTCGTAATCAAGCCTAAGAAGGTCACTGGAGCGGGAACCCGTTGTCTTCATCCTCCGCAATATGTCGATTACTGAGCGGACGGAAGTTGAGTCGGACGGTGTATGCTGAACACTCCTAGTGACGGACGACTTCGAAACATACGATGGAAGGACCATACAGTCTTCATCGTCACTGGATAAGTCCTGGACGACTGTTTCCCCTTTTCCTGGATTTCCCTTTTCACATGTTTGGGCTTCTCTGCTTGTGAAGAGGTGCCCACATCCTTCACATCTTGCACGCCAGACCCTCTTGTGGAAGGAGGATCAACCAAGTTCCAGCGTGGGAACTCTTTAGGCACGATTTCACCAATGGCACTGTACCGGATGGATTCAGAAGCTGGGAGCCGCCACTCTTTGCCTTTTCCGAAATCTGCATGCAGAATGACGGCACTTTCCAGAAAATTTCCATAAGCATCCTTCGTCTCCTCTTCCAAAAACACCGTTCCAGGGCGGAGCCCGAACTTCACACACAAGTACTGCTCAGTGACATCGCAAATCCTTGGTCGCAGGGTATTTTAGCTTTCAGAGAATCAGGATGGAAGTACACGTTGACCCAAACACGGGAGTCCATTTTGAAGACGGGACCTCTCGGTACGCTCCGCAGCGAAGTCCTGCAATGAGAAGAGTGTGTCCTACCTAATAACACAAATGATTTTCTGGAGGATTCCGTATCCAACATGATGGGTGATCAGTGCACGTAAAGATGAAGGTGTGTAACGTACGTTAAAAAACGGACGAAAACAGCAAGTTCACATCGGATATTTGGTGCCTGAATTGTAATGTACAACCACTGGGGTACAATAAATCAGGCCTTCCCATGAATTTCGGCACCGAAATCTGGATGAACATCTCTGTCATGTAACAGCTTTGGAAGCCAAGGGATGAATTCTGGCAACAGAAATCGTAATTTGTTTACCTCATTAAACTGACCAAGCACCCAACGGATGGATTTCGGTGCCGAAATTCGGATGAACTTCTTCTTCATTAAATTGTATCTGCACATATGGGTTGAATTTAGATGCCAAAATACGGATGAATGTGTTCCTGATTACAGTCGTGATTCACCACGTGTCCGGATATCGGTGCCGACTTCCGAATGACAGTAATCCTGATTCGGCAGAATGGATGTATTTCGGCGCCGAAATTCATTCTTCATCTCCTTTTCCGACCCTAATTCTGCTGCCCTGCGGATGGATTTCGGTGCCAGAATTCATCGGAAGTCCTTTCTGTTTTTATTTTTTCTTTGCGACAGATGAACTTTGGCGCCGAATCTCATCCAAGTACTCCCTTTTAATTTTCCTTTTTCTTCGAGAGCAATGAATTTCGGCGCCGAAATTCAACCAAATCCTCGATTTTTTTTTTTTCTTCGCGAGCATTGAATTTCGGCGCCGAAATTCATTCCAAGTCCAGGAGATTTTTTTTATTTTCCTTCGCGAGCAATGAATTTCGGCGCCGAAATTCATCCGAAGTCCTCCGAATTTTTTTTTTATTTTCCTTCGCGAGCAATGAATTTCGGCGCCGAAATTCATCCGAAGTCCTCCAGAAATTTTTTTTCCTTCGCGAGCAATGAATTTCGGCGCCGAAATTCAGCCGACTTCATCCCTCCAAATTCTTTTCAGGGTTTTAGCGCCGGATTTCGGCGCCGAAATTCATCCAATGCCTTCCCTCCAATATTTATTTTTTCTTTGAAATGGATCAATTTCGGCGCCGAAATTCATCCTTACTGTCCGCAATGAGTAACTCTAATATTACATTTTCTATGCGACGGATGAATTTCGGCGCCGAAATTCGTCCAAACCCGGCACTTACTTTTTGCTTTTGGATGATAATTTTCCGTAAATCGTTGGAAATACCCCGTTCCGACGAATATAACAGGAATATTCTGCATTTAATGGAGAAATCGGCATATTAAACCACTTCTGTCAAAATTAATTGCATTTTAGCCGTTTTTTTTCATTTGAAACCGACAGTATCCATTAAGTGGTCTTTTTCGCACGGGACGTTGCCGCACATAAAGTATAATTTCGGCGCCGAAATTATAGTTAAATGTCCAGAAATGGCAAGTCCAACAGGCATGGACAGCATCCGTCAGGGGCAATGATGGCGGCAAAGCATAGCATCGTGCGATTTAGTCTTCGCTCTGGATGAATTTCGGCGCCGAAATATGGATGATTTCACCTCGTCTACGCGCGGACGGACATATTCGTAATGAATTTCGGCGCCGAAATATGGATGAAATGTGCCGAAGTGCAACCGTTTCCGTTGTCCCGGAATTAATTCCGGCTCCGATATCCCACTGACAGGTTTGCTCATGACGAATGAGGACTTGGGAAGCGATGAATTGCGGCGCCGAAATTTGTAAGTTTGTGTATGAAAGCACTTGAATAGGATGAATTTCGGCGCCGAAATTCATCCGTCCGCTGATGAAACGTACCGACCTGACTGTTGAATGTCATATGCAGGGGATTTTCATGGCGGTTGGGTTTCATGATGTGCGGATATTTCATTCAATGCCGGCTGCTCCGGGAACAGCATCCGGTGAACGGAAGGTATTTCGGTGCCGCAATTCGGATAAACCGTCATACACTGGTGGCTGGAACTGGCACGCGTCGTGTTCCAGTCGACTTCATCCGTGCGAACGTGTCAGGGGTCACAATCTCTTCATCACCCATACGGCAGAAAGTGGTGGACGGTGGCAACGCTTCGGGAGACGTGGCTGCTTACGCATCTGCTCGTGCATAGTGGTTGCATGTTCCACCGCTTCGGTCTCTCGCTCCTTGCCCTTCTGCAGTGACATTCTCCTTGCGTTTCCTCCCTTATGCGGCATAGTGGTAGCATAGAGTTTGTGGAAGGTCAGGCGACTCCGGCAAAGAGGAGGACGCGGGATTTTGGGAAGCCGCCGACGACACGACTTAAGCTCCGTCTCATGCATGAAATGCAGACCTCGTTATCCGGAGACTCGGATCGCCCACCAGTGAGAGATTCGTGCTTCGCGGATGTGAAGCACTCCATACGCAATATTCCTTTTACACCTTTTTTTTGGCGTGCAGTGTCTCATGTTTTCCTGTTTGTTTGACATGGGAGCTGGGGAGGGATCGCAGGGGGGCGAGGCAACACAGTCAACTTTGGATACTCCTGCCCGGGTGCTGCGCTCACAAGGTGGAAGTGCATCGAGGCAGACGAGTCCTCATTCAACACCTCAGATATCGCCTCCGAAAAGCCCACCTAGAGTTCGGAAGCCGAGAAAGCAGAAGGAGCCCATGGCTTCGCCAGTAAAACCCCTAGGGAGACTGGAAGCGGAGATATTGGGTTTGCAGTCAATTTCAGAAAACACAGATGCGGTGGAGGCCGCTGGAGATGTGGGAGTCGGATCTGCAGAAGGGCGGCCCATTCAACTGACAGAAGGAGAGGACGATAACGTGGTACGACTTGGCGACGATCAGAACCTGCTGGAGCTTGCGGAGGAGAAAAACCTCCAGGACAGTACACAGGCTGGTGAGAGGGGTGAGGGAAGTGACAGAGGTGATACAAGTAAGAAACTGGTGGCGGGTATGCTCATGAGCGCACGAGACATGAACATAGCAGCAAACAGGTTGCTGGCAGAGACTCATAGCAACATAGGCCGCGTTTTGGGCTCCATGGTGTATCCGAGAACCTTAAAGTTCCTTTGTGTCGCATGGTAAGCCTTCCAGTTGTAAGGCAAGCACTGCCAGGGGATATCGATCGACTGAAGCACAACTTCAGAGAAGGGTACAGACGGGGGTCGGCAGCATTCTACTACGTTTCCATTGAGAATGACCAGGGTGTCACAAGGGGCCCCACTGCAGAGGAGCTTCAGAATTGGGGCCCCCACTGGCACACTGTTAATGCCAGTTTGAAGCCTATCTGAAGACTAATCCCACATTCGCACACATGGAAGGGAAGATGTTCTTCGTTTGGGACGGGAACCACAGGATGCTTGCCTGGACAGAGTACATTGCTGAAATGCATCCGCAAGATATCAGTTGGCATTACATGGTGGACTGCATTGTCGTGAAGGTGGACGTCAGGGACAGAGGACTGTTGAAGGGTGCCATGGCGGATATAAATCTGTAAGTATACAATTACATCCTTGTGTACTGCCTATTGCGGCGCCGAAATAGGCAATGTTCACCACTGTCATGCACTCTATGAACTGGAAATTGGATTGCTGTGCCGAAATCATATTTTCATGTTGTTTTTTTTTCTCCATGGCAGGGTAACAGAGAGGGCCTTCGTGGAAACTCATCTGGCACATACGCTCTACAGAGTGCAAGAAGTGGGGACAGCTCCGCTGACGGACTTCCAAAAGTCCCTCGATCCCGAGCTGTACAGGAAGTCCCTAGCGAAAGCAGATCGCACCTGGTACCGACCAACACTGGACGCCATGGTGGAGATCCTCTATTCGGTGAGGTTCATCTCAAATTTCAGTATCAATTTAATGTTATTTGTTGCAGGGATCCGTGGCCTGACTGTATCTGCTGGGTATGGGAATGCAGACGAACATCAGGGATGACTTGGCCTATGCCAAAAGGCAGTTCTTTGAGAATGATGCCCCCAACAAGGCGGACGCGTCGATAGAGAGTCATATTGTGCAGGCAGGGAAGCAATCCCGGACCAAGTACAGGTCCAAACTTGTTAAGCAAGTTGCAATCGCTGACCCTGGTCTTGGTGCCGAGTTCCTGGCGGAGATAGGACTGCATTACTCCAGACCCATGAAACCGGAAATGTCCATGGAGAAACTTCATCACATCGCAGTGTCCTGTGTTGAGCCAGCGGAGAAGGTAAGCATGTGTTTATTCTTGTTTTGTGACTTCTCGCGATTCTTATGTTGGAGTTCTTGTCTGACCGATGTGAGGTGGCTGCAGACGAGGTGGCTGCGAATCTGGAACGGCCATACAAACACGAAGCTGCTGTACCACTTTCCCATCGAGCCAACAGACGACAAAATGAACGACTGGCTCAATGTCATGACTTGGTGGCATCAGGTATAATTTTCTCCTATTCTGTGTTGGACATCGTCGCAATTTCAAAATCATGAATGTTTTGGAAACCTGCCATGATGCAGGTACTGACCCACGCCCAGGAGCAATTGGACTGCAACACCACCACTTTCAAGTTACAGATCGACTGGACGAAGCCTGAGACAATGGAAACTACGTGCAGTCGTGGCGAGGGCGCTTCGCAACCTCTTTTTCAGAGAATTTGCAAGGCAAGACGCAGCGTATACATCGAAGAGCAGGAGGGTGCCGACAAAGCGGCAATGCGTGTCCTGTTCAGGTAATCTGCTGACAATGCATCCCCGTATTTGCAGTTTAGATGATTTGGTTAAGCAGCGATGGATATTGCGGCGCCGAAATATACCTCTGCAAGATGTGAGTTCTGGGTAATTGGGGCACGGTCCACTCCGTATTTCGGTGCCGAAATACCTTGTGCATTGACAACTTCCACTTGCATGATGCATCGGTAGAATGATTTTTGTTGAACTGCCTCGTGATTGCAGGTACATAAACTTTGCACTCATTCCGTCCGGAGCCATTCAAAGGGTTCCACCATTCTTCCTGGCGTGGAGGACACCTGGAGGTCGTGGAACGATGTACACAGAAGTAATGGCGAAGGAGTGGCATGCCGAGCATTTTGGAAACTGCCCCTGGTATGTGGATCTCCCAAGTGGGACCGTTGACCTCTCGGAGGTTAACTTGAAGAAGGAAGCGAATGCCAGGGCTATGAAGGCGCAATCGATCCCCAACCAGGACGCGGAAAGACTGAAAGCAGAGGAGGCAGCCAAGCAGAAAGCACTGAGAGTCAGCCAAGGCGGCAGCGTTGGCAAAGGAGCAGATGGAGAAGGCAGGCAGCTGAGCAGCCCAAGGACAGGAAGAAAAGAACGCGCAAACAGGGCAAGAGACGAAGACCCCCACACCCAAGAAGAAAAGCAGCAACACAGTCAGCCAGATGAGGAGGATTCCGACGACGATTTCCAGCAGGAAAACACCCAGGGGGCCACACCTCGTCCGAAATTCACAAGGGCCAGCGCTCCGGGGGGTCGGCTGCGCAGAGATCACTATACGAGGATCACCTGGCAGACCCTACCGTGCGGTTGCAGATTGCGGGCAGGGAAGTCCTCAAAACCCCACAATTGTGGAGTGGTTAATGAAAATTTCCTAACTGCTCTGACCAAAGGCTGGATAACGAGATTGAGGAAGGCGATCGAGGCCCACCAGGGAAGGGGAAGAGGAAGGCCACTGGCAATGATATGGAGGACACTCCTGGCTACACAAAGATGATGGAGTATTTTGTGGCAATGAGCCACGGCAAAAAGAGCACAGTCGGGGGCAGGGCGGTGAAAGCCGCCATCGACATGATCCTTGTGGAATCCCGATGGGCAGGAGATATTCGGTGCTGGCTCAGTTCCCTGGTGGACAATACGCCGAAAGATACTGGAGCCACACATTCGGGTTCGCAGCCAACATGTTGGACGACGTTGGCTGTGTTGTTGTGCTAGCAGCCGATGGAGAAGTCACTGAGAATGATATCAAAGTATGGACGGGGAGAAGTGCAGCACCCATCCTGAAAAAGATCTGGACTTGCATCAACACGCAGGGTCTTCTCAACGATGGCCAGAAGGTATGCTGTGGTTCTCCTCTGCTATGTCAATTTCTGCGCCGAAATTGCCCCTGTACGTGTAGGCCACCTCTGACGTTTTCATTTCCTTCTCTGCAGACTCTTATCTTTCAGGCATTTTGCTTCGTGAAGGAACATTCGAAATTCAAATTACGTGAAGCAGGAAGACTTGTTGATTCCACAGTTGATCCACTGGAGTATAACGTCCTGTTCAACCATGTGGGAGAGAAGGACATTCTTTGTGATTTGTCGGGCAAGCCATGGAGGTATGGCAGGACCAGGAGTCCTGCATTCATCCAGACGCTCATGGAAACGTGTACGGATGTTGAAGGCAGGGTCCTTGACGTCACTGCAAATACAGGTGAGAACGTTAATTGAATGCGGCACCGAAATTGACACCATTTCCGTTTCTGTATGTTTGCTTGTGCGAGGAAGCGACTCATTCTTGAGTTTGGCTGTGGTTGTGTCGTATGAATTCGCAGGTGCCTGTATGTGGGCGGGAAGGATGTCGAACCGATTTGTGTTCTCATTTGAGGGGGATACGGCCTTGTACGATTACAATTTGGCGGGCCTTCAGCGTCTGCCTCCGACTGAGGATCCCAAAAACGCAGAAGAGGACGTGGAAGGAGAGGAGGAAGATGAAGAGGAGGAAGTCCGGGAAATTCGTTCGATGCAGGGGCGCCCGAAGCCGCTTCCCCAATGCCTGTCTTCGAGTGAGTTGCACCATAGTAAGTGTATTGGTTTCGGTTGTAGGGACCATGCAACCTGCCGATGATTCCCTGTTTGAATTCTCTAATGTACTTCATTCTATGTTTGTGCGTACACTCAGCCTTGCAGAGTCGTCCGACGAGGAGAAGCTGGGAGACTTGCTCGAATCGGACCCTGTTGCAGAGGAGGAGACAGAATCGCATCGGCCATTCTTTGCCAGAAAATCGTTTCTCGCGAGTCCCCAGAAGCCCTTTTTTCTACCAGCCTATGCAGACACGGCTGCCAAAGAAGCCATCAGGAGGGAGGATAGGCCTACTCGGTTAGAGCAATTGACATACGGGAATGAGCAGAGAATTATAATGAGGCGTGAGGCCAAACATAGAATTGTGAAAGGCAGAGTAGGGAAGTTCGTAATAGAATCCGCGTCCGAGAGCGAGGGGAATGTTGAGGACACTTCCGCACCCAGGTGGACAGTTCCGGCTGGTGAGGATGGTATTTTTGAGGGGAGGGCTTCTCAGAGTAACACAGCGGCAGTGCAGGTTCGGAGGCAGGTGGAAGGCAGCCATCCTTGCATGAGGGCGGGGATGCATTGGACAGTGATAGCGGATCCTCACCATAGCAAAGTCTCATTTGGATCCTTTTGTTGTACAGTTCTGAAACACTTAATGAAAATATTGACGATTTGAAAAATCATTGTGTTCAGACTGCTTGTCCATTCCTACATTTCTTCCGCCAACCAAAATCTATAATAAAAGCAAAAGAGACGCAAACTTCAGTGAAGAACCCTACAAGTAATTTATGCACACCATCGAGCCGGGAACTTGAAGCCATGAAAACCCTGCCGTTTCTAACATTCCTATTGGGAAATTTGGCGCCGAAATAGCCCAGTTTGCGCCTTCGTTATATGGGCCTCAAAAATTCCACGGATGAATTACTGCACCAAAATATTGCGATGGAAGCCTTCAGCACAAGGCACTTCACCACATTCCACTTGGGTATTTCGGCGCCGAAATTGCCCGTTCTGCGCCTTTAAATACCGCACTATATCACATTTTAAGAGGTAATTTCGGTGCCGAAATACCCGGTGGATGTCTTCAAAACACCATTTTAGCACACTGCTCTTGGGAATAACGGCGCCGAAATTCCTCATTCCGCATCCTGGACCAGGAGAAACAGACCCTATTACCGAGGTAAGAGGACATAACACCGTCAATAAAGGCAGGAAAATTCCAATTCCGCGGATGCCCGCTCATGAGCTCATAGGCTCATAGGCTCATGGGCTCATGCGCTCATGAAATAGTAAACCTCGTATTTGAGCGCTTGAGCAGGGATGCCTCGGCGTGAGCCTGGTCACGTGAGCGCGTGAGCACAACTGCGCTCACGCCACGTCACCTTGCGCAAATGCCACGTCACGGGGCTCACTCCACGTCATCACACGTGAAGGCCGCGTCACCACGCGCCAGAAAGAAGTGGAGTGTATTCCCGCGGATTGGCACCCTTTACCGCGGAAACAAGCTGGACGACATAATAAAAGGCATTGAATAAAGGATGGATGAATGTACAGTTGGATGATAAACAGATGGATGAGTGTGAAAAATGAATGTAGATGGATGAATGAGGGATGGATAAGAGTAAAATGGATGAATGTATAATGGATGTTGAGCAATGACAAAAATTCATGACAGGAAGATGCATGACCAAAACTTTTGACGAATGCACAACGTATATGAAATGAGTGTGGAAGGTTTGTGGGGTGGATTAAAGAGTACAGAGGATGAATGTACAATGGATGTTGAACAAAGGAAAAAATTCATGAATGGAGCACGCATGAATACACTGTAGATGAATGCACAATGGATATGAGAAGAGTCAGGGAGGTTTGTGAGATGGATTCATACATATTGCAATTTAAATGAAAGTTGATTCTGTGATTATTATTTGTTCTAAAGGAACAACTACGGTGGAGGAAGGGGATTCAACGTTTTCCAGATAGTATGAAAATGAATATTAAAAGAATATAGTTCAGTCTGACTCAGAGTCAGTACAATGTATCCCCGCTTCCTCTGCATCTAAGTCTAAGTATTTTAGAACACCGGATCCACGCTGGATACACCTACGGCTGGCCACTAAAAAGTCAGGGATAGGGACTCGGCCGCGTGAAGTGCCATTGCTTCGGCATAAACAGGAAGCAGAAAATTGGAAAGGGGGCTGTCGAAAACAGACTCGCCAGAAATGACTGTATCTCCTGAAGATCCACCGCTGCCTTTCCTGAAAGACAGCCTGAAAAAGTTATTACTGTAACTTTGATGTTATTGAGAAATTGAGTATGGCTCCCAAAGAGGGTTTAGCACTTACTCACATGAAAAGTCGTTGTCGACCTGCTTATCTTCGGGATCGTCATCATTTCGAATTGAATCCGATCAGTCTGTGTGCCTGAAGTGGAGCCAGACAAAAGGGGGAGGAGCACTGTGTTGTAGAGGTCAGAATCACCCTCCATGCCAAAAAAGGCTTCTTCCGCCTGCCTTGCATGCATGGTAAGTTGCTCCTGCACCAGACAGGAGAACATGAACAGTTTGGTGGGGGGATTTAAGCAGATGAAACTGTTGAAAGAAAACCAATTCGGAAGGGAAAGAACGAACCTGTGGACACAGAAAGATCGACCACCCGTGCAGAGCGGTGGCTGCATGACTCCAGCAGTATTTGCATGAACGCTGGGGACTTTTCCTTTGCACCTCTCCAGGGAGTGCCATCTGGTCTCTTCAGAGTCTGACTGGACTGCATGAAGTTGTACAAAATGTCATCGACATGGGGCTCATAGGGGGGTTGACGAAACAACCCTGGTCAGAAATCTCAAAGCTGCGGATGGAGGATGGTGTCTTTGAGGTGCGAATCCTCCGCAGGCAGATCGCCTCGAACATCCTCGTCTGCCAAAGATAGCAGGTTAGTGTGGTAAACACAATCTATAGTGGAAGTGTGTACATCGGCTATTCAGAACTCAGACACAAAAAAATCATTTTTATCACGAATCGGTGATGATCGGTGTCGATCATAACAGATTCTACTAGAGTGGAGCTGCAGAGAACATTGAAACTCATCATGAAAGCACAAGCAGAAGGGAGACGGCATACCAGCTGACCAGGGAAACCCCCTTTCACAAGGTAGAGGCTGTTCACACAATTCCATGTGCGCAAAACTTCAAACCCTGAAGACTTGAGGTATGATGCCAATGCCCGACGACTATCATTGTCACATGACTGAAAAAGCAGAAGTGTCCCTGCATCAGAGAGGAAGTTATTACAGAACCCGAACACCCAACTCCAGTAGTTGTCCTCGAATTTGTTCCAGCCTGGCGTCTTGCCCTTTGGAAGAACTTCTGGCACAGCCTGGCCATCCGGGATGTCGAGAATGACAATGTCGGCCGCATAAGTTTTCTGCACACCGCACACGAAGGTGGGACCTGTGCTCACCTGCAACAGACATGTTTTTTATAAGAACGATGGCAAGAATGTTTTCAAAGAACGAGACTGAAATACTGCCAACGAAACTTTCAGAGAAAAAGGAAAGAAACTGGAAATTCTCACCAGATTTAGGAATGAGATCATATTGTCCCAGGTAGGCGAAGGCATCCCAGTGTATCCTCTCTTTCCGACTCTGCATCATCGACAGCCAACCCTCATTAACATTTTCATCTCTCCTGCCGAATCAAAACGGGAAGGGTGTGGCTTGTCATCGAACACGCACTAAACAGTGCGGGTATAATCTCCAGCAGTAAAGTCCCTGCCCACTCTCCATCTCCTTTTCTTTCTCCTTACCCTTGTCCTTTTTCCTTCTCTTTGGACTTGTCTTTGTCCTTTGGCTTTGCTGGTGAGATGGCTATGACATCAACAGCCTTGTCTTTTGGTTCGGCCCGCCTTCTTTCCCTTCTGCGCGTTCCCCTGAGCATCAGCTCCTTGGCAGCCAATGTTGCTATGTTTCGTTGGTACGCTTCGTCAGTCAAAGGCACCAGCATCTCAGTGTTATTGTTCAAGTATTTCATATGCTGTTCTTGAAAGGTCATGTGCTCCGGTGGGCAGTCAAGGTACCACCCCCAGTCTCTGAAGTGAGAAGGACTCCAGTCCTTCAATATCCCGCAGTATACATGGTTGTATCGTTTGCAGGGTCCGACCACATGTCAAGATAGTTTGGAATTCCGCTCAGGTGATTTCCTTCTATAAGCACATATTTCGTATACCTGAAAAAAAGGAGATAAAATCCCAACCCACAAAGCGTCAGTGAGTAAGATGCAAGTAAACAGAATGAAAAAAACATAGATTGAAATGGCTCTGAGAACTGCTCCAAGGACCTTTCAGGACCACAACACTGCTCCAGATGTGAATGTCGTCAACGCATTCAAAATATTCCATTCAATGATACTATAAATACACCCTAATATCCAGGTGAATGCAAACTATCGTTTTGGAATGACACAGACATAGAAGTGAATGTCGTCAACGACATTCACTTTGGATTTGTGAATACCCCTAATCAGCCTAATTATTCCTCAAATGAAGCAAAATCACAGGATGGAAATCATAAACTCGAGTAAGGAACCCTCCCGGAAAACTCAATGCACATTCATAACGAACATATCACTGAGGACCTCACAACAACACTGTATGTGAATGGCGTCAACGCCATTCACAAAATACAACATGAACCAATTACTTAGCTCCCAATCCATGTACATTCAAATTGTCGCTGGTGAATAATACAGACACAGAGTGAATGTCGTCAACGACATTCTTTGGATTTCTCATAACAGAGCTTATGAAGCCTCCAGATTCCTCGCAAGAGGCAAAAACAATGCAAAACAACTGAATGTCTGCATTGACATTCAACAAAATTAAGTGAGGAACCCTCACTGTAACCTCTATGGACATTACAAAAATTTACATAACTCTGAGGACCTCTCAACAACTCCGGATGTGAATGTCGTCAACGCCATTCAAGGACATTATCAATTCTAATCAGGGACACTATAATTACACCCTTAGATCCTAACCAGGTGAATTCATATACTCGCTTAAGAATGACTCAGAGAAAGAAGTGAATGTCGTCAACGACATTCAATCTGGATCTATGATTGCAATCCTTATGAAGCCACATTTTTTCCCCAAAAAAGCAGTAGATTTCAAGTATGACATTGCACCTGTACACAACTCGCATCATGGCCCACTCTCCTCCAACCTGACTGTCAAAGTCGTTGGACCGTAAAATGTTATCCTCTTTGGAGAACTCCCGAAAAAATAATCTCCAGGTGAGACCTCTCCACTTCCTTATGTATGCCTCCAATGACATTTGGGGAGGGAAACATCGAAATGTTCAGGTCCTTCAAAGTCTGATCCAGCACAATGACGGCGCGCTTTTCGAGCTGCAAATTTTATATTTGTCAGAATTGCAAAAAGATACTCATCACATACTTGAAGAGAAGAAAACGGCATTTTAATACACACCTGACTCCAAAATGTAGCCTTGTGGAGCCAGTTATCAAACACCAAATCACTGATTCCTTCCACCTTTGTGCCAGGCTGTATGGTGCTCTTTGGGAACTGATTCAAGTCCTTTACTGTTTGATCTGAGTTCCATATCTCCAGCCACCTTATTTTTGTTTGTGGGTCGACCATCGATATGGCCAGCCGGTGCAATTTCTCCTGCTGCATCTCCGGATGCACATGCTTGTCATAGTGTGTTTTGATCTGCTGAAGGAACTCAGAACCAAGTCCAGGATCTACTATTCTAAGCTGCTTTCCGAAGGCGGACATCAATTTGGTTCTTCGCGCATTTCAAACTCCTTCTTTATTGCAGCTTCCACACCCTTTGATGTCCTTAGTTCCTCTGGTGTAGTGCGGTAATATTCGGATTTTCCCTTCTCAGCTGCCTCTGCCAGTTCTTGCTGCATTGATTCAAGTAGTGATTAGCACCGAAGGGACTACAAACATGTATTCGAAAGTAAACTGATACAGACTCGGGCTTACCGCATACATGTACTCCAGAAACGCCTCTCGTGTCAAAGAATACCAAGTGCCTGCAGCTCTTCCTGTTTCGCACTTCTTGATGATATTGGGTGGTATACTGTCCGAAAATCATCCAGCTTCATCAGACCAATCCTCTGAATTCGGAATAGTGTGTGAACCAAGCTTGTTGTCACATGCGATTTCTCTGTCGATCTGCAAAAACATTGGAAACATTGCATTCCTTAACACTGTTTTTTGGGGATTAATAAGACACTACAGAGGAATGAAATCTCCTGGATGACTTACTTGTTCACGTCGTGCATAGCTGTAAGAAGCCTAGCGATGTCGTTTCCAGGATCCAAACCATTGCCTCCACAGCAACATGCTTGTCTTTGTCTTTCGCATGGTGTTTCTGAATGTATCCCATCCATGCCAGCAATCGGTGGTTGCCGTCCCAGACGTAGAACATGTGGTTGCAAAATTGCTGGGTGTTCTTTCCCATCATGAGGCCCAGCTCGAACTCCTCATTGGCATCTTTCCAGCACTCATCCCAGTTATCACTGATCTCTGGAGACACTAATGTGCTTTTCCCATTTATCCGTCAGTGACACATAAAAAAACTTGTGCACCAAGTCTATATCCATGCACAAAATCACTCTCCAATTTTGTTATGTCATGGGAAAGAGGTGGACGCACAACAGGCATTGACATCATCCGGCACAGAGGGATGTCCAGACGCCCTCCAGATACGAGCATGTCCCTTATAACCTCCTGAGAGTTTACCTTCTGGAATGACATGAGTTCTTTCACCTTGTCAAGGTAGTGCACTTCAGATTCATCTGCTTCATCTGTATTCTCTGAGCTTTTTCCGGACTCGTCCCCATCTCCAGATCCTTTCCCCTCTGATCCTGTAGGCTTCGACCTCACAGTTTTCTGCACGATGCCATTCAGTTCTGACTGAGTAATTTGCAAATAGTGAACGGCGGTAACGACCATCACTCTGTCTCAAGAAACTCACTATGAATGGTGTGAAATAATTCAGCACAATCTACACAAGCAAAGCTGATCCTGCATATTCAAAACAAAAGCGAGAGCGATAGCGAACGGCGTTAACGACAATCACAAAAGATAAGGACCTGCCGGATCGGTGTTGTGTAATGACATCTATTGTAAGTGATTGGCGGCAACGACATTCAGTATAGTTTAGGCGGACAGTAAGTGCAGATTATTCAGATTGACTCCATTGTGATGTCGCCACTGGGACGCTTGAAAGGCAATCAGACAGACAGTATGATCTGAACAACGATGATTGACGTATGCCGACCCTCAGTCTCTCTTCAAACACATAGGTACATAAATCTCATGAGGAGAATCGAATGGCGTTAACGACGCTCGCAATTCAGTAGTTCCTGCTAAAGAAGGGAAGAGGAAGGACTCCTTGAAAGGCAATCAGACAGACTGTATGATCTGAACAACAGTGAATGACGGTACGATAGTCACCCACTCATTGTGCGGTAAACCCTTATAGAAAGCAAATCACCTTTGTGATGGTCTAGCGACATCCCTGTCTGGGACATTCCACTCAATCTCTACGCATATCTTCAACAATCAAATGTAAGTTAGAGAAAACTTACTGCGCCTTCTTAGGTTTTGAAATTGGATCCCCTTCTGCAACTTTCCTCTTCCCTCTCACATCTGCTGGAATTTCTGTCTGCTCTAAGGTTTTGGACCTTCTCCCGGTTCGGCGTTCCGCGTGCTTCCACCTCCTTCAGTGTCCCTGCGAGCATCTCTGCATCCACAGGCTGGCGCACTCTTATCGCCGACTGTGTCACAGCCGCTGCCTCAGTCTCCGTCTGCTCTTGTGAAAGTCTCCGCGTTCACCTGCTGCCTTGGCCCTGTGTTCTCCAACAAACGACGCCTCGTCATTTGCTCTCTTGCTCTGCGTCTCTCTCTAAGGGAAGTAAAATAAAGAGACTTTCTTCTCTTTCGTATTGTAGAAGGAACCCTCTCCAGCTTGACTACCACTCTCCTCTAAGCGCGAAAAGTAGAAAACGCAGTGACTCCCGATTGCTGCGTTCTTGCTTGTCTCTAGAAGCATCGGATTCCCTCTCGCGTGACCGTTACACATAGTCGTTCCCTTATTAGTGCACATGCCAGCAATTGGTGTACAGCTGTTCGTATTCAGTTATGGATGTCTGACGTGTGTCGCCCAAAATAAACGGCGTGTTCTTTATTAGAAGGGTTTCAATATTTAAAATAACAGCGAATCCCAGAAATCTTGGCACACAGTCTTAAACAAATAAATGTAAATGAACGAGAGTTTGATGACAAATTTTGGAATATCATACACGGTCATCCTTGTTAGCCAACCCCACATTCGTTTCACATTTGGAACTTTCCAGGTGCGCATGATCATTGGTAGTAGTATAAGATACATTTACTTAATCTGCAATCCCATCCTCAGATCCTGTGGCATGCTTCCAGGAAGTCGGCTTTGTTATTGGTTTATTGATGAGGTTCTGATTAACGGTTTTAACAGCTGCCGACACTGCTCCTAGGGATACTCTGACCACTGGGCCCACAAGAAAAGTAATTAAAATGGACGGCTGCATATCTGGAAAATAACATAATATGCACAGTCGTTGTCTGAGCTTCCTCCGCCATATTCTCTGCTCATTCTTCAACTGTGTTCTGGAGACATCAGTAAACCGATTTACACTAGATCTGCGATAGCAAGGTAAACGTACGCGAGGAAGGAAGATGGCTTCCTCTGAAGCAGAGTTCTTCTCTGACGACAAACCAGTGTCCGTTCTCCCAGGAAGTCCTTGACAATGGATTTGCAATTGTTCTGGAACATGTCTTGGCTACCCGTTTTCAGCTGCAGAATGGCTCCATCTTTTTGGAGAAAGAGGTGTACGATCTTAAAGGGAAGTTGTTGAAATACTCTTTCCAAAACCGTGATGAGACGGCTCATATCAGCCAGTGGAGAGTGCGTCCTGGTCGATACAGAGTACTTGGAGAGCCTCGGCGAAAGTCCCTTGGGTCATATGTGACGCCTGGGACTGCTGCTTCGGTCGTTGAAGACAAGAGGGAGGTGGTGGTGAAAAAAAGAACAGACGTCCTCCACTCCAATCGTTGAGCTTTCGGATTCTTCCGATGATGACATAAGTGAAATTCCAAATCCAGTCCTTCCTACTGTGGTTGAGAAGCTGATGAAGAAGATTTGTAGTGTCATTCCAAAATTGCGGGCGATGGGAGGAATGGCTGGATTCAAAAGTGAGTTGCGGGAATTGATTGGGAATCTTTGAAGCAGGTGCCTGTGAAGTTCTTGCCGGAGACTTTTGATGGCGATATCCTATTCGAGCTGCCTCCTCCTCCGCGAGTTGGAGGTGTAACAATCATGATGCATGGAATGGACAAGAAACACGACGGGCACCCGTGGTGCAGAACAAAACATCCAATATTCAGAATGATGACAAGCTTGTTTTCAGGAGGACAGTTTGCAATGGACCTTAGGTGTGATAATTTGAATTGCAGACACTTTCTTCAGTCTGGGTTCATAATCAAAGCGAATGGGAGGGTCTGGCGGAGAATCCATTTCAGCCTGGGACTGCCCCTCCACCGGCAAACACTTTCGTCTGCAAATTCTGCAAACTTGTGCCATCCTGCTTGGCGCTCTGCGGAGCAAGAATGTACTATGTTGTCCACCGTTTGAAACAATGACAAGAGCTTGTGTGCATTTCGGATTCCATAACCATCCTGTCTCGAAGGGGGATTACAGAAGAGTGTTGACAGTATCGAGGTTGATTAAACAGGAGTTCGGGAGAACCCATCCGCAACAACATCTGCAATTGCTCTTGGTGCAAGCAAGCCCTTCTTGGAAAGCCATATTTTGAGTGAAGGGGATTCTGTGGGGACTAAACTTGACGGTGCAGCATTGACCTGGTCATGGATCATTTCTCCACTTTAAGTTCACCTAACATTCGGCATCAGATCAATGCATTGAGAATGGGCTCTGGGATCAGAGGCTACATAGACAATATTTTGGAATTGAAACGAGTGAGCAAGTAGATTACATCCAGGACAATGTATTCCCAGGTCAAGGTGCCATCAAAGTTTCTTTTCAAAATGTCGACTGTTGGGGGAGGGCAGTGGGGTTAGCCTCGTGAAGCGGATGCAGAAGACTGGGGACTTGCAGAACTGTTTTCTTATGTTTGATCATGTGAAACGAGTGAAGATTGGACGACAATGGCTTGTCATGTCTACGATCCAGTGTACCAACGAGTTATGACAATTGCAGTTTGTGACATGCAATCCGAGGATACGGAATCCCAGAAGCTCATGTGGAATTCCCTGATACGTGTCATGGGCTACCATGGCTGCCATCTCCAAATTTCGCAGGTTTCATGGCGATAGTGCTCAAGCAAATTTCAATGCTGTTCGTATTGTCTTCGGATCGGGCGACCCAAAGTGTCTATGCCAGGAAGAGAGCGTACATGTCTATTCCATTGGACACAATCTCTGGAAAAACATACAAAGTCGGACATCAAACCAGAGATGCAGACTCAGCACCGTAAATTGTGCAAAGAGTAACCTTACGTTTGGTATTTAAGTATCAGATTGCTTCAGCAATCTATCGGATTCCATCAACTCATCCATTCATTCCACAGTTTCACTCAGATCTCTCTACACAGTGTGAGTATGAAGTATGAATTAGATTAATATCTATCAAGTATCAGGCTGAAGCCATGGAGTCTCTAATCTGCTCTACATTACAACTCTACTGCTTGCATTCATCACATCAACAGATCGTTCTCCTCCTACTCCGTGCTCTCCCTCCCTTTTTCTACTCAGAGATGCGCTCTCCGCTTCATTTCCCCCCAGTGATGTCCGAAGTCCTCCCCAAGAAGCGATCCTCTCCCCCCAGAAGTGATCCTTTTCCAGTCCTCGCTCCTGGCTTTATCTTCCTACCCATTGTTCTAACCGTTTCCCTCACTAACCGTCATCCGTGAACTAACATGTTCCATTCGCAGATGTTGTTCCCCACAGTCGTTCCCTATCCTGCTATCCTTTCCCTATGGTCGTGACAGCTGTGTCAAGCTGTGACTGGCTGTGTGAAACTGTGATGGGCTGTGACTGGTTGTGCGACTGTGTTGGGCTGTGTTGGGCTGTGTCGAGCTGTGACTGGCTGTGTGACTGTGTCGGGCTGTGACGGGCTGTGTCGGACTGTGACTGGCTGTGCGACTATGTTGAGCTGTGACTGGCTGTGTTGGACTGTGACTGCGGTTTTGGCTGTGTCGGGCTGTGACTGGCTGTGTGGCTGTGACGGGCTGTGTTGACTGTGACTGGCTGTGTTGGACTGTGACCTGTGTTGACTATGACTGGCTGTGTTGGCTGTGTCGGGCTGTGATGGACTATGACGGGCTGTGACGGGCTGTGATGGACTGTGTTGACTGTGACTGGCTGTGTTGGACTGTGACGGGCTGTGTTGACTGTGACTGGCTGTGTTGGCTGTGTCGGGCTGTGACGGGCTGTGATGGACTGTGTTGGGCTGTGTATCTCCCCCCCTAAAGCCTGTTGCTGTCACCCCTAAGGCTCCTATTGGTCTCAGTCTGTGTAAAAATTAAGGGTACCCCACAGATCCCGTAGAAGCGTCTAAGTCCTAAGCAGTCCTCTAACACATGGTGGATTGGAGAATTAAAGAATTTGATGTGAATCAAATTCCCTGTGAAAAAGAAAGGAAAGATTGTCCAAACGATTCTTTCAGAGGTTCTTGGAATTGCCAGACGGTTGTAAAGAAAACATTCTTAAAGAGTGCATGATGCTGACCCTGAATGGGGTCTGGAGAAAGGAGTGATAAAGATTTATCAGGTGGCCTGTAGAGGAAGAGCATGTTGGTTACCAACACTGGTTTATGTGATAGCATTGCTATCCGTAAAGTGAGTAGAGTTTGAAGGCTGGGAGGAAAGAAAGGTGAATGTTTATACTCATATGCATGAAGAGCTTGTACTGGTAAAGAATTGGATTCCAAAGGATATTTTGTGGATCAAACTCACACCAAAACAGCTTTCCAGACTTGTTTGCCATATGGTTATATGGTAACGGAGACTTCTAGTATAGCCAAGGGTGCATTGAAGCTTGAAAGAAACCCATGCATATACGAGAGATATTACAGAAGAGAGTTTTGGTTATTGCCACATTAAAAGAAATGAAAGACATGGGACATGAGTGATGAAAGAGAAGCTAGACTCCAGAGATATTCAGCAAAAAGAGAAAGCTATCTGAAAGCTAATTATCCATATCTTTGGGAGAGAGGAATAGACATAGGGGAATCATCTGGACCTCTCACACCATTAAGATCAGGAGTACATCACCCATATCGAAGAACTAGAGTTGGATGCCACTCCTTCTTTTTCTTTGCAAGAAGATTAAGGGAAATTGGTACGGGAAGAAGATCAATCACGAGGTGAAAGATCGGAGGTACATCCCTGGATAGAAGATTTGACGGAAATCTTTGATAAGAGTTGGCATGGAACACCAAAAGCAGGAATTCCAGCTTCTGAAGCGGAGGGTGAAAAAGGAGGAGAGGATGTGTAGCCAACGGGAGTTCAGACTCTCCAACACCATTGCAGTTGAGTTACATGAGTGAAGAAGAAACCCAAGGGCAGAACTTGGAGGATGAAAATAGAGAGAAGAAATTGGAAGAGGAAGAGTATGAAGAAGTAGACCCAACAGCTGAGGTTGAGACTACAACCAGGACATCCCAACCCGTTGGACCTGATCAAGTGGAGCACTTGGATCACAGGCCACGAAGGTGTCGGCTCAGGGGGATCAGGCGGGCTGCCTGGATCTGGCTCTGGGGGACAGGGAGTGGGAAATAGTGCAATTGGAGTGGGAATACTGTGAATATCGTGGGGCCAGTAGCAGGGAGTGCTCAGGGGCCACCACTGGTGGAAGATCCACCACAACAACAACAGGTCCTGAAGGACCAGCACCAGCAAGGGTGCCAGCACCTGTCAGTGGCAGAAGGTAGGGCCACAGATGGCGTTACAACCAACACGGGCAAAACCCACCTTTTCCAATATATTCAGGAAAAGGGGATCCCGATGTACACATTAGCCAATTTGAGCACATGTGTATAGTGAACAATGAGAATGGCGATGATGCCAAGATGAGATTGTTTCCTTGTTCACTTATCAAGAACAAGTGAATGGTATGCAAGATTCCCTGATAATCATTTCTAACCTGGAATGGCTTGAATACAACATTCCGAAATAGGTTCAGGACAAGTAAAACTGAGGATGAAGTGTATGGAAGTTTACAACAGTTAAAGCAAAAGAAGCATGAAACTGTTGAGGAGTATATGGAAAAGATGGAATTGATGATGAAAAAGCTGGCTGCTGTACCAGCACCAGGTTTACAGAAGACTTGGTTTGTGAGTGGACTAAGACCAGAGTTGCAGAAGAAAGTGGATATATTACCCCATAATACAGTGGAGGAGGCATTTGAAACTGCAAACAGAATTGAGCAATTGGGAATGCTCAGGAGAGAGAAAAAGGATGATGAGACTCTGAGGATGAGTCAGATGAAGAAGAAGAGCAAGAACTGAAAAGGAAGAGAGAAAGGAGAAGTTGAAGGGATAACTATGAGAAAAGATTAGAAGAAATCTTGAAGAAGTATGCCACAGAGGCTGCAACACATTGGAGGAAGGGTGTTTGTTGTGCAAAGTGCCAGAATGAAGGCCATACCACCACTGAATGCCACATGAAGGAGAAACATTGTACTATCTGTAAAATGGATACCATTCTACTGAGAATTGTTACTACAACAGAAGGACAGCTGCAAGAGAACCTAGGCAAGTAAGGGTGCATCAAGTGCAACCCCAGCCAAGAAGAAACAGTGATCAGGACCACTATGGTAGGCTTGGTGGTTATAACAATGGCATGGAAGGGAGAGGTAATTCAAGAGGGAATTACCAAGGAAATTCCAGAGGCAACTATCAGGGTAATCCAAGGGGAATTACCAGCCAGGGAATCAGGATTACAGAAATAATCCAAGAGCAGACCAAGGGCGAGGACCCATGGTGAAGAACTGTGTTACTATTGTAATCAGCCAGGACATCGCAAGGCAGCCTGTTCATTCTGGATTAGACACCAGAATGAGATGAGAGCTCCTGTGAATGAGGGCCCAGTGGTGGCAGCTCACATGGTTAGGCCATGTGTTGTACCAGAAGTAAGTACAATGATAGTAACAAGAAGCAAAGCCAAACTAATACCTCCAGTAGTTGAGGAAGATGTTGATAATGAAGGTGGCAGTGATATTTGCCTGAAGATGATGAGCTTGGAGAGATGAGAAGGAACTGCACAAGGAAGTGGCAGATACCATAAGGGAAATGCAGAGAGTACCGATATTCCTGTGGCAGATTCCTCTGATTCTGATGGAGAAGAAGAAGTGAGTGAGGATGAAAGGAAGAAAGAAGTTGCAGACATGCAAAGTAATGAAGACTTTGGCTGAAGTAATATGCCAGACCAAAGCAGAGATTACCATTGGACAGCTATTGGCTGTGGCACCTTATTGTAGACATAGGCTGTATCAAGCAATCAATCGAATTGCCCAGGAGACAGGAAACACAGACCTGAACAGCAAGGTGACCAGTTATAATGTGAAGCCGGAAGGGCGAGAAACAGTCATGGACTTTGATGATTCTATGCCAGTAATCCAATTGAGAATTGGAAGCATAGAACTAACTGATGTACTGATAGATGGAGGCTCTGGAGTAAATATCATGACAGACCAATTAAGGAAGAAGCTTGGTCTAAGTAACATGAAACCAGCCCCATTTACAGTAACAATGGCAGATCAAAGGAGTGTACAGCCATTGGGATTGATAAGAGGAGTTTAAGATACATACAAAAGATGATCTTTATGATCACAGTAACTGTGTTGAAGATGGATGAAGTCATGGAGGCTTACTCCTTATTATTGGGACGTCCGTGGCTGAAACATGCCAGGGTATTCCATGACTGGAATTCTCAGTTACTAACCGTGCATAATGGGATGTACGAGATACAAATTACCACAAAGAAATCTAGTAGATTACCTGCTACGAGAAGACCTCGAGGGTCAGAGAGTATGACTGGAGAGGAGGACTGGATGAGGAGCAGGAAGCTACCCTGTTCGCTGCACACCCAGAGTGGGAGCAGGTTGCAGAAATGCGGCTGGAAGACCTAAGTTGTTTAAGAGGTATCTGCTGTGGTGTAGTGCAGCAACACCAATTGAAGAGGAACCACATTACCCATCACATTTCTATGAAGAAAGAGAAGGAGAAATGGAAATCCTAGAGGAACCAGCCACTGTGAGTTTACAAGATGAAGTGGTGACTGGTTGGACAATCACAGCTGATGAGCAAGTGAGGGAAGTGAATGTGGGAACCTGAAGAAAGATGCAGTGTTTGCATGGACACCTGAATGTCAACAGGCTGGACTTACATTGTCAGTAACAACTACACCTGTGCGATTAATCCTCACTGACAAGAAACATTTCATGTTCACTGTGATGCTTCAGGAGAAGCACTGGGAGCAGTGTTAGCCCAAAATATTACAGGAATGATAGATTCACCTGTGTACTATGCTAGCCGATTGATGAACAATGCTAAAGAAATTATAGCACAACAGAAAGAGAAGCATTGGCAATGATCTATGCAGTGAAGAAATTCAGGCATTACCTGTTGGGCAAGAAGTTTATGTTTTATGTGGATCACCAGGCTCTGATATACCTGGTAAACAACCTCTGATAAGCGGAAGAATAGCAAGATGGTTGATAATCTTGCACGAGTTTGAGTTCGAGGTTGTTTACAGCCTGGAGGCTGCATCTTGTGGCGGATCACTTGTCATGGTTATCAACAGGAGAACCAGCCACGGAGTAGATTCAATTACCAGATGCGAGTCTATTTGCAGTGGAGGTGCAGGGAAGTGCAGATGACTAGTTAGATTGGCAGTGGCCAATCAGATACTACCTTGCTCATGGTCAGTGCCCACCAAGTTATGGAAAGGAGCAGAGAAAGAGAATTGCTATCAAGGCTCTACTTACACTATGGTAGGGAGCAGAATGTATAAGCTAGTGGAGTGCTGAAGCGATGCTTGTACCACCATGAAGTAAATAAATTTTTGGAGGAAGTTCATAAAGAGTGGCTGAAGGTCATTTTGGAGAAGAGACTACCAGTAGGAAGATACTACTGGCAGGTTATTGGTGGCCTACTTTGTTCAAAGATGTACACAAGTATTGTCAGAGTTGTGATGAATGTCAGAGGCAAGGACCTTTGCAGAGATCTGGGAAGATGGCTTTGCATCCTACAATGCGGAACAGTTTGATGAAGGCAAGTTTAAGACTTTTAAGACGGAGATTTGGTTCTCTGGTGCAGAAGAAGGGAAGATTAAGCTTCTAAGCTTAAATCACCATGGAAAGGCCTTATGTCATACAGAAATGTTGATATGTTACAAAAACAAGAGATGAAGAGTCAATGCCAATAAGTTGAAGGGTACAGTGGTATCCATGACAAACCATTGCATGATTTACATGTTGAAACGCAATCACGGCTGCGCCATGATACCACGGAGTATGGAGCACTTGTCGCTAGGCCGAGCATATATGACCAGTTGCCTATCAGCCCATTGCCATGCACAATCACAGCCCATCAAGTGCCGTGTTATCTCACGGTGTCATACAGCGTGTCACAGCCTATCATGGCTTACACAGTGCGCCTATCCAGTGTGTATGTGTCACAGCTCAACACAGCCTAATGGGGTTACACAGTCCATGAACAGGTTTAACATCCGGACAGTGGCAAAAGTGGACGGAGGCACGTTTAGAAATGGACACGTGGACGCCAGGGCGAGACACAGCCGACCTGGATTGCAAAGGCGAGTGTCATCCAAATTGGCGTCAAAGTACCTAGACACATTAACTGAGGTTTGCTATTTCATGAGCATGAGCGGCATGAGGCATGAGCGCATGAGGTAGTAACACAATCGGTTTTCATGAGCAGAAGTACAAATTTCGAAAATAAAAACAATAAAAAACAATAATTTAATGCAATGTGTCAGGAAAAACAAATATATTAATCGGCCCCTTGAAGGGAAAATTGCACTTTTGACAGTTGTGCTCATGATATTTCGTCTTCCGCTCATGCCAATTCCCAGCGACATGTGCAAATATGGCGCCGAATTTCGCGGTAATAGGGTCCGTAACCTGAAAAACGGCGACGTATTTCGCGGTAATAGGTCTCTCTGGCGAAAAATGGGAACGAATTCCGCGGCTATAGGTCCCCTCATGACAGGTAATTCAGCGCCATTTTTCCAGTGCATGTTCGGACTTAGCCAGTTCGGACTTAGCATTTTCAGACGTGCAACTCACCTCCCGCATATAGTCGCCGAACTGGAGGAAACGATAATGCCACCATGCTAGCCAACTGACCATTGCTCCCTCGTCTGATTTCCTTACAACACCTGACGATGTCCACCAAGCCCGTATGCATGCAAACTGTGTCTCTGCATCATCCAAGGTAGGAGCGCGCTTCCACGCAAGGCACATGGAACGGTGCTCCTCTCTGAAATCTGGCGCCACGAGCCTGGTTGTGTACTGCGAAAGGCTTTGCAGAAAATGGAACCCACAAGATCTCTCCTTGCCTTCCATGGGAACATTGGGGTCTTGCCCGTACACCCTTCGGATGGCAGCCCAATTTGCTTGTGCGTTGTCTGCCATGAAACCACGGAAATTCGGAGGGGGCAATCCCGCCTTGGCCATCTGTTCGTTTATTCCCTGCCAAAGAAGCATCTCCGATTGTGTGTCCTCCTTTCATCTCACAAATAGCAATTGTCATTAGCATCCTGCAGTGGGTGTCGTAGACATGTGCACCCATTGTCACCCACTGGTGATTTGTAATTCACTTGATATGGTCGAACATGACCAACTGTTTGACAAGTTCCTACTCGTCATCCTGTCAACCAGTTCGACGCCGCTGCCAGGTCCACACGTGGACATTTTGAATACGAAACAACGATCTGCCTCAGTCCATTGTCCTGGAAACCTACTTCCATGAATGTAGTCATATCCACATCGTCGCTTCACCTCCAGAATGGAGTGCATATCCGAGCCACGCCCAATTTTCTGTTTGCATGAGACAATGTGGTTTCGGACATTCGGTGAACATACGTGGGACACCGACTCCAGCAATGCCTCCATTTCCTTCTCGTCGAGAGGAACTCTATCGGAGCCGTCTTCCGACATAATTCTGGCCAATGCCATCTTATGGGCGGCTTGGAGCTGTATCTGTTTGGGTTTGGCACCCGATCTCAACTTAACCTCCTCCTGAACGAGCTGCTCTGCTTCGTGGGCAGCCTCCCGCGAGTTCCCCCTCGCCAATTTGTGACAATGGGAACCAACGTGTATGCAAGCTGGTGTGAGGTCAGGGAAACGGTGCAACACATAGAACTGCTTGGCATTACAAACAGACATGCAGTGTGGTGGTTCTTTGCAATGCGCACACTTAAATGTGGAGTTCGGAACCTTCTCCTGAGCTCGAAATGGTTGATGAGCTGTGCCTGTCCAATCGGTCTCGTTCCTGTGACCTCTGGATTTAAAGTGGAAGCAAGTTGGGGAGAAACACCGCAACGCGCCCGCACAAACAACGTAGCGCACCCGCACACCATCGAGCATCTTCATGCTGGTGGTTTTGGTAACGCACCAAGGATGACCGTCATGTTTTCTATCCATATCTGTCAACATTCCGGACGCCCTCGAGTAGTCCGCCCGAGGAGGGAACTCAAAGAAGATATTACCGTCGACGTCGGCGGGAAGGCATGTAACCGATTTAATTGCGAACTTGCTGTAGTCCAGCCCGGCCAGCTCCGACCGGTGTCCCTCCAGGTGAAGCCCTCGCAGAATTTCAAGAATAGATCGAACTGCGGTGCTCGTGCTGGGAATATGACTCCCTCCTCCACTGACGTCCATTGAGGACTTGCCTGATCTCCAGGACGACCTCGGAACTTCCATGACCTCGTCTGAGTCGGACAGGTTGTGAACAACCCGGTTCTGGCTCGTCTTCATGGATGGGTTCGGCTCTGGATTTACTTCGTTGCGGACTTCTCTCTTTGAGGTAGCCACTCTCTGATTCGCGGATTGTTTCGTGGAAGGCGCCAGGATAGAAGGTGCATTTGGCGGGCAAATGAAGTCCCCAACAGCCCTGTATATGACGCTGTCCAATGGTGGAACTCGCCATTCCCTGCCATCGCCGAAATCATCGTGGAGCACAACAATACTGTCGACAACAAGGCCGTTAGAGTCCTTCCTTTCCTCCTCCAAAAAACCGACCCCGGTTTCAGGTGGTATCGAACGCACAGATATTTCTCCATCACCCGGCAGGTGTCCCCTCTGCACGGAAATGAAGCTCTATGCTCGTGAGGAGGGCAGTACACTGTAGCGCTCGGGTTTTCCGCCATGGGAGATGTGCACACAAGACTCCCAGGATGGAGTGCGGGGAAGCTCCCTGGTAGAAGGGGGATGCAGCGATGGGAATGAATGCGATGCCGATTTGTCCGAGCGACGAAGCCTGATCCAAATCCAGGGAGCCAACTATCTCAAAAATCCACAGTCAGAGTGTTAATGAACCTTGTCTCCGGAATGCGGCCCCTGGTCTTTGCGCAATAACTGCCAACGGTATGCAGTCAGAAAGTGGGGGGCCGTCCGGATGATGACGGCTGAAGGGGAGAAGCCGGCACCGTGCCGTCACATTACTACCCCCGAATGGAAATTCGGCACCCAATATCCAACAGGGAAGCCCGGATGAAGTCGCCTCGGGCGCAGAGGCCGGCGCGTGTGCGACAGGAACATCCCCTGGATGGAGATTCGGCGCCGAATTTCCATCCAGCAGGTAAAGGAAGTCGTGTCGGGGGTCAGGCCGAAAACTGGCCGGCATAAAAACATCCCCAGATGGAAAAACGGCGCCGAATTTCCATCCGGGGCGGTTCGGATGCAGTCGGGGAGGGGGGAGGCCGCACTTGGCCGTCACATTTCAACCCCCGGACGGAAATTCGGCACCGAATATCGAACAGGGGACGCCCGGATGAAGTCGCCTCGGGCGTAGAGGTCGGCACGTGTTCGACAGAGAGCATCCCTTGGATGGAGATTCGGCGCCGAATTTCCATCCGGGCCCCCCCAAGGAAGTCTTGTCGGGGTGTCAGAGAAACTGGCCGACATAAAACAGATGGGAAAACGGCGCCGAATTTCAATCCGGGGCCATTCCAATGCGGTTGGGGAGGGGAGGCCGGCACTTGGCCGTCACATTTCAACCCCCGGACGGAAATTCGGCACCGAATATCGAACAGGGACGCCCGGATGAAGTCGCCTCGGGCGTAGAGGTCGGCACGTGTTCGACAAGAGCATCCTTGGATGGAGATTCGGCGCCGAATTTCCATCCGGGCCCCCCCAGGAAGTCTTGTCGGCAGACTGAAAACTGGCCGACATAAAAACCTCCCCAGATGGGAAAACGGCGCCGAATTTCAATCCGGGCCATTCCAATGCGGTTGGGGAGGGGGAGAGGTCGGCACCTGGCCGTCATATTTCAACCGCCGGACGGAAATTCGGCACCGAATATCCAACAGAGCGGCGGAGAGGCCGGCACCTCTCCGACAGAGACCAGCCCCCGGATGGAAATTCGGCGCCGAATTTCCCACCCAGCAGGTAAGTGCAATCCCGGATGGATGGAAATCCGGCGCCGAATTTCCACCATCGATCAGGTATCCATCCTGTAAGATGCCCGGCGATCCGAAATCCGGTAAGTGAAATCCCGGATCGATCGAAATCCGGCGCCGCATATCCATCCTGCAGGTAATTCGAATCCCGGATGGATGGAAATTCGGCGCCGAATTTCCATCCAGCAGGTAAGTTGAATCCCGGATGGATAGAAATCCGGCACCGAATTTCCATCCAGCTGGTAAGTCGGATCGCTGGCGTATGGATATTCGGCGCCGAATTTCCATTAGGCAGGTATTTCATCGCTGAGAATTACCTTCCTGCAGGTAATTCTGATCGATGAATTACCTTCCTGCAGGTAATTCTTATCGACGAAGGTAGGAAGGTAATTCCTCGCTCAGAATTACCTGCAGGAAGGTAATTCATCGCTGAGAATTACCTACAGGAGGTAATTCATTGATCAGAATTACCTGCAGGAAGGTAATTCTCAGCGATGAAATACCTGCAGGATGGAAATTCGGCGCGGATTTCGATCCATCCGGGATTCCAGTAACCTGCTGGATGGAAATGCGGCGCCGAATTTCCATCCATCCGGGATTCGAATTACCTGCTGGGAAATTCGGCGCCGAATTTCCATCATCCGGGATTCCACTTACCTGCTGGATGGAAATCCGGCGCCGAATTTCCATCCATCCGGGATTCGAATTACCTGCAGGATGGAAATCGGCGCCGAATTTCCATCCATCGGGATTCCACGGCAATTTCCATCCATCCGGGATTCGAATTACCTGCAGGATGGAAATTCGGCGCCGAATTTCCATCCATTACCTGCAATGGAAATTTTCCATCCATCCGGGGATGGATTTCCATCCATCCGGGGCAGGACTGGGATTCCACTTACCTGCATGGAAATCCGGCGCCGAGGGATTCGCCTGCAGGATGGAAATCGCCGATTTCCATCCATCCGGGATTCCACTTACCTGCAGGATGGAAATCCGGTGCCGGATCTCCATCCATCCGCTCTCCGACCAACCTTGCGGATGGAAATCCGGTGCCGAATTTCCATCCATCCGCTCTTCAATTACCTGCATGACGGAAATTTTGCGCGCCGACCTATCTGGCGGATGGAAATTCGGCGCCGGATTTCCATCCATCCGCTCTTGGAATTACCTGCATGACTGGAAAAATGGCGCCGAATTTCCGATTTTGGTGCAAGTCAGATCTGGGACTTAGCCATTTTCGGCCCCGAAATGGAAAAATGGCGCCAAAAAAAAAAAAAAAAAAAAAACGCCATTTTTCCATGTCGGGGCCGAAAACGGCTAAGTCCCAGATCTGACTGGCACCCAAAATCGGAAATTCGGCGCCATTTTTCCAGTCATGCAGGTAATTCCAAGAGCGGATGGATGGATGAAATCCGGCGCGATTTTCATCCATCCGGCTCTTCGAATTACCTGCACGACGGAAATTTTTTCCGCGCCGACCTAGTTGGCGGAGGATGGTAATCCGGCGCCGGATTTCCATCATCCGCTCTTCGAATTACCTGCATGATGATGGAAAAATGGCGCCGAATTTCGATTTTGGTGCAAGTCAGATCTGGGACTTAGCCATTTTCGGCCCCGAAATGGAAAAAATGGCGACAAAAAAAAAAAAAAAAAAAAAAAAAAAAAAAAAAAAAAAAAAAAACGCCATTTTTCCATGTCGGGGCCGAAAACGGCTAAGTCCCAGATCTGACTGGCACCCAAAATCGGAAATTCGGCGCCATTTTTCCAGTCATGCAGGTAATTCCAAGAGCGGATGGATGGAAATCCGGCGCCGGATTTTCATCCATCCGCTCTTCGAATTACCTGCACGACGGAAATTTTTCGCGCCGACCTAGTTGGCGGATGGTAGGCGCGGATTTCCATCCATCCGCTCTTGGAATTACCTGCATGACTGGAAAAATGGCGCCGAATTTCCGATTTTGGTGCAAGTCAGATCTGGGACTTAGCCATTTTCGGCCCCGAAATGGAAAAAAGGCGTCAAAAAAAAAAAAAAAAAAAAAAAAAAAAAAAAAACGCCATTTTTCATGTTGGGGCCGAAAACGGCTAAGTCCCAGATCTGACTGGCACCCAAAATCGGAAATTCGGCACCATTTTTCCATTTCTGGGCCCAGTCAGATCTGGGACTTAGCCATTTTCGGCCCCGAACTGGATAAATCGCGCCGAAAAAAAAAAAAAAAAAAAAAAAAAAAAAAACGATATTTTTCTAGTTCCGGGCCGAAAACGGCTAAGTCCCAGATCTGACTGGCACCCAAAATCGGAATCGGCGCCATTTTTCCAGTTCTGGGCCCAGTCAGATCTGGGACTTAGCCATTTTCGGCCCCGAACAGGAAAAATGGAAGTTGAAGACTCCCACAAGCTGAAACCATACTCCCACACATGCACCACTTGCTTCCTTAACACCCGAGCTCTTCTTGAACTCCTCAAACCTGCAATACTTGCAGAACAAGAGCTTCTTCACAAGCTCTCAAACTTTCAATGATGCTCTTCTTGAAGACCTCCTCTTGTACATAAACACCACAAGACTTTCTTCTTGCAAACCCTGCAACAGCTTGTAACTTAAGAGCTATCTATCAAGCTCTTTTCCACACACAAGTGTTAACTATGCTAACACCTTGCACTTATAGATGTAAGCAGGTCTTCTTCTAGTGATACGGAAATGGTGAAAAGAGGAGAAACCATTCTATCACGTTATATAAGTCAAGCCAATGGCACCTTGCTAAAAGACTCCACCATACAGACCTCACCCACTCTCCATCTCAAGTACTAGAGCGAGTTCAATTGGCTCAACTTTTGTTTGACCACATGTTTTTGAAAGCAGAGGCATAGCCAGTGGGTACTTTCAGGGCCGAAAATGGCTAAGTCCCTAGAGTGGCTGGCACCAAAATCGGAAAATCGGCGCCATTTTGCCAGTTCCGGGCCCAGTCAGATCTGGGACTTAGCCATTTTAGGCCCCGAATTGGTAAAATGGCACCGAAAAAAAAAAAAAAAAAAAATAAAAAAAAAAAAAAAACGCCATTGTTCTAGTTCGGGGCCTAAAATGGCTAAGTCCCAGATCTGACTGGCACCAAAATCGGAAATTCGGCGCCATTTTTCCAGTTCCGGGCCTAGTCAGATCTGGGACTTAGCCATTTTCGGCAAGTAAATGCAAAAAAATGTTGCATTTCAAGTCCACTGGTGCCACATTCCAACTTCACATGACCTATTTCCCTGCTCCTAACCTATTTCCGTGGACTTACAATGGTCTGCTCATGTTTTTTTTTTTTTCTGCTCATGCTCATGCCGCTCATGAAATAGCAGCCCCCCATTAACTTATTATGGGCCCATTAATGAATACGGGGAAAGGGTAACGGAACCCTTTAAAAATACCAAAAAGCGAAATCCATGTCACATGTGCTATCCTAGTGGATAGTCCAGAGTGGAAAATCCATGGAAGGAAATTAAATCTAAAATCCAGTCACAGCAGTTACATCCAATCATAAGCCAGAAGCAGGAACAAGAAATTGGAGGGATTTTAAGCGCAAGAGTCGGCGTTGTTCCAAGTAACGGGCGTCTCGACGGGATAGACCATCAATGCTATAGCTTTGAAGCTATGGAGGAACTAACAGACTATACGCTTGCGATACTACTTACGCAGTGGCATGGGGATCGATGCTTACAAGCCCCGCAGGCTTACAAGAAATTACCCATAGCATTTTGTGGCAACCATACGTTTATGCTTTGTGCCCTGCAGGCATTTCTTCAATTGTTACAGCCAAAACCTTCCTGTGGGTCTAGAATGAAGAGAGTGAGAGGAATGGAAGAAATCAGGGTGAAGAGCACCACAATCCTGCAGAAACAAACGATTGCTACTCCACAGGCGGTACAGTTACTGAAGGAGCTGCGATTAGAAGGATTGCAAAGCAAAGATTGGACATTGCACCATAGGCAGTACATGTTACAATTCTTGCAGAACTTTGAGCCTAGGACAGGAGCAACAACGGTGAAGGGAGTTGAATTATAAATTACTCCCCTATAGCTACAGCAATTGTTTGAATTGCCATCAGGTCAGGTGCATGTGGAGGAGCACAGGGCAAGACTGCAAATAGGGGACTTATTCCAAGAAGGGAGTTCTTTAAAACTCAGGGTTATGCTTGTACCAAGGCCGTGTACCCAGGGCTAAGGGAGGTAGGCCAGGTATTGAACGTTCTGTTGCCATGAAACAGAACCAACAGTATTTGAGCAGATCCTTCACAGAGGAAATACTCAAAGCCCTGAGAGGAGAAGAGGTAGCATGGGCGGACATAATGTACAACGGACTGGTAGAGGAGATGAAGAGATTACAAGGCACTGCCGCAAAGTCTCCTATCATAGCCCAATCATTGCTCAAATAATTCTTGATTCTTGCATACTTGATGCTCGGGAAAGAAAGGAGATGGGAGTGTTTGAGGCCGAAATCACTGCAATGGAAGAGCAAGGCTCTTCGCACAGTGAGGGTGGACTGGCAGGGCAACCCCAGTCTAAGAGACAGAGGCGGGGAAAGACTGTAGTGGCGGATCCACTGGCTTCACGAAAACCGCATGATAATGTTTCCCAGGCTCTTGTGCAGGAAGGGGCACAGCAGCACAGAGAGCTGCTATTATTGGAAGCAGGGCCTTCAGAAAGGGAAGATGAAGTTGCTTCAGTATCACAGCCATCACAGCCAGATGATCGGCTTGTCACAGAGTTACCACAAGTTGTCTATGCAGTTCCACGACAAATAATTGATTTGGAGAAAGAAGGGTTAGATATCCCCACTACAGAACAGGTGGTGGCAGAAATTGAGAAGGGGGACCTTCTCTATGAAAATTCTGGTTTGGTCAGGGAAACAGTGATTCCGGAGGTACAGCGGTTGTCCAGGGGAAACCCTGCTGTTGATATAATACCCACACCTGTGACGGAGGTACCACAGGTAGAATGTCAAGACACTGCAGCACCTGTGACGGATGAAGTGGTTCAGGAAGAAAATCTGGTGGGGCAATGGCCTGAATGGTTAGTGAGGCATCACATTGTTGAGGATCAGGGAGAACAGCAGCAAGCTCACCATGATGACCCTCAACAGGCCATGCTTATGAGTTCCATAAGCATGACCCTTAATTTGTTGGGCACTTATGTCAAATCCCATGTTCCAACTACCCAATTGGCAGATTTGAGGGAGGAACTCAGGAAGGAGTTTGAGGCTCGACTTGCCACTGAGTGTGCAAACAAGGTCGATGAGGAGGTCACTCTCAAGATACAACAAGACTTAGAGAGTACAAAAGCTGCTTTGCAATTGACCAAGGAACAATTGATTGAGGCAGGCCTCGCGCAAGACCAGTTGCACGAAGCAGATAAGCAACAGCTATACCAAATGCAGGTGAAGCATGAAAGCAAGTTGCAAGAAGTGAATGCACTACATACGGAGTTGCAGACAGTGCATGACAGGATGGCCATACAATGTGCTACACTCACAACTACGCTTGAGCAAACTATATTAGAAGTTAACAACCAAGCGGAAAGATATATGAAGGCACAGGCTGATAATCTCGAACAGATGAAACTCATTATTGATATGAAGAATACAATCTGTCGCAACGAGAATACTTTCAAGCAATACAGGCAGGTTGAAGCTGACCAAGAGAGGTACATCCTGGAATTGCAACAAACGCTCATGTCCAATAGAAATGAACTCTCTGTGGCTAACAAGGCTTGGAAGGAAGCCAATAATCTGGCTGCTGCCTATGCGAGTTTGGTTGAACCTAATGCAAAGCGCATGGAGGCTTTATAACAGCAGATAGATGTGTACAGGCTCACAGAGGAGCAGATTCTCAGGGGTGCCACAAGCAACTTGGTGGATAATCACCTTATGCAGGTCTGGTTAGCACAAGGGCCGGTGGAGGGCAAAGCACCACGAAAACTCACCCAAAGCGAGATGAATGAGCTCAGACTGCAAGTACAGAACATTGCCACAATTACTATAGACAATGTCTATAGTAGGATAGCGGAGCTACAAGAGGATGTAGACGGCCTGCAGACTCAGGTGGAGGACCTGACATCAAATGTTGACAAGAGAGTCTTTGTACCTAAGGAGCAGCTGATGGCTTCTTATTTACAAGCCAGGACTTTGGCTTTTCAGTCTTCTTCGCAGGGGGTGCAGGAGATGCCAGTGATACAAGAGCCAGTGCCACCAACACCACAACAAGTCACTGTGACAGTAGCTGACCCTGTTGTTACTACAGCCACACCACAGCCACCACAGCCTGAGGTATGGGGGGATGCTGCTTTTAACCCACCTAAAACTCATGCTGCACGGGAGTACAGTCGGGCTATGATTATGCCCTTCAACCAAATTCCCATTGTGTTGGATTTGGCTTGGAAGGAATTTAGTCCTCCAAAGTCGTTGGCACATTATTACCGGATCATGCGCATTTGGCTGCCAGTGGCAACTAGGATTAAGGTTCTTCCAAACAATCGACCCATTGAGGATCATCACTTTGCGAGGTACTGGCATGAAGCAAGTACCATGTTGAAGGAATTAATTGCCTTCCAAGTTGTACATGGGTACATTTATACCAAGACCAAGGAGGTAGCAAGTATTGTCATGGGCTGCGGGTTATACTATGCTGCTTGTTTTCTGGCACGTTATCACATTGAGCAGCAGAAGATGCAATTGCGCTTTCTGAGTTATTCCAGTGGGGATCATTGGGTCTTACCTTCAGTGCCACCTCATATGTACCTCTATGATGCAAATGTGATGATGCAAAAGGACTCCCAACTTCGTTCATGGTTTCATGCGGCCTGGAACAATTTGTCAACACAAAAATTCGGGGTCTGACGATATTTCTTTAAGGGCCATGAGGCATGGAAAAACTTGCACAATTCACAAGTCATTGGTACACCAGTCACCTGGACAGACAAGGAGTTCAGGGTCTTCACCAATTTTGCAATTCAGCGCTTATAGCAAGTTTTGCAATTTAAACTTCCAGACATGGTGGGACAACATTGTATGCCTCAGAGAATTCCAGTTAGAGTTCGACCGTTTAAACACCTCAGGGGGGACGAGGATTCTGATACTACTGTTTCTTCAGCGGACTCTTTTGACATGGCAGAGGACTATGCAATTCAGATGGCACAGAAGAAGCGACGGGGGTCTCCGATGCCTGAAAGATTACCTCGATATCAGCCTCCAGAGGGACTGACATATCCAGGCAGTGTTCAATCATCTCCCTCAACCAGTGACAGGACACGGGCTCGCACACGGAGTCCTTCACGAGACTCTCAACGTCACAAGGGTGCTCGCTCACAAATGTTTGCTAATCCCAAATAGTAAACCGTGAGGACACGACTTTTGAGAGAGGAGAGGGGTAAATGTTAGAGGGCTGCTTGGGACTTAGACGCTTTTATGGGATATGTGAGGTACCCTTAATTTTTACACAGACTGAGACCAACAGGAGCCTTAGGGGTGACAGCAACAGGCTTTAGGGGGGGAGATACACAGCCCGACACAGTCCATCACAGCCCGTCACAGTCCAACACAGCCAGTCACAGTCAACACAGCCCGACACAGCCAGTCACAGCCCGCCACAGCCTGATACAGCCAGTCACAGCTCGGCACAGCTGGGGAGTGGAGGAGGTGACAAATGAGTCATTTGTAAAATTGTTCGCTCCTGGAATTGGGAGTGCAAGAAACAACCTTCGCCAGTGATAGAAAAAGTTCACTAGTCCTACACCTGGGCCTCTGTTGGGCAACGTGAGAGACTAGAGAGAGGTCCTAATGTGGGGTTTTTTTTCAAGTTGTTCTGATCCCCCGCAACCCTGTTGCGAATTTGTCGGGAGACGAATCGTTACGCTGCCAAAATAGTGGCCTCCGGGAGGAAGACAGAGGAGGTCATCCCAGGGATGACGATAATGAACCTGGAGGTGGTGCTATGTGGAGGCCATCGGGTGTGCCACAGCTGGAAGCCTGGATTGGTGTTTGTTTGTCCATGGGGATAAAGAGGCTGCCGAACAGCCGCTGCTATTGGCAGCAGAGTGAGGTATTGTTTGCATGCCTTGTGATTAGAAAAGTCATGACAAGAGATCGTTATGAAGCAATTTTGTGTTGCTTGCATTTGGTGGATAACTCGACGTTGGAGTCTGATCGTAGCAGTCCTACGTTTGACAAAATTGGCAAAGTCAAATGGGCTTGTGCAGAGATTGCTAGTGCCTGCAAATGATATTGGAACCTGCACAAATTACTGACATTATGATAAGGTGCAAGGGGAAATACTATGCTATACGGCAGTATATGCCTAAGAAGCCAGCCAAGTGGGGCATCAAAGTGTGGGCCCAGCTTGCAGATGCAGATGTTTACTTTGGCAAGAATGGGGGCCCTGAGGGGAGAAGTCTGGCATAGGTGAGGGATATGATGTGGTCACTCGGCTAGTGTCTCCATTGCATGGACTCGGCCATGTGGTGGTGACTAACTATTACTTTACATCACCACGGTTGTTGTACGAGATGGCTTATGCTTGGGGCATGGGCCACTGGCACTGTCAGGCTGAATAGAAAGGGGTTGCTCCCCTTCCTTGACTTGCTTGTCCAAGTCCAAGACTGCCAAAGCAAGGTGACACTTGGTGGCGTATGCACAAGAGCCGGCAAGTTGTTGTTGTTTGTGGTGGGATAAAAAAAGGCGTGTTCATGGTGTCATCCGCAGCTCGCGGCCTGCATCTGGCCCGAATTCACCTGTGACGGTCAGAAGGTTTGTGGGGAATGCCAGAGTGCAGGTGCCTTCTGTTCCAATGCATGTTCAATACCAAACTTACATGCGTGGTGTAGATGTCCAGGACCAGGTGCGAGGTGCATATAGCATGCAGTTGAAGACTCACAAATGGTAGCATATAGAGTTTTTTTCCCTTTTGGACACCACGGTTGTGAATTCTTATCTCTTGCATGACTATCACATGCACCGGAGGTCCGTCCGATGACCCATCTTGAGTTCTCGGCACAAGGTCTCACAGCTCCTGCCAGGCTGCCTGTGCCCCCGATTCGTCCTGCAGTCTTCGTGACATCGCCTTTTTGCTGGCATTTCTCTTTGCACAGCCTGCTTCGCCATGTGTGCACTCAGTGCGGGGCACGTACCCATTATTTCTGTCCCCGATGCAATTATAATGTATTCCTATGTCTTGGCAGTTGTTGGCGTGAGGCACATATCGTCTGGGGTCGATGAACATGTGTTTGTGTGTGTAGGTGGGAATCACATTTGCAAGTGGCCTTCGAACATGGCGGATAGGCTAACGGGAGCATGTGTGGGTGGGAGTGTGGGTATGTGTGTGTGTGGGAGTGTTCAATTCGGGTGTGTGTGTGTCGAGCGGCTTTTACTCACCCATCCCTTCGCTATCCGAGGTGAGAACTCCAAGATAGAAGAGTTGGAAATCTCTAAGCACTCAGCCCGCTCAGAACAATCAGTCATGACCTACAACTAGTGTATCATGGGGGTGTTTCCTATTTGTACTCCTTCCCACATTCATGTTAGCGAGTTACCTTACTATCTGCAATTAAGTATCAGTTTGCTTCAGAAATCTATCAAGTTCCATCCATTCATTCCACCGCTTCACTCAGGTCTCTCTACACAGTGTGAGTATGAAGAATGTATCAGATTAATACCTATCAAGTATCAGGCTGAAGCCATGGAGTCTCTAATTTGCTCTACATTACAACTCTACTGCTTGCATTCATCAAGCATCATCAGATCGTTCTCCTCCTACTCCGTGCTCTCCCTCTTTCTACTCAGAGATGCGCTCTCCGCTTCATCTCCCCCCCCCCCCCCCCCCCAAGTGATGCCAGAAGTCCTCCAAGAAGTATCCCCTTGACGTCCCCGCTCTTTGCTTTTTCTACCTACAAGCTGTTCTAACCGCTTTCCTAACTAACCGTCATCCCTGTAGTACACGTTCATTTTTCAGATGTCGTTCCCCCACTGTCATTCCCTGCCAATGATAACTGCCTCCAAGGGCCCATCATTTTCCCAGTCCATTTCCTCACATGGATCGCCTGTGGTGTGAAAAGACGGGCCTACACAAAAGCCCTAGTTACTAACCTTCTTGTACGCTCTCATATTCATACCCCGACACCTGGTGCCCTGCAGCGGAAGAGAAAAGGAAACAGGTGCGGGTCGCCTAATTATGCCGACGAGATAAATGATTGCATATGCCAGGGTTATGTCGATGTCGCAGTGGGAGCATCAATGTAGGGTGACATGCCCATGGGGTTGTCCTCAAAGGCTAGAACTCAATGCTTCACCATTTCATCAGAGGCCACTGGCTTCATTCAGCCCCCATCTACTCCCTCATATCTTCCTTTTTTCTCTCTCTCTTATCTTTTTATCATTCATCCAAGTAATCCAGAAGGAACCAGACCGGCACCCTAATGTCACTACATTGGCTGATCGTGCACCCAAGAATATCACGGAATTCCAAACAGCACCTGCTGTCCCAAAGAATAGCAAGCACCCATTCACCAACAGCCCTAAGATACGAGCTTACAAGTAGCTAATGCATGATGCAACGATGGAACTGAGACAAAAACCAGAGAATGCCCAAGTGTGCATGAATTAAAAACTCAAAAGTAGAGAGTGAATTCCAACTGCCTAGCTGCAGTGGGTTACAAATCAAGGTCCAGCCATCATGATCCTCCTCCACTCAGAGACGACGAGGGGGAGCAGACTACTCATCAAGACAAGGGGGAGCAGCCTGGGAGCTCGGGGCCTCTTGCAGGGGATGGGGCCATGGACATCGACCACGACACATCGCACCCGATCACTCTTGGTGGAACATTTATACTCCTGCAACATGGACTTCTCCCTATGCTGCCATTACTACACCTTCACATCTCTCATGCATCACCACCAAGGGTCTGAACTACCACAATACCGCTCTAACATATCCCCAAAACAGAATAGTATGGAAGCGACAATGCCCTTCAACTACATCAGAATCAAGTCTCCTCCTTGGTGGGCCTCCTCATCGTCACCCACAGCTCATCATCCCTAATGTCCATTTGTACCTTCCAAAAGTCTGGTGGAGTGGCAAAACTGATCCCCCGGTGTCACCACTTCGCATATCTCATAGGAGCCTTGTTATGCTTATAAAACCTCGCCGCTCTTTCCTGCTGCTCCTAGATCATGCCCCAGCTCTGCTAATTCCCGCCAGACACCATACTGACACACAAAACAGGATGCAGCCTTTGGGCTGTAAATGCTAACCGTTGATTATAAAGAAAACGCCGCAACACCTTCTTCAAAACCCTTACGCACACACCTCGTGCTTGAAGCCCTGGAGTGATCACTCTCCCTCCTGCACAGCTCGCGTCTATGCTAGAAACAACTAAGCAACACAGTCACCCGCGGGCAATTGCAACTGTCGCGCATCACTTCTTCTCCTCATAGGTGCTCGATGAGGAGGGGAGCACATCATTCACAGCCTCACTAAAGCCTTCTTTCTCACCTTCCTCCCTTCTCTCTTTCCACCCAAAATCAAAGACACATGCCTTCATAGTCAGAAGAAGGTTTTGTCTTTTTGCTCGGAACTGTCTGAGCTTGCCTCAGGCCTGCCAGATAGATCAATTCCAAAGAGGAGACCCGAAGGGACGTTTTATATGATTGAATCCATGAGTTACCCATCGCAAGGATGGCAGCCATCTGGTGTGTTTGAGGGGGAGGCATTCGTATTATTATCCACCACCAGAAATTTCCAGCAACCCCCCTCTGGCCCTAAGAACCGAGGTATCCATTTGCTAGTAGAGCTGTAATTTGTTTTTCTGGATCAATGATACCGAGGCCTCTTTTTTTCTTTGGGAGAAAAATCTGATTCCATGCCACCTGTGGTCTTTTCTTGTGGTTGGAGTTTTCAGCTCCCCAACTGAAATTCCTTATGAGCCTTTTCACCTCTTGAATTTGAGGGGAAGCAGGGCGCCATGCGGAGAGCATAATACCAAATGCCAGCAGAGAGGATTTGGTTACCTGTAAGAGCTCTGCCTGTAATTGACAGGTGCTTGCATCCCCATTAAGCCAACTTTCTTTTCAGCTTTGTCAAAGTGGGGGCGAATCTTTGCTGATCTGTGAGATCAACTCCGAATGTATAACCCAGAAGAGTGGTAGTCTGCCCCGGTAGTAACCAGATCAAACCTCTGTTGGAACCCCAATTGGGAGGCGCCTAATGCTGAAACAGAAAGGTCTCCCACAAGGAGAGCACACATTTTAGTCCAATTGACTTTGAAGCCAGACGCGACACAAAACCTATTAAAGTGCCTGTCTGCAGAATCAAGGTTTGTTTGGTTGGCCTGAAGCATAAAAAAGGTGTCATCTACAAACAATGCGTAGGTTGTGAGTAATGTAGTTGGTTATTCGAAGGCGCTGAATACTTTGCAACATGTAGCCCAGAGTGTTGGTGAAAGGTGCTAGGGGACAACACTGGCGCACAGAGTGTTGTAAAGGAACGAAGAGAGAAAACCATTCATGATAATGACTCTACTTGAGGAGTAACTGCTTGAAAGAATATTAACCCACTGGCAAAAGGAGGAAGGGAATCCAAATTTGGCCAAGGTTGCCAGCAGGAAGGACCATCCACCCTATCAAACATGCTTTTTCAAAGTCTAGAAGAAGAAGAGCGATGGCTTGGTTGGTGTGGAGGGCGAAGTGAGGAATTTCTTGAGCTAAAAGAAGGTTGTCAAGGATGAACCTGCCTTTGCTAAAGCTTGATTGATTTGGCCGAATGAGAGAAGGAAGTAAGGGCTGCAGTCTGAGCGCAAGGGCTTTTGCTATAATCTTGTAGGCCACATTCAACAGAGTTATCGGTCTATAGTTGGGGACATTAGTCATGTTCCCTTTTTTGTATAGCAAAGTGAAAACTCCTTGAGACATTGTAGACGGCAAGGCCTGTTGGGAGAAGACATGATTGGCCATTGCCGTGAAGTACTGCGAGATTTCCGGCCAAATGGCCTTATAGAATTCCACTGTCATGTCGTGTAATCCAGGTGACTTGTTGTTCTGAAATAGTCTAAGGCGTCTTCCAATTCCATGTCCGTGAAGAGACCCTTAGGTCTGGAAGCAGATTGAGTGTTCAAAATAGATGGAGTAGAAGCCATGCATGCCTTTTGATGTTCTGAAGGAGAGGTACCGAGTAAGTCACTCTAGAATAAGGACCTAAAGTGGTCCGCAGCCAAAGAGGCCATATCCTTGGGGGATGACATGGAGAGACCGGAGGATTGGTCAATAAGCTCAGAAATATGTTGGGATTTTTTAAACTATAAAAACCCCTAAAATAACCATATCAATTAATATTATTAAAAATAATAGTCACATCCTTCTATATGTAAGCTGGCCAGAGCTCTTCTCAAAGGCTCGACAGACTGCCGGTCAAATCTCATCCCGCATTAGGAAAGTGGGGAGCGCTCCACATCTCCTGTTCCCTCTTCATGCTCCCCACCTTCAAGACCATGTTCCCAAACATTTTCCCATTTTTGCTTCTTTGTTTTCGAGCGGGGACCGGGAACAGGGGAGCAAGCCGCGTTTCACAGGGCAAAGGGGAAGCAAGATCGGGAACATGGGGAGTAGGCCCCATTCCACAAGGCGAGACAAGGCGAGGATGGGAGCATGGACCAAGAACATGGGAGCAAACACCGTTCCATAGGGTGAGGAGGGGAGCGGGGACCAAGGACAGGGACAACGGAGCGGCAGAGCGGGGATCTTGGAAGTCTTGTAATTATTTTCGAGATTAAAATTACTTCAATCAATTGCAACTGCAACCATTCAATGTGCTTTGTTTGTCACAGATAGAACCTCACACCTCACACTGCATAAGATATGTCTTAGAGGGAGTTTCCTTGTGAGACCCCGCATCCGGATATTTTGCTTCAGAAGATCCCTCCAAACACAAAGGAAAGAAGCTAGAAATTCTTTACGTGTGAATTCTTGTATTGCCCTTATTGCTATGCACCCTAGTCAAAACCTGGTGGTGAAGGCACAAGCCACCTCATTAGTGGATGTGTTAAAAATTGGATGTTAAAGGTGTCAAGTGTCCAACTTCCCACCAAAAGGTACCAGCCCCCTCACTTAAGCTTTACTTCAACGGAGTAATTGCAAGAGAACTATATATACTCCATATGACACATCCAAATAGATAGCCCACCGATTATAGTCAAACCTGGATAATTGTTATGCTCCTTGAGTATACAATGTATAACATTTAGGCAGTTATATCAAATAACAATAAAATAGGCTGAAATATTAAAACATAACAATTAGAAACATAAAATTCGAGGGCTACTTAGTACTATGCCCTCTTAATATATATAGGAAGATAATAGGAATAATGTAAGAACTTAATGCACACGTGCAACCTCTGACAGGATGGTACGCCGGTTTTTGGCATGTCAAATCTTCCCCACCCACTCTTGAGAGTGACATGGAACTGAAGGAGTGTAAACTCGAGTCGGGGTTACACTCGGTTACACGACGAGGTGTGTAACTCCACTTGGGGTTACATCAGGTTACACGACGAGGTGTGTGACTCCACTTGGGTTACATCGGGTTACACGACGAGGTGTGTAACTCCACTCGGTGTTACACAGAATGGAGTGTAACTCCTCTTGGTGTAACTCACACTTGGTCTCGAAATTTGACTAAGTCCAAATTTGGTTAAGTATAAAATGGACTTACCAGAGTTACATGAGAAACCGGGGTTACAGAGGGTTACATTACCGAGGTTACACCCACCAGGGTTACACTACAAGTGCCTTCCATCAAGAATCGATCCTTGAACCTCGCCATCTGATGCCCAAAGACTGTCTGATGAAATGAAGTTAGGCATAAAACTCCCCTGAACTTGTTTCCAACGCTTCCACCTTACCACCATGCTACCAACCACAACTTGCAACCCACTTGGATTCTTAAGTACTAGGGCTTCGCGTTGCTCCGCACTACTAGCGACGAATTCTGAGAACTGCGTTCAATTGGTACAAAAAGGGGTGGGCACATCTCTGTATTTCATTGTTTGATGCAGCTACCTCTATCTATGCCCAAGAAGTGAGGGCGAGTGGAACCCCTTTTCTGTATTTTTGTATTTTTTTGTATTTTTCCTCTGTATTTCATTTCAAGATTCATTTGACGGTGTAATGATTGTGGCTCATTTTGATACAACAAGCAGATTTGGATTTGGATTATGAATGTTGTTTATATGATATCTTTTTCATCTTTATATGCAATTGGTGTAAATTTCGAATCGTTTATTTTGTCTGCCTCTCCGCATTAACATTTTGTTTTTCCATATTATTTGAAGTTATACATATGCCCAAGTTTTTATTGTTTACGGTGGACATTAGCATTTTGATATAATAGATAACGACCGTATATTCGAAGATACATTCTTAAAAAAAATAGTTGTCTACATAAACTCAGTGACAAATATTATTGTTTTGAACAAAATGTGTCTTGATAAAAAATACTGATGCGGATATGGTATTTCTCTTCGAAATTGAAGGTAGTTTGTTCTGTGAGCTTTCATGAATATGTTCAAAAGAGACCCACCTTCTTTCTTTCTTCATTTGTTAGCAGGATCTCAAGGTTGGACTTCATAAATGAAATATTCGAGTCATGTTGATAGATATTGCTACTGGAGTGAGCCCCTCACAAAGGTTTGCTCTTGTTCTGCCCAGATTGGGGGCACGACCACAATGCTATCCCTGTGTCTTCAGTTTGCCCCTGAGTTTAATTTTCAGTCTAGTGCCGAGGGTGGGTAAACCCTTGAGGTCATCCATAATGGCCTCTCCCATGTCACAGACTGGAAACAAGTTCAGAGAGGTCAGGCTCAGCCTAATGAGAATATCCCCAGACATTGTAGCAGAAAACGGATATTGTTTTCAGGCCACCCTCACATTGGGCATTGACAATCTCCCTTTCCTCTTTGCATCTTTTTTAGAAAGAGAGTTAGCACATAATAAGTAGCTATATAAACTATTCTATGTGTCAAATTGTTGTACAAGGAAAAACAAGCTCATGTGAAATGTGATGGGACATACAGCTTGTTGTTAGGTGCTGGTAAAATGCAGAGAGAACATTCTGCTGCTTAGATGGATCCCACCTGCCAGCTGCAGCATAGATGTGTTTGATAGCAATTGTAAATTCAGTGGAGGAGGAGGTGTCGTAGGGGTCGTGCAAAACCAATGGCCAGCTTCTCACTGTGGTGGCAAAGAGAAAATTCCTTTTCCTCCTCCCCCACATCATGCAATACAAAGCGCATGTCCGGCATATACCCCACCTCCTTCATCTGCCCAGACAATCTTCTCAGGTCAACATGGATTTCCTTAATTCTGGGATGCAACTTGTCATCTACAACGAAGCTGTCCACCCTGTTGCCAACCTCAAAAGACTTGGCTATTTTCTAACCCCTCTGACCTTCATCATTTTCTCACCTTTGCAGTATCATCCCATCTGCCAGCTGCAACATAGATGTTTGATAGCAACACATAAGTCGCGGCATCCTGTTCATCCCACTTGAGGATAGATGTTGCCGCACGTTCAGCCATCTCCACATTACCATGGATTCTGCAGGCACCAAGCAAGGCCTTCCACACCACAACATCTGGATTGATTGGCATTTTATTAATCAGGTCCACTGCCTCATCCAGTTGTCCCGCACGTCCAAGAAGGTCCACCATGTAGCCAAAGTGCTTTACTGTCGTAGTAACACCGTGATCTTGACTCATGGAATCGAAGTAGCGTCTTCCTTCATTCAGTAGGCCATTGTGGCTGCATGTAGAGAGAACACATATAAAGGTGATACTGTCCGGCTTCAAGCCGTTCTTTTACATTCCTTCAAATAGTTGCGGGACGTCCCTATGACAACAATGCTGTGGGCATATCCTACAATCATCGCATTCTACGACACCACATTTCGTTCAGTCACATTGTCAAATACTCCCTTTGCATCCTCAATGCATCTCTTTCCCCATCATTTGCTAATAGGTCTCCAAGTCCTCCATCCCACGCCTCTGCTGTGCCTAACCTGCAAGCATGGCGTTCCATGACACCAAATCCCGTTCAGCCATATTGTTGAACACTCCCTCCGCATCCTCAATGCTCCCACATTTGGCATACATGTCCACGAGGGTATTGTCCAGAATCACATCTGGTACAATTCCAGCTTTGGTGATGCAACCATGCACCTCTTTGCTCTTTTCCAGGGCTGCCAGGCTTGCACACGCACTGCAAACGCACACAAACGTGATGTGGTCGGGCTTCACCCCTTCCCCCATCATTTGCTCATAGGTCTCCAACGCCTCCATCCCACGCCCCTGCTGTGCATATCCTGCAATCATCGCACTCCACGACACCACATTTCGTTCAGCCATACTGTCGAACACTCCTCGATGCACTCACATTTGACATACATGTCTAGCAGGGCAGTGTTCAGGATGACATCTGGTACTAATCCAGCTTTGACGATGTCACCATGGACCTCTTTGCACCTTTCCAGGGCTGCCACGCTTGCACACGCATTGCAAATGCAAACAAACGCTATGCGGCACATCAATTGCTCATAGGTCTCCAAAGCCTCCATCCCGCGCCTTGCTTTGCATATCCTGCAATCAGTGCACTCCACGACACCACATCTCGTTCAGCCATACTGTCGAACACTCCCTTTGCATCCTCGATGCACTCATATTTGACCTACATGTCCAGCAGGGCAGTGTTCAGGATGACATCTGGTACTAATCCAGCTTTGACGATCTCACCATGGATGCAAAGAGCAACGCAAGGCATCCCCAACTTACAACCTCGTGCAAAGCCGGCTGCAAACTAGGATTCGGATTCAGGCATGGCCTCCACATGTACTGCCTCAATCGATCACTCGCTCTCAGCAGCAAACGTGGGGCATCAATGGCCGTAATGCTATATGATAATCCAACATTCGCCGGGAACGGCATACGTACATTCTCTCACAGCAGCAAACAGCCATCTAATTATGATCAAGACGAGCGCTCAGACTTGCAAGAAAACTCAAAGGAGGTCTAAACTTTGTATCCATCATTTATTCTGCTAATTCTGCTCGAGTGCATAGAACCTCCAGAACTTTGTTAGCATAAATTATGGATTGTGGATTTTTTTTCTAACTTCTTAAGACAAAAAGTGCTGGCTCACAATTCGGGCTTTTTCTGAGTGAGCCCGGGCCATGAGGATACGGAGAAGTCCCTGGAGGTGCCCAAACAAGGCCATCCCAGGGATACAAGATGGTAGCCCCACCGGGCTTATCTGGGTGCTGTACATATCATTTTCGAGCCTGCAATTCCTGCCAGTTTGCCAATGGTACCCAAAATTGGGTGAAGGCCGGATGTGGATGGAAACTCGTTCAAAACCGAGTAGACTTTCTTGGATTCGGCCTCATGACGGATGTGGATCTAAAAACTTTACGATGAAATCTACACTCGAGAATACAATGTAAATCCTAACTGACAGGGGTTCCAATTGAGATTCTCAGTGTACCCATCCCTTTCAAGTAGCAATCCAAACAGCAAGTCCGGATTTGAATACCTGCTATCTAGAGGATGGTTTGGGCAGGAGTCGAAGTTGTCTCGACTAGTATAGGTACAAATCAGGACTACATTCTTCTGAGATCTAGGAGATCAATATGGGGATGTGGAAGTCAGCTCGCAGCGCCCGAAGACCGAAGCCTGGATTTGAGTTAATCGTTGGTCAACATGAATGTCGTCTTGCTGGGAGCAAACTGCACATGGGCCAGCAGCAGCTCGTGCAGGATGCGACATGTCTTCCCGAGTGGTCGACATGGCTAAGGAATGAAGATCGACAGGTCTGGTTGCTGACCTCTGGCAAAAACAAACAGCTCGCAATATTTTTGAGCAATCTCCCCTCAATTGTTGGGAAGGGTCCTTCCGACCAACTCTGGGTAGCGAGGAAGCTGTTTGGGCAAGGATCACAGGTGCTTACAGCCAATAGCTCAGCTAAGCCTGGACGCGGTCAATGCCCAAGCTACTTTGATCGAAAAGCGGCTTCTTCAGTTCCCGGAAAACCCAGAGAGACAGAGGGTGGGTGAGGGAGTGGGTCCTAGAGCACATGGGGCAGATGGAGAACTGTGTCAACAATACTGTCAGCCGATGGATGGGTGGAGGTTATTTGGCTCTCAGGTCCTCGTCAATTCAGAAGAGACGGCTAGTAAGGCCTTGCATCCCACGAGGTCCAATTAACAAGTCAATATTTTTTCCCTGGTCCCCAAGTTTGGGACACTGGGGTCTCAGGGATCAGCTGGAAGTCCAGCATTATTGCACGTCCATTCCTGCCATGCAAATAAATGGGCTCCTTCGCTCCTTCCCTGACTCAGATGGGGGGATGCAGGGGGAGTACTGAACGTTTTTCACCTGCATAATTTGTGCCCACATTTGAGGGGGATTCTGGGATGGATTTTTATCAATTTTTGCAAGTAGCCTCCCAATTCACTGACTTGAAGTGATACATCCACCAAAATATGAGTCACTCCGAAAATGTTGTGTTCAATATTTGAGTCCGAGGTCAAACTAGGCTTGGCCCTGCCTTTTCTCAGAAATAAAACAAAGGAAAAATGAAAAGAAAGAAGGTTGCCACCGCCAGAAATGATGGATATACATCTGTTTCCTGACCCCGACACTACAAACGAGGTACCTGAAAAATTAGAGGTAGGTGGTGTAGTGAGAGAACTCTACTCAAGGAGTCAAACGGGCTGCCATAGTTATGTATAATTCTGCCTCTAGTCTCTTCATCATGTATGTTTGATGATGCTGATCATAAGTAAGAGATTCTATCCCCTTGCGGATACTTTGGGGAGGGCTCTAGGTACAATCTTCTAAAGCCAATGGTGACGATTTTGCAATCTCCAAAGAAGAAAAGCTTGGGCTTAATCGTGAATCTCTTTGCTTCTTTGTCGCTACTTCACCCAAAAACATCAGCTGTATGTTTTCAATTCGAAGCTCAAAATCTCCTATAAAGCTGTAGCTAGCACGAAACGGGGCAAGTGGGGGCAAGTGGGGTGTGGCAGAGACGAACTTCTCCACACTCATTAAAGACATCCCATTTGGTTGCTCAAGATGTGAGCTTCCAGGTAAAGCAGGGCACTTCTGCCATTCGATTTTAGATCTTGTGAGAGTAGAGTTCGTCTGTGAGAAACACTTTTACTACCTCTCCACAAACATTTATGCAGCTGTGGACAAGTTGCTGCTTCGACTTCTTGCCCATTATGCACAGCCAAAGAATAAGAGCCATCCAAGCGCAAAATTCGTGAAATGGGAAAATGGTAGGATGATCGGGAATAAGTTTTATCTCCCCCTGAAACGAAGGCAGACTTCCCAGGCAATTCAAGCATTCATGAACACAATCCTAAATCATGGAGATGTGAACAGGTTGAGAGAAACTACGCAGCAGACTGAAAATCCAATACACTGCCACCATAGACAAAACCCAGCAAAAATGAGAGATTTATCAAACAAGTCTTATGTGCACTGTGCCTACAAGCAACACGGCCTGGCCAAAGAAAAACTGCAAAGAGGCAACTTGCTGACATCAGAGTAAGTCTTTACATTCAAGTGGCTGAACTCAAGCCCAGGGGGAATTCCCCCAACACAGCATTTTAAGGTACCTCGTTGAGAATATGGCACGGGCGCCTCTTTAGCGTCAGCCGCAGCATATAGATACCATGTACTGTCCATGGTTACATGATCCTCGCATGTAGGAATCGACATTCGACCCTCAATCTAAACATCTCAGAAAATTCCGGTAAATCTACAGTAGCTTTTGTAGAATGTACATTGTTGAGCTTCCTCCATCACACCTCGACGCGGTTGCGTTTATGTCTAAGCTAAACTAAAGAAGCCATAAAACCGTCATGATATGCAATGTTGACCACATTTACCCCCCCATGGCAATCCTTCCTATGTGATCAGACGCTTTTGAGTCGGCCTGAGCTCAACAACATCTATCCAACGGAGGAAGTAGACATGCATCAAAAGACGCACTAGACTTCGCAGATTTCGGCAGACCTCGCACTGACAGACGCTCCTTCCCTTCATGCTACGCTACTGGTGACCCCTACCACTCTCCCTCTTCCTCTCGCTACCATACCATGCCCCCCCCTGCCCCACTTTTCAACCTTTCTCCGGCACAACTCTCTTCATGAATAAAGAGCTCCGCTACACCAGTCGTCCGTGGACTTGGGTGAGACTGGGTCTGGCTTCTTTTCCAAGCTCTCCTCCACGTCCGAAGTAACATCGTCACACACAAAGCCGCTGAAGACACGGATCTCTTCAATAGGTGAGAGACCAGAACAAGCATTAGTTAATATTTGGTGTGACCCCCATTGGAAGTTATTTTTGCCGGCATACTTCCGTTTACACAGATCTTGGACGGTCCCCCACTCACTGTTATCTTGGCTTGATGCTTCATCACCATTTGCTTCTGCTTCAGAGACTGCATTCGAGTACTGAACTCATCGAGATGCACTACCTCTACCCAATTGGCAGGGTGGCGAAGAAAGAACTCCCAATCTATAACATTGATGAAAACTGTGACGATAACGCCGGCCAAATACGTGTACGCCATCGTCGTGTATGAGTGATTGGCATAGCCAACGACGGCGGCAAGTGCAACGGATCCTAGGACAGTGCTTGCCAGCATCTGTTGTTGACACTTTGGGCTGGGCCAATCCATTTCGCAATTTCGAGGGAACCCAAGCTCTGTTCGTAGAAGCGATATACACAAGCAGGGAAGGTGTAAACCTTAATATTATCCCCGGCCACAACGACTCTCCCTCAAATATCTCTCGTTTCTCTTGCAGTATCTTCTCAGTACCCTTCACATGTATAATATCTCCCCACCCCGGCAAAAAATCTCACGGACCGCTTCCAACTCAATTCACAGCTATGTCTCCCCTTTCCCTCTAACTCTCTCTCTCTCTCAAGCTCACCTGCTGCTTCAGCTATCACCGCTCTATACTGCTTCCGACTTCTCGTTCAGGTCTCTCACAGTCAACAACACCCACCCAAGCTCAGACTGCTTCACAACCTCTCTCTTCTCCCCGAACAAAATCTCTCTTCGTCCCAGATCCAGCTCAGTCTACCACCAGACACTCGATCTACCGCTGACTCCTGCGGAGCAACAAGCAGCCCTTTTATCCAGAGGAAGCGCAGCACTGTCTCGCTCGACTTCCTGGAAGCCAGGCACGCACGTAATGATGAGGGAGGGTCGCCATAGCCGCTGCTTCGCTCCTGCACCGTACGTGCCTACCCTCTCCGCGTCCAACCGACCGTCTGCCGTCTCCCACGCAGGACTATACGGCTTACGAAGGCTCGTTATACTCATATAATACCAGTACAAACATTGAATACATCGTGGCCACAGTGTGTTAGCTTCAAACTGCGAAGCCCCAATCTTTGGCACGTTCACCACGCTCACTGCGAGCCTTCACTCAGAGCAACATCTCCGCGTTAGGGACCACATTTGCTTCAGCAACCTTCGACAAGTGTCACGGGGTGTCAGATCTCTTGTGTTTGCCTTCCTTTTTTGATTTGGGTTCTGTGCAGGCGCCTTGTGGCCATCTTTGAGAACCTCAAGCCTTGCATCTTTTTGGTTAATTGAGCCTCTTCCCATGCAATCTAACCCTCTGGACCCCTCTTCCCATGCAATCTAAGTTATTCATTCCAATTCCTGCAGTCTTCATCGACAATCGATCGCAGCTACTGAATATAGATTGTCGAGGGAAGGTTACTCTCTACCTGTCCAGTGAGATCTGTCGACGAAAGAAACCAGTTGACTGGGATAGATCAGGAGAAGTTGACTCATCAGCAGTCCACTTGTGGGCCCATTCTGCAAATCAATTCAAGCAGTTGACCTGTCAGAATTAAGTTAATGAGCACCTACCCTCACCTCCACACAGCACCGTGGGCTGTGTACCTGCAATCAGTACTCACATGTACGCTGCCGACGGACACCCTGCCAGCTCCTCACATTTGAAAGCGGCGTAAAGTTGGGCACTGGAATCTCATCCTCAGTTTGGCGACATTTGTGGTACTTCAAGAGAGTGGAGTTATCGATTCATGGCGTACGGTTGCTAAAAATATAAGCTGACATTAAAGAAACACCAGCGATTTGTTTGCATTCAATCAACGCGCACTCTTTGACTCCACAATACCAACAAAAGAGGCCTGCCCCACTGTCATGGCCGTCACATATCTCGGGTCTCACACCTATTCCGAAGGATCCAGAAAATCTCGCCGCGGCGCTCTCCACCAGTGTTGTTTTTTGACAGGTAGCCCTACCTTTTTTGTGACAGGTTTAATTTTGTTTTGACTGTCACTGTGACAGACAACTTCAAGAAAATGCCTTTCACATGACAGGTTGACAGATTTTTGACCTTTCACACAATTTTGTCATATGAAATTAAAACAAAAAATGAAAAGAAGTGTGAATTTCTTACAACTACAATTAGTGAACCCCGTGGGAAAAAAATTAAAAATCCGTGAATACATATGGTATTGTCTTTTTGTTCATAGGTTCCAAGTCCAACTCAAACATAGCATTATCTTATTCTCTAACTATAAGGACTTTAGCATTTATTTCATACAAGCCCCAGCCTCTCTTCTTTCAGAGATATTTTCTTGGCTTATCAATGAGCTAGGAAATACAATATGCGATTGTAAGTTTGTACTCAACACCCTTGTCACAAAAAAATAATAATAATAATAATAATAATAAGAATGGTGGGTAGAGCACGCATAGGAAACAAGCTTAAAATGCCGATTGGCTCTCTTGCTTTGGAAAAACATAAGAGGAAGGTGAGAGAGGGGCATGACTTAGCGCAACACACCAATCGGTGCCTTTACACGGTGTAATGGCCTTTGACCACATTTTCTCCATTGACTTCAACTTGATGCAAAGTCTCTCTCTACAAGAGAGCCAACAAAGACGGAGAGCCTAGAGGTTTAAGGCTTGAAATACAAAGAAGGGCAGTTGGCAGTGCCTCTCCTAGGTGGACTTAGTAATAAAATTACCCCTAATTATCAGAAATTTCTGCCTTTCTTTTGACAGGCTATTTTTTTTGTTGACTTTCACTGTGACAGGCTTTTTTTTCTCACTGCCTTTCTTTTGACAGGCTCATATTTTTTTTGCCTTTTTTTGCCTGTCAAATGCCTTGTGACAGGTGCAAAAATCAGCCTTGCTCTCCACCCCCAACCCCTGCTCCAGTGCTCAGCATACATTCGAGAAGGCTCGAGATATTCCGACAACTGAACACCAAGGACAAGTGGCTGTTTGATACTTAGATGCACCAAGTCCTGGATTCATTGATTTTGCAGAGGGAGGCAGAAACGCTCCCTGGCCCACGTCTGTCGACAAGTCATTAGTCATTACACTCGACACGCGCAGCTCTGTGCGCTATCTCCACCTGCCAATGCCAGCTTCACTCTGATTTCTACATATCTACCACATCAGCATAGATCATGATCACTGCACGCGTGTCAAATCAGCCCACGGTATCCTGCTCCGACTCTGTCCAACGCATCCAACTACCGTGGTGGGAAGGCTGATCCGGTAGTGAAGTGCCGAATATTTATTTTCTTTACAACAAAACACTTCGGCAAATTTCTAGATTTTACGGCAATGCCATGACGAGAATTTAAGTAATTCGCCTGTGACTCCCTTCATGAACTTGCTCTATCTACTGTACCATTATGCACCAACAGTCAGTAGTTTAGATGGCACCAAGTGCCACCCAGATGATTCTGGGGTCAAATCTTGCTACTGACGGGTGGTATATGGTTCCTGGGCGGTGTCCCACTAATTCGCCTCCATGGCGCATAAATGAAAGAGGTTATTTTCTCCTCTCACTACTAAGGGGCCAAATTTGTGATCTGGCGCTCCCAGGTGTTTCCCTTTTTTCAAAAAATAAAAATAAAAAAATAAATAAATTATGTGGGTTGTTAAGAGCCATGAGAACATTATGGTCAATCATCAAATGCAGTGATTGTTCAGCCAATTATTCTAGGATTTCTCAGAGCTAAGGAAAATATTTTCCTAGAGCTTTATGCCTTGAAACGTGCATTTGGAGATTTGATATTTGGAGTTTGTTTGAGATTTTAGGCATTTTTTTGTAAAGTTTTACCTAAATTTTCACTTAATTATTAGGCAGATTCATTTCTAATTATGTAGTGCCGGATCAGCCTTCCCACTGGTAATAAACAAGGTGAGAGATTGCCAAACTCCATGGTGACCATCCCAAAATGTCGAGGAAGATGTCTTTGGTTTGAGGGACATTCTTGCAATCTCAAATGCGCCATCTGAAATGTCAGTTTCCCACTGATCTTTGAAGTTTGATCTCTTTGTGATTGAAAGACAATCCACAGCAGCCAAGCTAATGCGAAACCCGGTAAGTATAGTATGGCTGGAGGGTAAACAACTTGTTTCTCCACAACTTCAAACAACCTCCCAAGTTCTCTCCAACTGTCTTTCATACATGACAGTATTTAGTCACACAGCTTGTATGAGCATACATCACTTAGATTCCGAACCCTCCCAGTTCCCAAATGACGTGTTTAGGCAGTTTAACATCAGGAAAGTTTAGCTGACTCGTGACCATATCTTTTAGCTTTATCAGATTTTCAAGGCAAATGTCCCAGGTCTTCAGAATTGTGTTCCTCACAAAATGGAATACAACACTCTTCATGGTCCAACCACCATCCCTTGAAGAGAGAGAGAGCTAGGGAGGAATGTCTGCAGAAAGTCCCGACCCTGAGCCTCGATGAGGTGAAATCCAACACTCAATCCACAGAATTTGCCAGGACTCTAAATGCTGTGAATTTTAGCAAAAGCTCGTTTTCTACCCGATGCAGAACAAAAAGCTCCTTGGAAGTTATGAAGCTTGTCACAGTGCCACGCTCCTGTGTGATTGGCCGGCGTCCTGTTCGTCCTGCACGGTGGATGTAGGAAGTTACCGAGGTTGGCCACTCCAGGTTGTACACGTGGCTCACTTCTGGCAGGTCCAGACCCCTTGCCGCCAGCTCTGTTGCTATCAACAGACATCTGCCTTCCCTGAACTCCTGCAATGGTGTAAAGGCGAGTTTACTTTTTTTAAGTTGTTCAGGTTTTTAAGTGGAAGAAGGGTCCCTCTGGAAAGAGAAAGGGAGACCAAGTATTACACAACAACTGACATAACGGAACAAATGATGATTGTTTGGCCCTCCTACAAGGCCAGCCTTTCACCAGCCTTCCAGAAAGATGAATATTTCCAAGCCTCCCAAGTGGTGGCCACAGGTATGCAAAAGGCAAGGTAACCCTAATTCCAGTTACCAAAACTTTAGACCGAACTGTTCAAGTTTATACTAAAATCCTTGGCTCTCTGCCCTCACTGCTGCATGCCTACAATTCCCAAGACACAATGTAAGAGTGTTAATGCTTGGTTAACACAACATTTAAGGTCCAGTTTGTTTTTTAAAAAGCCTGTCTAATCCTCTGGTGAGTTGTTCTGCAGGTTTGTGGATTTAGAAAGAAAGAAGGAAACAAAGAGGCCCTGTCTTGCTGCAGTCCCTTTAAGAGGTTTCAACCTGACACTATTTGGTGGTCCATTGAGACATAATCCATGCAGCAAAAGATTGCTATAGAGACATACAGATAGACTGGAAGCACGAGCATTGATGTGGGCATCTTCCTCCAAAATTAAGGGTTCCCATTGCCGATTGCTTTCATTCGCCACAACTGCACTGTTCATCTTTGCCAGGAAGTCAGCCACGGCAACTGTTGAAGGTATGTCGCCTGCCCTACTTGACTTTTCAGACTGATGACACAAGACAGCACTAATGTGTGAATTCTTTTAACATGTTCATGGGTTGTACTCTGGCCAATTCCAAGAATGATAACCTTTGGTAAACTAGCTGCAAAGTTTCCTAAACCTCCACATCCAATGAACCCCTCTCATGCAGAACACGAAGTCCAAAACTGTCTCACAGTCAAACAGGTTGGAACTCTATTGACTTTACCACATACTGACAGAATCGAAAGGAGCCTCTTTCTCACACCAAGTAGTGATGACTTGCATGCACAAAGTATCACTGTTATGGTTCAACATGCACTCCGAGGATAAGCACCTGGTCGTTCACAAAAATGATAGCTGCCCTTGGCGCATCTGCTTCCAACACTGAAAATAGAGCCTGCAGTCTTTCTTCCTTCTCACACACCTGGGAGTCCCACATGTTGGGCACTCATTACAACTACCTACACGAAACAGTCCACATTCCTCTGCTAGACTGGTGGGACCAGTAAAGAGATGCTGGGATATCAATGAATGGCATAAGCACTAGTCTATGACCAATATACTCGACGGTTCCCAGAGAGTGAGAGAGAGGCATGCCCACAGAACCTGTTCCCAATTGCAGCAAATAACCCACCTTTCCCCCAAGTGCAGTGAAAAAATGCAGAGGCAGGTAGACTCCAACAAAAGACCCAATACAAGCAAAGGAGGACGTTTGGTGTAGACAGGGGCATACCACATAGCGGTGATGAAGAAAGGATGGTATCTTTTCTTCAGGAGAAACATGGATATGTACTATGTTCTCCTGCAAAATGTGAGTTATAAATAATCAAGAGGAAGTTCTGATGACATGGAGGATGATCAAGAATAGATCCTTCCACACAGTATGTAGCCCAAGACTCATCTATGTACTACACCACTCCCACTCTGACCACCAGTTCTCCCCTTTCCTCCATTTCAGAATAGAATCTGTTGTAAGATTTACCCGAGATCTCCATATACCTGCTACTTCCTTGCAATTCATCTTTGTTCATGCCACCAACTATCAGTTTAGTATTGCTTCTAGTTCATTTTGTCACCCTGAATGGAGGACACTCAGTACCAAATGCTAGGCCTCATGGAAAGTGATGGATTGTAGAAGCACCAACCTTGGCCCACTTGTTCTGTATGCAATCTATTAAGAAACGGCGATGCTGAGGAATAGTGGCGCTTGCGAGGATAGTTTGTCTTTCCTGGGGACGAGTGTGCACACTCAGAAGCTTCTGGAGAAGGCCACCTTCCTTTGCAGCGCCAACCATGGCATCCACCTGTCCTGCACAATTCAGTGATTTATTGTTTTAATGATGCACTTTCATGCAAAGTGCTGGCGATACATATGGACACAGAAAGAATGTTCTTGTAAGACGTTGTTTGCTGTAGCCTTGGCCATAGACCCTGCGCCAGATAGACACTAACTTTGTATGGGGCTCACTCCAGTAGTGGAACTTACCTTGGTATAAACGATATCCCGGAGCCTTTTGTGGGTTCACACCCACCAGGTTTGAGAGAGAATATGCTCATAAGACATTTGCCATAGCCTTGTGGCCATAGCCCCCCCGCCCAGTTTGGGCAGAACAAAAGGGAAGAGATACTACCTGGCTCACTCCGGTAGTGTGATATAGACAATCAGTTTGGGTTTTCCAGATATCCTCTACAAAGCCCTTCACGCAAGCATCAACTTGCTGTGTGTGAGCTGCCCAGCAATTAGACCCCAACAGGGCCAGGGCTTTAGGCTCAGCCTCAAATTTTGAAAGTAGGTGACCAGAGGTGCGGGGATAATGTTCTTTATATTCCTGCAGAGGGTCACTCCCTGGTGAGAATATCCCGGACAAAGTATCAGAAAGTGGATATTGTCTTCAGGCTGCCCCCACATCGGGCAATTACAATCTCCTCTGCCCCTCTGCATCTGTTTATTGTTCAAAGGTAGGCTCCTCACCCTGAGTTTAACTATATACGTATATATAGAACCTCCCTGTCCTCTAGGAAGCCTATTGCCATTGGGTGGACTTGATACGGGAGTACATTAATGTCTCTGTGACTAAATGCCGGCCTTGTGACCTCGTGTCCTTGTTTGTTTCGACCTGAAGCGCTTTGCTCCAGGTAAGGTAGTGCATTGGATTTAGTTGGAAAGCTTGGGGCCTTTCCCTCTTTAGAATATGCCTACACGGGCCATTCCCTGCAACTCCCTGGAGTGTGATCTCTGAATGGTAACAAGCGGACCCCTACCGCTTGGGGGCAGCCCCTCCGCCCAATTTGGGCAGTCGTATGCTCTGTATAGCATACTCGGCACTTGGGCTCGGGATCCCAGGATGGACGATGTGTCCTTTAAAACTACATGCTCTAGCTTAGGCTTGGATTTCTTGGCTAATGGTTCCATCTCGAGACTTGATAACAGGGGTACGTTGAAGGTTGCAATGTCCAAAAGTGCTTCTAATAGAGTCCCACATCAATTCAATCTCAAAGAAGTTCGTCCCTTGACTGGCTGGAGAGCGGTCTTAGACATTGGTGATTCAATGGGGCACTCTAGGAAGACAACCAAGGGCAAGGACTTCAACTTGAGAGTTTCTAATCGGTTTGATGCTCTGGATGAGGTTGAATCCAAACAGCCAGAAGGACAAGATGCCCCTAAGTGTACAGAACCTGAACGTCCTGAATCTGAAGGATTTGGTACTCTGAATGGTTTACCAATCCTCAAGGTTTACACAAGACGAACAAATTCTATACACGGGGTAATTGTCCCCAAGCCGTCAGATGGACAATCTGTCCCTAAGTGTGCAGAGCCTGAACGTCGTGTAACTGAAGGATTTGGTACTCTAAATGGTTTACCAATCCTCAAAGTCTACACAAGACGAGCAAAATCTATGCACGGGGTAATTGTCCCCAAGCAGTCTGACGGACAATATGCCCCTAAGTGTGCGGAGCCTGTGCGTCGTGTAACTGAAGGATTTGGTACCCTGAATGGTTTACCAATTCTCAAAGTCTACACAAGACGAGCAAAATCTACACATGGGGTAACTGTCCCCCCTTTGCAGAACGGTTTCCCGTCCAGGAGCAATCACAAGCTACCTAGACGACAAACAATTCACATGCAAAGGGCTGGCTTGCGGCTGGCCACTTTCAACTTCTCAGGGCTTACTAACCAAAGGAAACAACTCGAAGTGGGACAAGTCCTTCGGACTAATGATATTCATATCTGTGCTGGGCAAGAAACATGGGAAACGTCGGATAAACTGGTTGGAGATGTCAATGGTTATAAATGGGCAGGTAGGATGTGTACTCTCAAGGCAGCCTCTGCCAAACGCGGTCAGAAAGGGGTTGGATTCTTTGTCTGTGATTTCTTGTTTGATAATTGTGAAATTATCAACAAGGGTTTGAGGTACGAGCATAGTATCTGGCTAAAACTGAATCTGAAGGGCGGCATGAGTACGAAGGACCTCTTTGTGGGTTGTGTTTACATGCCCACAGAGGGGACCCTTAGTGCTGACGCAGACAAAGCCTTCGAAGATGTAAAGCTGGACTGTGCCTCGTTCCTTGCCAAAGGTCAGGTAGTGCTATTGGGTGACTTCAATGCTCGGGTGGGCAAAGGGCTCCATCAGGACGATATCATTGGGCCTTTTGGTGAGGACGAGCTGAATTCTAATGGCTGACAGTTAATTAACTGTCTGGAAGAGCTTCAGCTTTTGACCTTGAATAACAGGACAAGAGGTGACCAAGTGCAGTGGACTCGTGAGAAATCCCAAACTGGGGAACGTTCCATTGTGGACTATATCATAATGGACAAAAATTTGTTTCCCCAGTGTGCCAATGTGTTGATCGACAGAACTGATATTGGTACCTCTGACCACTTCCTGGTTTGGACTGAGATCAAAAGGTGTTTTCCCAACACCAAGAGATCTGTGAAACGTTCGATTCGGAAGTGGCGCATAGAAAAATTCCATAATGAGGAGGTCAAGGCTGAGTACGTCCAGGCCTTGCAAGAGGCTCTCCCTCATTTTGTCCAATCGCTCCAAGAACTTCAGTCTCGCTCTGACAACGCAAGAAATGAAGTCGAAAGAGCAGTGGACTCTTGGGAGAGTTTCGTTTCCTCCGTGGCTGAAAAGATCATTGGGAGGAAACTAATTGTCTGCGGTAGAGCTGTTAATTGGTGGACCAATGAGATCAAACTCAAGATAGCTGAGAGACGAGCCCTTTATAAAGAGTGCTGCAATTTGAAAACCAACAGAGAATTGTGGGCGAGGTACTACCAGCTCCGTAAAGATATCAATCAGCTTGTTAGGTCTCAGAAGAAATTATACTGGGACAAGTTATACAGTGAAATAAACTCAAACCACCATGGTGGTAATGACAAGAAATTCTGGCTGGCCCTTCAACGTTTGTACAAGCCTAAAAACGGTCAGCAAGTACAAGCGCTGAAGACTACTAAAGGTGCAGTGGTGACTTCATCGGTTGACATTGTCAAAACCTTTGAAAATCACTACATTATCCTTGGCAGAACTTCTAGGTCTAACAGTGAGGGGTCTTCTGCTGAATGGAGGGACACAGTTGGAAAAACTGTTCCTATGATTCACAACAGCCCTGATGAACTGGAGTATATTTCAATGGCTTATAACGCTCCCATTAGTTCTTCTGAGATTGTGGAAGCAATTGAACATTTAAATGGATATAAAGCTGGTGGACCTGATGGTATTGTCAACGAGCTTATCAAGCACGGTGGCGATCCCATGATAGAGGCCCTAGTTCTCCTCTTTAACCTTATCTGGAAGACTGAAATGATCCCCTTTCGCTGGCGACAGGGGGTCATTGTCAATCTATACAAGAAGGGTGACAGAGAAGAACCGGGGAACTACCGTGGCATCACGCTCCTCAATGCTGTTGGCAAGACATTCTGCAGAGTTATAAGTACTCGTCTCGAGGTTGATCTGGAGTCTAGAGGTTGTTTCCACGAAGGCCAAGCTGGCTTTCGGCGAAACAGGGGCTGTGTGGATCATATCTTCACTCTAAGCCAGATTATCCAGGGAAGGAAAAAAGAAGGGAAACCCACTTATGTTTTTTTCCTGGATGTCAAAAAGGCTTATGACACAGTGTGGAGAGATGGCCTATGGTTCCGCCTCTGGTCTTGTGGGATCAAGGGAAAGATGTGGAGAGTTGTCCACAACTTGTATGCTCACACCAAAAGCTGTGTCACTGTTAACGGACAGAAGTCCAACTTCTTTGACATAGACCAAGGTGTAGCTCAAGGATGTACTCTCTCCCCTCTGCTCTTCAATGTTTTTATCAATCAACTCCTCGAGGATGTGGAAAGTGAGGGATTTGGGTTAAGGGTGGGTGATACCACCATACCAGCCCTTATGTTTGCGGATGACTTCGCAGGCATAGGGGAGACTCCAACCAATCTCCAGGAGTTGATTGATTGCGCGAAGAGATACTTTGATCTTTGGGGGCTAGAGGCTAATGTCAGCAAATGTGCAGTGGTAGCATTCAACGACAGAGGAGAGGGAGGAAGTGATCTTAAGTGGCAGTGGGGTAGCCAAGAGATCCCGGTCCTCCCTTCCTACACTTACCTGGGCGTTGAATTTTCCTCCAATTGTAATTGGGATGCACATATCCGGAAAGTTGTTCAAACTGGCAAGGGCAAAGCTCTGGGGCTCACTAAATTTTTCCACTGCAGAGGGGTCAACTCTGAGGTTAAGAAAACCATGCTTTGCCGCGTTATTAGACCTGCCTTGGAGTACGGATCTGCTATATGGGTTGATAACTCCAACCAGGCTAAGTCTCTAGAATCCATTCAAGTGGGGGTGCTTAAGGAGTGTATGTCAGCATGCTACAAAACAGCCAATGTGGCTGTTCGGGGTGAGTTTGGCATTCCGTCCTTAAGCTCCCGACGAGATGAATTCAAGGTCAGATGGTGGGGTCAGCTGCAACATACGCCCAACACCAGATATCCCAAGTTAATTGACTCTATATCTTGGAAACAGGACCGCCCTGTCAAACAGGCTAAGTCCTGGCAGAAGAGAGTAGAAGAGATTCTCAAGGTCCTGGACCTGGATCCGCAAGTCTTGACCCTGCTGGATAAATCTGATTTAGAGGCTGTAGTGTCCGATGCCATGTCTGTTGCCATGAGATTGTCTGATGAAAATGAAGTTAGGCAGAAAACCTCCCTGAACTTGTTTCCAGTCAGTGACATGGGGGAGGACATCTTGGATGACCTCAAGGGTCTACCCACTCTCGGCACTAGACTGAAATTTAAACTCAGGGCAGGAAGCCTACCTTTGAACAGCAAACAGAAGCAGAGAGGAAAGGGAGAGTGCAATTGCCCATTGTGTGGGCAATCTGAAGACAGTATTCATTTTCTGATACACTGTCCGGGGTTCTCTCACCAAAGAGACGCTCTCTTCAACTCTATCAAGGGAATTGTGCCTGTACCCCTGTTTACCAACTTTGAAAGTCTCGAGGCTGAGCCAAAAGCCCAGGCCCTCCTGAGGCCTAGTTTTTGGGCAAATCACACACAGCAGATTGATGCTTGTGTGAAGGGATTTCTAGAGGATATCTGGAAAACCCGGATTAATTCTTTATATGAAGGTAAGTCTTACTACCAACGTCAGCCCCTGACAGAGGTAGGTTCTGTCCCTTTTGTTCCCGCTCAAACTGGGCGCGGGGTCAATGGCCACAAGGCTACGGCAAACAACGTCTTATGAATACAATATATATGTATATATAGAAAGATAGATGAATGTACTGATAAGATGTTTGCCGTAGCCTTTGTATAGACAATGCGCCCAGTTTGGATGGAAAGAGAGAGAGAGAGAGAGAGAGAGAGCACCTCATCAATGACAATGGTGGAGATGGCATTGGTTCGCAAGTGTTTAGTTTCAATCAGCCGACTTATGCTCTCTAATGTACCCACCACAACCTTTGGTGGCTCTGCCTGAACAGATGCAAACAAGAGGGCCAAGATCAATGACATGAAACCATTTGCAACTTCAGGATCTCATCAAAGACTATCAGAAACAAAGTCACAGCCATATGGTGCGAACAACCAAAGCCAAAGTGCCAAAGTGAAACTCGAGCTAGTGACCTAAAAGCTCTAACATACAGCTCCCACTAAGGGTGTACAGGCCAATCTGTCAAAGCAACTTTTACTTCTCTCATAATGGATTGAAATATTCTTAAATTCGACCAATATCAATTAGTAGCTTCGAGTTCACAAGTTGAGACTGAGCTAAGCAATTTCTGATGCACCATGAAAAATGTTGGAATCACTATTGGGATGATGTAATCTGGAACCTTCAGCCAACTTTTCTGGCGGCTGGAAGATCCACCATCCAACAAAGTCATCACTGTGACATTTCCCTTCTCCTTCTTCACCTTGCCTTCCTCTAGAGAACTCCACTCACCTTTCCCCACAAGCATACGTGCCACCCGAGCCACCTGCAAAGACTCACAATAACCAAAACAACCAGTTATATGTTGGACACTGGGTTCCAGTTTGCAGAAATGAGATCCATGCCAGGATAGAAGATCTTACACACACATGCGTGCAGCCTAATTGCAAAATGCCTATTTATGTGTGAAACCAAAACTATAATGGTGTCCAAGTGAAGAAAGTCCAAACACACTCTTTCATTTTGCAGAAATGAGATCCATGCCAGGATAGAAGATCTTACACACACACACACACATGCGTGCAGCCTAATTGCAAAATGCCTATTTATGTGTGAAACCAAAACTATAATGGTGTCCAAGTGAAGAAAGTCCAAACACACTCTTTCATTAACCTGCATTGAATGTGCCATTAGCTTTAACCCATATAATTTTTATGTCCATCCACCTGCTTCCAGTACTGTCTCCCTCTCTCATTTGCCAATCAACGTTACTGTTGATTTTGAAACTGGAATGCATGAGCTATGGAAGTCCCCCACACAGATTGTCACACAACCACTGTGACATCTGCAGAACGCAATGCATAACAGCACCGACTTGTTAATTCATTAGTGTCCAGTACCTGCATGCCCAATTCACGGGTCGGGACAACCACTATAGCTTGCACAGCTGCTCGAGTCGGAACAATCTTGGTGAGAGTGGGAAGGAGGTAAGCCAGTGTCTTCCCAGAACCTGTCTGTATACCATATATGAAACAAGCAAGACAGAAATCATGTATCAAGAAATCCAAACCAGAGCTTCTACAAAGGGCACATCCCTCTTTCACACTAGAACCTTGAAGTTACTACAAGAGTAGCCATTTGATGGACCTCATCCACAAATTGCTCATAGAACAGTTTCCCATGCGCAGTGATTAGAACTTATTTTGCAGTCCAACTTCAGATATAAAGTAACATGTTGAGCTGTCGGGAAATTAAACATTACCTGGGCATGGAGGATGCAGTCTTGACCAGAGAGAATAAGAGGCAAGGCCTCTTGTTGCACTGATGTGGGATATTTGAATCCCACCTCTTCTGCCCTGTAATTCGACTTCAGTCAGCAAGGATACAATTGAAAGCATCTCTTCCCTGACTGCGAAGTCTCAGGTCTTCAACCCAAACTCTTGAGACATGAATCCTTTACACCATGCTCTATGTAGCCTTATGAGGCTATGGCAAACAACGTCTTATGAGTACATTCTATGTAGCCTTATGGCATCAGAGTACCAGATGAAGGGGAAGATATAAAAATGCACTCCCCAGTAGTGAACTTCCTTTGACCGGGTTTTAGTAGCATCCTGACCTCAACTGCATGCGACCATCGATCATCTCCGCTTCACTGCTACCAGCGTCCTATCTGCTAAATTAAGCACTGGTCTGGGTGTCTCAAAACAACATTTATGTCTGGCCAGACGGAAGAACGAGAAAGTTCAAGAAAGATTTACCGTTGCAAAAGGTCTTGGGATACCATGCCTGAGCAAAGCTCCCTCAAAGTGATCCTGTCGTCAGCTGTATCATCATTCGGGGTCCCTTCCTGCATCTCTCCATCTCCATTTTCTGTCTTGATGCTGCTCTCTCTTTCTTCCTCATCTCTCGGTGAAATTGTGGAGATGCCAGAATCACAAAGGGACGACCGTGCTCGCCAAATCAACTGTTTATCGCAATCGGAGCGAGGAAGCTTCAGGGATCTGTACCTTGAGCTATTATTCGGGAACAACGGAAAGAAAGAGAGAGATTTGTCGGTCAGAACGCTTCCCCAGGTCCTCGTCAATGCAGGGAAGTTTACCAAAGCTCGGAGCGGCATGGTCATATTCGAACGAAATGAGGGCAGAGACGCATGTTCTGCCAAAAAGACCTTCGCCCGTAGTTGCGTTAACTGAATGGCACTCGTCTTCCACACACCTGTATGCCCTGCCAATTGTTTCTTCCACAAGCAAGTACCCAGCCTGGGACCGCCTCAACCCGTGGACTCACTCATACCGGTAACAGGTATGAATGAAGGGCAAGAAAGTTGCCTGCTATACCTGTGGCTCCCTTGAGCATTACACCAAATTTTGTACCTATGTAGATCTTGTACCAGGACTCATTGTCCAGTATGAGAGAGACAAGAAAGGAAAAAGGTCTTTAAACGAAGGAGATTGCCTGTACAGGGGCCAGGCGATGACCAAGTCACAAACCCTGTTCAGCAGAAGCCTGTGAGGTCAGCAATATTATCTAGGGAGTTTAAATTGATGCATTGTGCAGCTGATAGAAGAATGAGGAAGGAGCCTGCGTGTGCATACATAGGAATGCTCCAGATTTGACCCAACTTTGCTCATATGGGGCCTAGACTCTGAAGCAGCAAATGATTGATTTCTTCTGGGTAACATCTCTAATTCTTCAAGGGAGATGCGCATGATGTTTGACCTTCTTTCATTCTGATGGTTTTGTTGCAGGAAAATTAGTACATTTCTGTAAGTTTTAGAGAGATTCTGTTTTTGCTGATGCACACCCTGCATACATGTACGCACACTCTCTGGGTGGAGCTGATGGCTTGCATACCTCCTATGGGGATTGAAGATGAAGGGAATAGCTGAAAATATGTGGATATTGACATCTACAGTAGCTCCTCAAACTTATTTCCTCTATTTGCAGCAATCTGTGATCCCTGGCCATAAATGATGCTGTCGAGTGGAATGTCAGTTGTTAGGTGAGAAAACTTAACTCACCAAGTTCATCTCTCAAATGACCATGAACCCCCTTGAGATCCTCACATGACTAGTTAGCTGACGGCACCTGCTGGAATGGGATTGCTTGTTGGCCTTCCTAGGGGACCTCTATTTCAATTGCTCTCGTACACCAAGTGAGCATAGATCAGAATCTACTGCGTTTAATTTCCCGACTGATGACCTAAACTCAGATTGCAAAGACTTGGCTCTTTGACTAAAAGAATATGGACATATTACAACATTCCACCCTCACAGTTCTGCAACGCACTCCCTTTTTGTGCATGTTTTTCTGTCACCAGTAATCCCCGCAAGAGCAAACCCCATCTTGGAAGTGGTGAAAACGATTGGAGTCCCGTACAACAATTGCTCGCCTAACTATCTTTGAGATGAATCTGGTGGCTGTGTGGCAGTCACCACACACACGAAGGTTTTTGATGATACGGAGAGGCATCCCGGGGGATGTGCTGATGAGGCCAAAAGCAATGGCCAGCTTCTCACTGTGGTAGCAAAGAAAAATTTCCTTCTGCTCCTCTTTCACATTATGCAACACAAAGCGCGTCTCAGGCAAGTACCCGGCCTCCTTCATCTGTCCAGACAGTCTCTTCAGCTCAGCATGGATTTCTTTGATTTGCGGGTGCACTTTGTCATCTACAATGAACGTATGCACGCAGTTGTTGACCTCAATGCGACAGTGACCTGGATCCTTTCTGACACCCCGGTCCTTCATCATTTTCCTCACCTTTGCAGTATCATCCCACCTGCCAGCTGCAGCATAGATGTTCGATAGCAGCACATACGTTGCAGCATCCTGTGGATCCCACTGAAGAAGGCACTTTGCTGCACGTTCTGCTACACCCACATTACCATGAATTTTGCTTGCACCAAGCAAGGCTCCCCACACGGCAGCATCTGCTTTCATTGGCATTTTGTTAATGTAGTCTTCTGCGTCATCCAATCGCCCTGCACGGCCAAGAAGGTCTACTATGCAGCCAAAATGCGCCACTGTAGGGGTGAGGCCGTGATCTTGATTCATGGAATTGAAATAGTGACAACCTTCATCCACTAGACCCACATGGCTACATGCAGAGAGAACACTTATAAAGGTAACATTGTCCAGCTTCAAGCCTTTTCTTTGCATTTGTTCAAATAGTTGCAGGGCTTCCATACCACATCCATGCTGAGCGTACCCTGCAAGCATCGCATTCCAAGAGACCACATTTCGTTCAGCCATACGGTCAAACACTTGGCGTGCATCCTTCATGCTCCCGCATTTGGCATACATGTCAGCAAGGGCAGTCTCTAGAACAATGTCTGGAGCAATCCCAGCTTTGATAATGTCTGCATGAACCTCTTTGCCCTTTTCTAGGGCTGCCAGGCCGGCACATGCCTTCAGAATGCAAATGAACGTAACCCTGTCGGGTGTTACCCCTTTCCATATCATTTGCTGGTAAATCTTGACAGCCTCCCAACCACGACCGTGCTGAGCATATCCTGCAATCATTGCACTCCATGACACCACATTGGGCGTCAAGCCTTCCTGTTGCATTTGTTCAAGTAGTTGCAGGGCCTCCCTGCCACACCCACGCTTAGCATATCCTGCAATCATTGCACTCCATGAGACCACGTTTCGTTGTGCCATATTGTCAAACACTTGATGTGCATCTTTCATACTTCCACATTTGGCATACATGTTGACGAGGGAAGTCTCCAGAATGATATCAGGCACTATTTGAGCTTTGATGATGTCACCATGGACCTCTATGCCCTTGTCCAGGGCTGCCAGGTTGGCACACACCTTTAGAATGCAAGTGAATGTGACCTTGTCTGGTGTCACCCCTTCACATATCATTCTCTCATAGATCTCGAAGGCCTCCATATCACGCCCATGCTGGGCATACCCTGCCACAATTATACTCCACGTAAACTTATCTCGTTCAGGCATTCTGTCAAACACTAGGTGTGCATCCACCACACTTCCACACTTGATATACATATTGAGAAGGGTGTTGAGAAGAATGATGTTTGGTTCGACTCCACTTTGAATAATGTGAGTATGCACCTGCTTTCCTTCTGCTAAGCCTCGAATCTTGATGCACTCCTGCAAGAGACAGACATAAGTACTGGAGTCTGCCGAAATGCCTCCTTGGTTCAAAATAATCAGCGCCTCATTCAGTTGTCCTGCCTTACATAGTTTCCTCAAATCCTCAGAGGTTCCAGAAGACTTCATGTTGACTCCCACACCGGGTCCTCTTTCAAAAGCAGTGGTCATGGTGGTGGTGCCTGACTGAAACAACTGTGAGCCCACAAGAAGGTGCACCTCACACTTGACACACTCTAGAGAATGTACTCATAAGACGTTGTTTGCCGTAGCCTTGTGGCCATTGACCCCGTGCTCAGTTTGAGCGATACACAAAGGGACAGAAACTACCTTTGACAGGGGCTGACACCGGTCGTATGACTTACTACACAACTACATCGCTGTCCACAACCACACAACACATGTGCACACCAAACACTAGTCTATCACTAGTCCACCACTAGTGCACCACTAGGCTGTCACTAGACAACCCCTAGTCCACCACTAGGCTGCCACTAGCCACCACTAGTGCAGCCACTAGTCCAACCACTAGGCTGCCACTAGCCACCACTAATGCAGCCACTAATCCACCACTAGGCTGCCACTAGCCATCACTAGTGCAGCCACTAGTCCAACCACTAGGCTGCCACTAGCCACCACTAGTGCAGCCACTAGTCCATCACCTTGATACAGACAATTGATCCGAGTATTCCAGATATCCTCCAGAATTCCCTTTACACAAGCATCAATCTGCTGTGTGTGGTTTGCCCAATAACTAGGTAGAGTATTGATTTGTTAGGGACTAGTCTCTTGACATCTGTCAGGTTCCTGAGATCCTCTTTTCTTAATCAACCCGTGCAATCTAGGTGCCCACTTTCAGAAACATGGGGCGAATGTATGCATCCTAACGCTTGCAGTCAACGTCCTTTGAGAGCAAGCAGACCTCCCACATAGTGGAAAGTCCCATTTACACTAGTCCCAAGACATATATCATAGCTTCCATCCTCCTTTCTATCTCGACTCGTGCAATGTAGGGGCTCCCTTGCCCACCGCTCTTGCCTCCATATGCTTGCAATCACCCCCATATTAAGCAAACATGGCTCCCCCTTTCAATTTTCGAATGTGCCCAAATTTAACCAAAAACACTGACGGCTCCCACATTGAGCTTAGATCGTCACACCCAGCAAAATTGCAGAGCTCTTCAAACCTTACCACTTGTGCCTAAATTAAACAAAACTTAATAAGGGATCCCCCATTCAACAGCAATCCGACATGGCTCCCCTTCAAATTTTCCAAATTAAACACAACATAATGACCCCTCACACATGAACAGTAGCCGACTGCAATGCAATTTTCTTGCCAGAAAACCCCTTGGCACAGAACAAAATGAAGGGAATGTATGCCCAAACACTCCTACATTTTCGGAAAACCCTCAATGCGTATGCAACCTGGCATTCAAAATCAAAACATAGAGTTGAAGATGCCAGTCGATTGGAACGCTCAGACTTCCGTACCTTCTTCAGTCAAGTGAACTACTTTTCTGTGAACGATCCCAGGATAAAGCTGCCACTGTGCTGATATTTCTCCGCCGCATGCTTTGAACACAGATGATTTCTCCATCACTACAGGCCCGCAAAGTGAATGGTATGTATGGCGGCAAGTTTCAACCGCCACATTCATAATGCTTGAGTACAATCCCAAACCACAGACAGGGCAGAAACATATCACGATGCAGCAGCCGCCAGCAGAGCGAGAATCAATGCGCCATGCAAACCTTCCTCCACGCTCCACCACGCGAGACTGCAGCGTCGCCTGCTGCATTGCATGCTTGTGTGAGCTCTGCGTGCTGTAGAGTGAAATAGACGCTCAGAGGGATTTGAGCCCGTGACCTGTCGGTTGGGTTCTTGCCCAGTCCCGACGATTATCGTTCAGTGCGTTCATCGATCATCCGTTGGTTCTTTCTCTCGCAGACCGCGGGCCACTGGGACACGGACACGTGGGAAAGGCTGAGCAGCGTGCGGTGGTTTGTGGGAGGAGAATCGCGAGCGAGACGATCGATCCATGGCGAATGAGAATGAGCATGAGCAGGATTGTGACAAGGATTGTGAGAAAGGGGCGTCTGTGCAGACGGCGGGGGTGCTTGACTCCATGGACGATGATCACTCAGCTGAGGCCGGCCATAGAAGCAAAGATGAAGATGAGGTGACGCTCTGCTCACCCTACGGCTGTGGTTTAACGATATTATTTGTCTGTATGATTGCTGAAACGTGGTGGTAGAACGTGGGGTTTGAGGAACAGTTTGCATCCTCCCCTCGTTTTTTCCATTGGTAAATTGCTCTTCAAATTCGATTTCTGCTGTAACTCAAAAAAATTTCAAAATTGTGAATGTCATCTTCTTTTTTACCTGCCATCCGTTATCGAATTTCGAGTATTAATTCTCATCGCCACTAGAAGATTATGAGTGGATGGAATATTCATGAGGAGAGTGTGAGACTTTACAGGACATAACAGGATTTGAATTCCGACCTAAAATCGTCACCCGTCACTTTCCGTGTCAAACCTCCAGATTGGGAATTTGTGAATGAATAGCGAGGAGCTTGAAGCTGATGTGGTGGTGTCCATTTCACATTCCGTTTCGTAAATATATAATACATTGGCAATGATATGGAAGTCAGGCTCAGTGAATTCATGAATTGCCCCATGAACTAGAGTGTGTACTTCAGATTGTGATCAGCTCCCAACAAGTTTCCAATTCTTTCACATCATGCATGAGCTAGAAAGAAATACCTTAATAGTGGAGTGGTTTTTTAAATGAGGTGATGCTTTTGGAAGGGGCTTGCTTGATGTAATCTGGAAGTATGGACAGACTGGGGGGAGCCTGGTGATGGTAGTTGCCCGAATCCTGCTCTCCTCTCTCTCTTTTCCTTTTGGTCTTTCTTTCTATTTCTTCTCACCGGGCCTTGTTCATTCTCCTCCCTGCCTTCCCTTTCCATTTTGTCTGAACATGTCAGGGTTTTTGATCCAAACGCGCAGGAGGCCCTTGCACGTATGGAGGAAATGAAGAAATCAGCAGAGGCTAAGCGATCCTTGCGCCAAGCTAATTTGGCTCCCGAAAGACCTGGTCTCTCAATTTCTCCCTCTCTTGTGCTTCCCCTGTACGGTTAGGGTGTGTTTTTTTCTTCTTTCCATGTTGTTGTACTGTGTTGCCGTGTCTCTGGACGTACTAAATCTCTTTTTGCCCTCCTTGCTATCTCCACTTGATGTATTCTGAAGTAGGTCTGGGTTTGTCCTATCATGTCGCATGTGCCCTCATGGCCGTTGTCTTTCTTTCTTTCTGTCCTCTTTCTCTGTTTCTGTGTCTTTTTCTGTCCCTATTTATTCCAAGGTAAATCCGATTACGGAGTGTTTGTTCCCTTTTGTTCCGCCCAAACTAGGCACAGGGTCTATGGCCACAAGGCCACAGCAAACAACGTCCCATGAGTACATTCGTTTTTTGTCCCTGCATGTATGTCTATAGTATCGGACTTACCCTAATGTGAGGGAACCCCACCCCAGCTTGGAAAGGATATTGTCCCTACGGAGTCTACTCACAAGGGGAGGTGGTGGCCGATGACTACGGGAAATGGTAACTCTGTTACATTTAGTACACGGTCTCTTACTCTTTTGTTGGGTCCTCATTTCTTTTTTGGAATGAATCTCTATTCACTCGGAGATATGCTTTAGTAGAAGACAGAGCACATCTCAAATATCTTTTGAGGGCTGTATGCTACTTACAGTTGTGTGCAAATGAGGCAGTATTCCAGTTTGGAGGAGCGCATTTCTATTCAGGTAATAAACTGACCTTGTGATCATGTCTTTACCTGGGTGGGGTTCAGATGCTAGCTTTTTCAAAACTCTTGACTCAAGCATCAAACGCAACACAGCTGTGATAAAGAAGCTGAAGCAAGTAAATGAGGAGCAAAGAGAAGGGTTACTGGAGGACTTGCGGGCTGTGAACCTTAGCAAGTTTGTCAGTGAGGCAGTCACTTCAATTTTGGATGCAAAATTGAAAAGCTCTGATATCAATTCAGCTGTACAGGTATTCGTAGTCTATGTTTAGTCTGTGTCTAGTTTGTGGATAGTATTTCGTGATCAGGAAGGTTATGATTGTTTGCTTGGTATTACATGCCACATAGTGTAGAAGAACACGTGGCGTTTCATTTGTCCCCAACCCTCTCTTTCTCACACACACACAGGCACTCGGCTGGCAGGTGGAATTTTTGAGTGATACTGGTGGCATTGATTATTGTAACTGGACTGCATCTCATGACAATCTGAAGTGCTAATTTCCTAATTTAGACCAGCCAGAAATATAATTGATCTTGCAAATGGGATACCAATGTACTGCAAATATTATGACATTCATACAATGGAAAAAAATGAAAACTTAGGCCATTTGTTGAAGGCCCCACTCTCTTTCTTGTATCCTGCTTTCTCTTGTCCCAAAAGCTGCTTGAGGTACTTTACATCACGTTTTGATTCATGATGATTGATAAGATCTGTCTGTGTGTGGAGCCAGGTGTGCTCCCTACTGCACCAAAGATACAAAGACTTTGCTCCCACCCTCCTACAAGGGCTACTCAAGATGTTTTTCCCTGGAAAGACAGGTGATGAGGTTGATGCAGACCGGAGCTCGCGGGCCATGAGAAAGCGCAGCACACTCAGGCTTTTGATGGAGCTCTACTTCTGTGGAGTGTTTGAAGATGCTGGGATTTTTGTTAGCATTATAAAGGATTTGACAAGTAGTGAGCATATGCGGGACAGGGAGACTACTCAAACTAATCTGTCTTTGCTGGTCAGCTTTGCAAGACAGGGCCGGGGTCTCCTTGGCCTTCCCTTCTCTGGGCAAGATTTGCAAGAGGTATGTTTAAACACAAGACAAACGCAGTTTCAATTCTTGAAGCATTTTAAGGGATGTGTATGTCTCTATCTCTCTCTCCTCAAGTCATCCTGGTGTGTGTCGGGACTGAGCCTTGGCTAATTGGTTATAAGATGTGAAAAGGTCTGCAAAGACGAAGCAGAGGTATGCAAAGTTACCAGCCACCTTTTGGAGCCAATCAGATGTTTGTGAAGTTGTTTTTGGTGAAAGCAGTTGGTTGTTGATGTTTATGCAGCTGTATAAGGAGCTCAGTGTGACTGCAGAGCAGAAGAAGCTTCTGCGCAAGCTGTTTCAATCCTACTTTGATGCAGTGGTTGATCTTCTCCAGTCAGACCATGCAGTAAGATTAGTTCATTCCCTCACGGTTGTGGCATCCCTTCCTCCTCGCAAGTACCAGTTTATAGGAACCAAGCAGTAAATTGAGCATTACCGTACTAACTTCTGCATCCCCACAGAGGGGTCAGACCTTCAACATTTCAATGTCACCCACTTACAAACTTTGTCTCTTCCAACGTATGATGCCTTGTATTCTTTTTCAGCTTTTATTTCTCTACACGCCTTGTGGCAGAGGCCGATCTCCTTTCTTGCGAAGGTTTCCAAGGATTTTGTTCTAGTGTTAGCAATCAATAGCAAAAACTTCTCCACCAATGACCGGAGTATGCTGAAAAGTACCTTTCTGATTGCTCTTCTAATCTTTGTTTTATGATCCACGTCCCTAACTCGATTTCGTTTTTTTGCGTTACTTATCCCATTTTTCAAAGAGTTTACATCTGCGTTATAAAAGATGACTATTTCTTGCTATATATATGTGCCGTAAAGGGCCCATCCCCAAAAAAGGGCAGGAGCCGAAAGGTGGTGGCTCTTAGTTTTGCCAGCTGCAGCTGGAGTCCTCTCTCTCTCTCTCTCTCTATGTCCTAGGCTACGGCAAACAACGTCTTATGAGTACAATCTCTCTATGTCCTGCTCAAACTGGGCGCGGGGTCAATGGCCACAAGGCTACGACAAACAACGTCTTATGAGTACATTCTCTCTCACTAGGTGCCATGATCACTAAGTAGGTGTCAACATGAAGATACCTCATATAACTCTGTGCTTTGCTTGAAAAATACACTTTGCTCTTTTTAGAGGGTTGTTCAAGTTTCTTAGAAAATTTTCAGTTTCTTTGAGAAACATGACGTTGCTACTTAGATGCAGGTTATCATGCTCAATGAGAAGCTTGAATGGGTCTGTTTATTGTGATAGGCATTGCGTCAACTGGAACAAGAGAATGCACGCATGCTGAATGCCAAGGGGGAGCTTAGTGAAGACAATGCAGCCGCTTATGAAAAACTGCGCAAGTCCTATGAACATCTCTTCCGCAACATATCATCGTAAGTAGCTTGTACCCAGTGGTTCTTACCTGCTTGCAGCTTGACCCTGTCCCTGTTGTCATGGAGCGGAACAGAGGGAAGTAAAATTGTGTACTGTGCACAGGTTGGCAGAAGCTATGGACTTGCCGACCCCTGTAATGCCTGAAGATGGTCATACTACCCGGGTCACATCAGGAGATGATGGGACATCACTGTCTGTGGGGAAGGAGCCCACTGCACCAGAACCTATTTGGGACGATGAGGACACCCGTTCTTTCTATGAGAGCCTCCCTGATTTACGGTACATGGTTTCCTTCTGCCTCATTGTGCTACAGTTGATTGATGTCTGGAAGAGAGAGTATCGTGAGGCTGGAGCAGCTTGAGAAGGGGGTTTGCTATGTCCACAGGAGGCCACAAGGGCACACTAGACAGTATATTAGACTTGACTTTCCAGCCTTGTGTAGACATTCTGCTCACTGACCTGCAGGGAGGAAGGTAGGGAAGAACTCTACGATTAAAATTGTTGTACTTGGCATCAAATGCTAAGCAATCTTCCATGACTTGCAGAGCATTTGTGCCAGCAGTATTACTAGGAGAAACTGAGCCAAAGACTGGAGAGACTTCACACAAAGCCTCTGATCAAGTGGTAAGTCTCAAGATGCTCGATTTCAACGTCACTCTTTACGTGATCAAGTTTGTTGCTTTCTATGGGTTCTTCTAAAAGACCCTAGAGGTAATCCCTCATGGATTAGTGAAAGAGTGTACTAAGTATACTTCACTTTGGTGGAGCTGTGGCCAAATGCTGTATACTGGTTTTTAGATGCAGAAACCCATAATTGGGTGATTTGTTGCTTTGGTGATCCTGATTGTGTTCTCCACCCCTCACTGCTGTTTACATCAGTTTGTATTAAGAAATTGTGGATGATGACCATGCTATTATTCTGTATCTCCTGTGTGAGAGTTTGGGTGAAACATTTCACAGAGGCATTTCTCTCCTCAAAGAGCTAGGAGACCTCAATGTGTGGAAAAGGACAGATTATGAATCTTTCTGTTGACCATTCCCTGTGAGCATGGCCTATGATGTTCCATTTGAGGAACAGTCCTTGTTACATCCTCCTCCATGATGAAGCAGGTTTTTTTCATACAACAGGGTGTAGTATTTGAGACAGCTGGAAACATACAGAGAGAGTATGTGATGGCAGATACAGTGCCATTGTCTTGATCTGTCAGACATGACTGTGTATTGATCCACCTGTCACCTGTCTATTTACTTTCCATGCAAGTTTTGCATTTCACAATGATCTTCCCTGATGACAGGAGCCTGAACCAGCTCTTGGGACAATCACAGAATCACAAGAGCTAGGGCCAGAGTCAGACAGTCAGATTCTGGATACAGTGGTTGCCATGGCAGAAGAAAAAAGCACCTTTGCACTGGAGAAATCTAGAGAGAAAGACAGAGAAGAAAGGGACCGTGGGAAAGAGGCAGAGAAGGAAAAGTGGAAAGAGAAGGATGGTGAGAAAAAGGGGGAAAAGGAAGTCGAAAAGGAGAAAGTGAAAGGGGCAGAGGGCGCCAGTCTTGACAGTTTGCTGCAACGACTCCCTGGGTGTGTGAGTCGGGACCTAATTGACCAACTAACGGTACAATTTAACGTGACCCCTGTCTCAATACTGATGGGCTGTTCATTCTGCTGCCACTCTTGCAGGGAAGAAAGAAGTGGAAAGGGTCGGGAATGTTGTGCTTTAGTTTAATGCCCTAGTTTGTGATAAGACTTCCTTTCAAGTACAAGCACTCCTTTTGTCAAGTGGGTATTATTTCATTGTCACAGCAGGAGGTATAACTCCAATCAGGCATGCAGGACTGAGTTTCTCAATGTAGTTGGCCGTGCTTTGCCTTTGTACAGGTAGATTTCTGCTATCTGAATTCAAAGAACAGCCGCAAGAAGCTGGTTCGCACTCTGTTTAACGTCCCCCGCACCTCCTTGGAGCTTTTGCCATACTATTCACGGATGGTCGCAACCCTCTCCACTTGTATGAAGGATGTTGCTCCAATGATTCTCCAGTTGCTGGAAGAGGAGTTCAATTTCTTGATGAATAAAAAGGTTTACTCCTTTGGCATTTCCTTGTTTGGTGTTTTGATACGCAAAGTTATAGTAGAATTGTGAGACAGCAAGGGTACGTAGGGACTCAGTCTCCCTCCTTTCTCTGTCCCTCTCTCTCTTCATGTCTTGGGTCCGCCCAAACTGGGCGTGGGGTCTATGGCCACAAGGTTATGGCAAACAACTTCTTATGAGTATATTCTGTTCATGTCTTGTTTGTTTATGTCTGTGCCCTATCTCTGCACCTTTCTTTGAACTCAGTTTCTGGGATTATGATGGGTTGATAATCAGCATCCACGTCCCCGCTATGAAAGTACCTGTGGTGTGACTTAATGGGCATAGTTTGCGTTGTAGGACCAAATGAACATTGAGACCAAGATAAGGAACATCAGGTTTCTTGGAGAGCTTGCTAAGTTCAAGGTGGCCCCGCCTGGCCTGATCTTCAGCTGCTTGAAGGTGGGTAAGCTTAGAAACTGAACTTTCAGGCTTCTTATTGGGCAGAAGTACAGAAAGAGGCGGGAGGATTTATGCAGAATCTGGTCTGAGTTTTCTGGAGATAGATTGATTTGCAGATGCAACTCTGTTGCTGTTTAAATGTAGTAAGTGATGGCTGTCCAGCCCTTTCTACCCCAACAACTGTTTTGGCGTGGAGGTTTACTTGATGTATGTCAAGCTATATGCGCGTATAGCTATATGCGCGTGTTAAGTCACTTGTACTGGTGCTGCAGTCATGTCTAGATGACTTCACACACCACAACATCGATGTTGCATGCAACTTGCTAGAAACATGTGGGCGATTTCTGTATCGGTCCACGGAGACAGCCCTTCGCATGGGCAACATGCTTGAGATCATTATGCGCCTCAAGAATGTCAAGAATCTGGATGCACGTCACAGTACCCTCGTTGAAAATGCATACTATCAGTGTAAGCCGCCTGAGAGATCTGCTCGGGTGTCCAAAGTGCGCCCGCCATTACATCAGGTAAGGCAATTCTCATCTTTGTTTGTCTGCCTGTGTAGCTCATTTTGTCTCTCCTTGTGTTATCACTGTTGCTGTGTTTATCTTGCATCTCCTGGATGAAATGACCTGACACAGAAGTGGGTTCGCCAGTATATTCGGAAGCTTCTGTTCTCAGATCTGGACAAATCTTCCATCGAGCGAGTGTTGCGACAGTTGAGGAAGCTCCCGTGGAGCGAGTGTGAGGCATACACTTTGAAGTGTTTTATGAAGGTCTACAAGGGAAAATATAGCCAAGTGCATCTGATTGCTTCTTTAACAGCTGGGCTGAGCCGCTACCATGATGCCTTTGCAGTTGCTGTTGTTGATGAGGTGATGGCTTGTACCATTCCCCAGTGTTATTTTGAGGCTTCTAAATCTTCTCAGGTTATCTCATGCAGTTCCTAATGTGAGTCTCCGTATGTGTTAGCAGGTTTTGGAAGAAATAAGAACGGGACTGGAGATGAATGAGTATGGAATGCAGCAGCGGCGCATTGCATACATGCGTTTCCTGGGGGAGCTTTACAGTTACCGCCTTATTGACTCCCCTGTTATCTTTGACACCCTCTACCTTATAATTTTCTTTGGCTATGGAACTCCAGAGGTACGTTTGCAACTCTATCATAGGCTCAAGGTCTTCTCTCACAAAGGTGGAATAACTTTGAGTTGGACAGCTATAGGACTCATTGAATTTTCGAACAAGCTTAGAGCTTGAATGTCAGCGAGAGAGAAGAGGATTCTATGTGTGGTGGTAGCATTCTTGTTCTCACACATGCATGGGGCAACATGTCCTTGGAAAATTACTTGTTTTCATTTGGTGAATTGTTTTGGACACAGCAAGAAATGTTGGACCCTCTGGAGGATTGCTTTCGTCTTCGGATGATGATCACACTCCTTGAGACGTGTGGCCAGTTCTTCGACCGAGGCTCGTCCAAACGCCGGCTTGACAGATTTTTGCTCTACTTCCAAAGATATGTGCTGAGCAAAGGCGTGATCCCATTGGATGTTGAGTTCGATCTTCAGGTAGATTGGTATCCTCTTTTATCTGTAAATTGTACTTTCAGGTTGTACTTTTCAGCAGCTCTCCGTGTCTCACAAAGTCTCTGTCTCTGCTTTGTTTCCTGTAAACATCTGTGCTTTCACAGATCCACTAAATACATGCACTTTCCGTCTGGCAGGACCTCTTTGCTGACTTGCGGCCAAAAATGGTGCGCTATGCAACATTTGAGGAAGCAAATCAAGCACTTCTTGAGCTTGAGGAACGTGACCGTAGCTTAGCTGCCTCTGAGAAGGATAGGAATGCGAGACAACAGAATGCAACGCCTCAGGCCAATGGTGAAGTCTTGGGCAACAGTACAGGCTTTGGTGATGGAAGAGAATTGCAGGGCAATGGGGTGACACCTAATGGAACAGCACCTGTTGAGGACAACGGGACAGGGTTGGGTGATGAAGGTGAGAGCGACACGGAGACAGAGAGTGGGAGTATGGAAGCTGATGGCCAAGAAGAAGAGGAAGAACTAGAAGAAGATAAATATGCGGATCATGAAGATGAAGGTATGGGTGCACTATAGAAACAAGCATAATGCCATTTAGATCTATGATCGTTTAAGGTATCCTGTGCCACAAGGTCAAGTTTATAACCACTGGTTGTTGGGTGCTCCTCGATTGCCGCTTGACATGAGTTCGTGTGTCTTTTACATATGTAGTTTTAGCATCTGTAACTTTGATTGTGGTGGGTGAAGGCTAGGAGCATTGTATGCCCATTTAGGTGTGCCACATGTTGCAGTTGTGATCTGTGGTAGATATCAGTAGTGCACGCCTTGGATGTACTAAGAATCCCTTTGATTTGAGCAGACCTAACTGACAGATCTGTTGTGATGTCTAGGCAAGCATGCAGCAGGTCTTCATATTCCCTCCTACTTACCCATGTTGTGGAATACAGGTGATGACGAATTGGATGTGGAGGAGTTAGAAGGGGGGGAAACGGCAGGATCAGAGGAGGAAGAAAAGGTGAAACTCATGCAAAAGAAGGTGATGGAGACAGATCCCGCTGAGGAAGCTGAATTTGAGCGTGAGTTTCGGGCACTCATGCAAGAGAGTATTGATTCACGGAAACTGGAGATGCGATCTCGTCCAACTCTTAATATGATGATACCAATGAATCTTTTTGAGGGGTCGAGGGACCATGGCCGTGGGGGAGGTACTGATATAGAGTCTGGGGATGAGGTGGTAGATGATCAAGGGAGTGGTAATAGTGTGACTTTTCGGGTGCTTGTGAAAAAGGGACATAAGCAACAGACAAAACAACTCCATATACCACGTGATTGCTCTCTTGTCCAAAGCACAAAGCAGAAGGAGGCTGCAGAGCTTGAAGAAAAGCAAGACATCAAGAGGCTAGTACTGGAGTACAATGAGAGGGAGGAAGAGGACCGCGCAGGTGCAACACCGCAACCAATGAACTGGGTGCATCCCTCAGCACCTGGTTCACTGGGTAGAGGACGGGGCGGTTGGGAGGGTGGTGGCCGATTGGGCAATTCCCGGCAAAGGCGTCCTGTTGCTGCTGGCTATGGTCGCAGGCGCTAAGCATATGGCAGGTATTGTTCTCCTCCCCTCACATAAACTTACCTTTCGCATGACTTCTCCACTTTTGTTGTCCCCACAATTTGATTGCTTTGACTGGCGTTATTCGTTTGTGTGTCTTCGTGTTGTGCAATAATTGCCGTGCATTCCACATTTTAGCATGATAACCAAAGTCAGGTTAAATTAAAACGCATCTTTTATCTTCCCATGTTAGGACCATAAAGTTTTAGATCCCATCCTTCCGGTAAGGAAGGGACATATGTGAGTCACCCCTTGTCTTTTGTTCTATTGCACCGGCAGATTGCGGAGCTCAAAACAGGTTTAAACTGGCAGTCACCTTGTGAGGAAGATTGCAGTTGCTACAGGGTGACCTTGGAGCAACAAGTGCTGCTTGCAGTGTCGAGATGCTTGATATCTGGATAGAACCTCTGTTTTGGCGTTCTCTTTCCCAAATCCCATGGTCAGTATTGACTCTTCTATGAGCATAACCAACCCTTTCTTTCTAAATAAGGTGTTGCCCTTACCTGTAATGTTGATGGCTGTTTGATATCTCCTCTTGCTGGATCTGTGCTCATCCCCAACTGAGCTTCCTTTTTGCACCAGTTTTGAGGAAGACTCTTGACTTGTCAGTGTGTGTGTCCAGGCTGATGTTGGAGACTTGTACCATATGAAATAGCCTATATCGACACTCTTGGTGAGGAACTGAGGACTGCCACTTGGTCTACACCATGCTGGTTCAGGAACTGTGATATGGTTCATAAACTTGAAAATCGGCATAGGACTACTCTTTTTGGCTGGGTAAGCCAGTGAGAAGGAAAGTTGTAAAAGATGGACCCTCATTCCAGCACTCTATAGTGAGTTTGCAATTGCGGCAGTTCAGTCGGGTGTGTGCATTAGATGATGATTGTCTGTTGTCAATATATCATCCTTAGCAATGAAGGATGTGTGTTCAATGGACATTGGACATCTTCCTACAAGATCATAAACTCTTATGGCCTGCAGATGTCATTATCCCATTCATATCTAGGGACTCATTCTATGCCCTAGCGTACCAAATCTCTCTGCAACAGATCTTTGTCCCTAGCAATTACCACTACCAAGTTCGTCTACTTGGAGAACTCAGTATTTACACAACCTAGTAAGTCTCAGATTTGAGTGGCTATCATTTGTTAGTGGTGAAACACCATATGTAGGTTTGATTTTGTTTGTATGGTGGTTTAATCTGTTTCATACTCATATACAACAGTCTGCTAATTTGTTAAGCAAATGGTGGCTGCTGCTTGACATGTCTGAACGTATCTTCAAGTCAGGAAAGCAAACTTAACCCTTACTGCCTCGTGTATGGGTTCAAGCTCATTACAACCTTGGTTGCTAGCTGTGCCGGAGGTTAGTATGGATGAAAATCTAGTCGTTTGTATCTGCACCCACCTGAGCGAGCATGCAAAGAGAGGGAAGAAAGGAAGTGAGCACAAGGCTATGGCAGAACAGCCTGGTGGCAATGAAGCATGATATCTCTCTCTTTGCCTCCAGCTCTGCGTTGCCCTGTCGACAACATCTGGGGTTGCACACTGCAGCTTGAGAACGATGCCGCTTGCCCATGCAATTCTTGTCTGTGTAGCCCCCCGATCACCTCGTGGGGTGCTGAAGGATGCTGGGTATGTTCCTGACACAAACTTTGTATTGGATGATGTGGAGGGAGAGCAAAAGGAACTTTCTCTGTGTCACCACAGTGAGAAACTGGCCATTGCTTTTGGCCTGATGAGAATACCCCCCAGGATGCCTATCTGCATGATTAAAAACCTTCACTGGTGTTGAATTGTGGGAATTGTGGAGACTCAGCTACAGGTGGGAGTCAGTGAGGTCATTGCTTGCAGGCAAATGTTGACAGGGAACCTTTAACAACCACAACATCAGTCGCATGCAAGTCCCATTCGGCGGAGCTCAAATCTGCTCTCAAATCTGCTCTTCTCTGCAAGCCACATAGCAAGCACATCCTTCTCAACAGCCTCCGAAACTGGCCACTCCACAACCGACATCCAACAGTATACGTACAATGTTCTTTGATAGTCACTCAATGCGAACCCACCCAAACAATGAGAGATCTTCCAGTGACTTAAGTCTGCCAATCTCAGCTGGCAATGTGGTGATCCTGTATTGGGCCAAGAAGAGATGGCTAAGTTCTTCAATTTGCTGAGCTCGCCAGGTAGTCAAGGCACTTGCAGAGCATGAGGTTGAGCGTGAGAAGTGATTGAACATTAATAAGGTGGTGATGTTCGTGCACCCTACGCCGAAGCGACCCTCCTGCAGATGGATGAATTTATTGTATGGTCCTATAAATCCTGCAGGGTGTTACGTTTCACATAGGCCGCGTGAGTCACTGAACTGCTAGCCTTGTGGCCATAGACCCCAGTGTGGTTTGCGGTCGATCGGAGGGGTGGAGGAGGCCCTGAGAGAGAGAGAGTCCGGGGAGCACCATCGACCGACCGTGATCTTCTGTGAAAGGTTTGAGTGTGTGCATACCTGCTGGGACCCGAAAGATGGTGAAATATACCTGAGCAGGGCGAAGCCAGAGGAAACTTTGGTGGAGGCTCGTAGCGATACTGACGTGAAAATCGTTCGTCAGATTTGGGTATAGGGGCGAAAGAGTAATCGAACCATCTAGCTGGTTCCCTCCGAAGTTTCCCTCAAGATAGCTGGAGCAAGTCAGAGAGAGAGGAGCCAGGGAATGAAAGGGAAGCAGATTAAGCGCCGCCACATCAAGCTGCACATCCGGAAAGGTTGGGGTTCGGTGTTCAAGGCGTCTCTAAACAGCCATGTCAAGCTGCACATCCGGAAAGGGTTCAACCCTTTCCCGATGTGCAGCTTGATGTGGTGGTTTAGAGACGCTTGAAAGAGTTACTTTGGGAGTCAAGTTTAGCCCATAGTTTTAAAGGAATGTTACATCATCGGTATGGGCGGAGAAGGGTGGCTTTGCAAACCAAAAGATGCTGCTGGTCCTAGCAAGTTCATGTTTCTGCCAGCAGTAAGGAGTCAGTTGCAACCTCACTTTCGACAGATGCTAGAAAGTTTTCCCCTTTGCAGTTTGCGGCCTCAAGGTTTCCCAGGACTCGTACAGTTTGGACAAGTTGCCTGAAAGATTGCATCCAACATATAATCCTAGCGTATCCGAACCAAGGATTAAGGACATACCTCACAAGAAATTGTGGCCAGGTCTGCGCCAAGCTAGAGTGTGACATTATCCGCCGACTGTATGTGTGCATTTTTTACCCTTATAGAACTAGCAAAACTCAATGTGTTCTTACTCCCTCTGCTGTTCAGAGGAGCCTCTTTTGCATCCTATGGCTCTGAACTCTTCCCTGTCAGAGTTGTTCCTTCTTCCCCTACCACCCTCTTCTCCTGACTAAAAGAAGAGATCTTGAAGACACCAAATTAAAGTGTTGAAGCAGAGTGTAGGCTTATGACAAATCCACTGCCAAATCCTGCTCAAGAAGGGCTCAAGAGAGCTGTGGCAATTTTCCAGCATTGTTTCTGCACTGTGCTGCTGTGCAAATGATCCCCATCCACAGCTCAAGTCCATAATCACCCCCCCCCCCTTGCTGATTTCTGGGCTATTTTAAACTGAAACACCCCTCCGGAGCACTGTATCAACACCAATTCTTGAGTGCATTCACCCAATGATAAAAATCTGCAGACCGAAGTTTTGAGAAGGTATGATTGTCCTCGAAGAATTTGGAAAAAGCTCAGCAGGTTGGAGGACGCTCTCGAAGTATGAAGCACAAATTTTAAGAGAGATGGTTTCCCTTCTAGGAAGTGGCAGTATTCTCCCAAATGATACCAGTCCAACACTGTTTGTACAATTTTTGGGGTGGCCCACCGAAATAGGTCTCGTCCTTTAAGGGTTAAGGACGCGCTGCAAGAAACGTTACATGATGCATCCAAAGGTGGTGACATGTACATGACTAACTCCATGTAACTTCAAGTCTGTGATTGAACTCTCTTAGTCAGCTCTGAGATTGAAACTTACCTTGCCGAAACCTCTGAATCAGCTGTCATTCAACTCTCTGTGAAGAACCTTAGAGGAACTTTGTCAATCAACTGAGAGTGGATTTCAGTGGTGAAGAAACGTGGAACTCTCAACCAGCTTTGCCAAATCATTTGCACTGAACTTGTAAAACATTGTCGATGTCACCAAAAATTCTGTGATGTATTGCATTTGCAGTGTGGACCCTCCTGTACGATATAAGAAGTATGATGCACTGTGAGGATTGAACGCCTGTTTCAAGATCTTCTCTCAGGCACATGTTTCTGTTAACAAAGAGAGTGCTTGGATTCAGCTTAAAACTAACAAAAGTGTTCCTCTATTGCACCTTGGAAGGCTGACGTTCTTTCTGCACCAATTCTTTCTTTCTTTCTGCAAATGCACCTGAAAAAGTTTTCTCAAAACAGAATAGAGCGTAATATTTGCCGACATTGTCAATGAGATATAGAAACATACAGTTGGTATGTAGTACAATGAACTTCCACTCTCTTTGAATCTCAATATGAGCTGCACTCTTGTCATGCTCTCTCTTTTACCATCGCTCCTACCTCCAACCATGGTGAGGGTCCCTCGTAGAACTGAAAGACAAAACCTAGCGGCACCAAATCACCCCAAGGTGGGGAAGGGCCAAGCCCGTCTAACTACCGTATCCGCCTGTACAGTACTTTCAGCTCAAGCAATTAACAAACCTTCTTTGATTGCTACTTGCCACAATTAGGAAGCTCGACTACTCTAGAGAGACCGTAGAAGAGGATAGTCGCGAAGGAGCTCCCGTTCACTCAGTGTATCATTCTCATGTTGAGGAGTCCAAAGCACCTCCACAGCCTGCCACCACCCAAAACAAGCCTCAGTTGATACCTTGCCTGCAAACTTTCACACATTTCTCCATACCTCTCACCCAATTAGACAATGCAAAGCATGATCTCATGACTCATGATATCTCGATGTGAGTCTGAGAAATCACTACCTCTGAATATTCTACTTAAGTATTGTCTGTTGTCAAGGCTTGCCAAACGACACTCCGTTTCCTCTGAAATATATTTCAGCACAATAGTGGAAAAGAATGGACAGACCTGCATGGAGTCCACTGGTATGGAAGCCAACTTCTTAAGACCCTCCTTCAAATCTGCATTGCTGTTGATTAATGGCAACTCGTACCCTCCTTCAGCAGCCACCAGAATCGTCACCTGTTAAAAGAAACTACTATCATTCCAAGTCCCTTATCTACAACATAGGCATATTGAAACACTCATATTACTTGTATACAGGCTAACATCAGATAACCGAGAGTAAATGATATAAGAAATAGCTGCAGCACTACCACCAGAGTTCCCGTGAAACTCCTGCAAATGACGGGAAAGAGGAAGAAAGAGACCGATTTGACAACCCCTTAGGACAAGCACCTTCCATCAATCTGGTAAAGATAGACATATCTAGTGAGCCAAATGTCTTAAACACATAGTGATTGGACACTTACAACAATGTACTCGTTGTTGAAACGATTGGCCTTGGGTGCTGTCATCATGCGCTTGCGCAAGTTGTTCACATTTATTAATGTTTCCTCGTCAAACTTCCCCCTTTCTTCCAAAGAAAGCTGGTTAAATCGTTCCTCGCCATTATTGATAGAACGCTTCATGTCGGACTGGCAGACACATGAACAACAACACAAATATATTTACTAGTAGTATCCTACAACTTTCCCTCACACCAAATAACACTTCATACGCTTATGTCAAAGCCTAGGAGAGCAACCAGCTTAATGTTTTGGACTTTGTGGCAAGACTGACAATCCATTGTTTAGACTCGGACATATTTTGGTAGCAGAGAAGTAGGCCACCAGAAAATGCCAAAACATCGTGGACAATCCCCTATCATGTAAAGTATGCCCTCTACTGTTCTAAAAGCATTCCCCAAAAAGGTCACACCAGCAAGAATCACCAATTGGTGTGCAGTAGCAGTGGGGATCAACCTAACAAACAGGTACAGGAAAATATGCTGTAAGATTATCCTAGCCAGATTGTTTCCAATCATACCAAAAACAACCCAACAATCCACTCAGAGCAGAAGAAATAGTGGAAGATGGACCACCTAGCCACTGCATGCAATGGGCATCTAGAATCAACCCTCCGCAGTCCTTTACTCCTACACACAGTCCTTGACTAAAGCCAGGATAGGTAAACATACCGACGATACTCCTGAAATGCAGAAATCCGGATGCCGCATCAAGGCTAAACATGTCTCTGCATTCATCCACCATACGTGTTAGTCACACCTAGTCTCTAGAAAAGTGATGGTTCGGTTAAGGGGTAAGAACCTGGTGAGAGTCTAGTACCAAACTGGAAAGGCTGGATTCTGTCACAACTTCAGAGTGAAAAGCTTGGCCCAAGTAAGTACCTCAACATCAATCAGTTCACCGAGAAAGAACACACCTGTGAGGACATAATGAAGGCCTTCTGCTGTCGTTGTATCTGCTTGCTCTGCAATCTGTTCTAAATCCCGTTGGAGTGTGCGAGCCATGCCCAACAACCCCACCTTTTGTCCCAAACCAAGAACCAGTCAGCATCCTCACGCCAAACTTCCAACTACCTTTACATTTCTTGCTACAGAAAATCAGATTGTTGAAGCAATTGATTGAGGTTCATTCAAAATCTTGTGCACAATCAGCCAAACAGCTGGTCAAGAGAGAGAGAGACACAGATGACTACAAACATGTATGTCTCAAGTATCCTTAAGCAAAATGTGTAAGTGTACATGTTGGCTTAGACATGACCAAAAGACTCGCTGGGTAGGAGTACTGCCACCTCTGCAGATTGAAAGGACCCAGCAGTGAGGTGAAAAAGGTATTAGACCAGAAAATGTCACCAAGCAATGAAACAGGGAAATCACAGTACCTGTAATTTCATCACACTGCACTTCCGAGTGCTTGATAGAACTGAGCCATCCTCGTATCGTTCAGATACAAAACCAGAGACAGCTTGTAAAACGATAAATCCCAGTATGATGAGGAAAAAAACGCTGCTGCCGCCTCCCAACCCGACCCCATAGGCAGGGCCGACATATAGCCCGCCGCCCAAACCACCTCCAAAGAAAGGAGATGGAGTTGCATAAGGTACGGAGTACGAAAACCCTGGACTAGGGGCAGAATACGACCGTGGCATTGAGTAGCCCGACGAAGGCGCAGAATATGATTTCGAGGAGGAAAATGAGCCACCACCACCAACTCGTCCCCCAACTCTGCCTCCACCAGCAGCAATTGCCATCTCTGGATTATGCGTCAACAACAAGCTCAGCAATAGAGCTACCATTGCGGGCTTCGGCACCAATTTTACAAACTCTGTAATGGCACGTAATACCGCTTTCGAGAGCTTTGGCCAAATCCCATCCCCTTGGCCAGACTCGGCAGTAGGGGTCCCCGCAGTTCTCTCTCTCTTTGCCACCAGAAATTTCGTCCTCTTTCCATCGCTGCTGGCTCTCAAGGAAGCTGTCCGCTGATGGCACCTCCTAAGCACTTGGTCGCAGCTGGATAACAAAGCAAACGACAAGGACGAACCAAAAAATTGGCTACGGCTCCCGCCTACTGTAGGCACCGCAAGTGGATTCCAGATGGGTTTACGAGCAGCTTGCCCAGATGCAAGCCTGCCAGCTAGAGGACGCAGGCTAACTAATGGCTGGCCACAGACCAGCGCCCCAACGGCCATACCCGGCATCCACCACAATTAACGGATTGCAAGCCTCCCTGCGCCAAATTACTCCAGGCCAATCACAATACCAATTCTTAGTTCCCACGGAAGAGGCCCACTTCAACTACCTGCAATTCAGCTGAGACGGCCTGGTTCTCTCTCCCTATCTCTCTCCTTGCCTCACCAGCACAAAACAAACCAGCTACTACAGCCACAGAGGTGGGCTGGCTGCAACAATTTGAATCTTAGGACAAGCCCAACCTTCTTGAAGAGTGCAGGAGAGTGCGAAGCTCACTGGGGCTGTCTAGGCTGTGCTGGGCAGCACCATCTCCTTCCCCTCCGCCTCCCACGCCCCATTTCCTCGCCACGCTCGCTGCCACCGCTTCTCGCGCACCTTCTGGGAAGGCTTGCACGCGGCCACCCAAGATTTGACCCTTCCCCCTTTCATCCATATTTCATCCATAGACCGTAGCCGTTGTGGCGGGAATGAACTAACGACCTCGTTGACGACGCACGTAGTATCCTCCCTCGATATGAATTTCTGGTCTCTGCGAAGTCACGCGGCACCCGGATCCACAGCGTTCTTCAGGTGAACTGTTTCCTTTCTCCATCAGCGAAGGAGCACTCTATGTAAAGAAGTGAATGCGTTCAGAATTTATTAGGAAGAAAGCCTTCCAGGTTCTGTGAGAGGGCAGAAAAGCTCCTCAAGTGCCCTTGTAAAAAGCTGATAATGCTGCAATGGATGGGAGGATCGAGGCGAAAGATCAAAGAAGTAGGTGGCTAATTCGTGATGTGTTCTCGTCATTTGACTCAATTACCTTGCTTTCTTGTTCTGTCTAACCTCTTTATCTCAGCTCTTTCGTTGTCCTAGTGTTTCTCATGCCTTATTAGTTTGAGCCTGGGCCTGGTCTTTACCGAATCTTGTGTGCGATATTTGGCATGTGATGGCGGACATGAAGACAAAAAAGTCTATATTGAGCAGGTAAGTGGTCCCTCTTCTCGACTCATTCATATTGAGCACCTAAGATGTGATTTTAAGCAGAGATAGAAAGGATGATTTGGAAATCATCTCATGCTGAGCATGCATGCAGTTGAAGACATAACAACTCGACGAAAAGGCAGTAGGGGACATTAAAAGTGACTGTCGTCCATCAACTTGAATCTGCTCTTCGTCTCTCTCAGGCAAAAGCAGTTTTTTCAACAGCGAAAGGAGCAGCAAAGAATTCAGGCTGCAGAAGAGCAGTTAGCAGGGAAGTCTGGAGAGTCCCTGCAGCAAAATCTACTCCCGCGTTCAAGGGACATTACTGGCCTACTGAGTTTATCGGCCATCCTTCCTGGAGGTAAAGTATTACTATGCAGGACAATCCAGTGCTAGGCTCTGTGTTTCAACATCAGATTAACCGCTCTGAACCAGATGGGATAGCACGATAATGTATTGCTGGTACAGTAACATTTTTCACGGAAATGAAATGAAGGTCCTTTGAATAGAGGATTCAAAAAAATTGTGGACGGGTCTTTTTGTTGGTGAGGGGGAGGAAATAGTTCAGTTGCGAGTAGTGTTAGGCCTTAGCTTGCTCCAAACATGAAAAGAGTGTAGGGGATGGGAACCTGTGCTGGGGAATTGCAAACCTGCATCAAAACCTATTCATATCCTTAACAAAAACCTTCTGTCACAACTCCACTCCTGACTTCTAGCCTCCTTTTAACCTCCAGGTTCTAGCTGTGAAATTTGTTACAACTATGACAAATGGTATACCAGGTGGTACTCAGAGAAGTGAACCTCGTACAACATCTGGACTGGAGGATCGTGCTTGTCAAGCGTTACAGGAAAACATCAGATCAACTGAACAGTGGTCTGATGCACCTGGTATTGTCCAAGTGTCTGGTCCTGTGCTGAAAAGGTTCATTCAATTGAAGGCGTCATAGTCATTGTCATTGTTCCATTTTGTCCCGTAAGCTCTACGAGCTTTCCGCGAACGTTATAAAGCACCATTTCATTTCTGTTCTTGCCTCTGTCCTCTAATAGGCTTGATCATTGTCAGTCATTCTGATACATGCACTCTAAGAAGCTTCAATTTGCAGGTCTCCTCAAGTTAGTAAGATTCTGGTGTGTGACGGTGAAAACAGGTATAATGAAAGAGTCTCGGACAAATAACCATCCAAGAACACCAACATGTCTCACACAAGAGTAAGACTTCACACTCAAGTGACTATGCTGTTCATTTTGTTTCCTTCAAGATACTGAGAGGATATTTTGTTTCCTACAGTGTCAATACTCAGTGGACACCTGGGTCTGCTGCTGCAGCAGCATCAGCTCCTCAGGGTGTGGAGAACATTCAATCCCCAGAAAGAGCAAAATGTGTGCTAGGAGAGAAGGCCCAGTATTTAAAAACCACAATCAAGAAAGGTCCAGCAAAGTCAGCTGATCCTCCAAGATGTAATTCGCTCAACTTGATTTGAATCTGGTTGTTGCTTGGATTCACAGCAATTATATTTATGTGTAGGAAACGATTATGCCTTGTGAATGTTGTTGTGACAATCTGTCACCAGGCTTATCTTATGGTTGTGCAGGGTTCAACCTCCTCGACAACTCCAGTGAGGAAAGAAATAGTATTAGCCATGGCAAGAGAAGATCACCTTCTGAGTTGTATGCTGCATTCCCTCTTGAAGGTGAGATTAATTCTATCCTCAACGAGATGGGGGCTGCTAAAATGGAATGAGTATATCAAAATTCCTGTAGGAACTTCTTGGTAGGCATTGACCACATAGTAGTTCTAAAGGCTATTCAGATCAAACTACTTTGTTCAAAGGAGGAAAGGAAACTGAAATGTGATTTAGAAAATTCAAATGTCCCCAAGATTGTTGCCCCATTCCTCGCAACCAGCTGGACAACGAAAAAGACCAGAGAGATCGCTAAAGATTGATAATGGTTGGAGAATATCACGTGGCTTTTGTTCTGGGGCTTGTCTCCAGGAATTGGAAATGTCAACAAGCATACACCAGATCAGATGTTTGCAAGGGTCATCCCTGACGTTATTCCTGACAGGTATTTAGTTTGTTCTGTGAGAGACAATTTTTCAGAGCTGCTACTCTTCCTTAGCCTAACAGCTTGCGCCGATTGTCAGCCTCACAGGTGCACACTCGAAGATGTCTGTTACTGTGGCAGAAGAAAAAGGTCCTATAGTCTCCCACACAGACCATTGTATTACTGCTTCCAGAAGCACTTCGAAACCTTTTCTTATTTGAATTGCATAGCCTGCCAGGTTTTTGTGTTCTCTTGCAGGTACAGAGTGGGTCTAATTAGATACATTGCTTTTGACAGAAAGATATCTCCACTCACCAGAAAGTTCAAAGAGCAAGGAGAACTTACAGGGAGGAAGGAGAAAGGATTGGCAGCAGGAAGTGTTTTGCAGGGGACATATGACACTCCTGCTGATCTGTTTAAGAGTGGAGAGGAGTTGCAGTTCAGTCCATCTAGTCCTATGATTAGAAACTATGTGATTTCTCGAAAGGCTCAGGTGCACCAGGAGAAGATTGATAGAGAGGTAAGAATTGCACAGGCTCTCTCACAACTTATGCAAACATAATATTTCATGCTGCTAGCTGCTTACCCTAGTAAATAGGGATTCCTTAAGAGGGGAGCTTCGTCTGAACAACTAAACATCAGCTCTGAAGCTTGTTCCCATAAAATTTTCCAAAATTCATGTGTAACTACTGTCTGCGAAATATCACCATTAAGGACAATGTGTGGGTGACAATTTGTGTGCAGGCAAGACGGTCCACCCTTTTGAACCACACCGGTATCCATGGTCGGCGACAATCATGCCTTTCGAGTGACTGGCCTGTAGGAAAGGACAGGAAACCCTACTTGTCTCCTCCCTTTGACAATCCCAAACTTTATAACAACAACTTCGGCGTGTCTGAATGTCTGGGGCTTGCTTTCATCGATAATGGCCAACCAATGAAGGAAGAATTGCTTTTCTCACCTGTACTACATAACAGCTGGGATGCCCATGTCTCTCCTGATTTCAAATTCGACTCCAACCTATTGATTCCAAAGGAAGAGTTGGCTCCTCCTAATTTCTTCATGGATGCTACTGAGAAAGTTCGACAAAGTGCCGGAGCTGTACTACATAACAGCTGGGATGCCCATGTCTCTCCTGATTTCAAATTCGACTCCAACCTATTGATTCCAAAGGAAGACTTGGCTCCTCCTACTTTCTTCATGGATGCTACTGAGAAAGTTCGACAAAGTGCCGGAGCTGTACTACATAACAGCTGGGATGCCCATGTCTCTCCTGATTTCAAATTCGACTCCAACCTATTGATTCCAAAGGAAGAGTTCCCAAAGGAAGCCCCTCCTAATTTCTTCATGGATGCTACTGAGAAAGTTCGACAAAGTGCCGGAGCTGCAGACAGCTGGGGCGGCTGTGTATCCCCTGATTGGAAGATACAGTCCGAACTGTTGATTCCTAAAGTCATTTTGCCTACCCCTGATGTCTTCAGGAACACCCATCACTATGTATGTCAGAAAGCTCCAGGCAGCAACCAAAAACCCAAGAACATCAGCTTGTCTCCGGTTAAAGCTATGGATGTGCAAGTAGGTCTTGGGTTCTGCAACATCAATGAAGGAACAGGGTTTTCTCAGGAGAATATTGACATGCAAAGTATATCAGAGTATGAAACAGGACATTCTGTTGCAATATAGGGAACCTGGATTCTTCTGTGTCCTGTTTCCTTGCAAGGTGTCGAGTTCCAAGCAAGTGGTTGAATGCTGTCCCACTGCTCACTTTTCCTTGGGGGTGTTGCATCAGTATTCCAGTCAGCAGAATGTCCTGTTTCATACTCTGATATACTTTGCATGTCAATATTCTCCTGAGAAAACCCTGTTGCAGTATGGGACAGACTACTTCTGAACTGATGGTTAATTGTTGTGCAGGAGGGGTATGAGGTTGACAACCTGCAGAGAATGTTTGAGAGTCCACAACTTCCACAACCCGACTTTTTGCCCCCTCTTGATATGGCAGCTGAAGACTCAACAGTTTCCTTTAATTTCGATTCATTGCGAAGATCTGAGGGGAATCTGTGAGTTGCTTCAGCACACTCTTTAATGCAACACTTTCACAGATTGCTCAGAGAATGAGAAGAATTACTCACAATCATCAAGACCAAGCTGTCCAAAACCAGCATTATTGGTTCCCATTATACCAGCTTTTTGCTTTTCAAGCTCTACGCTGCAGTATAAGCTTAGGTGAATTCAGTCAAACAATCAGTTGAACTTAATATTTTTCCCTGAATTCTGCCTTTGGAAAAAGTGCAACTGATGGCTTCACAATCTGTATTGTTGGCCATGTTGGATAGCCAGAGGTTTTAGCCTCTTAGTCTAACCATCTTTCCCCAGTTTTAAAGCAAAGTAGAGGCTTCTCTCATCTCTATGCTATGCTGATGTGATCCTCACTATTGTTTGACTTTGCCTGCTGTTGTGGTTGGCTCTCTGTAGATACAAGGAGAATGGTCCCAACTCTCCATCAGCTTGCCACACACCTGATTTCTTCAGGAGTGTCAGGAACAACAGGCAAGGTGATAGCCTTCACAAAACTCATTTATTTTTCCTCTGTACTTCTAAACTACATGTGGGGATTGACAACGGAAAGGAAGGTGGTTGAGGTGTTTTTCAAGAATGTCCAGTCGATTGCAGTCAATTGTCGTACAGCACATTCTCCATCTACTGCTGAATGATCACAGGAAAAGGGACTATGAAGAAACTGGAAGCCAATGAGGAAGCTCCAAACTTCTCCATGGACACACTCTTTCATGTTGGTCACTCTGGCATTCCCTCTTCGCCAACTAGGCCCCTCATGTGCAGAGGGTGGACGTTTGGCAACAGGGAATCTCCAACAAACTTAAGTAGTGGAAGGTAAATACATGGCTGGATACGAAAGGGACTTGCTCAAATCCTAACAACAAGCTTGCCAACCCCAGTGTAGCATCCATCTCTACCTGATTCTGACTGCCACTTCTGAGTCTGTGATCATCAAGGAACAATAAGCCATGTCCTGACTTGTTTTAGTTGAGGAGGATATTAGGTATGAGCTGAAACTGAAACATAGTGATTTAGTTGATTACTTTAAATTTCAAAGTTGCCTCAGATGAACATATTGGTCATATTGCCTGTCACGAATCACTTGGTCGTTCCATAGCTGGTATACCATCACCTAAGTGTTTCATGAGCATGTGGCAGTGCAGGCACGTTGGCTTTGATGGTGATTGCAATGCATTCCTATCTTCAAACAACAGTTCAGGTACTTCAAGAAAAAGACTGTAACTCACCAAGCAGCAGCTTGTGGCCCGGTTGAAACAACTGTAGGTGTAACAGCTGGTTCGCGATGTATGTGACATCCCACTCCTTTTCCTTAAGGTCTGTAGAATTTCCAAAATTCACCACAATGAGAGTGCATTGTTGGCAAAGTTGTCTCTGAAATCGCCACATGTTGGCAAGTCTGATACTGAGAAACATACGGAGCTTGTAAACCCTCAAGGGGTATCCCTATAACGTGCAGAGCAAATGTTCAGAGGATTATAACTCATCATTTCTTGGAGTTTCTTTCAGGTGAGAAAAGCAGGATTGCAGATAAAAAGGGGAACCCAAAAAATTGGCACGGATTTGAAGACACGGACTCAGATGTCACAGCCCTTAAAAATCAGGACAATTGCGTAATCGTTTTCTTCCCCACAAGTGAGGACTCCGCAAGTCTGGGAGAGGACACTGCCAGCCTGCCTGATAAGCAAAGGAAAACTCCCAGCAACTTGCTTGAAGCTGCCCAGATACCTAGCAATTCCAACCATGACATGCCATTCTCATCTAATGCAGAACTTCTAACTAGGTACATCATCTGTTGTGAGGATTCCGCTTAAGACACCATCTGAATGCCTGAAATTCTGCAACTATGCTGTACTACCCTCCACCTGTAAGCAAATTGCAAAGAGGCCGAGACCTCTTCAAAGTTGTAGTTAGGCTCCAGCAAGCATGTTTCTGGCTTACTCAAAGCTGTGTGCTTGATGCCTTACAGACCATATAACCAGAACAATATGAAAGGGGCAGCTAATACATACATCTTCAAAGTTTATGGCAGGGATGATCTTTTCCTACTTGAAATTACGAGTTTGTTGCTTTGCAGGAATCCTACTGACCAAAAAGTCAATTTCCATCACCTCTTTCTAGAGGAGTTGCCAGGTGATAGAACTTTCCTCATGAGCTGAGTTTCTCGTTTCTTGATTATAAAGGGGGGAAACTAAAGAGATCAATGTGAAATTAAATTTCTGGAACTGGAATAAAGCTCCAGTCTTTCTTGTTATGGCATGCAACTGCACAATTTGACTTTTGATTGTTCCTATCAGACCCTACCAGAGGCTATAAGTGAGCTCTGCTCTGAGCAGGCCAGAATTGCATGAAGAAGTTTTCATATTCCAACCTCCTTTTTGATCACATGACTTGTGAATAAACAGATCAGGTGGAGAGAACAGGGGACAGCACAACCATGGCACCAATTTATCCACAAACAAACTTGGAAGGAGAAGTCAAGAGAACAGGATCACACTCCCTTGATGCAAAATCTCCACATGGACACACACATTCAGATACATTTGACAGTTTTGATCAAGCCAGGAGAGCGATCTTTAAAATAGAGCAATCTGAAGGACGTCATTGCAGACCTGAACCTCTGCCACACCACAGCATTACCTTATCCAACCTGGACCGTATTCCAGAAAAAATGGCTTACTGCCCAACAGCCATTTCTCATGACAATGGTACCCCCTCCTCTGTGCTGCTGAAGAGTGCTGAAACTGAAGGAATTACAGGTCATGGTTTTCAAACGCCTAAAGCCAGGTACTTGATTTGGTGTAGACTGCTCAATTTTAAAAGTTCAAATCATACATCTTAGTTTTGGAGTAATACCTGCAAACACTGTACAACATGCGTATAAGCCAAGGAAAACCACAGCCATAAAGAAGTATGCAGGTCTCTCAAGGATCTTCCATTTAATGTGACCTCACTTACTGTAAAGCGTACAGTTGGCTCAAACATGTTCCTCAGAGCCATTGGTCAGAATGAACTAACTCATATGCTGCATTTGGCTGCTCTTACAGGACTGTGTTTCAAATGTAAATGTTTGTGGCAGGAAAATCTCTTGCCACCATTCCTCAGCAGATGGTTGGCCTGAAGTGCCAGGTCAGCAAACAAAGAAACACGACTGCACCACGGCTGTCTTAGGCCAGAGGCATAGCCCTGAGACCTCAAAAATTGAGACAAGGGGTGGCAGTTCTTCAATCAGTCCATCTGAACAAGCGAGCATTGCTCCAGAAACAAAAGTCGCAGCAAGTGATGAAGACTTTCCAGGGCACTGGTGTGGAAAACAGCCACTGGGTCAGGATGGAGACCAAGAGTCATGTTCAAACCGCGAGGGAGGTCACTTGCGACGCCGAACCAATAGTATACAAATGGTGCTCGCTAAATTGCGAAGACCCTGTGCATCCAGCCAAGACTGGAAGGAAAATCACCGAGTTCCAACAGGAGAGCCATTTTTAAATCAAGATGCCTCACTTGGATCTGTGGCAAGACATCAGGACCAGAGACCACAGAGTCCAGCAGCGGAAAACAAGCAGAACCAGGACAATTTAAGGTGAAAAACTGGAGTTTGGTAACATCCCAAGGCCATTGCATGTTTGTCCTCCCATTTTGCGTGGATTCAAGAACTATGGATGGAGGGGGGGGTTTGAAGAATGGGTGAGGTGGAGTCGTATTCAGCCAAGAAAGAAAGGTACCTTATTACTAGTCGTGATGCTTGCACGTATTCTAACCGTTGTGCCTGCATGTGCAATAGGGTGGCTACAGATGTCAACTTTATTTCAAGCGGACAAGGATTCACATCTTTGCAAAAGGGTATGATCCTCTGCTTGCTCTTGCTTACCACCATCAGTAGTCTCTCTGCTTCCCCTATCCCAAGCTTGCTTCTTGACCTTGTTTCCTCTCTCTGTCAACAGTTCCTCTCTATTTTTTCCTCCAATTATACCATTCCATGCATATACAAAGCCATTGACATTTGAAGTTAGCAAGGCTAGTCTTTTTCTATGGAAACATGCTGCCAATATGCAAAATGGGCACACTGGTAGATGGTTTGGATGCTCGTCCGTTCCTCGCTGTCTGCTAACCCAACCCACACGCATCTACGTGTTTCTTTCTTCTTTCTTCAACCAATGCTCCACATTGCTGATTACTCTAATAAAAGGGAATGTCTGACCCCAAAGTTGTTCAGTAATCATTGTCATGTTTGGCTTCGAGCTTATCAGGTGACACAGGAGGAAAGAAGAAGCCAACTCAATTGCCTTTCAGTGTACCATTCCCTGAACCACCACAAGACTTGGCTGAAAAAGCAAAACTTGAAACCAAAACGCAAAGCAGTGTTGCGAAGGAAGCCAGGCTCAGATTTGATGACATAGAATCAGCAACAAGCCAGTTACAGAGGCCGAACAGGTATCCAAACTTTCAGTCGAATATAATTTTCTCACACACCTCCCAGGAGCACAAGAAGCAAGAAAGGACCTTGCTGAGTACAACAAATAACGAGGCTAGTCTGCATATGAGAGAGGGGCAAAAAAATGCCGCTGAGCTTTCCCAAGAGGAAAACCAGTCATCTCTATCACCCAGGAATTCTATGCTGCTATCACAAGGGAGCACAGATATGAAGTTTGAATCGCGTGTGATCCTGCAGCCACCTATAACACGCAAAAGACCCTTGGAATTTCCATGCGAGAAGCAGCCTGCAAAGGACAGAAAAGACAACTATGCAGAAAATTCAGCACGCTCTCTGTTCTCTGAACTCAAGCATGACAAGAGGTTACCGCAGATGCTTGCATTCTCTTCGAGCCGTTCTGACACAGGGGCGTCTATGAAGAAGACTGAAGAGGCGTCCAGAGCAACTATGAAGGACAACCGCACACTACCTTGCTCCTCCCAATCCCAGAATCCCACCATCCCTCATGAGGATGTGCAGGGAATTACAAATAATATTCCTCTTACATCTGTCGGCAGCGAGGATCCCTCTGTCCAACTGGATGGAGAGAAGGAGCTTCATAAGGACAAAGAAATCTGCAATGACCTACCTAGAGGAAAGCTTCATGCGAAACGGAAACTGAGTTTCACGGATACACCCAACACTGATAGGAAATTGATTGGTTCGGGCAGACTCACATCACCTGTATGCGATTCAGACTCTGCTAGGAATCAAGGCTCCACACTAAGTGCACATCCAGCCGCGGAACACGAAGCTCCACTGGGAGCATCGGATGAGGTTGCAGTGCCTCACCGGGTCACCGAGATAGAAACTGGAATGGGCTCATCCTGCGATGTGGCCTATGTAAAAATGCTGGAGAGCTATGTGGTGCAGTTGAAACTTCAGAACACGGTGCTGCAGTCAATTGATGGTAAGTGTCTCTGAGCTTGATGGGGGTGACAGAGCCAAACTGATAGAATGTTACACGGTATCTAGGTTTGTGTAGCCATTCCGCACTTTTTCTGATCCTTCATCACTGTCTTCCTTCTCGCTTGCCAATCCTTGATGCAGCACTTTCTGATGCCGACTGATATACCAGTCACTGCAACTTGAGAGAAAACCTTGTAACTAGTGACATCTCTGTTCATCCATAATGAATGAAAAGCCGTCCCATTTTTTTCCTTTCATTCGTTGTTCAACCAATGGATCAATGTTTACATCTGTTTTTGACACATTTTTTTCTTGGCACTAATTGCCATGTTTTCCTTTTTTCTGTTTAAGGTAGGAGACCCGAGCCACAGGGGCCACAAGGGATTGAACCCCAGACCCACATGGCAATGCATAGGATGCCATACCACCAATATCTATTTATTTAGCTATCTTTTTCTCGGATCAATTCGACAATTTGAAAAATAAGCACATCGGCTGGTAGCTCAGCTGGTAAGTGCACGGTGTGTCGCCCGGTGGTTTGGGGTTCAAACCCGCTGCCCCTGCCCCTGCCCCGTGTGTGGGTTTGTTCGTGACGGTATGTCTGGGCGTGGATCGTCCTGTAGGCCTCATGGCCCATAAATGAAAGGGGGTTAATTTTTCCCCCTCCTCAAGGGCCTAAATTGTGGGCTGTCGCTGTTTATAAAAAAAATTTAAAAAAAACTTGAGGCAAAGGGTACCATACCCTGAACCCTGAAGAGAAATAGCAAGGAGAGAACAAGGGTCCATCAGGAGACATACCTACATACCTACCAACAGAACAAGGGAAGCACAGATCATAGAGCAAAGAGACAAGAGCCATCCTTGCTTTCCTAAACACAAAAACAAGCTACCCAGGACAAACATCGGACACGATCGATTTGACCAAATTGAATCCTCTGACCGCGTCTGGTTCTGGTACATTATTCCAAGACTTGCACACCAACTGTTTGCAATTGGCGAGTGTGATCCGTAAAGAGCCTGCCATTGTTTTTCTTTGTATTTTATTGGATCTCCCTCTACCCAAAATTCGCCCCTCTTTACCCCCTAATGGACGAGCCCGTTTTTGGTGGGCCCATTCCAAAACGGAGCATGCGAGGTGTTTGAGGGCATGTTTGACATTTGACAAACATCCATGGGGATGAACCCTATGAAAGTAATCCTACCTACTTCAAGAAAAAATTCAGTTGATTTCAACGTGTCATTATGAAGATTATAACAAAAATGCAACCTGTAAATGTTTATTGTGCTCTAGTTTTGGAGTGAAAAGATGGTTTGACCAAGCAATTGGCCTGGCAAAATGAATTTTCATTGATACAGGCCACCCACATTCTAATTGTCTGGCATGTACAGCACCTTGGGCCAAAATTCCAGAACCAAATTCCAAAACAAAAAAGACCGTCCATTACAATTGACCCCAAATCTGCCTCAAATGTGTCCAAATTTCATCACAAGGTGTAAATTCCTCTGATCATATTTTTCCTTGCGTGGAAACTCACTACCATAAAAAAATTGGAAGCATTCTAACCTATCTACATGCATAGATTTCCATTTGGGCCAATTTCTACTTGAATCCGAATTCCGGGGAACTCATGCCTGAGCCGGCAGAGGATTCCGGCCCAAAAAATCGGGCTACGTCATCGATTTATGGGGAATGCATGACAGGGCCCCAAAACGCAGCACCCGACGAACACCAAGGGAGGCCCTTTCTTTCATCGTGCAAACCTACAAGTAACCAACCGTCCAATTACCAACCGTCTGAGCTCCCTTCCCATGTCACGACTGCCTGCACCACCCCCAACCCAGCAAAAAATCATGCACACCACAAGCACAGAAGGTGTTTCCAGAACTGAGGGGGAGTTGAACCCCCTAATCTGCCCTATCTGTAGACAATCCCCCCCCCCCCCCACCTCTCGCTCCCCTATGCCCAAAAGTGAAAGCCACCCAAAGACCTGCAGTGCCTTCCTCCCACTCCAACGGCGCAATGGCGTGAGTGCGCGAGCGTACGCTCACGCCAGCTGACGAGGCGTGAGCCTGCACCCACGCTGACGTGGCGTGAGTGTCATGTCAGCATGCTGATGTGGCGACAAATGATGACGTGGCACTGTCCGTCATCTGCCATGTCAACATTAACATGCGCCGCCTATAACCAAAGATGGTCCTATGACTGTGGAATTAATGCAGGGAATCTTGCCTAAATAGAATCAAGACTACCATGAGGCCTACAATTGTAGCATCCAACATTGTGCAATTACAAATGCTTATTTCACTTTTACAATTACGAGGACGAGAAAATATCCTCACAAAGTGTGCGCCATAGAGGCTGCCACGGGAAGACCTTCCTCCCTCCTCAAATAACAATGAGAGTTAGGATCATCTTCAAAAGATGATTGTAGTGCATAGCGACAGCAAGACATGTAGACTTCGAACGGTGCAATGACAAATGTGTTTTTAAAAGTTGTCACTCAGTATAGTTGGAGGCCATATCATTGCACCGCCGACGAATTGATGTGAATTACACATTTCAAATCATGGTCGTCCACATACCACATTGCATAGTTGATGTTACCCATGTGTTGTATCCCGCTGCAATAGAGTATCGACCTCGTTGAAACTCATAGTGGCCTGGTGAATGAAGTTGTCACGTTTGGGATCGCAAACCATCCTCTTCAAAAATATGAAATACAAATGTTTGCAGGGTATGAATTTACCTCTCTTGCCCAAACTGGTTGATAGCATATTCACAAAATCAGGACATGTGCAATTGGGGAAATTGGAAACCGTGATGTCATAGGTCCTGTCATGAACAGCAGATGTGGAAGTGATGATTGTGAATACCCGACCATATCCTGGATCGGGTACTTCCGTGGTGCTTCCAACACGAGCTTGGAGCATTCTTGCGGACTCCACTTTGCCAAAGTGTTCAGCGGTTGGAGGGAAACGCCAAACGAGCTTTCCATCTCGTTTGGTTGGCCACAAGTCAGGATTTGCCGGGGGGGACCCGGGAGGACGCAGAAGTAGTAGCACATGCATGGAGTTGGGGTTGTCTCGCAAGGGAAAAGCCTGCCTCCTCCAGCATTTCAATCTCCTGAAATCTGAGATGTGTTCCTACCTTCACGGGCCAAACGGTTGGAGGAGATGGCTTCATCACTACGGAAGGACGCACAGTTCCATGTACATATTTGGCACAATCATCTGCGCAGAACCAGAACTTGTGATTCTTGGCTTTTGGTTGACCATATGGACGCATCAAACCCATGAAAGTCGGAGCAGGTTTTTGGGCACCACCTCTAGATATAGATGAAGTGCACTTCTCGAAATTAGTTGCCCTGATCGCTGTACATTTCACACGAGACCTACACTTGTGCGTTCTATGTGCCAAACGTGGTCGGGGCATGCGGACTCAAGCACATCAAGGGGGTTGTTTCTCTCCTGCACCATTTCAGTGGCACTGTTTGATGCTGGAGCTTACCGTCGTGTTGGAGGTTCCTCCACAATGGAGGTTCTGGACATGGAGCTGTCATGCAGGGGAACACGAGGCTTCGAGAAGTTATCACGGTCTGCCATGTACGAATCGGAATCCAAACCAGGTGGAGTGTTCAATTTCCTCTGACAGGAGCCGAATCTCTCCTCCCCTTCAAGATGTAGAACTCTAGAAACAAGTGGCATTCCCTGGGCATACATGTTCACCGCCCGTGCTATCTTGATTGGATCCCCAGATCTGTTTGCAGCACACAACATCAACTCCCATTTGTCCGCAGGATCAGCTTTGCTTGTGTAGATGGTTCTGAATTTGTTTCACACCATTCATTGTGAGTTGAGACGAGACAGAGTGATGGTCGTTACCGCCGTTCACTATTTGCACATTACTCAGTCAGATTGAATGACATCGTGTAGAAAACTGTGAGGTCCAAGCCTACAGGATCAGAGGGGAAAGGATCTGGAGATGGGGATGAGTCTGGAAAAAGCTCAGAGAATAACGATGAAGCAGATGAATCTGAAGTGCACTACCTTGACAAGGTGAAAGAACTCATGTCATTCCAGAAAGTAAACTCTCAGGAGGTTATAAGGGTCGTATCTGGAGGGCGTCTGGACATCCCTCTATGCCGGATGATATCTATGTCTGTTGTGTGTCCACCTCTTTCCCATGACATAACAAAATTGGAGAGTGATTTCGTGCATGGATACAGACTTGGTGCACAAGTTTTTTATGTGTCACTGACGGATATAAATGGGAAAAGCACATTAGTGTCTCCAGAGATCAGTGATACCTGGGATGAGTGCTGGAAAGATGCTAATGAGGAGTTCGAGCTGGGCCTCATGATGGGAAAGAACACCCAACAATTATGCAACCACATGTTCTACGTCTGGGATGGCAACCACCGATTGCTGGCATGGATGGGATACATTCAGAAACATCATGCGAAAGACAAAGACAAGCATGTTGCTGTGGAAGCAATGGTTTTGGATCCAGGAAACGACATCGCTAGGCTTCTTACAGCTATGCACGACGTGAACAAGTAAGTCATCCTAGAGACTTCATTCCCTCTGTAGTGTCTTGTTAATCCCAAAAAAACAGTGTTAAGGAATGCAATGTTTCCAATGTTTTTGCAGATCGACAGAGAAATCGCACGTGACAACAAGCTTGGTCCACACACTATTTTGAATTCAGAGGATTGGTCTGATGAAGTTGGATGATTTTCGGACAGTACTCCCCCCCAATATAATCAAGAAGTGTGAAACAGGAAGAGCTGCAGGCACTTGGTATTCTTTGACTCGAGAGGCGTTTCTGGAGTACATGTATGCGGTAAGCCCAAGTTTGTACTCAGTTTACTTTTCGAATACATGTTTGTAGTCCCTTCGGTGCTAATCACTATTTGAATCAATGCAGCAAGAACTGGCAGAGGCAGCTGAGAAGGGAAAATCCGAATATTACCGCACTACACCAGAGGAACTAAGGACATCAAAGGGTGTGGAAGCAGCAATAAAAAAGGAGTTTGAAATGCGAAGAACCAAATTGATATCCGCCTTCGGAAAGCAGCTTAGAATAGTAGATCCTGGACTTGGTTCTGAGTTCCTTCAGCAGATCAAATCTCACTATGACAAGCATGTGCATCCGGAGATGCAGCAGGAGAAATTGCACCGGCTGGCCATATCCATGGTCGACCCACAAACAAAAATAAGGTGGCTGGAGATATGGAACTCAGATCAGGCAGTAAAGGACTTGAATCAGTTCCCAAATAGCACCATACAGCCTGGCACAAAGGTGGAAGGAATCAGTGATTTGGTGTTTGATAACTGGCTCCACAAGGCTACATTTTGGAATCAGGTGTGCATTCAAATAAGCCGTTTTCTTTTCTTCAATTATGTGATGAGTATCTTATTTGCAATACTGACAAATATACAATTTGCAGCTGCACTTTTTGGGAAATAATTTGGCTTCATAAGGATTGTAATCATAGATCCAAATTGAATGTCGTTGACGACATTTACTTCTTTGTCTGAGTCATTCTTAAGCGAGAATTTGAATTCACCTAGATTAGGAGCTTAGGGTGTAATTATAATGTCCCTGATTAGAATTGATAATGTCCCTGAATGGCATTGACGACATTCACATCCAGAGTTGTTAAGAGGTCCTCAGAGTTATGTAAGTTTTTGTAATGTCCATAGAGTTTACAGCGAGGGTTCCTCACTCCAGTTTGCTGAATGTCAATGCAGACATTCAGTTGTTCTGCAATGCTTTTGCCTCTTGCGAGAAATCTTGAGGCTTGTTTAGCTGTGTTATCAGAGATCCAAAGTGAATGTCGTTGACGACATTCACTTCTATGTCTGTGTCATTCACTAGCGACAATTTGAATTTACATGGATTAGGAGCTTAGGGTGTATTTATTGGTTCCTTGTTCGGAATTTTGTGAATGGAGTTGACGCCATTCACATCCAGTGTTATTATGAGGTCCTCAGTGTTATGTTCGTTTGGAATGTCCATTGAGTTTTTAGGGAGGGTTCCTTACTCGAGTTTCTGAATGTCGTTGCCGACATTCAGTTTCCATCCAATGATTTTGCCTCTTTTGAGAAATCATTAGGCTTGATTAGCAGTGTATTCACAAATCCAAAGTGAATGTCGTTGACGACATTCACTTCTATGTCTGTGTCATTCCAAAGCGAGAGTTTGCATTCATGTGGATTAGGGTGTATTTGCAGTATCATTGAATGGAATTTTTTGAATGGCGTTGACGACATTCACATCCAGAGCTGTCGCGTGGTCCTGAAAGGTCCTTGGAGCAGTTCTCAGAGCCATTTCATTCCATGTTTTTTTCATTTTGTTCTACTTGCATCTTACTCACTTCGCGCTTTGGTGGGTTGGGATTTATCTCCTGTTTAACAGGTACACGAAATATGTGCTTATGGTAGGAAATCACCTGAGCGGTATTCCCGACTATCTTGACATGTGGTCGGACCCTGCAAACAATCCAACCATGTATACTGCAGGGATATTGAAGGACTGGAGTCCTTCTCACTTCAGAAACTGTGGCTGGTACCTTGACTGCCCACCGGAGCACACGATCTTTCAAGAACAGCACATGAAATATTTGAACAATAATGCTGAGATGCTGGCGCCTCTGACTGACGAGCAGTACCAAAAAAACATAGCAACATTGGCTGCCAAGGAGCCTGATGCTCAGGGAACGCCGCAGAAGGGAAAGAAGGCGGGCCGCAAACCAAAAGACAAGGCTCTTGATGTCATAGCCATCTCACCAGCAAAGCCAAAGGACAAAGACAAGTCCAAAGAGAAGGAAAAGGACAAGGGGAAGGAGAAAGAAAAGGAGATGGAGAGTGGGCAGGACTTCACTGCTGGAAGATATACCCGCACAGTTCAGTGCATGTTCGATGCCAAGCCACACCCTTCCCGTTCTGATTCGGTAGGAGAGAGTAAAATTGTCAATGAGGGTTGGCTGGCGATGATGCAGAGTCGAAAGAGAGGATACACTGGGGTGCCTTCGCCTACCTGGGACAACATAATCTCATTCCTCAATCTGGTGAGAATTCCAGTTTCTTTCCTTTTTCTCTGAAAGTTTCATTGGCAGTATTTCAGTCTGGTTCTTTGAAAACATTCTTCATCGTTCTTAAAATAAACATGTCTGTTGCAGGTGAGCACTGGTCCCACCTTCGTGTGCGGTGTGCAGAAAATATATGCGGCTGACATTGTCATTCTCGACATCCCGGATGGCCAGGTTGTGCCAGAAGTTCTTCCAAAGGGCAAGACGCCAGGCTGGAACAAATTCAAGGGACACTTCTGCTTTTTCAGTCATGTGACAAAGATAGTCGTCGGGCATTGGCATCATACCTGAAGTCTTCAGGGTTTGAAGTTTTGCGCACATGGAATTGTGTGAACAGCCTCTACCTTGTGAAAGGGGGTTTCTCTGGTCAGCCGGTATGCCGTCTCCCTTCTGCTTGTGCTTTCATGATGAGTTTCAATGTTCTCTGCAGCTCCACTCTAGAAGAATCTATCATGATCGTCACCGATCATCACCAATTCGTGATATAAATGATTGTTTTATGCCTGAGTTCTGAATAGCCGATGTACACACTTCCACTATAGATTGTGTTTACCACACTAACCTGCTATCTTTGGCAGATGAGGATGTTCGAGGCGATCTGCCTGCGGAGGATTCGCACCTCAAAGACACTATCCTCCATCCGCAGCTTTGAGATTTCTGACCAGGGTTGTTTCGTCAACCCCCCCTATGAGCCGCATGTCGATGACATTTTGTACAACTTCATGCAGTCCAGTCAGACTCTGAAGAGACCAGATGGCACTCCCTGGAGAGGTGCAAAGGAAAAATCCCCAGCGATCATGCAAATACTGTTGGAGTCATGCAGCCACAACTCTACACGGGTGGTCGATCTTTCTGTGTCCACAGGTTCATTCTCTCCCTTCCGAATTGATTTTCTTTCACCAGTTCCATCTGCTTAAATTCCCCCACCAAACTGTTCATGTCCTCCTGTCTGGTGCAAGAGCAACTTACCATGCATGCAAGGCAGGCGGAAGAAGCCTTTTTGGCATGGAGGGTGATTCTGACCTCTACGACACAGTGCTCCTCCCCCTTTTGTCTGGCTCCACTTCAGGCACACAGACTGATCGGATTCAAATTCGAAATGATGACGATCCCAAAGATAAGCAGGTCGACAACGACTTTTTATGTGAGTAAGTGCTAAACCCCCTTTGGGAGTCATACTCAATTTCTCAATAACATCAAAGTTACAATAATAACTTTTTCAGGCTGTCTTTCAGGAAAGGCAGCGGTGGATCTTCAGGAGATACAGTCATTTGTGGCGAGTCTGTTTTCGACAGCCCCCTTTTCCAATTTTCTGCTTCCTGATTATGTCGAAGCAATGGCACTTCACACGGCCGAGTCCCTATCCCCTGAATTTTTATTGCCCGGCCGTAGGTGTAGCCAGTGTAGATCCGGAGTTCTTAAATACTTAGACTTAGATGCAGAGGAAGCGGGGATACATTGTACTGACTCTGAGTCAGACTGAACTATGTTCTTTTAATATTTTGTTTCATCCTCTTTGGAAAACGTTGAATCCCCTTCCTCCACCGTAGTTGTTCCTTTGGAAAGAAAAATAATCAAAGAATCAACTACCATTTAAATTGCAATATGTATGAATCCATCTCACAAACCTCCCTCACTCTTGTCATATCCATTGTGCTTTCATCTACAGTGTATTCATGCGTGCTCCATTCATGAATGTTTTACTTTGTTCAACATCCATTGTACATTCATCCTCTGTACTCTTTAATCCACCCCACAAACCTACCACACTCATGTCATATACGTTGTGCATTCGTCTAAAGTTTTAGTCATGCATCTTCCTGTCATGAATGTTTTCCATTGCTCAACATCCATTATACATTCATCCATTTGACTCTTATCCATCCCTCATTCATCCATCTACATTCATTTTTCACACTCATCCATCTGTTTATCATCCAACTGTACATTCATCCATCCTTTATTCATCTGTTGCTTTCAGGTGGGAATGACCACTGCCTTTTATTATGTCGTCCAGCTTGTTTCCGCGGTAAAGGGTGCCAATCCGCGGGAATACACTCCACTTCTTCCTGGGCGCGTGGTGACGCGGTCTTCAAGTGTGACGACGTGGAGTGAGCCCCGTGATGTGGCATTGGCGCAAGGTGACGTGGCGTGAGCGCAGTTGCGCTCACGCGCTCATGTGACTAGGCTCACGCCGAGGCATCCCTGCTCCCACTCCCCTGTGCCCAAAAATCGAAGCCACCCAAAGGCTGCCCATAGAGGTGCACTGCTTCCCTCCCTCCGCTCCTCTGTGCCTAAAAATGAAAGCTACCCAAAGGCTGCCCAAAGACTTGCAGTGCCTCCTTCCCTCCCGCTTTCATGTGCCAAAAAATGAAAGCCACCCAGGCTGCCCACAGTGTTGCAGTGCCCCCCTTCTTCTCGCTCCCCTACTGTGCCCAAAATGAAAGCCACCCAAACCAAACCACCGTAAGGCATGCCTTACACACACGCGCGCCCACACAACAAAACGCCAACAGAACACGACATCAGTTTACGCTGGAAATGTCACCCTGATCCATGGCGATGCGCCTCATTCCAACACGCACCAAGGCACAAGTGTTTGCCTTCACATCCAGGGCAATAGTAATGAGTGCGCAGATGACAAACACCACACAACCGCCTCTGCGTTGTGTGAAGGCATTGAGGCACAAATGTGCAAGAACCATCGCCAGTGCCCTCCATGTTGTCTGTGCAGGTCCCTACTGTCAATGCATAAGCCAGCGCCAAATTGAACTCCAAATGGCGCATGGCCCGCCGGCCCATCTTGGTGACATGGGCTGAATGCAAAATATATGCATTCACCATCGTTGTGTCCATTAGGAAGAAGAATAGCCGATGCCACCACTTTTTTGTGCGCAGCTGCAAGTTGTACGCACCTCAAAGCTGGTCTTAGCATATCTACCCCTCACATGTATGTTTGGTACTGCACGTGTGCAGGAACAAATGGCACTGACACTCTCTAGTGTCCCATGAACCATCTTACAGTCATAGGAGAAGAAGACCTACAGGCTAGCCTAGCTGCAGAAGAAAAAAGAAACGCCCCCTTCTTGTCCCACCACAAGCAGCAAGCTGCCTAGAAGCATGCATCTTGTACCATGACTGGCCTTGTTTGGTAGTCCTAGACTTTTTCATGGATAACAAAGAGGGAGGAAGGCCCTTCCTGTTTAGTCTAACTGTGCCAGTGGCCCAAGTGCCAACTTGGGCCAAGTCATAGAGAAGCTGCACCGAGGTGTAGTAATTGTTAGTGACATTTACATGCCCCAAACCATGCAATCCCGCAGCAAGCCTGGTGACAACATCATAACCCTCACCTTTGCCACTTTTTGGCCTTTCACCCTCAAGGCCCCCTGCATTCTTCCCACGGTAGATAGAGAAATCGTACACATAAGAAGTCTCTGAATTAGCCAACGCCCACACCTTTAATATGCCCCACTTGCATGGCTTCTTTGGCATGTACATCCTAATCGCACAATATTTCCCCTTGTAACGGATCATGACCTCGTCCACCGTCAACATCTTATGAAGATTCCACAACGATTTACATCTAACAACTACTTCATCGCAAACCCACCTAAGCTTTCCCAACTTGTCAAAATTGGGACTTGAGCGATCAGAGACCAGAGTGGAATTATCAACTAGGTGCAGGCATCTAAGTATGCCTTCCCACCTGTCTCGGGTCATTACTTTGTGGATGACAGGGCAAGAGAAGAACACCTCAGAGTGTTGCCAGTAACAACGAGTACGGGGCAGCTTCTTCATGCCCATAAATACACACACACCAATCCAAGCCCGCAGTTCTGGAACCTGCAATTCCCTCCAACGACCCTCCACGAGTCCCTGTACCCAACACTTCACACGCATAGCGGTTGGATTCTCTGCAGATCCGCTCGAGTACAAATTGCCTCCAAAACATGTGAAAGAACCAAATAGGATTGGAACCCTTCATGTCAAGGAGGCAGGGCCTAGGTTCTGGGCCACTGAAAGCATCTTTGTCGCTTACAAAATTGATGCCCACTCCTTTTCCCCAGGTACAAGGCTTGAACACGTTGACAAAATCCAGGCTAGGTTCATCACCACCATCACACTCCATGTGAAGATTCTCAATGTCCCAATCAGCCTCGTTTGCCAAGTCCCCCACGTACCCATCATCGTCCCCCAACAAATCATCGAAAGCTGAATGGGCCCCATCGTGCTGGCCAGCAGGAGCCGAAGAAGAAGCACCCACATTCAGGAACACACCCGTGTTGGGATGCGCAATCCCACGAGGGGAATCTGCACCGGCACCTGACTCAAAATTCCACCGTGACAATCAATGGCAAAGGCAGGACCTGCACACAATCTCCCAATTCCAGCATTCTCTCCACGGACGTTACTTCTTCTCCTCACTACACCCTTGGGAGGGGATGTCACATTTGCAAGAATATTTCTTTTTGCACGAGCCATTTCCTTCAGACGCCTGACTGTCGGCATCAGGCCAGACATCTTCTCTCAAAACTAGATTCACAATGTCACTAAAATCCTCTTTGTCTCCTTCATCTCATCTTTCTCTCCAACCAAAAACAAGAGCGATTTGACGCCTAAATAGTAAGCAAAAATTGTGAGGACGTGAGTGATGAGGCCACCGATTCGCAAGTGGCGGTGGAGGCAAGGCTCTACACAAGAACTCAGGACATAGGCAACCTAAGATTACCTTGCACTGCTCCTCAGTGCAATGTTGTTTCCGAATTGCCCAATCTCTTATAACCTCCGCTGCACCTGCAAGCTTGAGTGGAGGTGGTGGTGGCTCAGCTGCATCCAAGGCCTTCCGTTTAGATGCCATCCATTCCCTAACCCCCACACAGATCACCCCAACTCACCCCAATGAGTGCAAGCCTATGTAGAAAACAAGCGACATGAAGATACAGAAATGCAGCAGTACACATGAACACACACAAAAGCAACGTGCATTAGCATCTGTGACGGCAGGCAGTACAAGCAGCAACGCCTCCAAATTGAACCCTAACAGCATCGTGAATGCACAAAAAACAGCAAGATCAAGTTCCAAGGCCATAACTCGCAAAACGGAACAGCTCCAGCTGGTTTCCTGCATGGAAAATATGCGGCTGTGCAGCTCGAGCTGCTCTCATAATGAGCACACATAGAAGGCCCCCCCCCAATCCCCTCCATGCGACAATGGCAAAAACAAGCACAACAAAAATACAAAGCAGTGACAATCGAGAGAAATGCCCGTAAGGAAGGTGTAAGGAAGGTTGGAGACTGTGCACTGGAAGATACCCCGCCGCTCCTGCCACCTGTCGGGCCCTATCATCATCATTATTTTGGGTGCCTGGGTGTGTCCGCACGGGCGGACATGCAGCCCCATGGTGGCACCCATCGCCGGCTTTTGATTGCCCCCTCAACCCTTTAGCCTGCCACATCACTAGGTCACAGGTGTTGGAGGGCCCTGAACCACCCAATTTTGGGTACCCCTGTACACTGAAAAAAAATGGCTAACGGTAGGGCTTTTATTATTTTAGGGTGCCATACAGACAGGCAGGTGCATGACATCAAGGCGCACAACTTTCGTTCGGAAAGTTTTTTCATCCTAGGTCATCCGACGGTTTTACATCGTGGATGATTTCTGACGCGACCCGAAACGGGTCGCGTCGTCCATTAGGGGTTAATAGATGTCCAGGGTTAATAGATGTCCCCTATTTTTAAAAAGTGCATTTGGATGACCAAAAAGCACGATATTTTTTTTTGCCTACATGTGAAGCTCGGTTACTGTCTTTTGATGCCCAAACGAGCTATGGATCATAAATGGACCTCGAAATGGAGTCATCTGGCGCATTACCCAATTCCTTGGAAATCAGTTTGGAATGATGTCTGGAAGAAAAACATATCAACCAAAACATCTTTCTTTCTCTGGAAGCTGATGAACCGTATCCTTCCTGTCTCCTCTGTTTTTGAAAATGACACCATATGCTTGCCTTTCTTCTTCCTTGCAGGTGCCCTAAACAATTGAACATTGTTTTGTTCATTGTCCATTTGCAGCCACGGTCTAGCATCACTTAAGCTCTACTCCAACTGGAACTGTCACATTCAGCTCTCCATTTCCATTGTCTTGCTTAATGTGAAGGATGGGGTGATATTCAGGTCCTATCCGGTTTGGGATGCCTTGTGCGTGCCCTTTTTCTTTGGCACATTTGGAAAGTGAAGTGCTCCTTATTGTTTGACAGAGAAACGGCCCCTTGCATTAGGAATGTGATTTACAGGGTTCACTTAGACATGATGTCTGAAGCTAGAAAAGCGTGGTGTGTGGTGCTTGCAGCTCTTCAAAGATGTGGTGACAGGAGGAGGAATTGACTCCTCTCGTCTTTCGACTCTTCCTGGGGAAATGGAGGCATCTTCTGCATGCGCCTTACATATACAAGAGTGGAATGGCACGACGCCATCCCTGCCTGCTGGGAGCTCTCTTAGTGCCAAGCATTCCCCCACCGACTGTGATGAGCCAGAGGTGAATTGGCGCCACCGCCGCAGCTTGAGGAAGGGGAAACCCAAACTTCAGCTCTCCTTCGATCACCCAAAGCGCAAGCGAGGTAGCTTCTAGGATCTCGTAAATCTCTCATCTCTCTTTGTTTCAGCACTCAGTGGCTTTGGTGCTTCCTTGGTGTTGTTTTATCCTTATCTCTTCTTCTTAATTCTGAGCTTGTTTTAGAGCTTCTCTGCTTCTCTAACCTTCTTCAGGCTCTCTATGTCGTCCTTCTGGTCCTAGCTTCAAAGCTTCTACGCTTTTGTAGCTCTCTTTCAGTTCTATCTTTCACCTGCACTTGGCTCGGAGCGGAGTCTCGTCTATAATCAACCTTCATGGCATGTGCAAGGTTATTTTTTCCTTGATTCATAAAGTTTTTATTTATTTATTGGCTCCTCCCTCGAGAGGAGACCACCCATCAGTGTAAAAGTGGGAGAAGATCCTGACATACCTTCACTAGAAAACACCCAAACATATAAGGAGAAATACCTTCACAAGTTAAGATTGCTCTTGATTAGAGATCATCAAATATGAAGCACCTGCTTATGAAGAAATGTAAAATGGGTGACTGAAAAATGAGAAACGTGATAAGTGTGTTGTCATGGATTAATGTCGGAACCCTAGCTTGGAAACATAAGTTATTAGTCAGTGTAGAAGGGTGATGCCAAGGGCTCCCTCGTCCTCCTCTTGGCCTCGCGAGTGTTTTGCTTCTGCAGCGTGTCCTCTAATCTCTTTATTTGTTTGTTGCATTTTGTGATTACGGATTTCACCTGGCCTATGAGTGTGAGAACATCTGTTGTTTCGAATCTGGAAAGAAACCTCACTTGGGCGTTGTTGCATACGATGGTGTAAGGCGAGGCTAGCGGGGGAGCACGAAACCTCGATATGCACACCACTCCTCGTAGCACACGCTTTGTCTATGCAATACCATGTTGGTTACATAGAAATCAATTAATGGTCACTAGATCATTTCTAATGCATAAGGCAGCTCATGTGTTCAAACATGAGGCGAGGGGGAGGGAAGAGATCCCATCATAACCACTACAGGAAAAGGGGGGGGGTTTGCGACGCCGCGGCGTCGTAAAACAGCCCTTTTCGGGCAGGGGAAAACCCAAATTTGCGACGCCCCGGCGTCGCCAAAAAACGGTCGCAAATTTGCGACCAATGGGGGTTGCAAATAGGTGAAACCACGATTTGCGACGCCGGCGCGGTTTGCGACGTCCGGGCGTTGGAAAGGAGGGAAAAAAAAAAAAAAAAAAAAAAAAAAAAAAAACTACTCTGCAATGTTGAATTAGCACCGTCCGGGGGTCGCAAAGTGTGACGCCCGGACGTCACAATTTAAGGGGGTACATTTGAATTTAGGCGGAAAAATTTGAATTTGAAATTTGAATTTCAAAAACTTGTTGACCATTGACTCCGGTTCTCTCTAATGGCGATATGTTCATTGTTCTACATACATCATGCAATGCAATGCATACTTGAACCTAAGACCTCCACGTTATAATATTTCTAAGACACTACAAACTAATCAACACACCTATGTTACATCTATGTATCACAAAAGCAATCTAAATATATATATACACATATAAAGATTTCCTTCCAGAGCCTTCAAGTTCCTTCTAAGGGGGTCTCTCTTGTGACGCCGGAGAGTTGCAACCTCTACAACCTTAGTACCCAGCCCTAGCCCCAACCCCAGCATCATCGCCGTTGTTGCACCCCCCCCCACCGCCAAACGCCCTAAGCGACGTCTTTGTGATGACCTAAGCTGACCACAACACCATTGCGACCCCTGTGGCGACGCCATTGCGACCCCCTGGCGTCGCAACGTTGGGCGTCCCAGTGCGGGGCGCCCCCATCGACGTTTTTGTGAAGTGAGGATCGCAAAGTCCAAAAAAAGAAAAAAAAGAAAAAAAAAACTCCCACTATGGTGATGCTGTTGCGACGCCCTGGCGTCGCAGAGGCGCTGGGGCGTCCTTAGTGACGTTTTTGCGACACCGAGGCGTCGCAACGTCCCAAAAATAAAAATAAAATATATATATAGTTCCGACGCCTGGGCTTCACAAGAAAAAAAAACCGTCGAAGCGAGGGCCCTTTCCCCCTTCATACCACCTTACAACGGCTAGACGTCGTAATGTGTCGCAGCGGGGGATTGCGACGCCGGGGCATCGCAAACAAACGTCGCGGGCTCGGCATCACAGGCTCAGCGCCGCGCGGGGCATGGGGGCGCGGCTGGCGTCACAAACCCCTCCATTTGCTGTAGTGAACGGCCCTGGTAATGGATGGGATAAGGGTCGTCATCACTGGAGGTTTCACCCACTAGAATATGCAGTTCAGGCAAAAAATTCCCATATGCCTCGTATACATCTGCCTGCGGGACAGGATTGTTCTGTTGTGTGTCCGTGACACTCCAAAAGGATGTGCATAAAGCAGTCCAAAATGAATATTCTCCTTTTGTTTTTTGGGCTGTTGTGTAGTTATGCAAGTTGCAGGTTGGTTGGAGCCAGAAAGAGAGTGAGACAGAGATTCACCATCAAGAATAACCATTTGGATAGAAGTACACATAGGGGTCTCGAGCAAGTATTTAAGGTAAAATTCATAGTATGCGGGCGTCCTCATAGACTGTGAAGTGTTATAATCTTACCTTACAGGAATCATCGTCATGTCATTTGGTTAGGGGGAATGCTAGAACATGAGCGTGGCGCCATGAGCGTGGGCTCACAGCCACGTGGGCTCACAATCACTTTGTCTGTGTCATTTAACGTGGGACCCGATGATTTTCACAATGTCAGCTATTGGGGATTATTGAACGATAATGGGATTTACTGAATTATTTTGTCTGTGTCGTTTTCACATTGCTTTTCATCCCCTAAACAGATGTGGCTTTGTGCTCTTTTTATTGCTCAGCCAAAGCGTGTGGAGAAGGAGGCCCTATAGCCAAGGATGGGACAAGATGGGCATATTTCCGTGGAAACCACTTGGGCGGATATAGAGTCATCAGGATATCAATAGTAGGATATCAACCCGGATATCAATGTATCCGGATCCGGATAAGGCAACTATTTGATATCCGAATATTATTTATATCCGGCGGATACATAAAACGGAGGATCTGGATAGGATCCTACCCGCGGGATATAAAAAAGTTTAATAACCGGATTGTATCCGGATATGTAGCCAAAATACCGGATACAAGAAAATAAAATATTAATATTAATATTAATATTTTATTAGAATTTTAATAATTTAAATTGATTAAATAAAATTTAAATAAAATTACGAGTAAATCTCAATAAAGTTAAATCAGGGCTACAATCCCCCTGTTTAACAAAAAATTATATTTCATGATTATTTATATCCGGATTACTCTATAACCGCCGGATATTAAAATCTAAATATCCCGACTTATTTATATCCGACAGATTTTTAAAAACTTCCACTATACATAACCGGCGGATATTAGAAATGCAAATTATTCTAATATCCGGATCCGCAGGATATATCATTCACTAATTTGTCAAGTATCCGGACCCGGCAGATATTAAAAAAAACTAAGAACCGCCCAACACTGGTTATAAGCCCAATCCACCACTCCCGAGATGGCCAAGTGGAATTATATGTAGAAAGTGAGGACATGCAAGCATGACATATTTGAAATGCAGAATGGCTTCATACATTGAGTTCGACGATATGCGGTCGATCGCACCCACAAATGCCCGGGTGAAACACATATTGAAATGTTCCAATATGGCCTACTTGTAGTACTGAACATTCCTGATAAGTACTAAGACCCCCAAGCTATAGGAACATTATCCCCAAGAGTACAAAGACAAGCACATCAATACGGTAGTAACCAAAAGAGTCTCCACTTCACCGAATCCAAACGTGGCCTGGTGAATGAACTGGTCTATTTGGGGTCGCAGTACATTATCTGCAGATATAGGTAGTAGAGATGCTACAGGGGACCCACTTCCAGGCTCTCGTCCCGAGACTGCCCTCACGCATCTCTGGATATGTAAAAATTTCCCCATTGTAACCTGATATGCTCTGTCGTGAATAACAGACCCTGAAGTGACCAATGTGTACACCCGCCGGGGCTAGGACTTCACCCACCCCTGCATAATTCTTGTTGACTCCATCTTGCAATCGTGATCTGCATCTGAAGGGGCACAACGAACTATTTTCCCATTTCTCTTTGTTGGATGTAAAAGTCTCGCTGTGAAAGTTTCCTTTTGCAAGAGCTTGTTGTTCAATACAGAGGTTGTTTTTTAGTCTGGAAACTGAGTGCATTGATGGACTCAGATTTAGGAGCACATTGAGGGAAGAGAGAAGATGGTGACATGGGAAGAACTGTTGCTTAGCTGCTATTCATTAAGGAGCTCTTTTGTGAGTCTAGAAACTGAGTGCGTTGACGCTCTCAGTTTTAAGATCACCAAGTTTTAAGAGCACCATGGAGAGGGAGAGAGAAGAAAGAGAACTATTTTCTGTTGGAGCTCCTTTACATCTCCTTTATGAGTGAAGAAATTGGGTGCGTTGACACACTCATTTCTATCCAAGGATTTTTATTTTTTATTTTTATTTTTTGGGCTAGAACTGAGTGCGTCAACGCACCCAATTTTTGGGTTGACGATGATGATGAACAGTGGCATATTTCCACAGAAAATAGGTGTTGAACCGCAGTAATAGGCCCTTCATCTTCGACCACTTTGACGCCAGCTGGGCTAGGCTCACATGCTCACGCGGTAAATAGGTCCTCTGTACTTGTGGTGTCCGCCGCGGTTATAGACCCATCAGGTATAGGAACCATTTCTTCTGTAAGTGGGCCCAAGGTGACGTGGCGGAGGTACATTCTGATGTGGCACTGTTGTATGTGGGCTCACACGCTACGCTCACGCTGTAGCGTCGCTGTTTGGTTAGGGTTTGATGCAGAGTATTAGTTCAGACAGTTTTCTCATGTCTACAAAACAATTCCATATCCAGCTCTGTGATTCCAGACAAGAACTATGTGGTGTGTTGGTAATGGGAGTTGTCATTTGGGGGAGCAGCCTAAAGATTTACAATTCACTTGTGGAGAGATATTTGTGTCACAAACACCACTTGGGTACAAATTGGCAAGGGAGTCAAAATGAGTAGATCACTTTGCCTAAACCCACCTGAAGTGTCCATGTAGGAAGGGGCTGTGAAATTTTCAACATGGCTGAAGCCAACATCATTGGTGCCTGAGGAAGACAGCGCCTAGAAGACATATTAAAGTCTCTTCCTACAAAAAGATGTGACAATAGCCATTGTTATGTTATTTCTCCCTTGTTCATATAGTGCAAAGGCAGCCGCTCACGTGCCAGCATTGAACATAGAGGGTAAACCAAGCTTGTTTGGAAAGCGCCGGCTGTATACCTTTGGCTTCTGTATATTTTCAATGATGTCCACTATGCAGAGGTCTTTTCTCTTTCAACTGGAAAGATACCCACTTCGATTCTACGTCAAGATAATTAGTCATATCACTGTAAATAGATAGACGGTGCATGACTTGTCAGATAGGGAGCATGTCGTCACATACGATTGAAAGAAGTTCTACAGACTTTAAACCAAAGAGCCATTTCAGCAGATTCAAGTGCTTATAATATTTTAGTACCTCAAATTTTCAGTATTTCAATATCTCAATCAAGATTTTTAGCAAGTATTTCCGTATTTCAGCCAGATTCTCAACAAGTATTTTAATATTTTAGCTAGTTCGTCAACAAGTATTTCAATATTTCAGTTAGTATTTCAATACCAGCATATCAATATTTTAATAAATAATAAATCTGAAGATCAAGTTGTCATACATTAATAATTTAATTCATTCATCAATAAAGTTCTGCCAGAGCCTTCGTTCCCGGCTTTATAAATAAATAAATAATATTTTTCCTTATGCAGAACATGTTTAAAATAATGATAGTTTGAATATGTGATTGCCTTATTTCAATATAACATTTTAAGGAAACTTGCTACTGAGACTTTTAGGGTGGAGCCATTACGCGACTAGCCGTTTGTTTATTTTTTGCTTATTTTTTTATTACATAAAATGGGACAGTGGCCTCAACTTTATAGATATTGGACACAAATCGTCCGACATTACATAAAGGAAAAAATAACCTCTTAAAGAGTGCCATGAAGGCTAATCAAGGAAGACCTTGCTTCGTAAACCACACATACAAAGGGAAGAGGAAAAAATGGATCTGCTTATGTGAAAGCACAAATGAGCATGATTCTAGAGTAGAAGCAAGATCAAGAAAACTATTTCTAAACGAAGTTACAAACTACCTCTTTTCCTTTTGAGAGGTTCAAAGGATACTAAGCTTTGGACCTACCTTTTCTAATAGACCTACCATGCCTCCAATTGACCTCATGATCCTCACCCTCAACTGGAGAATGTCTCGCACTATGCAAGCTGGCAGTTTGCAAGGATGTCATCATTCCATTGAATTCGAGAATATGATTCTCTTGAACAGACGTGAGCCCCCTTTCCCCAGGTGTTGTCAAATTCCTGGAGAAGAAGCCGCCGTCTTCTTTGGCCACATCCGCAAATAACTTCCCGCAAAACCCGCCATGCATTACGAGCCTCAGACAACATGTCTGAGTGAATTTTGTGCAAAATGGACCCCACCCTAATCAGTTTGCCACCAAAGACTAAGGAACAATGAGCTTTCCAGATATTCCACAACGTGTGGGCTCTGAGAACAGCCCACACAGGGCAAGAAGACCAGAGAGTACCATCAGTAAAATTAAGAAGGATAATAGATGGAACAATAGAAGAGAGAGCTTTCCAGTGGGAATAAAAGGAGAGAACCTTCCACCAAACCCTTTGAGCAATATGACAGAATAAGAAGCAATGTTCCAAGTCTCAGGGATTTGATGATGATAGGAAATGCAGACAGACGGGGGATCGGAAATGTAACTAAACACCGGCAGGATGCGGTTGGTTAACTTCCAAAGGAACCCACTAATCTTGGCTGCATGTTGTTTGATCCAAACATCCTTCCAAATTATCTTCCAGGATGTAGGAGAGTCATGTAGGTGAGACCACTTTCTAGTCCATTTCTGATCCAAAGAGAGCGAAAGGCTTTAGCAAAAAATAGCCCATCTTAATATTATATGCAAAGAAGGGGGAGCGATTGGAGTCAGTCCAGCTCCATTCACTCAGGATCGAAGTGTAATAGAGAGAGCGGGACATTCAGAAACCACATGAGATTGGCATTGGTGTGAGTCCCATCATGGATAACAGGATTTACCTTGCCGGAAGCAAGCCAACAAACCCGAATAGCAAACAACAAACTCTCAGGGAAAGTAAAGAAGAAAGGGGAATGCAGTAGACCGTTCGGAAAACCCTTGAAGGCCCAACCCTGCAGCAAATCTCTCAGCCTGCGAATTGCGAAAATGCAATTTTGGACTGAACTCCCAACCAAGCAGGAAGGCATCGCTAATTAGGAGGATAGAGGTTTAGGGAGATCCAAGAAAAAGGCAGATCTTGAGTGACAGTATCCCAACCAGCTCTAGCACCCCTACAAGTAGATAGATAAAGTTTCTAAAGGGCCACTGTCCCCTTTTCATTAAGAAAAAAGAAAAAAACATTTGGGCGAGAGTAAGGCATTCTAGCATCCTCTCCTATGAGTCGCTACGGATAGTGCTCCACGCCAATACATCATTTCCCAATATTTACTATGATATGTTTCCTATATTGTTTAAACAATATCTTATGAGTCTTCACGCACACAAACCAATACATGATTGAGTGAGCCCCGGACCAGACAATGCTGGCCACAGCCAAACAATGAATTAATTAAAGATAAAATTTCATGTGTAGCTTGGGATGACTCACGATTGGAGGCAACTAGCCTGCTCCACCCAGTGTAAGCCCTAAACAACAACAACAATAAGGAATGCGAAGAGCGATGTGTAATTAGGAGATTTGAAGCCCACAACGGAGTTGTAATGAGAGCAAGAGCTGCTCTCAGCAAAGTGTGTTGGAAAGAGGCACAACGGGTTTGACCAACTTATTATGAGGCCTAGTAATAAGTACTTAGTCGGTAGCAATGTAAGTTATTAGAAGACTTGCGGTGTGCAGCGTGGGTGATACAAGCGAGGGCGTCCATCTCCAACTTGTGCTATGGCGACGTGGCTCACTACTTTCCATGTTTCTATGGCCTACAGGGTTTAGGGTTGAAGGCTCACTTTTATTTGGTGCCAGACAGGGCGGACCCAGCCTTTCATTCCCACACATTCCAGGCTTTGGAGAAACTTTTCGAGTGCAAGAGAGAGAAAGAGAGATAGAGAGAGAGAGGGAAGTACTCATGAGACTTTGTTTGCCGTAGCCTTGTGGCCTCTGTGGAGAGAGAAAGAGAGAGAGAGAGAGAGAGAGAGAGAGAGAGAGAGAGAGAGAGAGGGGGGGGGGGGGAGCGGTGGGGGCTAAAGAAGTTCGAAGGTATAAATAGAGTACAGGGTCCTGATAAGAAGATTCTGCAGCAGGGGAGGGGCTCCGGGTCTGGACCCATGATAGAATATTGTGCATTGGGAGCATCAATCACCCAAATTCATGCACACTCTTGTTTCTCAACCCCCCGGTCTGGTGTGATGCTCAAGGTTTTTTGCTTTCAAGCGCAAAGGCGCCTGCTTTCGAAGCCTGACCTTCGATATGGACAACGTCTTTTCAAGCAAATGGAGTTCTCCCCTCAGCTTTCTAAACTAAACTTTGATGGTGAATTTGTAACGCAACGGGTAAAAGAGAGAGAGTGTGAAGAGACTGCATGAGAAGGCACACTGGATTGTGTAACAGGAACGCACACATTTTGGTTGCAAGCAGTAGCAATTAAATACAAGGAGTGATCGCTAGTGGTCACCTTAACTTCCCTGATATCTCTCCTGATTTATCTGTGTCACCGTTACCATTTCCTAGTTATAGGAATCTTGACATGCTAACTGCTATCAATCAGCCGGGGAGTTTGCATGAGGTGGCATACTGTACCATTTTTAACACTCCCACTCAGTATGATAACCTCTTGCAACCTATCATTCCCATAAAAGTGAATAGCTTCTCCTTAGCCAGAGCCTTGGTAAGAATGTCCGCAACTTGCCGAGTTGTATGGCAGTAGACTAAATTTATATCCGAGCCAACTTTTTCGCGAATGAAATGATAGCGAATGTCGATGTGCTTGGTGCGTGACTGGTGAATTGGGTTCCTTGCCAAGTGAATGCAACCCTGGTTATCAGCAAACAACGTAGTTGGGACAGTCTGTGGGAAACCAATGCCGTTCATAAAACTTCGTAGCCAAAGTGCATGCTTGGTAGCATTGCTCGCAGCAATGTACTCAGCTTCTGTACTCGACAAGGCAACGGTCCGTTGCTTGCTGCTATTCCAACTGATTGCGCCTCCTCCGAGCATAAACACATATCCTGATGTGGATCTTCTGTCATCCACGTTCCCTCCCCAATCGGCATCTGTATAGCCATGATAGTCGTTGATACTTGGACTTCAAGCTCACGGCTACTCCACTGAACTCAATCCCGAAATCGAGTGTTCCTTGTAGGTATTTGTAGACATGCTTGACTGCTGTCCAATGTGCAGGTCCAGGGCTGATCATAAATTGACTCAACACCCTTATTGGATAAGCAAGGTCTGGCCTTGTCAACACCATAGCCCACATCAAACTCCCAACTGCACTTTGGTAAGGAATGTTGATCATCCTAGTCTTTTCTACTGCAGTACTAGGCTGCATGGTAACAGAGAGTTGAAACCTTGGATTGAAAGGTGTAGAAACGGTGTGACACTCACTCAAGTTGAACTCCTTCAACTTTTCAAGTATGTACCTTCTCTGGTGAATGAAGATTCTCCTCTCAATCCTATTTCTGACAATTTGCATGCCTATAAGGTAGTGAGCCTCACCCATGTCAACCATTTTGAAGAGCTCCATAAGCCTCTCTTTGATGACCACCATCTCTGCTTTGTCATCACATAAGAGAAGAAGATCATCGACGTACACAGCTATAATAGCTATATACCGTCCTTCAAGTTGGAAAACACAAGGATCTGAGGTGCTTTGTTTCCAACCCTCTGAGAGAAGACAATTTGCTAGCTTGAGGTACCAAGCCCGAGAACCCTGCTTCAGACCGTACAAGGCCTTTTTCAACAAGCAAAACTTCTCTTCTTTTCCTTCAGCCACAAACCCTGGAGGTTGTTTCATGAAAATTTCTTCCTCTAACTCTCCATTCAAAAATGCAGTATTCACATCAAGTTGATGAACTTCAAGGTCCAAGATTGCAGCAATGGCAAGTAAGGTACGAAGTGTATCAAACCTTACAACTGGGGCAAAAGTCTCAGAGTAATCAATGCCCTCACTTTGCGTGAAGCCTTGTGCCACCAATCTCGCTTTGTATTTTGAGATTTCTCCATCAGTATTCCTTTTTATCTTATAAACCCATTTGCAACCCACAGGATGTCTGCCCTTAGGGAGGTCCTTTAACACCCAAGCTTCATTCTCCTCCAGAGACTCCATTTCCTCTCGCATTGCCATCTCCCACTGTTGTGAACTCCCGCTTTCAACAGCTTCATTGAAGTTGCGAGGCTCTTCTGTGACTGCAACCTTCCCAAGCGCATAGATTCGAGGATCATACACTACCGATGGTTTACGTACTCTCGTAGACTTTCTAAGATGGTCAACATCCTGGATATCTTCTGGGACATGCTCTTCCAAAACTTCACTAGAAGTGTACTCCGGTGTTGCATGTTGCTTTGCACCAGTAGACTTTGCACCGTCCAGTCTTCAACTATCTTCATCTGAAACGATGATTTTGCCTCGTTCCCATCGTCCAATGTGAATGGTCGGGGCATTAGTACACGTTCTCTCTTTTCTTCTTCGGCGCGCACAATGTCTCCCACTTCATCACATATGACGTCCTTGTTGTGGATAATACGCTTGGTGCTAGGATTGTACAAACGGTAGTTTGGAGTCCCCTCATCAAATCCTAGCAAAATGCACTTATCAGCCTTGGAATCAAGTTACCCACGTTGCTCATTGGGCTTTAGGACATAAGCCACACTTCCAAACACCCTGATCCTAGAGACATCTGGCCTTTTTCCACTCCACGCTTCCGCCGGTGTAGCATTTCAAGAGTGATGACATGGGGCTAACGTTCTGGAGATAGTTTGTTGTCAAAATAGCTTCACCCCAAAAAAAATGGTTGAGGTGCTTGTGTTCCAACATAGCTCTCGCCTTCTCCATCAAGGTGCGGTTGAGGCGTTCCGCTAGCCCATTTTGTGCTGGTGAGTCACGACCACTCGTCAAACTTTCAATCCCTGCAGAAGCAAGAAAGCATGCAAATGCTTTTAACTTGTACTCTCCGCCTCCATCTGACATCAGTTTCTTGATTCTCAAGCCTGTTTGGTTCTCCACCAATGTTTTGAACTGCCGAAATTTCTCCAACACTTGGTCTTTGGTCTTTATGAGGTATACGAATGATTTTTTGGACTTCTCATCAGTGAAGGTTACGAAGTACACAGAACCAGAGTGTGTAGCAGTCCTCATTGGACCGCACACATCAGAATGTATAAGCTCTAGCAAGTCTCGAGCGTCTCTCCTTTCTTCATCACTCTTCACTTGTTGTTTGTGAAGTTTTCCTGCCACACATGCGCCACAAAACCCTAGCTCTACCTTTTGGTCCAACTCCAAGCCCGTCACCATTTTCTTCATTAAGTGGAGGTTTTGAAGGCCTAGATGACCTAGCCTGTCATGCCATAACTTTGTCAAACCAGTAGTTGACACATGGGCTTGGATATTAGGCACAGCTTTACATTTCATCTTGTAAAGTCTACCATCCAGTTCTCCTTCCCCAACCAGTTTGACTCCTTTCCAAAGCTGTTAGAGGACTGTCGGGGACTTAGACACTTATACGGGATCTGTAGGGTACCCTTAATTTTTGCACAGACTGAGACCAACAGGAGCCTTAGGGGTGACAGCAGCGCACTGTAGAGGGGGGTTACACAGCCCGGCACAGCCAACACAGCCCGTCACAGTCGTCACAGCCGACACAGCCAACACATCCCGTCACAGTCGTCACAGCCAAAACAGCCAACACAGCCAAAAAGCCGTCACAGTCGTCACAGCAGACACCAGCCAACACAGCCGACACAGCCACACACGCAAGTCACAGCCCGACACAGCCAAACACAGTCGCACAGCCAGTCACAGCCCGTCACAGTTTCACACAGCCAGTCACAGCTTGACACAGCTGTCACGATCATAGGGAACGAAGAGTAGGACAGGGAACGACTGTGGGGAACAACACCTGCGAAGGGAACATGTTAGTTCACAGACGACGGTTAGTGAGGAAACGGTTAGAACCGCGGATAGGAAGATAAAGGGAGAAACGGGGAATTGAGGAACATCATTCGGAGGAGGACTTTTGGTGATAGAGGAGAGGGGATCGGGCAGAGATGAGGAACGGAAGTGAAGATAGAGAGATGATGAGTAGATGCTTGATATATGCAAGGCTGTAATGATATTGTAGAGCAGATTAGAGACACAATGGCTTCGGCCTGATACCTGATAAATCATAATCGGATACTTTTACGATACAATCACACTGTGTAGAGAGATCTGAGTGAAGCTGTGGAATGAATGGATGAGTGATGGAATCCAATAGATTGATAAAGCAAACTGATACTTAATTATCAATGGTAAGATAGCTAAACATGAATACCAAAAGGGAAACAAATAGGAAACACCCCCATGATACACTAGCTGTAGGTCATGACTGATTGTTCTGCGCGGGCTGAGTACTTAGAGATTTCCAACTCTTCTATCTTGGAGTTTCCGCCTCGAATAGCGAAGGGATGGGTGAGTAAAAGCCGCGCGACATTTGGCGACCATACTGGGGACCTGGGACATGAACAACCAGATGTGACAGGCATCTGGTGGGATCATGGTGGTTGGACATTAAAGAATTTGAAGTGAATCAAATTCCCTGTGGAACGAAGGAAGAAAGATTGTCCAAACAATTCTTTCAAAGGTTCTTGGAATTGCCAGACGGTTGTAAAGAAAATATTCTTAAACGAGTGCATGATGCTGATCCAGAATGGGGTCTGGAGAAAGGAGTGATAAAGATTTATCAGGTAGCCTGTAGAGGAAGAGCACGTTGGTTACCAACATTGGTTTATGTGATAGCATTGCTATCCATTAAACGAGTAGAGTTTGAAGGCTGGGAAGAAAGAAAGGTGAATGTTTATACTCATATGCATGAAGAGCTTGTACTGGTAAAGAATTGGATTCCAAAGGATATTTTGTGGATCAAACTCACACCAAGAACAGCTTTTCAGACTTGTTTGCCATATGGTTATATGGTAACGGAGACTTCAAGTATAGCCAAGGGTGCATTGAAGCTTGAAAGAAACCCAGGCATATACGAGAGATATTACAGAAGAGAGTTTTGGTTATTGCCACATTAAAAAGAAATGAAAGACATGGGACATGAGTGATGAAAGAGAAGCTAGACGACAGAGATATTCAGCAAAAAGAGAAAGCTATCTGAAAGCTAATTATCCATATCTTTGGGAGAGAGGAATAGACATAGGGGAATCATCTGGACCTCTCACACCATTAAGATCAAAGAGTGCATCACCTATACCGGAAGAACTAGAGTTGGATGCCACTCCTTCTGTTTCTTTGCAAGAAAGATTAAGGGAATTGGTACAGGAAGAAGATCAATCACGAGGTGAAAGATCTGAGGTACATCCTTGGATAAAAGACTTGACAGAAATCTTTGATAAGAGTTGGCATGGAACACCAAAAGCAGGAACTCCAGTTTCTGAAGCAGAAAGGAAGAAGGAGAGAGGATGTGGCAGAGCCAACGGAGAGTTCAGACTCTCCAACACCATTACAGTTGAGTTACATGAGTGAAGAAGAAACCCAAGGGCAGAACTTGGAGGATGAAAACAGAGAGAAGAAATTAGAAGAGGAAGAATATGAAGAAGTAGACCAACAGCTGAGGTTGAGACTACAACCAGGACATCCCAACCCGTTGGACCTGGATCAAGTGGAGCACTTGGATCACAGGCCAACGAAGGTGTCGGCTCAGGGGGATCAGGCGGGCTGCCTGGATCTGGCTCTGGGGGGACAGGGAGTGTGGGAAGTAGTGCAACTGAAGCTGGGAATACTGTGAATATCGTGGGGCCAGAAGCAAGGAGTGCTCAAGGGCCACCACTTGGTGGAAGATCCACCACAAAAACAACAGGTCCAGAAGGACCAGCACCAGCAAGGGTGCCAGCACCTGTCAGTGGGCAGAAGGTAGGGCCACAGATGGCGTTACAACCAACACGGGCAAAACCACCCTTTCCAATATATTCAGGAAAAGGGGATCCCGATGTACACATTAGCCAATTTGAGCACATGTGTATAGTGAACAATGAGAATGGCGATGATGCCAAGATGAGACTGTTTCCTTGTTCACTTATCAAGAAAGCAAGTGAATGGTATGCAAGATTTCCTGATAATCATTTCCTAACCTGGAATGGCTTGAATACAGCATTTCGAAATAGGTTCAGGACAAGTAAAACTGAGGATGAAGTGTATGGAAGTTTACAACAGCTGAAGCAGAAGAAGCATGAAACTGTTGAAGAGTATATGGAGAAGATGGAATTGATGATGAAAAAGCTGGCTGCAGTACCAGCGCCGGTTTACAGAAGACTTGGTTTGTGAGTGGACTAAGACCAGAGTTGCAAAAGAAAGTGGATATGTTACCCCATAATACAGTGGAGGAGGCATTTGAAACTGCGAACAGAATTGAGCAATTGGGAATGCTCAGGAGAGAGAAAAAAGAAGATGAGGACTCTGAGGATGAGTCAGATGAAGAAGAAGAGCAAGAACTAAAAAGAAAGAGTAAGAGAAAGGAGAAGTTGAAGAGGGATAACTATGAAAAAAAATGGAAGAAATCTTGAAGAAGTATGCCACAGAGGCTGCAACACATTGGAGGAAGGGTGTATGGTGTGCAAAGTGCCAGAATGAAGGCCATACCACCACAGAATGCCACATGAAGGAGAAACACTGTACTATCTGTAAAATGGATAACCATTCTACTGAGAATTGTTACTACAACAGAAGGACAGCTGCAAGAGAACCTAGGCAAGTAAGGGTGCATCAGGTGCAGCCCCAGCCAAGAAGAAACAATGATCAGGACCACTATGGTAGGTCTGGTGGTTATAACAATGGCATGGAAGGGAGAGGTAATTCAAGAGGGAATTACCAAGGAAATTCCAGAGGCAACTATCAGGGTAATCCAAGGGGGAATTACCAGCCCGGGAATCAGGATTATAGAAATAATCCAAGAACAGACCAAGGGCGAGGACCCAATGGTGAAGAGCTATGTTACTATTGTAATCAGCCAGGACATCGCAAGGCAGCCTGTTCATTCTGGATAAGACACCAGAATGAGATGAGAGCTCCTGTGAATGAGGGCCCAGTGGTGGCAGCTCACATGGTTAGGCCATGTGTTGTACCAGAAGTAAGTACAATGATAGTAACAAGAAGTAAAGCCAAACTAATACCTCCAGTAGAAGAGGAAGAAGATGAGACTGGAAGTGGCAATGATATGCCTGAAGATGAAGAGACTTGGAAAGATGAGAAGGAACTGCACAAGGAAGTGGCAGATACTATAAGGGAAATGCAAAAGAGTACTGATATTCCTGTGGCAGATTCCTCTGATTCGGATGGAGAAAAAGAAGGGAGTGAGGAAGAAAGGAAAAAAGAAGATGCAGACATGCAAAGTAATGAAGAGACTTTGGCTGAAGTAATATGTCAGACCAAAGCAGAAATTACCATTGGACAGCTATTAGCTGTGGCACCTTATTGTAGGCACAGGCTGTATCAAGCAATCAATCGAATTGCCCAAGAGACAGGAAACACAGACCTGAACAGCAAGGTGACCAGTTATAATGTGAAGCCGGAAGGGCGAGAACAGTCATGGACTTTGATGATTCTATGCCAGTAATCCAATTGAGAATTGGAAGCACAGAACTAACTGATGTACTGATAGATGGTGGTTCTGGAGTAAATATCATGACAGACCAATTAAGGAAGAAGCTTGGTCTAAGTAACATGAAACCAGCCCCATTTACAGTAACAATGGCAGATCAAAGAAGTGTACAGCCATTGGGATTAATAAGAGGAGTTAAGATACAGATACAGAAAATGATCTTTATGATCACAGTAACTGTATTAAAAATGGATGAAGTCATGGAGGCTTACTCCTTATTATTGGGACGTCCGTGGCTGAAACAGGCCAGGGTATTCCATGACTGGAATTCTCAGTTACTAACCGTGCATAATGGGATACACGAGATACAAATTACCACAAAGAAATCTAGTAGATTACCTGCTACAAGAAGACCTCGAGGAGTCAGAGAGTATGACTGGAGAGGAGGACTGGATGAGGAGCAGGAAGCTACCCTATTTGCTGCACACCCAGAGTGGGAGCAGGTTGCAGAGATGCGGCTGGAAAGCCTAAGTTGTTTGAGAGGTATCTGCTGTGGTGTAGTGACAGCAACACCAACTGAAGAGAGAAGAAACCAGCATTTACCCATCACATTTCTATGAAGAAAGAGAAGGAGAAATAGAAATCCTAGAAGAACCAGCCACTGTGAGCTTACAGGATGAAGTGGTGACTGGTTGGACAATCACAGCTGATGAGCAGGTGAGAGAAGTAAATGTGGGAACTAAAGAGGAACCGAGGATGGTGAAAGTAGGAGCTGATTTGGAGCCGGAATTCTTCGAAGAAGCTAAAAGCTTGTTCATCAAATACAGAGATGTATTTGCTTGGAGCTATGAGGATCTAAAAGGGATACCACCTGAAGTCTGTCAGCATAAGATTGAACTGGAACCAGGGTCAGTACCAATCAAGCAGGCGAGGTATAGAATGAATCCCAACTACGCACAGAAGGTTGGAGAAGAGATAAAGAAGTTGGCTGAGGCTAAGTTTATATACCCAATAGAGTATACAACTTGGTTGTCACCCATTGTTATAGTTCCCAAGAAGAATGGCAAACTAAGAGTATGTGTGAACTATAAGAAGCTGAATGCTTGTACGAAGAAAGATCCTTTCCCTTTGCCATTCACAGAAGCAGTATTAGACACTGTGGCAGGCCATGAGATGTACTCATTCATGGATGGCTTCAGTGGTTATAATCAAGTGCAAGTGGCAGAAGAAGACCAAGGGAAAACAGCTTTCATCACAGACTGGGGGGCTTATGCATACAAAGTCATGCCCTTTGGACTTTGTAATGCACCAGCGACCTTTCAGAGAGTGATAAGTGTGAATCTTTTCATGAGATGGATGATTTCATGCAGGTATTCTTGGATGATTTCAGTGTGTACAGCTCTAAGAATGAGCACTTGCATAAATTGGAGTTATGTTTGGCCAGATGCAGGATGAGAGGTCTGGGCCTGAATCCAGAGAAGTGTACTTTCTGTGTGAACTCAGGGGTGCTTCTGGGACACATTGTGTGTAAGAAGGGACTCCTTGTGGATCCCAGAAAGACAGAGTCCATTAAAGCCTCTCCACCACCAGTGAATGTTAAAAGTCTACGGAGATTCCTTGGGCAAACCAGTTATTACAGGAAGATTTGTCAAAAGGTATGCACAAATAGCAGCACCATTGAGCAAACTACTGAAGAAAGATGCAGTGTTTGCCTGGACAGCTGAATGTCAACAGGCATTTGAGGAACTTACACTGTCAGTAACAACTACACCTGTGCTGATTAACCCTCACTGGCATGTAGTATTCCATGTTCACTGCGATGCATCAGGAGAAGCGTTGGGAGCGGTGTTAGCCCAGAATGTTACAGGGAATATAGATTCACCTGTGTACTATGCTAGCCGGTTGATGAACAGTGCTGAGAGGAACTATAGCACAACAAAGAAAGAGAAGCATTGGCAATGATCTATGCAGTGAAGAAATTCAGGCATTACCTGTTGGCAAGAAGTTTATGTTCTATGTGGATCACCAGGCTCTGATATACCTGGTAAACAAACCTCTGATAAGCGGAAGAATAGCAAGATGGTTAATAATCTTGCATGAGTTTGAGTTCGAGGTTATTTACAAGCCTGGCCGTTTGCATCTTGTGGCAGATCATTTGTCACGACTAACAACAGGAGAGGCCGCCACAGGAGTGGACGATCAGTTACCTGATGCGAGTTTATTTGTAATGGAGGTGCAAGGAAGTGCAGATGAATGGTTAGATTGGCAGTGGCCAATCAGATACTACCTTGCTCATGGTCAGTGCCCACCTAGTTATGGTAAGGAGCAGAGGAAGAGAATCGCTATCAAAGCTTTACCTTATACTATGGTAGGAAGCAGAATGTATAAGTTAGGACCTGATGGAGTACTAAAACGATGCTTGTACCACCATGAAGTAAATAAAGTTTTGGCGGAAGTTCATAAAGGAGTGGCTGGAGGTCATTTTGGAGAAGAGACTACCAGTAGAAAGATACTACTCGCAGGATACTGGTGGCCTACTTTGTTCAAAGATGTACACGAGTATTGTCAGAAGTGTGATGAATGTCAGAGGCTAGGACCTTTGCAGAGATCTGGAAGGATGGCCTTGCATCCTACAATGCCTACGGAACCATTTCAGAAATGGGGACTAGACTTTGTTGGACCAATTAACCCACCATCCAAGAATACACGAAACAGGTACATAATTACAGCCACTGATTATACTACAAAGTGGGTGGAAGCTAAAGCTTTGAGGGACAACACAGCCAAGTCCACAGCAAGGTTCCTGTACGAGAACATACTTACACGATTTGGCTGTCCCTTAGAATTTATCAGTGATCAGGAAGTCACTTCATGAATGAGACCATTGAGTTGTTGACTAAAGAGTTTATGATTGTGCATAGAAAGAGTACAACATATTACCCACAGGGTAATGGGCAGGCAGAGGCTACCAACAAAATACTATGTACTATCTTGGCTAAGATAGTCAATGCAAACAGAACGGATTGGGATACAAAGCTGCTGACAGCTTTGTGGTCATACAGGACTTCATATAAAGTCACCACTAAGTATACACCATTCCAATTAGTTTATGGTATGGAAGCCTTACTTCCAGTGGAATTCCTGTTACCTACCATGAGAACGGAGTGGGGAAAAAGAATGGAATTGCAAGACTCCATCAAGGTCAGGAAACATGAATTATACCATGTGGAAGAAGTACGTGCTGATGCAGCTGATAATATGACCAGAATTCAGATGAAGCGAAAGGAACAGTTTGATGAAGGCAAGTTAAAGACTTTTAAGACGGGGGATTTGGTTCTATGGTTGCAGAAGAAAGGAAAGATTCAAGCTTCTAAGCTTAAATCACCGTGGAAAGGACCTTATGTCATACAAAAGATGTATGATAACAACACCGCCATGTTACAAACCATTAACAAAGAAATGCTGGGAAGAGTCAATGCAAATAAGTTGAAGGGGTACAGTGGTATCCATGACAAACCCCTGCAGCATGATTTGCATGTTGAACCGCAAGAGCAGTCACGGGCTGCACCAGTGTTACGAACGGAGTATGGAACACTTGTCGCTAGGCCAGCATATATGACCAGGGTGGGCAAAACAAACGTGACACAGCCTATCACAGCCCATCACGGCGCACACAGCCTATCACAGCCCATCACGACGTGACACAGCCTATCACAGCCCATCACAAGTGACACAGCCTATCACAGCCCAGCACGACGTGACACAGCCTATCACAGCCCAGCACGGCGCAACACAGCCTATCACAACCTACCACAGCGTGTCACAGCCTATCACAGCTTACCACAGTGCATCACAGCCTGTCACAGCTCAACACAGCCTACTAAAGTTACACGATCCATAGAATCAGTGACAAGTGGACACATAATAACTTCAGGAAAATGGCTGACGGAAGAAGAAACGGAAATTACTTTAAAAATAGACACGTGGAGGTCAGGGCGCGACACACAGCCGAGAAGGAAGTGCAAGAACAGGTGTCAAAAAGAAAGAGGACAAGAACGGCCGTCAAAAGGGATGAAAGGCGGGCCCATTAATGAGTACGGAAAAAGGGAAACGGAACGAACGGCAAGTACAGAAAAGCGGAATTCTTGTCACATGTGTGATCCTAGTGGACTATCCAACAGGGAAAGTCCACTAAAGAAGATAAAATCTAAAATCCAGTCACAGCGGATACAGCCAATAGAAAACCAGAGAAAAGATCAAGAAAATGGAGGGAAATTGAGCGCAAGAGGCGGCGTCGTTCTGAGTAACGGGCGTCTCGACAGGACAGACCATCAATGCTATACCTTGGAAACTATGGAGGAACTAACAGACTATACGCTCGCAATATTACTTACGCAGTGGCATAGACACGAAAGGACAGAGCGGAGCTTTTCTCTTGAGCGATGCTTGCAAGCCCCGCAGGCTTACAAGAAATTACCCATAGCTTTCTGCGACAACCATACGTTTATGCTTTGTGCACTACAGGCATTCCTGCAGTTGTTACAGCCAAAACAGTTCTGTGAGTCTAAAATGAAGAGAGTGAGAGGAATGGAGGAAATCAGGGTGAAGAGCACCACAATTCTGCAGAAACAAACGATTGCTACCCCACAGGCGATACAGATACTGGAGGAGCTGAGATTGCAAGGATTGCAAAGCCTAGATTGGACACTACACCATAGACAGTACATGTTACAATTTTTGCAGAACTTTGAGCCAAGGACAGGAACAACAACGGTGAAGGGAGTTGAATTAATGATTACTCCCCTATACCTCTAGCAATTGTTTCGATTGCCAGCAGGTCAGGTGCATGTGGAGCAACACAGGGCAAGACTGCAAATAGAGGACTTATTCCAAGAAGGGAGTTTCTTTAAAACTCAGGGTTATGCTTGTACCAAGGCTGTGTACCCAGGGTAAAAGAGGTAGGCCAGGTATTGAACGTTCTGATTGCCATGAAACAGAACCAACAGTATTTGAGCAGATCCTTCACGGAGGAAATACTCAAAGGCCTGAAGGGACGAGAGGTACAATGGGCGGACATAATGTACAACGCACTGGTAGAGGAGATGAAAAGATTACAAGGTACTACCGCAAAGTCTCCTATAATAGTGTCTGGCCCAATCATTGCTCAAATAATCCTTGATTCTGGCATACTTAATGCGCAAGAAAGAAAGGAAATGGGAGTGTTTGAGCCAGCAACAACTGCAATGGAAGAGCAAGGCCCTTCACATAGTGAGGGTGGACTAGTAGGGCAACCCGAGACTAAGAGGCAGAGACGGGGAAAGACTGTAGTGGCGGATCCACTGGCTTCACGGATTCCGCATGATAATGTTTCCCAAGCTCATGGCCAGGAAGGGGCACAGCAGCACAGAGAAATGCTATTACTGGAAGCAGGACCTTCGGAGAGGGAGGAGGAAGTTACTTCTGCATCACAACCATCACAGCCACCTGAACGACTTGTCACAAGGTCACAAGTTATCCATGCAGCTCAACCAGAAATAATTGATTTGGAAAGTGAAGGGTTAGATATTCCAACTACAGAACAGATAGTGGCAGAAATAGAGAAGGGGGACCTTCTCTATGAATATTCTGGTCTGGTCAAGGAGACAGAAATCCCAAAGGTGCAACAGTTGCCCAAGGGAAATCCTGAGGTGCATATAATACACACACCTGTGCCGGAGGTACCACAGGCGGAAGGTCATGACACTGTAGCACCGGTGTTAGATGAAGTAGTTCAGGAAGAAAATCCGGTGGGACAATGGCCTGAATGGTTAGTGAGACATCACACTGTTGAAGATCAGGAGGAACAGCAGCAACCTCACCATGATGACCCTCAACAGGCAATGCTGATGAGTTCCATAGGCAGGACACTTATTTTGTTGGGGACTTATGTCAAATCCCATGTTCCAATTACCCAATTGACAGCCTTGAAAGAGGAACTCAGGAAGGAGTTTGAGGCTCGACTTGCCACTGAGTGTGCAAACAAGGTCGATGAAGAGGTCACTCTCAAGATGAAGCAGGACTTGGGAAATACAGAAATGGCTTTGCAATTGGCCAAGCAACAATTGATTGAGGCAGGCCTCGCGCAAGACCAGTTGCACGAAGCACATAAGCAACAGCTATACCAAATACAGGTGCAGCATGAAAGTAAGTTGCAAGAACTGAATGCACTACATACGGAGTTGCAGACAGTGCATAACAGGATGGCGATACAATGTGCTACATTTACAACTATGCTTGACCAATCTACAAAAGAAATAAACAGTCAAGCGGAAAAATGTACGAAGGCAGAAGAAGAGAATGTTGAGCAAATGAAGCTCATTGTCGATATGAAGAATACAATCTGTCGCAATGAAGATACTTTCAAGCAATACAGGCAGATTGAAGCTGATCAAGAGAAGCACATCGTGGAGTTGCAACAAACCATCATGGCCAATAGAAATGAAATCGCGGTCAATAACAAGGCTTGGAAGGAAGCCAATAATCTACTTGCTGCTTATGCGCAATTGGTTGAACCTCAGGCGAAGCGCATGGAGGCTTTACAACAGCAGTTGGAATTGTACAAGCTGAGAGAGGAGCAAACTCTCAGGAGAACCACAAGCAACTTGGTGGATAACAGCCTTATGCAGGTCTGGTCAGCACAAGGGCCAGTAGAGGGCAAAGCACCACGGAAGCTCACCCAAAGCGAGATGAATGAGCTCAGGCTGCAGGTGCAGAACATTGCCACAACTACTATAGACAATGTCTATAGTAGGATAGCAGAGTTACAAGAGGATGTAGACGGACTCCAGACTCAAGTGGAAGACCTCACTTCAAACATCGACCAAAGAGTCTGTATCCCTCAGGAATAGCTAATGGCTTCTTATTTACAAGCCAGAACTTTGGCTTTTCAGTCTTCACAGGAGGTGCAGGAGATGCCAATGATACAAGAGCCAGTACCACCACCACCACAACAAGTCACTGTACCAGTAGCTGAACCTGTGGTTACTACAACCACACCACAGCCACCACAGCAGGAGGTATGGGGCAATGCCGCTTTTAACCCACCTAAAACTCCAGCTGCAAGGGAGTACAGTAGGGCTATGATTATGCCCTTCAACCAAATTCCCATCATATTGGATTTGGCTTAGAAAGAATTTAGTCCTCCGCAGTCGTTCGCACATTACTACCAAATCATGCGTATTTGGCTGCCAGTGGCAACTAGGACTAAAGTTCTTCCGAACAATCGACATATTGAAGATCATCACTTTGCACAATACTGGCACGAGGCAGGTACCATGTTGAGGGAATTGATTGCTTTCCAGGTTGTACATGGACTCATTTATACCAAGACCAAGGAGATAGCAAGTATTGTCATGGGGTGCGGGTTATACTACGCTGCTTGTTTTCTGGTACGTTACCACATTGAGCAACAAAAGATGCAAACACGCTTTCAAAGTTATTCCAGTGGAGATCATTGGGTATTACCTTCGGTGCCACCTCATATATACCTATATGACCCAAAAGTTATGATGCAAAAGGATTCTCAAATTCGTTCATGGTTTCAAGCAGCCTGCAACCATTTGTCAACACAGAAATTCGGCATTGATGACATTTTCTATAAGGGACATGTGGCATGGAAATACTTGCACGCTGCACCAGTAATTGGTACCCCACTCACCTGGACAGACAAGGAACTCAGTGTCTACACCAATTTTGCTGTTCAGCGGTTACACCAAGTTGTAAAATACAAACTTCCAGACATGGTAGGACAGCATTGTATGCCCCAGATGATTCCACAAAAAGTTCAAAAATTAAAACACCTGAGAGGCGATGAGGATTCAGATACAACTGTTTCTTCACCGAATTCTTTTGACATGGGAGAAGACTATGCAATTCAGATGGAAGAGAAGAAGCGAAGGGGATCTCCTATGCCGGAAAGATTACCTCGATATCAGCCTCCAGAGGGCCTCACTTATCCAGGTAGTGATCAACCATCTCCGTCAACCAGAGACAGACCTCGGGCTCGAACACACAGTCCGCCAAGAAACTCTCAACGTCAAGAAGGTGCTCACTCACAAAGGTTTGCTAGTCGAAATCAGTAAACCGTGAGGACACGGCTTTTTGAGGGGGGAAGGGGTAATGTTAGAGGACTGTCGGGGACTTAGACACTTATACGGGATCTGTAGGGTACCCTTAATTTTTGCACAGACTGAGACCAACAGGAGCCTTAGGGGTGACAGCAGCGCACTGTAGAGGGGGGTTACACAGCCCGGCACAGCCAACACAGCCCGTCACAGTCGTCACAGCCGACACAGCCAACACATCCCGTCACAGTCGTCACAGCCAACACAGCCCGTCACAGTCGTCACAGCAGACACAGCCAACACAGCCGACACAGCCACACAGCCAGTCACAGCCCGACACAACCAAACACAGTCGCACAGCCAGTCACAGCCCGTCACAGTTTCATACAGCCAGTCACAGCTTGACACAGCTGTCACGATCATAGAGAACGAAGAGTAGGACAGGGAACGACTGTGGGGAACAACACCTGCGAAGGGAACATGTTAGTTCACAGACGACGGTTAGCGAGGGAAACGGTTAGAACCGCGGATAGGAAGATAAAGGGAGAAACGGGGAATTGAGGAACATCATTCGGAGGAGGACTTCTTGGTGATAGAGGAGAGGGGATCGGGTAGAGATGAGGAACGGAAGTGAAGATAGAGAGATGATGAGTAGATGCTTGATATAGGCAAGGCTGTAATGATATTGTAGAGCAGATTAGAGACACAATGGCTTTGGCCTGATACGTGATAAATCATAATCGGATACTTTTACGATACAATCACACTGTGTAGAGAGATCTGAGTGAAGCTGTGAAATGAATGGATGAGCTGATGGAATCCAATAGATTGATAAAGCAAACTGATACTTAATTATCAATGGTAAGATAGCTAACATGAATACCAAAAGGAAAACAAATAGGAAACACCCCCATGATACACTAGCTGTAGGTCATGACTGATTGTTCTGCACGGGCTGAGTACTTAGAGATTTCCAACTCTTCTATCTTGGAGTTTCTGCCTCGAATAGTGAAGGGATGGGTGAGTAAAAGCCGCGCGACAAAAGCCTACAAAAAGTATTGAAAAACTCTGCACGAACACCTCCGCTGCTAACTTTCAATCCATTGCTCCTCGCTTGTGCTCTCTGTGACTGCCATGAAGAGCATTTCGCTTGGCTCAACAACTTGTGCTGATATGGAACTTGAATTCACTTCTCTCCTCGCCTTCCTTTTGTCCTTTTGCGCCTGTTGCTTCTTCGGACAGAATGGTGAAATATGAACTTTCTCACCACAGGTGTAACAGGTACGAGTCTCCGCGAGATTTGCGTTAGTTACGTCGGTTGCGTCCTTTCCCTTTTGTGTTGCCAAAGCTATCTCTTCCGCCAACATGTCATGTTGCCTTCTCCTTTCATCTAGCATCAATGTGCTAGATACATAGTCCATTGTCAATGGGTCGTGTGTCATCATCACATTAACTATATTCTCATAAGTAGGAGGTAGGCTCAGCAAGATAGCAAGTGTCAAGTCTTCTTCAACAACCGGGGCTTCCATTGATGCCAAATCGTCTCCCATGCCTTTCATCTTTGCAATGTGGTCACCAAATATGGTGTCATTGGGATCCATCTTGTAAGTCAAGAACTCCCTCTTAAGAAGAAGCCTACTGGCTGCACCCATGCTTTCATAGTTCTTCACAAGCAGCTCCCAAACCTCCTTTGATGTTTTGTCGCCTTTCACCAGGATCAACTGCTTGTCACAGAGGTGCAGACAGATGGTAGTCCTTGCACGTTCATCTTTCCGCTCCCACTGCAAAAATGCTTTGGTCATTGCACAATGCATTGTCTCCACTCAAGACGTCAGGTTTCTCAGGAGATTTTCTCTACACCTTGGACAACTCTCCAAAGACCTCGATCACGAAGCAACATCTCTAGTTTGAACTTCCACAGCCCAAAATTTTTGCCGTCAAACTTCTCTACCTTTGCTTCGTGTATAGTTTCCATTTCAACTACAAGGAAAATATCGGAGTCTCACTGTAAGGCAAAGGAGACAAAAGAAGAAAAAGAATCAAACATGCAGTAACGCCAAAAGAATTCACGTGCTACATGAAGAGTGTGTGTGGGCCCATAACCTGTAATGCAACGAGTAAAAGAGAAAGAGTGTGAAGAGACTGCATGAGAAGGCACACTGGATTGTGTAACAGGAATGCACACATTTTGGTTGCAAGCAGTAGCAGTTAAATACAAGGAGTGACCGCTAGTGGTCACCTTAACTTCCCTGATATCTCTCCTGATTTATCTGTGTCACCGTTACCATTTCCTAGTTATAGGAATCTTGACATGCTAATTGCTATCAATCAGCCGGAAGGTTTGCATGAGGTGGCATACTGCACCATTTTTAACAGAATTGCCACAAGAGTCTCCAGAGACGAATGTCTTACTAAAAGGTAAGGGCCGCAAATCTGCCAGGCGGCTGTTTTCCTGCAACCCATGCCTCCCTCGCTGATGCCCCTTTTCGGAGATTAAAAAAGGAGCAGGATTCACTAGGGAGGAGGAGCCGACTTAGGTCAATAAATGTGATAGGCCGCAAAAGGATAGTCAGTGATGTGCCAGTCGGATCTTCGACACAAGTCCGAGAGCTTGCATACTACTCGGCAGATTCGGTCTCAGATGAAGAAGAGGGGAGAGATTACGAGCAGGACAGTACTCCCTACTTTGTGGATCTGGATGGTTGGAGGTGGCAATTAACCAGGTTTATGCAGAAAGTCAACGAACAAGAGATTATCTCCAAGGAGAAGAAGGATCGTCGAGATTATGAGCATATTCTCGCATTGGTGAAGCAGATGGGCCTTCACAACCAGTTATATGGGAAAGCCGTGGTGATTAGCAAAGTTCCTCTTCCCAATTATAGGCCTGACTTGGACGAGCGCCGGCCACAGCGTCAGGTAAACACTGTTCTACTGTTGCATAGAAGCAGGGTCCTCAGTGTAAGAACCAGGAGTGGTATGCAATGTTAGAACTTTTTTGTTCAGGCTAAGTGTCGGGAGCCCGTTCATACACTACTTGTTTCACAGTTCAATTATGCTTGGCATCTTAAGAATGTTAGCAGTTGACAGCAGCATTGACTTGTAGACTTCAACAGGTGAACAAGACTTGAACATGGCCTACAATGATCTGGTTCAAATCCTATTGTAGCCAGTGCATCCACGAGTATTTTGCCTCTTCTTACCATTGAGAGGTAAGAAGCAGTTGAGAGGCATTGAAAAAGAAGAAGTTCACAAAATGAGAGAAGGTTTATGATCATGGGGGAGGAACAAAATGACAGGAAACTGAGTTAAAACAAGTCATGATTTTTATTTCTTATTTTTTTTAATTTTGTCGATGGGAGGCTCTCTGGGAGTGAAAGTCATAATCGGCATGCGTCTCTAGTCTCTACCCAATGTCAGATGGGAATTCTAAGAACTACTAAAAAACCTTTCAAGGAATGGGCAAACAAGTAGATTTCAAGATGTCATTTGTATTGAAAGCTTAGTGAACGCGAAGGAACTTTAGCCGTACTATCCATGGCTGGTCTTCAATGAGAAAGTAAAGACGTCAAGTTTTTTTATTCGAGATTCCACTGGGGTCTCTGATGCCAGGCTACTGTTATTTGGGGATCAAGTAGGCACCGAAGCTCTCAGAACTGTCTGAAACACCCCTTTGCTTCTAGCAATACAATTTCTCCCTCTCCTTTTCAGGATTTTCGTTGTGAGTGGTTTGCAAACTGCCCAAGCTCGATACATAATGTCACATGCAGGTACAACCTGGAGGTGGGCCGGGCCATTTGCTCATGCATGGTGCCTACCTAGAGTTTTTTTATGCAACCTGAAGTGGCCACCATGTTCTCCCATTTGAGGGAAGAACTCGACAATCTACTGCACAAGAAATTGGCAAATCTCGAAATAAACATTTATGATAAAGGAGGACTGTTGATGGATGCAATTTTTAAAGTGTTGCGTGCTGACCGATGTGAAGAGTCTTTCACTTTCGGACGGAAGGTTAAAAAGAGCCCGGCTTTGCAAATAATTTCTTTTGATCAGATGGACGTAACAGATACCAAAGGCCTATTGCAAACATTGGTGCATCGGGCTGGAAGGAAAATTCCACCAGTGTATAAGACACGTTTAGTCAAGGGCCACCAATATGAGTCTTCAGTGGAAGTGAAAAGACAAGATTTTTGTAGGGGAGCCTCCAGGTAGCAAGAAACAAGCTGAGAAGAATGTTAGTGCAATTGCACTAGATTACATTACTGGCCTTTCGCAGAAAAAGGAAGAGAGAATGGCTTAGGGCTAGTAAAAATGGTTGGAAGCACAAGTTGTTTCATCTAGAAAGTATGAGTTGAAGTGGATGGGGGCATGATGAGAAAACGAGATGGCTGATTATCGACAGAGTAGGTCCAAGCGTTCTTGAAGCACTCCAAGATTTTGTCTTCAACTTGAAGTCAATTCCATGGGGACATGTTAAATCTGCTATGCAAAGGCATGGCCAACCGATGTTGGCAATTCATCCCTGGTAGGATAAACTGGTGAAATGTGCTAGGTAGAGTTAACCCCAAGTTTTGTCCTTCCACCCTAGAATTGATGAGCTTGTGAGGAATGCAGTATCTTGTGAGTCATCATCTCAGAACTTGAAGAGGTTACTATTTATCTTCCCTAGGGCAACTGACTTAACCATTAAAGCCTGTAACGTACTTTGAGAAAAGCTGTTCTGGAATATGCCCTCTCGCCAACGACTCCAAAGTGTCAAGGATGAGGACATGACTGAACACAAACAAAAAGATCAAACTTAGAGGTACAAGACTAGACACGAAGTCAAGGTCGGCGTGGCCGAATGCATGATGGATAAACATGAATCAAGATGATCTTTATAACAATGGACAAGAGTACAAGATACTGGAACTCGACTTAAATACTGGAATGCTGGAAACTAGACTGGAGTACTAGATACTGGAAACTGGACTAGAGTACTGGAGTCTGGACTAGAGTATTGGGACTGGAAACAAGAGTAGCTTGAACTTGTATTGGCGAGACTGAGGAGTGTTCAGTCTCGTTTCCTATATACTGGCTACTATGAAGTTCCCTAAGAAGCTTCCCCAACGGAGGTTTCTTGATGGAGAAGTTTCTTTAAACAAATGAGGTATGTTGATGGAAAAGTTTCCTCCAAATGAAGCTTCCTAAGCAGTTTCCCAAGTTACTCTCGGTGATTTGATAAACTCCCAGTAACTTGGTAATTAATGGTAATTTATGTTAAATCATGGTAAATCATGATAAATTTTGGTAACATGGTAATTTGATAACTTTTGGTATTTACTCCTGGTCAGTTCCTCTGGGCTATGTCCGTGACATCACCTCCTCCTCTAGCGCCGAGTTCCTCGAGGAGCGGTAAAATTTTGGACTTGCTTAGAGTTGGAGAAAATCCAAAATCCGGCGAATGGTACTTGTCAAGTATTCGGCTCTTCGTTCTTGACTCAAATGATTTATAGGTCCCTGCAATTATCGATAGTGTCTAACACCTTGAACTTGGGACCACACATTGATTTAAGCATACTGATTTTCGAAGCTGCCTTCAAACATGATTTCGTTGCCATCTTGGTTCGAAGCCTCAACCTCCAACAAAATTATCAGACTTCGAGTAGGCTTTATTTTCCGTCATACAAGGTCTAGACGAGGAAGTACTCGTCGCCTTGGTGGCCCATCGACTCAAGGGCGTCGGCGTGATGTTGAAGGTTGTGAGAGTCGGAACAGCTGGTCTGGTAGTTGGGTAAGCGACAACTCCAATGTATCCGCTTCCTGTGACTCCATGCTGCCAATACAAGATGCAAGAGTGCTGGAAGTGTAGCTATATATACTGATGTGTGGTGCTCCTCCTTCCTTAGTGTATATCAGGTACGCTGAATGTGGAGTTTTCACCTTGAAGCTAATTTGGCTGACATCATCGTTGTGATGTCTTATTGATGTGTAGCTCGGGGCTTAGCTGGATATCGTTGATGAAACTTTTGGACTTTGTCAGATGCATTGGCGAGGTTGGATGAAGGTTCCCACGTTCGTTTGCTGATGTCGTAGCTTTTTCAATGTACGAAATACTCAAGACGTTTATACTTGATGCGAGAGTCTAGGACTTCGTCGATTTCATACTTAATTTTCTGATTGACTTCAATCGGTAGAAGTGGTACAGAAACTCGCCCGAGAATACTTGAGTCATGATATAACTCTAATAATGAGACATGGAAGACTGGGTGGATGCGCATACTTCGTGGGAGTTCAAGCAAAAAATTGACCGGATTTATTTGTCGAATAATTTTGAATGGTCCCAGACGTTGATGTTCCTTGATGGTCGCGAGGTTTGTATGTCTCGTCGAAGAAGCCATACACGATCTCCGACCTTGAACTGGGGTTGGAGTTGCCGATGTTGATCTGCATACTCCTTGTATTGTTTTTGAGCTTCTGCGAGGTGGAATGTAAACTCATTGTGAATCGTAGCAAGATGAGTAGCAAGGTTTTCTGTAGCAGGACGTCCAACAGTCTTCATGTGGAAAGGGTTTGCTCGAGGATGATGACCATAATTGGAGAAAAATGGAGTTTGCTTGGTCAAAGAATGTATAGTGTGGTTGTAGGCAAACTCAGCTAATGACAGAAGGTCAGTCCAATTATCTTGGTGATAATTTATCGTATAACGAAGATACTGCTCCAAAATCTGGTTTACACGTTCGGTTTGACCATCAGTCTGTTGATGATTAGCTGTAGAGAGGTTGATCTTAGTATCCAATATGTGAAATAACCGCCTCCAGAAATTTGATATGAACTGTGGTCATCGATAAGATACGATGTCCTTTGGGAGTCCATGAATACGATAGATATTGTTAAGGAAGAGTCTTCCAGTTTTCTCGTCTGTAACCGTCTTATTACATGGAATGAAATATGTCATCTTTGTAAAACGATCCACAATAACAAGGATGAAATTGGTGGTCTTAGAAATTGGTAATAAAGTCCATAAACACGGATGACCATGGACCCTTGGAAATGGGTAATGGTTGAAGAAGACCGTAAGGTCGATGTCATGGTCCCTTTGCTCTAGCACACGTGTCGCAAGATTTTATAAATTCTTTCACGAGTTTCCACATCTGTAGCCACCAATAGTCCTTGGATATCAATTCCATTGTTTTGTTGAAGCCGAAATGTACTGCAGCCGGAAGATCATGACCTGTTTGAAAAATTCGAAGTCGTATAGGTCCTGGAGGTACATAGAGAAATCCCTTGAAGTAAAGTAAACCATCTTTGAATTCGAAATTGTTTATAATATGTGGGTGGTCTTGAGGTCGATTCAATTGACTTCATAGTGTTTTAGCAAATTGGTCGCTCTTCAGTGCTTCCTGAATCTCCTTTATGATCTCTGCATCGTCATAGGTGGACATGGATAACATATTCAATTGGAGATTTGTTGGTTTCAAGATGATGGATTTCTGTTGGTCAAAAACTACGTCATCTTCTTTTGGCGTAAGATACGATCGTCGACAAAGAGCATCTGATTTTCCTTGAAGATGTCCGGAATGGTAGGAAATAACAAAATCAAACCTTACTAGTGACATACTCCATCTCGCTTGACGTCGATTCAAAACACGAACACTCATAAAATACTCGAGGTTTTTGTGATCGGTGTAGACAGTGACCTGATGTTTAGCTCCCTCCAATAGATGACGCCACTCTTCAAAATCATCGATAATCGCTCGAAGTTCTTTGTCATGGATTTCATAATTGATCTCCGCAGCGGAAAATTTGCGAGAACGAAAACCAATAGGGTGAAATCGGTCATCTGTATTGTATTGAGAGAGTACAGCACCAAGTGCAAAGTCTGATGCCTTCCAAAAAGAATGGTTTAGATGGGTCTGCATGTACCAGTATTGGAGCCGTTGTAAATGTCTGCTTCAGTCTTTCAAATGTCTGGTCAGGCTTCTCGTCCTATGCAAATTTGTCCTTCCTTATGAGTCGTGTCAATGGTGTAACAATTTTGGAGTAGTCATTGATGAAGATTCTATAGAAATTTGCAAATCCCAGAAAACATTGTACATCTCGGACCGAAGTTTTAATTCACTCGATGATGCTTTGTATTTTCTTCTGATCCACAAAGACTCATTTGTCCGAAATAATGTAGCCCAAAAATTCGACTTCAGATTGGTGGAAAAGATATTTTTCCAACTTGACATATAGTCATCTTTCCCTTAATTTATCAAGGACAAGGTGTACATGACGACCATCTTCTTCTTCATTCCGTGAAAATATCAAAATGTCGTCCAAATAGATGACTACAAAGTCATCTAAAAATTCTCGAAAGATGTCATTCATCATGTGTTGAAAAATTGTTGGAACATTTGTAAGACCGAAAGACATAATATTGTATTCGAAATGTCCGTACCTTATGCGAAAAACAGTCTTCCATTCGTCTCCTACTTTTATTCGTACAAGGTTGTTAGCTCATCTCAAGTCAATCTTTGTGAAAAAATTTGCTTGTCCAAGTTGTTCGAAGAGTCCGGAAATCAGCGGTAGTGGGCAACGATTTTTGATAGTGACTTTGTTGAGCCCACGATAGTCCATACATATGTGTAACGATCCGTCTTTCTTCTTCACAAATAAGATAGGTGCTCCCGCGGGTGATTTCGAATGTCGAATGAAATTCTTCGACAAATTTTCATCAATATATTCGCGTAAAGCAGCCAACTCCGGCTGTGATAAATTGTAGATTGGGTCGAATGGTGGTTGGGCTTCTTATTGCAACTCAATTGTACAATCATAAGGTCGATGTTCTGGCAACATGCCTGCATTTTTCTTCTCGAAGACATCCTTGAAATCTTGATATTGATTGGGTAATGTTGAAGTACCTTGGTCTGTTGTTGTTTTGATCGCAATCGCATAAAATGCAAATGTCGCGTTTTTCTTTGTAGCTCTCATAAAGGCTCTAGCTCCAAGAAACATGGATTGAATACCTTTGGTACTTTTGCATTTTTGTCTTGCCGAAATTTTTCGTGATCGCCAGTCGATGTAAGGATTATGAAGTATAAACCAGTGAAGTTCAAAGATCACATGATTCGTTGGAGACTGGATGACGTTGAAAACAATCTGTGATGCTTGATTTTTAAGCTTAACTTCAAGGGGTCGAGTTTCATGGTCATTGTTTCCTGATGCTAATGGTTGTCCATCGATGACTTCAACAGGGGCCGAGAATTTCTTTCTTACGAGCGTTAAATTGTGTTGTCTTGCAAAGTCTTTGTCAATAAAACACGCTGAAGCGTCCGAGTCCAAAAGTACTTTCGCGAAGATATCTCGATTTTGCGTCCTGATCTAAACTGGAACTGTGAAACATGGTACAAGATCTCGAGGTAAAAAGAGACATTTTTTAGGTGAAGAATTGGTGGTGTCCAGCCGTATGGTCCCTACTGTGACTTGACATCTTCGTTTTCCGACCTCCTCGCATTGTATACTGGAGTTGCGCCCCAGCTTTGAATCTTCTCTTGTTGGGGCAGTTTAATGCTATATGATCTTCTTCTCCGCAATAGAGACATCAACCATTGAGCGTCGTCGTTGTTTTTCTTATTGCGTCAATGGTTTGAATCGGACAGTATCAATCTGTATATGATCGCTACCGGATGTCTGATGGGTCATTGTGTTTGATGCCGTAGTAGCAGTGGCATGGTGTGTCGTCGACCATCCAGATCGCTTTTCTTGACGTCTTTCGAATAAACGATTATCGCATGCAATGACTTGGGTGATGAATTCACTCAGTGTATTCACGTTTGACATTGTCAGCAACAAATATTTCACATCCTCTTTTAGGCCACATCGAAACTGACTAATGAGGCTTTTCTCATTCCAGTCGAGGTCACACGCAAGTTGTCGAAATTCGGCAGCATAAACGGAAGCAGGACGCGTTTCTTGTCGTAGATTTCGCATCTTTGTCTCTGTAACTCTTTCTCTATCATTCTCTCCAAACGTCGCAGTGAACTCGGACATGAACGCTTCAAAATTGTATAATAAATGTGATTTTTTCACTAACAGCGGTGCAAACTAAGATAGGGCAGTGCCTGATAGAAGGGTGCCCACGAATCCCACTTGAATACCTTTATCGGGATAACGTTGTGGATGTAGTCGTAGGAACAATCGTACTTGTTGAACAAAACCGCGAAATCTTGATATCGTTCCATCAAATTTCTTGGGCATGCTGACATTTGGTTCTCTCGTAATTTCTTGAAGATGTGGAGGAACCGTTGCAGTAAGAGGTGTTGCAGTGGGAACTCGTATGGTTGAAGATCCATTGTTCGACTCCTTCAACTCTGAAATTTGTTGTTGCAGATTATTGAGAGCGTTGCCAAGATCTTCAGACTGATCAGCTTGTACTTAGGCAGTAGATGTACGAAGTTCTTGCATCTGGAGCTGGAGACTCTGCAAGGTGGGGACCATTTCCGCAAATGTGCATCTTAACTAACTAAGGGACAAACTTTAGTTTCGCCAAATTGTTAAGGATGAGGACATGACTGAACACAAACAAGAGATCAAACTTAGAGGTACAAGACTAGACACGAAATCAAGATCGACGTGGCCGAATGCATGATGGATAAAGAACAATCAAGATGATATTTATAACAATGGACAAGAGGACAAGATACTGGAACTCGACTTAAATACTGGAATGCTGGAAACTGGACTAGAGTACCAGATACTGGAAATTGGACTAGAGTACTGGAGTTTGGACTTGAGTACTGGGACTAGAAACAAGAGTAGCTTGAACTTGTGTTGGCGAGACTGAGAATTGTCTAGTCTCACCTCCTATATATACTAGCTACCATGAAGTTTCCTAAGAAGCTTCCCCAATGGAGGTTTCTTTATGGAGAAATTTCCTTAAACAAAGGAGGTATCTTGATGAAGAAGTTTCCTCCAAAGGAAGCTTCCTTAGCAATTTCTCAAGTTACTCTCGGTAATTTGATAAACTCCCGATAATTTGATAACTAATGGTAATTTATGATAAATCATGGTAGATTATGGTAAATCACAATAAATTATGATAACTTTCGATAATATAGTAACTTGGTAACTTCTGGTATTTATTCCTGGTAAGTTTTTTTGGGCTATATCCGTGACACAAAGTGCGCTTTGTTCGTACGAAACAAACGTCATAATAGTATCTTGGACAATAGGTAGATTCCGGATAAATGCAATGGATTTGCAGCATTGCCTCTCTATCTCGGGCTGTCGCAATTGAGAAGCAAGATACGACCCCAACATAAGGTTATGTAGTATATGATAGGTATGTGTGCTCCCTCATTCTCCCTCTCTTTCTTTTCTCTTTTGTCTTGGGAAGCATGTATTGGCAGATGGTTTACCAGCTTTGGCTATGTGACTGGCAGGTCTGACCTCGAAGGGAGGATGACTAGTGACTACATCTTTGCACTTGTAAGGACAGCCATGGAATGATGAGTTGAAGTGGAAGATGCTAGTGTTATCATTCATCATTCATTGACTGAAGATCCATTTGGCAACATATTTGTACCAAGTGGTGGTCTGTGACATAGATTTCACCATTTGAATCCCATTAGACAAGATTTGGAAGAGAAACCAGGCCTGATATGCAGTAGTTCTGCAAGGTGTACATGGTACTTACACAGTGGAATATGCCCTGAAAATCTGCACATTACACGGAGCATACTAGAGCGTGCAATTGACAATCCAATTCAACCATTGGTATTTTGCTTCCGGTTGTAGAGAGTGTCAGAGGTGCTACAATCAAATTCAATGAAAGTCCACCCTCTCGCATGTGTAAAATGATGGAAGAATCCAAGTTTGAAGAGTTATGAGGGTTTAATTCTTCCAGCAAACACCCCAACCATACTTATCAGACTAGTTCCTATGCTGACTTGCATCTGCTTCCAACAGGCATTCACTTTTTTGTCTCCATTGTCCCACAATTGACTGGCGTCGGAGAAGTGTTCATTCCAAAGCTTCTCCTCGTCTCTCTTATCTGTTTTTGGATACTCTCCTGCTGCCACATCGGTACTAACTTGTCAGAATTCATTTCAAACCACCACAGATCCACTGCAACATATGGCAAATGAAAGGCTACAACTTGGATGCAGACACCATATTCAATATGCAAATTCAGGGCCGAGTCTGATGAGAGCGCAAAACAGGCTGAAATAGGTCGAAGAAGAAGGTGCCCTCACCACATTGTCATTGACGTTGTGTCATGACCCATGGAGACCATCAACCCAAAATGACCTCTTGTGTGTGCTGCTTGTGTCCGTAGTCAGGTAATGTCGGGTCAAGAACACCCTTGTGAGAGCATCTCTAATGGTGAACACCATCGGGCCCGCCAAGCTGCTCATGGCGTGGTGTTTGGCGGAAGGACGTCCACCGGGCCTCACATTAAATCCAGCGCCAAGGTGGGCTGGCCAGCCTGCGGAAGCCACGTGGTTGCTCCAGGCTGCACCACACGTGCTCTTCTTATTCCCAAAAGCAAGAGCGCTTGTGCCTCATAACTCTCTTCGACGTGCACGCACCAGATTTGCTCCCTGTGCTTGGGCGTGCACGTGCGCGTTTGGCGGAGGCTTGGCGAGGTACGCCAAAGATGGAAAATATGGCGTACCCCTTGCCCTTTGCGTAGGTCCCTCCGCGCCAAATATAGTGTTGGCGGGGTACGCTGGGGCATGATCCACTAAACACCATGTCAAAATGGCGTTGGAAATGGCATGGCGTACCTGCATGGGGGGTGCTCGGATGATTAGTTGTGTTTGGTTGAGATGGAAAATCCACCACTTCAAGATCTTCTCAATTTCTGCTCACTGGTGTTAACAAGCTGCTGCCAACCAGGTTTGGCTTTTAACCAATGTTGGGCGGGTATTATTACTTTTAATACCAGCCGGGTCCTGGTATTGAAATATTTTTACTTTTCAATACTAGCCGGTTCCGTAGTATTAGAATACTCACAAAATGATCATATCCGTCGGTTCTCAATAGATGCATGATTTTGGAAGTGCCAACGGTTACCAACCAGTGGTATTCTGTAATACCAGCCGGATACCAACCAGGGTATAAATAACTCAATTTAATATAATTTAAAGTGGTAGAGGGGGGGGGGGGAGGCAACTTAATTCTTTTTGCAACTTAATAAAATCCCCAGGGCCTCTGTTCCTTGTTTAAAAAGAAAAGAAAAAGGTATGATACATGGTTTAATGTTGGAAAAGCCCTTTGTATTACATAATATTTGTATTCGACCAAAAAAAAACTCTTGATCAAGGTGAGACAAGGTCTTCAAGGTACTTAACGCATGTTGGGTGAAAAGTAAAGAGTGGGCTGTATCCGCACCTGCCCAACATTGGTTGGTACTTAGTACCGTCATGCATAATTCCTTTCTTGGGAAGGAAGGAAAAAAAAAAGCTTACCTCCTGTTGTGCAGTGATGGCCTTTTGTTTTTCCATTTTCGTTTAACTTGGATGGACAGAAGATTCAGATGATCTCAGTAGGAAGATGGAGGACATCCGATTTAGGGTTTGGAGATCATGCACACTGCAACTCTGTCTGCTGGCCCACTGTCTGAGCCGAGACGAGTTCGTTGGATACCGCCTTTGCAGCCATGGTAAGTTCGCAAAGCTTCCCCAACCTACGTACATGCATGTTATCGGAAATTCTTCATACAGGGAATTGATATCTGGGTCCAGTGATACCTCCTTGGCAGTATTCTTGGCGTTGATCCTCTGATGTATGAGGCCTTCAATGCTTGTATGCGCCAGTTTTCGTAAGGAGTGTCTCCCTAGCTTCCTATCTTTTTCCCAGCTCATCAGATTGCATGTTTATTTTGTGTCCTGGCATTCTTTCCGTAGAATGCACCGGCTGATGGGTTTTCCTTTTCTCTCTCTCTATTGCTGAATCAGGCATCGAGGGCTAGGCTATTTAAGGAGTACAAGGATTTGCAAAGAGACAAAGGGATCGATGGTGATATTCAGATGACATGTGACGACACCAATATCTATCGATGGACGTCCCACATCAAGGTCACCCGCTTCTTTTAGTCTTCTGGTCAAACTTTTAGATTCAACACTGTAAAATCATGCGCATTGATCTGATGCCTCCCCTTCTGTCGTCCTCTCTCTTTCCTCCCCTCTCTTTCTATCATCAAATTGTGTAGATCAATAACAGCGATCCACTTGGTAATAGTTAGCTTTGTACAGTCTGCATGTTGTGTGCTCTTTTAGCTTGCAAGGTTGCGATCAGCGGTTCTGTAGGTAAAGGCCAAGAGGTACCCGCAAAATATCATGCGCACATTCTCACCATGGTTGATTACGCAATTACAGGGGCCAACAGACACACCCTACGAGGAAGGGGAGTTCCAGTTAGCCATCAATGTGCCAGAGCAGTATCCCTTAGTACCCCCACAAGTGCGCTTTGTCACCAAAATTTTTCATCCCAATGTCCACTTCAAGGTGATTCCTTGTGCCAGTTTTCGCCCTTTCTTGTTGGGAGTTGCATTTGTGGCTTGCGAAGCATTATGGTTGAAATTAAAATTGACAGATCGACTTTTATCCAAAATTGTCCTACCGAAGCCGTTTGTGCACCCAATTCTTTATGTTCCTTTTAAGTTTGGTACATCTTGTGGCTCTCCTTCTTCCCGAGTCCACAGTCAGCTCTGTTGAGGAGGTGTGAGTGCACTGCGTCATAAATGAAACTATGTCTGTCTCGTCCTGCCACATTCCTACCCATCTGCTGGGTTGCTGTAGCCAGAGCGTGAATGGGACCAAATTGCTCCAGATCCAGAGGTTTTGTGCTGCGTAGATGTTTCAAGTGTTTAGATGCAAGTCATTAAGAAGGGTGCTTGGTAGATGGAGTCTCGGGAGACTGGAATTTCCTTGCTTACAAAATGGTCAACAATTTGGTGAGACCTCTTTCAGACAGGAGAGATTTGTCTGGATATTCTGAAGACTGCTTGGAGTCCAGCATGGACGCTCCAGTCAGTGTGTCGAGCAGTGATTGCCCTCATGGCTCACCCTGAAGCTGATAGCCCCCTCAATTGTGATTCTGGTACATTCCGCTCCCTTTGCATTTTGGGCTTCCATGTTAACTCCTCTTTGTCTATAGTTTTGAAGGTATTGTAGTTTGCAACACCCAAGAGGGCACTATCAACAGGAAGGATTTGAACCATAGTCTGGCGTAAGGACTCAGCAAATAACTAGCATGTGACACACGAAGGTCCCATGCAATGGGTTGTTGCTAGCTTGCGAGCATGGCATGCATCCACATTCTGTGTTACTAATTACTTTTCCCTAAACTTGGGGCCTATCATGGATTGGACTTTAGAAGAATATCAGCTTCCTTGAGTTTGGAATGCCTGAAACATCTGTAGCAATCCCATCATTTTTCCTGTTTGGACCATTCAATCAATGAAGTGAAAAGGCTTGACTGAGATTGCTGGCTCTTTCAGCTGCTGGGTAAGAGGTTGTTGTTAGTGGGTGGACACTCACTTTTGGCATCTTCAGGATGGGCAAGTGTTTGGAGGTTGTTATGTTATCTCCAAATTTTAGGCATACTTGTTGGCACCAAAAGTTCGACGTGGCAGTTGGACTTCTCTATGATTCTTGATCTTGAGGTGGTGTGTTTGAACACAGGGAATTTGCTGAGATCTGGTGACCATCGAGGCTTTCGATCAATGGCTCAGATGTACACCCGCCTTTGTGCTGTTCCACCTGAGGGTAATCGTCCAAGCTGACAAAACTATAGAGAAGCCTTCTGTAAAGAAACTAGTCAGAAGTGCGTAGAGGCCTGTAAATGTCACCTTTGCCTGTCTGTTATATATAACTATACTGAAGTTAAGATCTTACCAACATACTCTACTAATGCGTGTCCTCTTGGCCATTACATAGAGGGTGTAATTAGTTAAGAAAATATATTTTCCAGATGACAAAGAAAATTTGTACATATGACCGAATAAGTAAGGATGTGAGGACCCTTGCTCTAACATCTGGACAATTGCAGTATGAAATGGGTCGGGTCTGGTTTGACAGACATGGACATGTGCAGAAGTCAACAAGCATCTATCTGCTTTGCAGAGAATTCTCAACTGTGAACACTGGAGTTGTATGTGATGTATGTGTGACGTATGTGGTATATTTCAGCAGTTGAATATTATTGACTGAGGAGGCTCACATTGCGTCATATCTTCCACATATCAAGAGAGCAGAACACTTGGATGATATATGTTATTTATCTTGCTGTTTGTTACACACGGGTTAGAATAGCTCAATGCGAAGTAGTTCTAAGCATTGCAATGTACTGGACAATTCCTTATGTTGTGCATCCAGGCTTATGATTAAATCTCTTCTTAGGTACTGTGTCTTGTCAAGCTCTGTGACCCCATAGTGAGAGGAGAGTCGTCTTTGAAGGATGTAGTTTCACTGTTGAACTAACCAGTAAATCCTAGTAATTGTCTTGTAGTGCAGGTCGAATTGTGGAGCTTACCAGGCAAAGTGACAACACAGATGACCCAAAGCTATCCAAAAGCATATCGAAACAAGCTGAAAAGTCAGCCCAATGTAAATTACAAATCTCATGGCAAATCTGAACGCAGGCTAATCTGTAACTTGTTCTCTCCTGTTGCTCATACGTGGCTGAAAAACCTCAGGAAACATCTACTGTTCCTGTATGTAGCCTACGTATATACTAAGATCTAGTTTTTGGGGATTTTGAGGAAGACGGTATGAGCTGGCCCATCGTAGGTCGTTCGGATGGTTTGGAGGCCATGCGGAATTTTGAAACACTGTGGACCCCAGAACGAGCTGTTGTACGAGAAGGCAGCGATGCAGGAGCAGTCTTTTAGGCAGAGTGCTTGACACTCACTTGGGGACACCGAAAAGCTTGGATAAGTAGGAATCAGCTCACCAAACCAATAGAAATCCTCCAAGAATGAGTAGCTATATCCGACCAACTCCACTGAATTTCCATTGCACCCCTTCAACGGCCTCACAGGAATGCAACCTTGACTCAGATCCGAGGGTTTAGCGGGCTGAAAATGCGGTGGACAGCCAGTGCACTTATATGCGTTGCTTGAGATTGATGGCGCACCACAAATACCATAAGGGCCACACGCGTTGGGTAGCTCGCATAAGGTTTTGAGGGCTTGAAAATTGAGCTGCCACTGGCCTCCTGTATACACGTACGTTTTCAAGTTGCCATCAGACTCCAACCTTGCATACTCGAGGAGATTGCCACCTGGGTTGAGGTTGTTACTTCCCCCATGGAAATCCATCCTTGCCATATACACTAAGGCCATTGCTCAACTCTGCGTAACTCACTTGGTTTGATGCCCATGCACTCTGTATGACTGCAAACTCTGTCTGTAAGGTCCAGTAGCGATCTGCCCCAAACGATTGATTGTAATCTGGGAATGGCGTATTGTAGCTGTACAGCTTAGTGAAGTCTGCAAAGAGTGACAGATCATTTGAGTAGCTGTTCACCCTAGAAGAATAGATCCCTCCCGAAGAATAGGACCAATCTTTCGCGGCAGCAAACATGATGCTGCCCACATGGAACTTCTGGCTAGTAAGAAGCGTGTCGGATGGATGGTCAAAGCTCTGCCACACAATTGTGGCCTGACTGAGAAGAACCAGGTCACCACTCTCCTGCAGCTCCATGCCATTTACATTCTTTCCTTTCGTGTTGCTGCTCCAGATCACCGACTTGCTGTCTGACAGCACCAGATTTCCATCTTTACCCAGAGAGAAGGTGCATATCTGTTCCAGCCGCAAACAACACCAGAATTGTTATGAACTCAAATGACCCGATTAATGCGTGAACATCAAAAGTCTAATGTCATTCAACTTGGTGGTCTAGTTGATTTGTAAGCTTAAGTATTTTGTCATACCTTAAACATCCTACGGAATCTTCCCTAGCATAGTTAGTGTGGAACGCTATCGTGCCCAGAAGGCGCTGCACTAGAGAGAAATTTCTGTAACAGCAGCACAACAAAGTAGCCGCATGACGCAGATTCGATAAGTTCTATGTTCAAAAGTAGAGCCTGTACGGAGGTAGTCTTCTTGCGTATCCCTCCATTAATTCCCGTTCTTTAGCTGTACATAGTAATTCAGTTGACGAGAGCTCTGCCGAGTCCTCTTCCGTTGAATTTGGAAGGGAGATCCGTATTCGCATTGTGAGCAAACAGCTGCGCCCACTTCAACACTGATCCGTGTCTGCAGGATCCTCCTCTGTGCGTGGGGGAGATCTGATCTGATAGTACTAGGTGGTGAGTACTCTACTTGTATAGCAATGGCAATGGAGGTCTGATTCCTGGGAGAGCTGATTGCTTAGAACTGGGAAAATACAGACCAACGATGAATATTAAACCACTTGCAGCATAATTACCCCATTGACGAAATGGCCGCTGCGAGCATAGAAGTTGGCCACCCACACCTGCAGCTCCGACGGTGCATGGTTTACTGTCAACACGCATGTAGGATTCCCCGCTGGTGCGGTGGGAAGCTCCAGCAAATTCAAGGAAAATGTGCCATTGGCAGAAGTGAGGACAGTCACACTCTGCCTCCCCTTCCCACTTGTAGTCCATGATTGCCCAAGTGACGCTCCCTCACCAGACTGCGACAAGAGCAGGGTGAAGACCAGGAAAAGAATCAGTGAACTCGCCATGTTGTGCAACTACGGCAGTCTGAGTTCACGACTTCATGCCCCTCCGATTTCGAGTTTTATTGCTCTTCCATGATCTCCTTTTCTGCATTTCCTATGTCACACCGGACAGTTGACCAGCACCGCAATGTCTCCTGAACATCGTATCCATCGTTCTCATCGTCATCCTAGGCCCGCGGCGTCCTCCAGGTGCTGCCAAAGGCCATTTCGAGCTTCAGCTGCACTGTTGATAGGTACTCATGCACGAAACTTATCCGAAACGGACAAGGATCACTGAAATGGGGTCGGACTCCGCGTTGGGATGTGCAGGCCGCTGCGTCATGCATTCCCTTCACAGTGCACACCCACTTCCCACGAGTGAGTTGATAAGTTGGGTGCCATCCTCCCTGCTCTTTCTCTAGTCAAACTCATCGAATAGAACTCGCAGTTGACTGTTAAAAATGGCACTGGAATGTTACCAATATTGATACCTTCTTTGAAGATCCCTTAGGGTCTATGTCTGTGGGCCACACCTCGCACCTAGAGACGAGTTGGTATTGTGATCATGATTTTCACTGTCTAGACAGAATACATCTGCTATTTTTTGATACTATGAAAGAAGCATACAGTTCAACTCTCTGATTAATATATTCAGCATGCAAAATCAGCTGGGAATCTATAGATGTGAGCATTTACAAGCATTCAATAGTCATTGAATTAGTTGTACTCATCTACCTTCTATTCGCATGTCCATGGAGGACGTGGACATTGTCTAGTTTGATGTAAAAAAAAAAAAAAAAAAACAAAAAACAAAACGAGATTCATATATCATGGCGAAATCTCAGAAGAGAGATAATACGTGGATCAAGCCCCTGGTCAAGCCCCTGGGTTGGGAAGCTCATGATGGTTCACAGATGAACTTGTAGCAGTGGATACATTGCCCAATCGACATCCACCATATCGGTTTTTGGTTTTTTCCTAATGCATAACGTTGAGGTCAAGCTGGATGCTCCTGACTGATTATGTTGGGTGCCAGGGGATGAAATTGTGTCAGGCCTCTCATGTGTAAAACGGATCCTGCATAGCTTTATAAAAAGACCCAAGTGGGGTGACTGTACAAATGGGTGTAACTGTCCCCAAGAGGAAACAACCAAAGCTCGTAGAGCTAGATATATTAACACAAAGAAAGAAATCAAACTATTCTAGTATCACCTGCAGCCTGAAGAAGGTCAGACAACAAGAAAGAGGGTGGATCAGAGGGTGCGGGGAGGCGAGATGAAGCCGCCCCAACAACCTCTGCCCGACGTAAAATAGATTGAGCTTGAGCCTTTTGCAAAGCAACAGAAACTCGTTGTCTAAAGAAAGCTACAAGAACAGAGGCGTATGGGCTTCCAAGGCTTTTGTTTTCTGCTGCACGATGGGCACATGCGCGAAGAAATTCGTTGAACTGATGATGCAAACAACCAAAGATCTCGACTGCCAAGTCTGTGGAATGACGTGCCCGATAGTCATGCTCATTTCCCTGCGCAGCTACTGAAGCGACAACTCCCTGTGATGAGGCTGTGCGGGGCAGGAGATCCGACCTAGTAGGATCAGCGATGACAACCAATGTACGTAGTCCGTCCTGTGAGAGAACAATGTCAACCCGTCGTCGAGTGGAATGGTGATGTGGGTCGATGGGAGTATGTGCACCTGCTCTCGAATGACATGTATCCCAGCATCACGAGCAACCGCAGTTGCCACATCTCGGACGACGTCATGGGTCGCAGTGCGTTCTCCACTGTAGGGGCAACAAAGAAGATGTACGTCGAGTGAATCGAGAGGATGGCGACAAACACACTGTTGTAGTCCTAACACAAAGGGATGCGGAAGACCCAGTCAAACTCGTAGGGAGGTGGTAAATACAACAGAAGACATACAGAAGGGTGCAATGGTTGGTCGTACCGTGAGCCACGCGCCTGCTCCGGGCCCTGCGCACGAGAGAAGTCTGGCCCGATGTGAATCTGAAGGAGCGTCGGAAAGCATGCTGGCAAATGAGTGTCGGTGCACGCGTTCCATGATGGTATCCTGTAAATGCTCCAGACCTTGAGTGACCAACTGTTCAAAGGGTGGCAGACAAGCCCGTGCTGGTGTTTGGATGAGATCCCGCGCTGAACGAAGATGTTGCTGGAGGGACAAAGAGCCATCGTCGATGTGGGCAACCACCTCCATGAGAAAAGGGCGTTGCTGACACAGAAACCGAAATGCCAAGGCTGGAGCGACTAAAGCCCAACTACCTAGGAAGGCAGCAGGGGCAGTGACGACTGTGGATAATAAACCCACTCCTCCAGAAGAGATTGGGAGGGTAGCCTAACGACATGCCAAGGGCCCCTGCTCACTGTCAAATGCACCTTGACCTAATAGACGACCAAAAACCCCCCTAACAGTCGTATAAAAAGAAGACAGAAGCTCCACAAACTGGGGAGTGGGGGGGAAACAACACAAAAGATAAGAAGGTCGCTGTAAAAAACATTTGGTGAGAATGCCATGGGCTACCTGCATATCGCCTAGTTTGGGAAGAAGCTCTATATGGTTTGTATCCTGTAGCAAAGCGTCTTGGAGGAAAGATGATGTGTAAGGGGTATTACCAAAGGGAACACCTAACACTCGAATTCCCTCAGATGGTGCTAGAAAGTTGACAGGGGGCATGAAATCTGAAGGCAGACCAGAGGGTGACCAAACTGTGGATTTGCGAGATTGAACAGTGAGCCCAAGAGAGTGAAGTTGGGTAGCAAAGTGATGGAAAGCCAAAATGATATCAGTGGGAGGGAAGGATTGGAAGGCTTGCGCAGATGAGCGAATGGCTTGGAAGTGGGCAAAAGCAAAAAGAGGTCCCGCTAATGGATCGCCTTGACGGGTTCCTACTTCGGACTGGATTATAGAAAGATCTCCGGTACGGGTGTGATGACTGTAAAACAAAGGGGTGGAGGAAGCATAAAACAATCTCACAAAGGGAATGAGTTGATGGCATGCGCCGCCGGCTGATCGCAGTTCTTGAAATATTGCTGATCTAGACACCGTGTTGAAGGCGTTGGTCACATCCACCTGAAGGACGACCCAGTCTGGATGAAGGTCAAGGCAGCCCGAATCCCATGCACCACCGCTTCACAACCTCCCGGAATAGCGACCCCAAACTGATGTGGAGAAAAGTGAGAAGAAAAGACCTCCCGAAACTGGATGCAGATAGAGCGGCTCACCAAGCGATACAGAACCTCCCCCACTGCAATAGGACGAATCCCACTTGTGTTCTTGGACATGGCCAAGAGCCGTGCTGCTCCAAGCAAACGTGCTATGGGGTAGGTATATGTCCCATCGCAATGAAAGAGCAAACTTGGAACAGCTGGGAAAAGCCACTAGCAGAGTCATGTGGATTGAGACAGTCACGGAGGTGTTCATACACCAAACCAGACGGACCGGCTGCTGCAAGATGAGGGCTACCTGTGAATGCTTGTATGAAAGTATCGCGATCCAATTGAAGGTCCTCGTCACGTTCAAAGTCCTCCACAAAAGAAGGAAGGATGTCGTCCGCACTGGGGTAGAGATTCTCCAAATCTGTGACAGTATCAGCCGAAGGCGGTGTTGAGGTAAGGGGAGCAAGAGCTTGAGCTGCATGGGAATACTCTCCTGCCCGGCCTAACATAAGACTCCGACGAAGACGCATCATGAGCTATTCGCGCCGCAAGTGCTTGTGCACGTAGATAATGTTCGTCTTGAAGGGTTTCCCAGTCCCCACAGAGAAATCTACGAAGACGGGCACGCGTCTCTCGATGTCCGGATTCACCATAATGGACATAGTCGGAGCCGACTATGGAGTGAAGACACCGAAAGTCCTTGAGAGCTCCACATTCCGGGGTTGGTGGTAGTCGGCACCGACTCCAACGTCCTCCACTCGGTTTTTATACACATACGGGAAGTCGCCACCGACTACAAAAACAGGGGATTGGCGGAAAAATCGACTGTAGTCGATGCCGACTACATAACCTAGATGGTAAAATATGTGCAAAGTATAGTTTCAATGACTTGTTGTGGTGGTAGTCGGTAGCGACTATCCGCACGGATCATGCCATCCATTGTTGAATTCCGTAGTAGTCGCTGCCGACTAGCATACAAAATGTAGAAATGTTATGTTTGCATGATATCGTTTGGTCGTTGACGGCCCTTCACAACGCTTATGGAAAGCCGGATTTTGCGTGGTCCTTCAAAAGTGTATGCTCCATGAACACATAGTCGGCAACAACTACGGTAATCTACATCACGACGATGACGGTGTGGCATTATTGGTAGCGTGGGGAAAGTCGGCATGGTATATTCGCTCCGATAAACCGAGTTGCCTAGTACATATGTTCCCGGTGAACTTATGTCCGAAATACAATTTGGATAACCTCATGTGGATGTAGTCGGTAGCGACTATCCGTTGGAATCATGACACCCATTGAACAATTGGAATGTAGTCGCTGCCGACTACATTATTTCGCATAGAACATGTTGTAATGCGAGGATTTGGTGTGTCCAAAACTTGCGGTCTTCGACGCTTGCGCGCGGATCGTAAAGCCACGGACTTCGCTTGGCTCTTTCGTGTCCATACAATGAGTCCAAAACAGGAAATGGCTAATTGGTCAATGAGTGTGTTCCATGTGGCCATTACGCAATACAGTTCGGGACGATGAAATTGTACTGTGGTTTTTATTTTCTCTATTAGTAATAAAATATTATAGTACTACTATGTACCATTTTTGGCCACAAGTATGTACGCACGAAATTCAAATTGAACTTGTTTCATATAATGTACAAATGAAAAACTGTTGTGAATGCGGAAGTGGATGACGTTTTAGGGGATGATAGCATCCATTCATTTTCGAAATTGAATTTTGGAGTGGAGATTTCCCCGCGTTCCATGGAGTACGCATCCAACATGGATGAGGGCACGTGGCTCGTAAGCATAGGTGTAGTATTTTAGGCATCCGTTGAGGGCCACATAGAGTTGTTTTGTCATGCCTTTGTGTGTGCTCCACTGTGCCCCCTGCTGTGAACTCGTTTTTCCACCTCCCGACCCTTCGCCTTCCTTTGCACTGTGGAGCTGCGGAAGTTGAGTCATGGAGCACATTGGGGATGATGACGACGAGTTCGCCATGTCCACGCAAAATCGTAGGGTCCTGCGCACTCGCACAGTCGTCTCCCAGTAGAGTACTGAGGGCGGTCCGGGTAAACCACCAAAGAAGACGAGGAAGCTCCGGAAGAAAGGAATGACCTCACAGGAAGGAGGCATGGTGTCCACAGCCGCCACCTTCTCCGGGGAACGCGTTCCTCAATCGCCCCCTACAGCAGCAACCGGCGCCTCGCCTGGTCCAGCCACAAGCGCACAGGGAGGTGGGACCTCCAATCCGGCGAGTGCCTTGAACGTTCAAGTAGACGTAGTGTTGACTGCTGACATGCGCAAGCAAGCGCTTTTGTCTTTAACGACAAGCGCGATGAACCACACTATGAGCTCCATTGCGCACTTGCTGAAGAATGGGGCTCCTCCACGAATCCCGTTGTGTAGGATGAAGCCACTTCCGGCTGTTCGAATGGCAGAGCGACCGGCATCAACAAGCTGAAGCTATTCTTCGAAGCAGATAGGTACAACGACGCCTTGGCCTCGCTGCATGGTGACATCTTCAGAGCTGGAATTGTACCAAATGTCATTCTGAGGCATACCCTGGTGGACATGTATGCAAAGTGGGTGCATCGAGCCCTGGACAAGGGCAAAGAGGTGCATGGCAATATCATCAAAGCTGGAATTGTACCAAATGTCATTCTGAACACTGCCCTGGCAGCTCTGGAAAAGGGGAAAGAGGTCCATGGTGACATCTTCAGAGCTGGAATTGTACCAAATGTCATTCTGAACCATACCCTGGTGGACATGTATGCAAAGTGGGTGCATCGAGCCCTGGACAAGGGCTAAGAGGTGCATGGCGATATCATCAAAGCTGGAATTGTACCAAATGTCATTCTGAACACTGCCCTGGCAGCTCTGGAAAAGGGGAAAGAGGCCAAGGTGACATCTTCAGAGCTGGAATTGTACCAAATGTCATTCTGAACCATACCCTGGTGGACATGTATGCAAAGTGGGTGCATCGAGCCCTGGACAAGGGCAAAGAGGTGCATGGCGATATCATCAAAGCTGGAATTGTACCAAATGTCATTCTGCACACTGCCCTGGCAACTCTGGAAAAGGGGAAAGAGGTCCATGGTGACATCTTCAGAGCTGGAATTGTACCAAATGTCATTCTGAACCATACCCTGGTGGACATGTATGCAAAGTGGGTGCATCGAGCCCTGGACAAGGGCAAAGAGGTGCATGGCGATATCACCAAAGCTGGAATTGTACCAAATGTCATTCTGAACACTGCCCTGGCAGCTCTGGAAAAGGGGAAAGAGGTCCATGGTGACATCTTCAGAGCTGGAATTGTACCAAATGTCATTCTGAACCATACCCTGGTGGACATGTATGCAAAGTGGGTGCATCGAGCCCTGGACAAGGGCAAAGAGGTGCATGGCGATATCATCAAAGCTGGAATTGTACCAAATGTCATTTTGAACACTGTCCTGGCAGCTCTGGAGAAGGGGAAAGAGGTCCATGGTGACATCTTCAGAGCTGGAATTGTACCAAATGTCATTCTGAACCATACCCTGGTGGACATGTATGCAAAGTGGGTGCATCGAGCCCTGGACAAGGGCAAAGAGGTGCATGGCAATATCATCAAAGCTGGAATTGTACCAAATGTCATTCTGAACACTGCCCTGGCAGCTCTGGAAAAGAGGAAAGAGGTCCATGGTGACATCTTCAGAGCTGGAATTGTACCAAATGTCATTCTGAACCATACCCTGGTGGACATGTATGCAAAGTGGGTACATCGAGCCCTGGATAAGGGCAAAGAGGTGCATGGCGATATCATCAAAGCTGGAATTGTACCAAATGTCATTTTGAACACTGCCCTGGCAGCTCTGGAGAAGGGGACAGAGGTCCATGGCGATATCTTCAGAGCTGGAATTGTACCAAATGTCATTCTGAACAATACCCTAGTGGACATGTATGCAAAATGTGGGTGCATCGAGGATGCAAATGGAGTATTCAACACTACGGCTGAACGAGATGTGGTGTCGTGGAGTGCGTGCTTGCAGGGTATGCACAGCGGGGACGTGGGATGGAGGCTTTGGAGACCTTGAGCAAATGATGGGGGTAGGGGTGAAGCCCGGGAAAAGGGCGAAGAGGTGCATGGGGATATCATCAAAGTTGGAATTGTCCCAGAGTCATTCTGATTACAACCGGTAACCAATCCATTCATTGGCTGCATTGTTGTGTCAAAAGTCCATGCGTAGACTAGAATCCACATGTTCAATGGTGGGCAGGGAAAACTATTCTTGCTGCCCAAAGCATGTGATAGTCACAAGCCTAGCAATTGTCTCTGAAAAATGATGGATGACTAATGCCTTGGTTACAACATCCACCCTTGTCAACTCTTGCGATGTTGCAATGAAATATACCCAACGGGCATTGATTAGAAGTTAGTTTTACTTCCATGTCAGCTGCTAGCAACAAGGCAAGGATGTATGCATGATTTGTGTAGAGTCATGGACAGCTGAAGAGCAGGGATAGAGTGGGGGTCCAGATTCATCTAAGAACGTCGGGTTTCAAGCTCCAGATTACCTATCATTCCATGTGGAAGGACAAGTACAAGAAACGGATGGTCAAGTGGAAGCCGCATCAGCAGCGGCACAATTGATAAAATCAGGCATTGTTAATGAAGGCACCTTCTTCAACACATTTCACCTGTTTTCCCCTCTTATCAGAGTTGGCACTCTATTTTCATGTTCAATAGCTACAATAAATCTGCATGGGTAGATGGTCAACTGGAAGCTGCAGCAGCAGCGGCGGAATTGATAAAATCAGGCACTGCTAATGAAGGCACCTTCTTCAACACATTTCACCCTGTTTTTCCTTCTTAACAGTAGCGGCTCTAAATTTTCATGTTGAATTTTGCAAGTTAGCTGGTTGAGTGAACCTTTGTAGTTTGGAGTGACTTTTGACATGATACTGCCAATGTGGCAACAGGAAAGAACCAGAAACAGGTAACGGAGACCACAAGAAGCTGTGGAGTGAATACTTTTCTGACCCCAGTCAACGGTGGGACAATCAAGGCAAAAAAGTGAATGCCTATTGGATTACAGAGAGGAGAAGATGCAATTGAGCATAGGAACTAGTGTGATAAGTTGAGTTGGGTGTTTCCTAGAACAATTCGAGGCTTTCATTATTAGCTGCTAGCAGCAAGGCAAGGGTGAATGCATGATTTTGGCAGAGGCATGGATAGCTGAAGGAGCAGGGATAGAGTGTGGGTCCAGATTCATCGAAGAGGGCTGGACTTCAAGCTCCTATGATTCCCTGTGGATCAATAGCTACTAGCAACCTGCATGGATAGATGGTCAATTGGAAGCTGCAGCAGTAGCGGTGGAATTGATAAATCAGGTACTACTAATGAAGGCACCTTCTTCAACATATTTCACCCTGTTTTTCCTTCTTATCATAATTGACCCTAAGTTTTCATGTTGAATTCTGTATGCTAGCTGGTTGAATGAACCTTTGATAGTTTGGAGTGACTTGACATGATACTGCCAATGTGACAACATGAAAGCATCCAAAAACAGGTAACAGAGATGAGGAGAAGTTGCGGAATGAATACTTTTCTTACCCAGTCAATGGTGGGACAATCCAGGCAAGAAGGTGAATGTCTGTCTGATTATAGAGAGTAGCAGATGCAATTGAGCATAGGACTAGTGCGATAAGTTGAGTTGGGTGTTTCCTAGAATAAATCTAGGCTGTCATCGTCAGCTGCTAGCAGCAAGGCAAGGATGTATGCATGATTTATGCATAGGCATGGATAGCTGAAGGAGCAGGGATAGAGTGTGGGTCCAGATTCATCCAAGAGGGCCAGAAAGAGGTCCATGGTGACATCGTCAAAGCTGGAATTGTACCGGATGTCATTCTGAACACTGCCCTGGTGACATGTATGCCAAATGTGGGTGCATTAAGGATGCGAAGGGAGTTTTCAACACTATGGCTGAACGAGATGTGGTGTCATGGAACGCGATGCTTGCAGGGTATGCACAACAAGGCGGACGTGGTATGGAGGCTTTGGAGACCTATGATCAAATGATGGGGGAAAGGGTGAAGCCTGACCACATCACATTTTTGTGCATTTGCGATGCATGTGCAAGCCTGACAGCTCTGGAAAGGGCATGGCAACATTGTCAGAGCTGGAATTTTACCAAATATCATTCTGAACAATACCCTTGTGGACATGTACATGCAAAATGTGGGTGCACCATATCCTGCTGATTTGTTGTTATGCTGGAACAGTAGCAAACGTAGAAAGGCATACGCATTTTACATCTGTTGCTATCTTCAGTGCATATGTAGTGTCATTTGCACTTTGTCATACTATTGTTTGAGGAGCAGATTTTGGGACTCAGGTATTGTAAATTTGACTGGCAGCAGTTTAAGAGAAGCTCTTACATCTACTGCTGTCTTTATGTTCTTTCCTATGATTCTTGCCTGTGAATAAAACATTTATTTGCAGAGTCATTTTTTGTGTCTTTGTTCTTCCTTTTGTTCTTCTCTTTGTTTAGTATTGAATAATACTAACCCTAATCTCTACTAACCCTAATGAGATAAGCATAGTCGTGGCTCTGCCTGTCCAATACATTTAAAAGTTCAAAACAACCCCTCATATGACACCACGTGTCCATATATCAGCATGTCATAGTCAAGATCATGACTGCAAGACCTCCTCAATACATGCCACGTGTCCACATATCAGGATGTTTGTAGTCATGACAATGACTGCAAGACCTCCTCATTATATGCCACGTATCCATATATTAGCATGGTTGTAGTCAAGATAATGACTGCAGATCCTCCTCAAGGATATGCCACGTGGCAATTTCGGGAGACGCCAAATGGCGCACATCCACAAAACCTCCTGGACTTATTAGAAAGAGACACGTGTACAGTTTGCAGCAGCACACTAAGTCATGTATGGTAGAAGTATGTATGACTGCCACATGACAGTAAGATGTATCACTTGGTTCATCTGACGCAGTCATCCATGACCGACCATACTGTACTCATTGTATTGACTTGGTTTGCACGACTTAAAGTCATAGAAGTCATATGTACCGTTTATGACTACGGGATAGTCATATATACAGTCATATATACCGCGATCTGTTGTAGTGCATCCAACTGGGAAATAACCGTGCGTGCTAGAGGCATACGGGACCCAGTCCAAAGGGAGTTTTTTTGCTGGAACTTGGGAGGGCATTGGAGCTGTTACCTGTACCAGACAAAGATTCTTCCGACTGCCTGAGGATCCGTGGGTGCCAGCGGAATACAATCGTGAACCGATTGGGAGAGACCTATTTCTGAGGGAGTTGGAGGACGTTAGCATCCATTGGGATGATATGAATGAGAGGTATTGGGTGCCTCGTCGAGATGAAGGGCCATTTCCTCCAGAGTTGCGCAGAGACCCCCAACAGGAGGAGCTGTTGGACAATTTCAAGGCTGCCATCAGGAGTGTGGTATTGGCAGAATACAGGCGTGACCAAGTTGCACCTATTCCAGGGGTGTTCTTGCCACTTCCAAACATATCGGATTTAATTGAAAAATTGCATGAAGCCGTAGCAAGAGCGACAAACCCGTCTCTGGCAAATGTGGAAGAGAGTCAGCACTCGCCTAGAACGCTATGCATGATGGCAAGGGTGGACCACACAACACTAGGTCTCTCTTTGACCACTCAAGCCCAGGCTCGAGCTCTCCGTACTGGTGGAGGCACGTCATCTACACCCGGAGCATCTTCATCAACATCAGGAGATGACGACAACGAAGTAATTAATCTAGATGAAGATGACTAGAAAGGCTAGAAACGTAGGGAGTAGGCCAAAGGTCTCAGGTTGCGAAAACTTAAATGTGCAACCCACTGTATTGTCTATGTAATTTTTGGAAATACAAGGTTCATCCTTTGAACCATTTTTGAATGACCTCATACTTGTTTGGTACCTGTTCGACGGCATGTACAATATACTGGCAAAGTTTCAAAACAATCAAAAATTGCTGAATGAAGATACCATTTGGTTCACCCATTGCAATATTTTAAATCGAACTCATACTTGTCTGGTACCTTCAAGAGGACATGTAAAATGCAATGGCAAAGTTTGAAAGCAATCAAAAATCGGCACATCAAGTAACCATTGGTTCATCCTATGAACCATTTTTTATTGATCTCATACTTGTCCGGTCCATGTAAGAGGGCATGTAGAACATACTGGCAAAATTTCAAATCATTCAAATGTTTTTTGATCAAGGAACCTTTGGTTTATCCTTTTCACCATTAACGATTAATCACGAATAAATGAACAGACGAATAAATCATTTGCCTCATCGACGCGGTCACCCCTCAAGCCATTCCAGAATGTAATTGAATTTAAATTATTTTTAAACCAATAAATAGGTTTGCACTGCCTTTCATTGGGGGTTTCTGGCACGCATCGATTTTGTTTTTGGCTCAATTTTGTTCTACGGCTTCAAGCATCCCACTGCTACTCCCCCGCCAAAATTTGGACCAATAAAAAATGCCCCAAAAAAAAAAGTGTTCTTTTTCACTCACTATTGCAGAACTCTCTATGAAGAGTACATGAAGTAGAGCACAAATCAAGTTTGGAGTGCAAAACAGGCAAGAAATTGTGGTTTTGGGTCCAAATGAATTTTGATCGCTCCCAAATTTGGCACGCACGTTGCATATGGAGTCATTACACGCCCCATTCAAAAACTGAATGAAACAAAAACATGAACACGCGAAATGCAGTCCAACAGGTCGCAAAGTAATAGTAGATCCAACGAAATTCATTCAATAGGTGAACGGATGGTTGCCCATCCAAATCATTTTTGTTTACTTCCAAACTTTCCAGTACGTTCGAGACACCCTCTCACAGGTCCCGGACTAATATCAGATCAATCGAAATTCATTCGATGGCTCAATGGATACCATGGAAGAGGCCCCAAAGTAATATGAGATCAATCGAAATTTGTTCAATGGGCCAACGGATGGTTGCCCATCCAAATGATTTTTATTCGCTTTGAGACTTGGCCAGTGTGTTCAATGTACCCTCTGATAGGTCCCAGTGTAATATGAAATCAATCGAAATTTGTTCGATGGGCCAATGAGGCGTTCAGTTGTCATCTGGTTTTTCTTCATTGCGAAAAAGAAATCCTGCAATGCGTGCACGACTATTGCACCCATTGAACGGATGTGGTTAAAGCCCTTCTTTTGCCTGTATGTGCTTGAACATGTGTGCGACACATGTGCGGAGACACAACAGATGAATAAATCATTTGCCTCCCCATCGACGCCAAGCCATTCAAGAATTTAATTGAATTTAAATTATTTTTAAACCAATAAATAGTTTGCACTGCCTTTCATTGGGGGTTTCTGGCACGTATTGATTTTGTTTTTGGCTCAATTTTGTTCTGCGGCTTCAAGCATCCCACTAATACTCCCCCGCAAAAATTTGGACCAATAAAAAATGCCCCAAAAAAAAAAGTGTTCTCTTCGCTCACTATTGCAGAACTCTCTATGAAGAGTGCATAAAGTAGAGCACAAATCAAGTTTGGAGTGCAAAACAGGCAAGAAATTGTGGTTTTGGGTCCAAATGAATTTTGATCGCTCCCAAATTTGGCACGCACGTTGCATATGGAGTCATTACACGCCCCATTCAAAAACTGAATGAAAAAAAAACATGAGCACGCGAAAACGCATTCCAACAGGTCCCAAATTAATAGTAGATCCAACAGAATTCATTCAATGGATGAACGGATGGTTGCCCATCCAAATCATTTTTGTTTGCTTCCAAACTTTGCTAGTACGTTCAAAACACCCTCTCACAAGTCCCGCACTAATATCAGATCAATCGAAATTCATTCGATGGCTCAACGGATGGTTGGCCATCAAAATGATTTTGGTTCGCTTTGAAACCTGGCCAGTATGTTCAATGTACCATGGAAGAGGCCCCAAAGTAATATGAGATCAATCGAAATTCGTTCAATGGGCCAACGGATGGTTGCCCATCCAAATGATTTTCGTTCGCTTTGAGACTTAGCCAGTGTATTCAATGTACCCTCTGATAGGTCCCAGTGTAATATGAGATCAATCGTTAACGATTAATCATGAATCCAACAGGGGAATTGTTGGTTCACCCTTTGAACCATTTTACATTGACATCATATTTGTCCAGTAACTTTAAGAGGTCATGTACAAGACACTCGCAAAGTTTCAAATCAATCTAAAACCATTTGGCAGGGGAATGATTGGTTCACCCATAGCCAATTTCAGGGGCTGAAATTGCCATTTCAGGGGCTGCACTAGCAATTGCCATTTCACAGGCTACAATTGCAATTTGAGGGGCTGGAATTGCCATTTCAGGGGCTATAATTGCAATTTGAGGGGTTGGAATTGACAATTTCAAGGGCTCAAATTACAATTTGAGGGGCGGCCGGAGTTGGTCATTTTAGGGACTGACATTACCAATTTTAAGGGCTTGAATTGCATTTTGAATTGTAATTCAAGGGTTAGAATGGGCCATTGGGGGGCTAGAATTACCAAAGCAATGACATCCAAAGCAATATAAAATCATTTGATAGCGGAATAATTGGTTCACCATTTCAACCATTTTTTATTCACGTCATACTTGTCCGGTACTTGTAAGAGGGCATGTGGCAGACACTTGCAAACCTTCGAAGCAATGTAAAATCATTTGATAGGGGAACAATTGGTTCACCCTTTCAACCATATTTTACTGACCTCATACTTGTTCGGTACCTTTAAGATGGCATGTGAAAGACACTTGTAAAGCTTCAAAGCACTAAAAAAACATTTGATATGTTCATGATTGATTCACCCTTTCAACCATTTTAGATTGACTTGAAACTTGTGAAAGACCTGTAAGAGGGCATGTACAAGACACTTGCAAAGTTTCAAATCAATTTAAAATCATTTGGTAGGGGGACGATTGGTTCACACTTTAAACCATTTTAGATTGATGTCATACTTCTCAAAGACGTGTAAGAGGGCATGTAGAAGACACTTGCAAAGTTTCGGAGAAATAAAATATCATTTCATCGGGGAAATTTCCGTTCACCCTTTCATCCAATTTTGAATTGAACTGGATTTTTACTAAATAAAATGATTTAGAGGGCATAAGATTGTGGATTTGTGGGACACAATGATTTTGTTTTTGGCTTGATTTTGTTCTGTGAGTTGAACCCTCACACCACTACATCATTGCCAAAAAATGTACCAAAATATTTGAAAAAAAACGTTCATCCTTTGCGCTATGCTCACTATTGCATAACTCTCTATGAAGAGTGCATGAAGTTGAAGATAACTTCACCTTGGAGTGCAAATGAGGGAATAAAATGTGTTTTGGATGCAGACGATGTCTGTTCATGGTGATATTTTGCATGCTGACTCTTCATGTTGTTATCAAGCATATGGCTTCAAAATGAAATTAAAAACAATTCATGTGCAGGCGAAAGGTTGTTTCTCGTCTATACGACACATACCTCCATTATGAATTTGAATAACCCATTCAAACAACTTTGTTGAAGTTCAACTTTGGTCCACATGTGCTTAAGTACCTACAAATCACACACACAAAGTTGCAAGCGAAGAAAAAATCATTTGCTCCCCGAACGACTCGTTAAACCTTTCAACCAATTTTCAATCATGAATCATTTAATAGGGGAACTATTGGTTCACCCTTAGAACCATTTTATATTGACCTCATACTTGTCCGGTAACTTAAAAAAGGCATGTACAAGACACTCCCAAAGTTTCAAATCAATCTAAAATCATTTGGCAGGGGAACGATTGGTTCACCCATTGACCCGGTGTACACTGTCACTCTTCAAGATTCGCGGATGTGGTGCTTGATTATCCCATATGATGGACCCAGGTGCCATGGCCAAGTAACAAACCATTAAAACATTATGGTACGAGACAAACACAATTGAAAACAACATTTATTCAAATATGATGTACAGTCAGAGGTCTATAAGTTTCTATCTATCCTCCAACAATTTTTGGGCTCAGGCCAATTGAATAGCCCCGTCATGAAACGCTTCACAACATTTTCTAGTTTGTACCGCAACTCTACTGTGTTTACACACAAGTTTTCCAGAGCCGAAGCAAAACATGTTCCAGTAGACATATCGTTGAATAGGCTTGCATCGAACGTGTTACCCCCATTTATTGCCTGGGCTATCTTCCCAATTGCAAAGGTCTCTGATGACACGGTTAGAGAGGGCCTACGAGGTGTGCCATCTGACTGGTTGTTGGCTACATTATGAACAATCGCAACTTCAGGTGCAATCCACCATCTATGTATGAGAGTCTTTATCATCTTGTCTCTGCTCTCGAAAATGTACAACGTGGTTTTTGGGTCATCCGTCGTGGAGGCCATCCCCCAATCGCATACCCCGATGTACACATCTTCAGACCCTTATGGAAAATGCAACAAGATGTTGTCAGGGGACATGTCGTTGTGCAAGAGGTGGTGATTATGGACGTTGAGCATGATGTGCAAAAGCGCCCATGCCAATTGGGTGCGATTCTGTCGGAATCGAACTAGTCGGTTGACCTCCTGCATTTCTTGCTCCGTCCCCCGTTGTTCCATTAACTCGATCATTCCCCCATTTCCTGTCAATACTCAACCTTGATTGTATGGTCCCCCCATTCCACCAATAGAATAACAGAATAGAATCCAAGACAGTAAGTGTTGGAACAGAGTCAACAAAGTCCAGCCATGATAAAGGGTGACATACCACATTTCACTACGTCTCCGCAAGCATGCTTAAAGCCAAGAACTACTTTCCTGCCTTTTGATCAGTGATAGACCATCTATCCATGCAGGTTTCCTGTAGCTATTGATCCACAGGGAATCATAGGTAACCTTATGCTTGAAATATAGCCCTCTTCGATAAATGTGGACCCGCACACTATCTCTGCTCCTTCAGCTATCCATGCATCTACACAAAACATGTATTCATCCTTGGCTTGCTGACAATGACAACCTAGAGTTGTTCCAGCAAACACCCCAACCCTACTTATCACACTATCCTATGCTCAATTGCATCTGCTACTCTCTATAATCCAACAGGCATTCACCTTCTTGCCTCGATTGTCCCACCATTGACTGGGGTCAGAAAAGTATTTATTCCACAGCTTCTCCTCATCTCTGTTACCTGTTTCTGGATACTTTCATGTTGTCACATTGACAGTATCATGTCAGTCACTCCAAACTATCAAAGGTTCACTCAACCAGCTAACTTGCAGAATTCAACATGGCCAATTTTCTGATAAGAGGGGAAAACAGGGTGGAATGTATTGAAGAATGTGCCTTCATTAGCAGTGAAGAATTTATTCAATTGTGGCGCTGCTGCTGCAGCTTCCAGTTGACCATCTACCCATGCAGGTTGGTAGTAGCTATTGATCCACAAATAATCATAGATAATCTGGAGCGTGCACACAAACGTTATGTGGTCAGGCTTCATCCCTTCCCCCATTATTTGCTCATAGGTCTCCAAAGCCTCCATCCCGTGCCCCTACTGTGCACATCCTGCAAGCATCATGACACCACATCTCGTCCAGCCATAGTGTTGAACACTCCCTCCGCACCCTCAAGGCTCCCACGAGGGTATTGTTCAGAATCACATCTGGTACAATTCCAGCTTTGGTGATGCAAGCACCTCTTTGCCCTTTTCCATGGCTGCCAGGCTTGCACACACACTGCAAACGCACAAAAACGTGATGTGGTTGGGCTTCACTCCTTCCCCCATTATTTGCTCATAGGTCTCCAAAGCCTCCATCTCACGCCCCTGTTGTGCACACCCTGCAAGCATCGCACTCCACGACACCACATCTGGTTCAGCCATAGTGTTGAAAACTCCCTTGGCATCCAGCTCAATCCTCCCACATTTGGCATACATGTTCACCAGAGCAGTGTTCAGGATGACATCTGGTACAATTGCAGATTTGATTATGTCACCATTGATCTCTTTGCCCTTTTCTAGGGCTACCAGACGCACTCCAAATCGCACACAAACGTTATGTCGGCGGTGCAAATCACCCCTTCCCCCATCATTTGCTCATAGATCTCCAAAGCCTCCATCCCACATCTCTGTTGTCCATACCCTGCGAGCATCACACTCCACGACATCACATCTCGTTCAGCCATAGTGTTGAACACTCTCTTGGCATCCTTGATGCACCCACATTTGGCCTACATGTCCACCAGAGCAGAGACAGTGTTCATAATGACATCTGATAATCTGACAGGCGGATGAGGAGTTGTTTGTGCTTGTGGATTGGTGGTCTGACATGGCAAAAGCCTACGCCAAACAACGTACGAAACCACTCCCATGGAAGGCAGGGTCCTCGTCCGCGGATGCGGCATTGAACGTGAGATACATATCCACAAACGCACAGGTACAACAACTCGACGCGCCCAAACAGGGAGGGTATGGTACAATTCGAAGGGTTAGAATTGTTGGGAATCAATTCATTCCTCCATCCTGGGAGCTAGCAGGGAAAACGCCCAGGGAAACAAATGTTGAGCTTGCCAAAGTCCAACATAACAATGAGGCGTTGGCTGTAAAGTTCCATAATTTCGGCATCATAAAGTATTTTACGTTGCATCCATGTCGAAAATGAAGATTACACAGTGAATCTTCAAGAGTATTTGGATTTGCAGATTCATTTGGAATGTATGGGAATTGTAGAATGTATGAATCACTTACACACGACTCTGTTAGTGGTATATGTAAGACTGTGACAATAGGCAAGAGTGGTTGTACTCCTCCAGATGTAGCCCCAATCACTTACATACCACTCTGGTAGTAATAATTCAAATACATGGTTCCTACTTGGACACACTGGATGACTCAGTCAGTGGTTTTAGCACACAACCTAACCACTACATCAATACTGGTAGAACCACTCCGTCAGTGGTTTTAGCACACAACCTAACCACTACATTGATACTGGTAGAACCACTCAGTAAGTGGTTTTAGCACACAACCAAACCACTACATCAATACTATTAGAACCACAGAGTCAGTGATAATATACATGTTTATTCTCGTTTCATGACTATTAGAATCATTTAATTCTCACTCACAGAGTTATTTGTGAAGTTGTTCTATTTTTCAGCACATCCCTAAAATAGGGCACGTACATTTGTAATATGGCCACGTGTCCAAATAATGTAGCCCATAATTGTCTAACTGAATACGAACACGTGTTCGTCGATTGCTAAGTATGATCGATGGATTTGCTGCATCCACGTCGCATACAGTGGAAGTGGTATGTGGTTGGTTTACCAGTGTAGTTAGTTTACCACTGTGACACGTAAGCGAACAGCTGCACTCGGAGGCAAGTGATCGTAACCACTGTCTTTAACCACTTCGGACACGTTATGTCTTTAACCACTGCTGAGTCAAGATCCACTAGTTCTGGGCCAGAGTGGTTCGGTGTCTTTTCCCACTCAAAATGAGTGGTTACCAGAGTGGTTATTCCGTGTTGTTCTTCTAGTGGCCAATCAGTACATTCCTTTGCACAGAGAATGATTGTCACTTTTCATCACCGTCTCCTCCCCGCCCTAAATTCTCTCAACATGTCCAGGTCATGTACTCCAACACAGTGGGGATTGGAACAACTTGCCCTGAAGTTTGGGGAGAAAAGACCACCCCATTCTTACTAGTCTTGGGAGGTGCGACACTGTCGTTAGCTTCTGACCCAACTCCTTCTTCCTTCAATGTTGCCCTTGCGAATTGAATGGTGCCTTTTGCGTTATCCCACCCATATCTGCTCTTCAACACATCTCTCACACTGCAAATATGACTGTTACGTCAGTCTGATTGATGACAGAACGGTATTAATGGGGAAAGACAGCCAACCCTCCTTGTCACAACATACAACGCATACACAAAAGCATTGTTGCCAACTTGCAGAAGTACCAATCTGCAAGGCTAATGCAGACAAACCTACAACCACTGGTGATGAAAATTGAAAGCCCTGTTTCGTGTAGGAATTCCAGGAAATTCATTTGGAAATTACCAAACCAGCAGGCACCACAAACCCCTCGTGAAGGGATGAACGCAATCACACCTAAACCCCCATTCCAGTGTAAACTGAGACCCTACTTTGAAGTAGAGTATCTCGTTTATCTGCAAGCGAAAACAGGACAAAATGCATGCGCCCCACCTGCAAAAGCTGATCGTCTTCAAATCCTCGAGGCTATGACACGAAAACCCCCGAACAAAAGAGTGCACTGCTGGGGTGAACAGAGGCTGTCTGTTGGGTGTTGCAATGGAGAGAGTGCCCAGGGTGGAGCTCCGATTCACGTCCATAAGAGTTTGCATTATCCACGGCTGTGCCCTGTTTGTCTCTCACATCCAATTGTATCTGGATACTATTCTTGCAAACTACAACGATCAAATAAATCACCCATCAAAGCCAGCAGGATACTCTATCCAAACAGGTCTCGCCAATCCCCTCAGATACACTTCAATTCTTGAACCGATTACTCTACAAACACTCCAATGCTGAACTCAATGGCCCACGGCGCACAAATGCTAAAACCCTGGTTAAACACCTGAGGAAAGGCAGAGGCGACGCTGTAGAGACATCAAACAGGTATTACAGAATGTAACGCTGACCTTCGAATCTTTTTAGAATGTCCTAATACCGGACGATTAGGGAAATTAAGGTCTATACGTTCTCCTTGAAATGCTCCTGTACTCGAACACAGAAGTTCAGATTCCAGAAGTACCAATCTCTGGATGACGACGAACTTCTGATCCTAGGCTACCTATCCATTTCACGTTAACGTCGTCGCATTCAAAGGTGTTTCAATCTCGATTCCCCAGTAAAGACGGAGTACCCACACCCCAAGAGGCGGCAGATGTTGTGCAGGCGGCTTTTGAATCCTTCGTGACAAAAACTTCCCATCTCAAGGGCACCAGCTGGCCGCCTCATATGCAAGCCAGACATCGCAGATTCGGGAGTGTAATATAAAGGTGCACACAATGCTCGTGAAGGGTGAATGGAGCACACGCAATGCACATGATTTTAAGAATATGCACCGTGCATGCAGTCTTGTAATCAACTTTTTCACGTCTCTAAGAGGTCACATGGAATTTGAAGTCTGGTTGAACTTGTGTTGTAGTAGAACTTTAGTATACTGCATCTCGTGAACATTCCAGTCAACGTACATTCTAATGACAGAACGGAACTTATCTAGACTAGATTCCTTGGTGCACCTGGCGTTATAGTGTACTTGCAAGGACAGGTTTCCTGCAGATCTGAACAGTGTGAGTGACCATAATTGCAGAGCAGGTTTTGCTGCGAAGATGAAGTTTAGGGGTAGCGTCGCTGAATGGCGTCTACAAAAAGACTTCTGATCCTAGATATCGAGTGCTCACTGGAGGGCTTACGCGGTGAGCACTGAATGAAGTTCCATGTGAGCAAAAGATTGCAGGTGTGAGCAGAATTCGTACACCGCGGTCGACGGATCCATAGGTTGCATGGATGCAATCCACCCTCCTCGCGCAGCTTGCTTGTGGTCGTCTAGACTGGGAGCTTCATTCTGGCCCTTTGCAATTGGTGGTTCTTCAGAGTTGCACGAGTCCATAGATTTGTAGAAATCCCTGAGCGCAAGTCATTCACGAGATATCGAGCAGTAGTTGTCGGCTCAAAGTGCAAGTGAGCTAGTAACACCAGAGCAGATTTACAGACTATACGTACCATGCTCGGCACGGTTCAGTTACGGTTCTCAATTTATGTATATCTAGATCAGATTACACAAAGGGTAACATCCTTGGGGACACAGGGAGGGGCAGAAGCAATCAGCAAGGAGCAACTCACGGTTAGTTAGTAAGCAGATAGATGCTCCTGTGCACAACAACAACATTTTTGCATCATGGTGCCACGAACAAGTCTAGCAATACGAGCAAAGATTACGACCGTAATGACTGGAGTAATTCTCCTCACTTGTATTCACTTGGCAGAATCGGCAAGGTGGCAATCGGCACTCCAATTCAAACTTCATAGAGATGACAATCGAACGCCAGCAGAAAATTGGCGACACAATGCTAATGATAGCATTTTACAGCAGGCGAATTCAGGAACAATGTGGCCAATGAGGTTGCCAGCCAATACAGTGATTGTTGTCAGCAAGGACGGAACTGGAAACTACACCACAGTCCAGGAGGCCATAGATTCCGTGCCGGATGACAATCCTGCTGAAGTAACCATTCAAGTTAACAGAGGAACCTACGTGTAAGGTCATGACTTGGGGAGAATGTCCCTACATCACACACATACACAATCCCCCGGTCTACCAGTTCCAGACTTTCAATATATGTGAATGCGCACTATTAGTATTCTGTGTAGTATCGCCAAAAGATGATTGATGGATACTGCTGGTGCAGCTGCTTGGAAAGCTTAGTCTTGGTTGTCTATAGGACTGTCATGAAGCCGGCCAACATGAGCTATTTGACAATTTCCCTAGCAATTAAAGGAGAAGTTCTGGCTGATATAAATTCCATGGACCAAGAAAGTGAAGTTCTTCGCTTGAACCTGTTTGCAGGGAGAAAGTAACGGTTGCAAGCAACAAGCCCCACATAACAATCCAGGGAGCTGGGAGAATGGTGACAACAATCTCTTGGGGTGATACGAGCAGTTCAGCCGGTAGCACCTTCGCCTCTGCATCCGTGGCTGTTGATGCTGCTAACTTCACTGCACACAATATGACTTTCAAGGTGGAAGTCTAAGCATTGTACTAGATTCTACCCCTGCTATATCTGAGTGGTAACTCCTCGAATTTCCTAACCTTTATGGTTTTTAGGTTGTGTGGTAAGCAACCGTAAAAACAGACAGATGTCTTTGACCCCGAGCTCTTGTGAACAGGCAGGGTAGAAAGAGGTCAGTCAAATAAATTGTAAGGGTCCGAATGGTTCCTTGTAGATTACAGACTGTTACAGTGTTCAAGCTTCTAACCCGTGTGCATCGGTCGACGTATTACGTTCAATGACATTCAGGACGCAGTGCACAGTTGCCAGTTTGCTTATGAAGATCCTGAAAATATATGGAATTCTTACATTTGCAACTAGTTAGTGTTCTGAGTCCTAGGGAGATGGACAGAATTCAGCCCCAAAGCCACCGCCCGGCGCAGAGGGAGAGCAGGCAGTTGCTCTCAGGATTTCTGGGGATATGGCTGCTTTCTATAGCTGTGGGTTCCTTGGGGAGCAAGATACCCTGTACGATTTTTCGGGCCGTCACTACTTTAAAGACTGCTATATCGAGGGGGAAATTGACTTCGTCTTTGGAAATGGACAGTCTTTGTATAAGGTAAGAAATCACAGTTGAGCTTATCGGACCAACTCGTCTTACATATATTTGGTCAGCACCTAACCCGATTTCAATTCTAAAAATTTCTTTCTGTACACTTCATCTCATGCTGATTACAGAGAAACCTGCTAGGGATTTCGCATTCAAGCTGCCCCAGTTTGTCGATAGAAAGGCTCCAAAGTTTCATTTGGTACAGGCTGCAACTTCCTCCGGAAAGGTTCAAAGAGAGAGGCGATCTGTGAGAGAGACCGAATTTTTAAAGGGAAGACCTTTACAGTACATACATCCCACCAGTCAGCGATCGATCCATGGTCAAAAGCAAACCTTTCCGCATTTTGTTGTCGGATCGGGTGGGCCATTTGAACCAGGAAATTGTCGAAGTGCTCGGTAAGGCATGCTAGAGGCGCAGCTTGTAGAGAACATGATCTGTATCTGATCGTGGCCCACCTTGTTCATGAAATTACTGCGAACTTACGGAAGGATTCGGTGATAAACTCAACTGCTACGACAAGTGGAAGCGTAACAGCTGATGGGCGAACAAACAACACCGAGACCACTGGCTACTCGTTCGTGGACTGCTCCATAGTGGGGACGGGCTCAATTGTACTCGGAAGGGCATGGCGCCCGTACTCGCGCGTGGTCTTCTCCAACACGTACATGTCTAACATTATACAGGCCGTCGGGTGGGACGACTTGGGCGACACCGGGAATGATGCGTAAGTATTCCTGCACACACTCGGTTTATACTTTCTCGTGATCAGCAAAAGTTTCTTCCCCTCTCGAGTCTACATGATGCGAGTTAGCGCACAGGACCAGAAAGGATCATTGAACGCTTTATTTCCCTGGAGTATTAGTCACAGTGTTGACACACCATCACAATGGCAATATTCACAGTATGCTTAGAGCTTATGATGGGTTCGACTTTAATACAGGACTGTGTTCTATGGAGAATACAACAACACAGGACCAGGTGCAAACATGACAGGAAGAGTCAACTATGCTAAGGCACTCACACAAGCCCAGGCCAAACCATTCATGGACATCAGCTTCATCGATGGCTCTGACTGGCTCAAGGAAACATAGACCCTGCCCAGATTCCATTGTAGTTCAACATCCCACATCAAGCTGTCGTTCAAATGTCATGCTAGAGAATCGAACATGTTCAAAGCACTGAAAACATGTCACCTTCCCTCAGTTCTTGTTACCGATTTGTTGTAATTCAAAGACCAGGATACAGCAAACTTAAATAGAGAGATGGAGACGATTATGCGTGGTGGACGCTCGATGCTACTTACATACTCACGTGTACGTCTGAAGCACGTATGCCTAGATAGCATAGCATTAGAAAGAAAACAAGGCAGCGTACCCAGTTCCAGATGAGAGACTCGTAGACTGCTGGGTTGTTTGGCCATGTATGTCATCTAATTCTCAAACCGAGCAGTGGACTGTACGATTGTTACACAGATGCAAACCAGTCCCTTGGTAAGAAGTAAAGCGTATCTTCATAACTTCCTATTATGACAATGATCTGATATGTGAGAGATTACATTCCACATCTCCCAGCAGTAAGCCACAACTCGGGCAAGCTGTGTGGCTGTGGAAATCTGATTTTTACATAGCCCTGCACGGTCTCGGGTTTCATGCGAAGACACTCGACAAAAAATTCGCCGCCAAACTTCCCCATCAGTGACTCCTGCAAAAAGATCTTCTCTACCTCAAAAAGCGCAATCATCTGTACTTGAGTGTGTCACAGCATGTCCTAAAGCGTCTGGAGACTACAAATCTGCATAGCAAATTTCAATCAAGACCTGGACACTTCTCCTCCAGTACTTTAAGTGCTAAACTGATCATTGTTTGAGAAAAGTTGACAATGTTGATGAGTTCGTCAATATTTTACAAGGAAGAGAACCCCTCTCTGCCCCTTCCTTTGGCCAACAGGATCTGGCTTACAAAAAGTCCAACCTCCTCTTGATCTCCTTCTGGCTTGAGGGATGAAAATTGCTGTTGTGGTGTAGGTCTTTGGAATCAATGCTCGAGGTTAGACAGGAGTCCACAGACGATCATCCACGAAGGGCGTGGCGGCATTGGGCATCCATAACCATTGTTTCCATCCATGAAAACAACAGGCCTCCACACCTCCTCGCTAATCAACTCGCAGCCGAAAGCGACAGTCGGTGGCCCTGATTAGCCTCCATGACAAAGACATCCATGAGAGAGCCAAGGATGTCAGACCACACATGAGAAAGACCCAGACAAATCTGCACTCCTGCTTTAACTTAGCAAAGCTCCAAAAGTGCTCAGCCCGTGGTCTGCACGTCTGCAGTCTGCACTCTCCTCTCTCTCTCTCTCTCAAGTGGGTCGGCAGAATTTTTCTCTTACTCTCTTCATGTGCTCAGATGGCGACCACAGGCCAGAAGGTCCAAAAGGAGGTGCGGTGGGCGGCCATCCTGCAGCAGCAGCATGCTCCCCCCCTGACACGCCACAATCTCCTCCCCTTTTTTCTGTACCACAACACTTTGTTTTCAACAAGCAAAGTTGAGTGGGGAGTCGCCCTTTGAATCACATTCAGAGAATTTGATTTTCAAAAATCAAAATTTCAAAGAGCATCACATTCAATGTACGGGTACATTGTGCGTCATCACGAGAAGAGTGCACCTCCCGCTCGGCGAGACTGCCTGTTACTATGACAGTCAGTAGGTGGAGGCCGGGTTCTAACCTGCTCCATCCCCCTCCTTTGCAGCAAATGGAGCACAGGCCAGGCCCCTCTATCCTCTCTGCTTTTTTTTTCCATCTGGCTCTTGGACGATGTAGATGCAGTCAGGCTTTGACGTCCCCGTTGCCCAGGACGCCCTGGTTCCACGGAACACAGCCATGACATTGACCCATCCTCCGAGCTCAGGCATCTATCTACCTCTCGGCTACTACCCTTTTACATTACACATTTACAAAAAAAGTCATGAATGTTCGTCGGCATCTTTAAGAAAAATTGGCCTCTAAGAAAAATTGGCCTCCATCAAGTTCAAGAACCAGTGCGAGCAAGGAGCTGGTCCACCGCCATTTAATGGAGACAAACAAGGTACAGCTCCAAGAGCTCCTACGCCAGCATTTTGGCGTGCTTCAGTTCCTCACCCTGCCGTTTCTCCTGGTCGATCAACTGGAGACGTGCAACAACAATAGTCGAAATTAGCGATCAAATCGAGCTTGCCATCGAGATAGATTGATCATAAAGTATCGAGGAGGTTACGTATGCACAAAGACTTGTTCTGGCAGCGAACTGCAAGGTAAAGTTCTAGCGTGAATTAATCTACGTGATGTATCCGTGGATGAGAATGAACGTCATCGGCATCTGAGCAACCGAGGAGCAGCTTAAAGGCCTTACCATATAGCTTGGAAGGCCACCAAGTTGCGCTGATAAACATACACTACTCCTGAAACAACACCTGTCCATAGCATGTGAGGGAGATGTGCCCGAAATGCTAGTATTCTTGTTTGATCTGCATTATATCCGGATCTCGAATAATTAGTAATTTACACACAGCATATCCCGTTTCTTGTTTCTTGTAAGCCGGCCTGCAAAATATGTAGTTAAGGCCTCTGCAGAATATTTCTGCTGGTATGCATTACTCCTTACAAATTGAGACAAACCTAATATTCATGATCTCGGTCTTAAGGACATTTCAGTTTTCATATGAATGAGAAGGATGCATAAACTCGAACTTGGATCCATAATTTAATACCAGTGAGAATGCCTGAAAGTCGCAGTGCTAGAACATGAGGGTGGATGATCTTCAGATTGCTGCAAGCATCCCACAAAATTTCGGTGCTTTCAAAGGCTTGAATGATATCTAGCTCGCTCGGGCTGCGCGCACTTGATTCTCAACTTGGAATTATCTTGCACAGACCAATTGAGCCCGGTATTCTACATACTAAAGTTCGATTCAGCACTGTTAAAGATAGAGCAAGAACTTTCTAAACGACCGGGATATCCTTGATGATCATTAGACAAGAATCAGTGAGGCTTATGTACACAGCAAATAATTTATTGGCTGACCGCACAATTCAAGAATAACCTGGTGTACATATTATTATTTGTTCTATAGTATATGTGGAGGACTTCCGCTCTCATAAACTAACAGAGCTCAGTGTAGATAGTGCATATCAGAGAGAAACAATGGTCGTTCAGGGCCGGTACTATCTAGAATGATGAGACTTCTTGAATGTTTTCTTCCACGGTGGACTGGTCATAAAATTAATCTAGAAATTTGAGGGCAATAGGCCTGCGCCCTGCAAGTGACGGTAGTACCATATGTTGTCGATGTCAATTGATGTCGGCTTCTTCTTGTTCAGTTTTGCACGCATCGTAGCTGCTATCCTGAAGGGACCAGGGGAATGTTAACATAACAACATTACACTATACATCGTTCAACTGGTGGTCTAGCTTGAAAGTAGATGCAAAGTCTAGATCTCCAGATCATATGATAAATCGGTCTCCAACCTCCAAGAATGCATCACATCGACCTACTGAGAACTGCACTTACATAGACCTGTCTACATTTTGGGACTCTTGTACAGAAATACTACTTTTGTAAGATCTCTGCTCAGCTTCTTTCAAATATCTGCCGACATTACCACTCATGTCAATGCGTCATCTGTTTGGAACTTAACAGATTTGTCCCAGGGGCTCCTTTTTGCCAGAGAATTGATCAAGAATGTAAATGGCAACAAAGGAAAGAAACAGAAACAAGAAACGGAAGGGGTGGCAAGAGAGGGCCAGGATGTCCATTGCGAGAAAAGACGCGAGGGATGTCCGATTGAGAAGAAGTTATGAGCGATCTCCAGTGTGGCGGGGCAAGAAAGAGGACGCATGACGCAGAAAGTAATTGGGAGGACCAAGTTATATGTCAACTTTGCCCAATGCTTTCCATCCGTCCAATCATCGACTCCTTATCATCCAACCCACAATGAAAGTAAGGGTTCCAAGTTTTGGCGGGGGTTATGAAGGTCCACAGCAGAGAGTGTGTGGGAGCAGCCAATAGCGGGGCTTGCCATGGGGTGGGCCTTGGTCAAGCCTACACGTGTGGGCAGTGGAGAAGCGGAGCAGCCTTCTGTTAGGGTCCACAATGCTAATAAGTAATTACCAGTTCCTCCTCTCTCCTCAGCAACACCACAACGGACTCACTAAGACCCGCTTAGAAGTTTAAGGGCCAAGCAAAATAAGCAACATGTCCTCAAATAGAGTTATTATGTTTGTCGCCCTGAGATACTATTATTGATTAACTGTTATGGTTCAAGTACATGGGGTTGCCTTTCAGACTTGCTTGTCACTTCCCCAAATCATGAGGCTTCTACCAGTAGAAGGATAGAGCGCAAGCATTTCCCCATAGATGGACAAATGTTGAAGCTGCTTATGACGACAACGACGACGACGAGAGATCACTCGTGCTCCCGTCGTCGCGTCCCTTGATGACATATGCCCCTTTGTTTCATTAGGGGGAATTGGAGATAATATTGGAGAGATTGTTCTTCCCCTGAACATTTTTGGTTTGTGAGTCACGTCTATCAGCACTTTGTTGGTGTCTTCCACGCCACAGGGTTGTTATATGAAATCTACAGATGAATATTTTGAAAACGAAGAAAGCAGAGTCTGTATACTATGAAACCTTGAGACAACACCTCTTTCTCAAAACCCAGCTCACCTTCGCAGACCACCCCGGCCACGCTAAACGCTGGTCTTTTCTGGGACAAAATGGGATTCAGCCAAATTTGCAATATCTGGTCAGGACTCTCTTTCAGTAATCAGTCCTGCGATATTAGTAGGGAACGTTAGAGCAAAGCAAGGCTATGACAAAATCTTGGCATCAATCCCTCTGCTTTGGCTTCATACCCTGTAAGTGGGACCTATCCAGCCTTCTGGGCCCTCTGCATTTTAAACAATCAGCTTGAGCACCATCTTATTCGTTCAACATGCTGACAGCCATCACCTAACAGCCTTCCCTTTCAATGGACCCAATGTACTGTAAATTATATGATGAAGAAATATGTAAAGCTAACATATCAGGCTCCATTGCTCGTACGCTAAAGAGCACTAAACGAAAAGTTGTGACCAGCCACAATATGGTGACCTTACTTTTGATCAGACCCACTTTAAGATAATGTCGGTGCTTGAGTCAGTCACACAGTTGGCAACTTGAGACGCTCAGTGCCTAGCTTGAGCTGCTCACGTTGGCAACTTGAGTCGCTGAAACTCAAGCCCTCAGTGCCCGACATGAGTGGAAATGGAGATAGTGTAGAAACGAGCACGTATAGAAACAAGTACCGTAGAAAACAAGCAATGTCTAGAAAAGAGCACCGTGTAGAAACGAGCACAGTATGGAAACGAGCACCATGTAAAAACTAGCACTATAAAGAAACGAGCATTGTAGAAACGAGCACCGTGTAGAAACGAGCACAGTATGTAAACGAGCACCATGTAGAAACGCTATCAGTGGGGGCATGTCCACCTTGATTGGGGAATTGCGTTTCCTCTTTCCATCTGGGCAGTCTATTTTCATGTGTCCTTGCTTTCCACAATTGAAGCATGTTGTTCCATGAGAGTCCTCCATCAGCTTGACTGTAAAATAGTTGCCTTTGATCTTGATGTAATTTGGAATTTTGTCTTCGTTGGGGCATCATAATCACTATTTTTGGTAATCCATTTTCCTTCAGTTTCGACGCAATGGTGACTCCTTTCCATGCTTCTTCTTGCCTTAGATAGTCCAAGCACATCTCTGGGTCAAAGACTGCAAGGCATATTGGAATTCCAGGGGAAGATATTATTCACATTGAGACCCATCTCATCACTTATGGAGATCGGCCCCAAAGCAGGCGTCGCAGTTGTACATTGATTGCGAGCCGGACAAACCTCACTGGGGCTGGAGCTGGCTGGAGCGATGGATGGCAGCGCGTCCATGGGAGAACAGAATCTTTGACAACAGCTCTGTTTCCAAGGATGTGCTTGAAAGCTATTCTGTGAAGAGTGCTGACGGTGACCATGTAGTGAAGATGTTGGAGAGTGATTCTGGGTTGAAACAGCAGAGTTCTTACTAAATTACAAATGTTGAAATTCCATTTTGTTAAGTACAAAATTGAATAATAATACATAAATATAAATTAAAAAAATGAAATTGTCTGGTTGGCAGAAAATAAAAGCCTCTCGCAAGAATTCCCAATTGGTACAGGTGATCAAAATGCCGACCTCCCCGCACCCAATATTTCATTGAACATGCATCAAAGCACACTCCAAACTTCCCATGTGCTCGGCAGTTTTCCCTGGCTTCACTATAGAGTCACCTTCACAAACTAGGCCTGCTTTGCGTACTGTGCTTCCAGATTCCAGATTTCTCTACTCTGTTACTCTCTAGGTCTCTGTTACTCTACTCTGTTTCCTTGATGTTAGCATGTGGCAGCCTGTTCTCTCCTTCTCCTGACCCTCAAGCTTGCTCTTTCAGACAACCCCAATTAACTAGTGTAGTTATGGTCCGTGCTCATGCTTACGCTTTTTTAGTGGGGCTGCGTGCAGAGCCCACTGAAGTAGTAAAGTAGCACACGGAGAACCCTCCTCTCCTTCGTATACCCTCTCAATGTCAGGGTGGCGGCCCCACCCTCTGAAGCTGTCGTCTACAAGGCTGCTCTGCCGCCACTCGTCTCAAGTGTCAACCCCACGTATGTTATCATGTCGAGATAAACTCAGCTACACCAAGTAGTGAAGAGAGTAGAGAGGGAGATATAGTCGACCCTCTAATAAGGAGGTAACATTTATAGAATATAAGAAGGAGAATGAAGGCAGCGCAGTAGAAAACTATCTGGAAATGACATGGTTTCAGAACTCGAAATATTCACAAACAGATGAGGTGCCAAACACTGCTTCAGGGATCATTAAAATCCTTCAGATCTACAGAAGCGGTACAGATGAGTAGAGCGACGGGAGTGAAGTGTTAAGCCTCTGGGTTATAAAGACGGCAAGGCTGACGATTGGAAAGCGTCAGTGCGGGGCCGTTTCGTAGCGACATGTGTGGCCTGCGATGGGCAAAAGCTGAGCTTAATTAGAGGTGTGGAGCTCGGAATTGGAGATGGACATGTACAGGTTCGTCAGGACAAGTTGGCAGGAGTCATCGAATGATAGCCCTGATGTGGGAGGCGAGGTGGGTGGTGTAGAGATTTGGGAATGCAGAGAGCATTGTGGCCATGGTGGGGGAAGTCCAGTCTTGGTGGGAGTGAGCGAGTCTTCTGCACCTTGGAAAGCATGCGAATGAGGTTGAGGAGGGCCAGCAAGTACGCATCGCTGACAGACGGGACACGGGGATGCAAGAGGTGGAAATTGCAAGGCCAGAGAATTGGGTTGCGTTCTCGTGAGCGAGGAAGAGAGAAGCAGCTCCATGAGGGCAGGCTCTTGGTAAACGGTGGTCGCGGGAATCGACCAAGTATTTGAAAGATTCCCTGCATTCTAAGTGAAGTAACTCACCTCGCGAGTTGCTCCCCGGGGGGCTTTCTCCATTGTGTGGGTGCGCTGTCTCGAGAACTGGGTACAGCTGGTGGTGATGGGTTTTGACCGTGAATGGCAGGTTGATAAAGTGCTGTGGGTCACCTTTGGCAATCGAGCTCCAATGGCACTGGCATTGGTTGCGCATTCGTTGACAGGTAGACCTTCAACTCTACGAGATTTATGTAGTCTTACGCTACTATCTTCTGATTTTGGTATGTGAGCATCGTGAAAGTATTTTAACTTGTTGTTCACTGAATCTTTGTAATTTGCGTATTGGAAGGGCCATGGGAGATGCTTGCTGAGTGCTGGACTTCAGCCGCTCAAGTTGTCAACTTGAGAGGCTGAGTGCCTGACTTGAGTGGAAACGGACACCGTGTAGAAATGAGCACCTTATAGAGACAAGCCCCGTGAAACGAGCAGTGCAGAGAAGAGCACCGTGTAGGAATGAGCACAATATAGAAACAAGGATTGTGTAGAAACCATCACTGTAGAGAAACGAGCATCGTTGAAACAAGCACCGCATAGAAACGAGCATTGTTTTAAACGAGCACCGTGTAGAAACCAGCACAGTGTAGAAACGAACGAGAAACGAGCACCGTGTACAAATCAATGAGAAATGAATACCGTGTGTAGAAACGAGCACAATATGTAAACGAGCAGTGTAGAAACGAGCATCGTGTAGAAATGAATGAGAAATGAATATCGTGTAGAACCGAGCACCATGTAGAAACGAGCACCGTATATAAACAAGTAGTGTAAACAAGCACCGTGTAGAAACGAGCACAGTGTAGAAAAGAACGAGGAACGACCACCGTGTAGAAACGAACTAGAAATGAGCACATGTAGAAACTAGCACAATATGAAAACGAGCACGTGTAGAAACGAGCACCCTATAGAAAAACGAGCAGTGTAGAACGAGCACCATGTAGAAACGAGCACTGTGTAAAAACAAGCACCGTGGAGAAATCCCAGGTTACATAGCATGTTGGAAAGAGACAGCAGAAGTTGAAGGAACGCAATGAGAAATCACGGATTTCAGCAGGGATATATCATCCACAGGAAGGTAATGGATGAACAGGGACGAGAGAAATCTCATAGGAGCATGGGACCTGATATTCCTATGACGTCCCATGAGGGAATCAGCATGAGCCCTCACAAGCACTTGATATTCCTATGACGTCCTCTATGGAAAATCTAGTCCGGATCTTCGGACACACACACACTTGCCTATAACATGTCGATAGTGTTGGTTCAACTGACCAGTCAGTTATGTATTTTGTTTTATCACTGGCATAAATTGCTTCAAATTCTGATCACTTTAGGAACACCTAAAAGAAACACAAAATGAGGTAGTCATTGTTTGAGCTGACAGAAAATTAGAGTTGACCTACTTCTCATTCACTACCTCTCTGGTACTGGCAGATGTCTGAAGCTACTTCAACAAGAGGGGTCGAAAACGGAACCTTCGGCGCCCTCCGGAGATATAAGCACAAGCCATGAAGATACTCTCTCCTCTGAGCTTTGGACATTTTCTGCAGCCATGACACTCAAGACATCACTCGTTGGGAATCCAGACGGTACTCTACGATGACGGATTTCTTTGTAAGCAAGCCACAGTTTCTGCTAAGTAGTCGGTCTTGTAGTCCCCTGATCTATTTGGGTCATGCAAACAGATGTTTGGGCAGATGTATGTTAATTAGGGGCCCGGGACAATTCTCTCTCTGTGCATAACCCAGGTGGATAGTAAATAGAGTCTCTGGATCAAGATCGTTGCACCTCCCTATCTCCGTGGGCAGCCTGACCAGTAATCTCCAACTCGTTCCTTTGTTCTCCAGTTTCATGACGTTTGTTTGCCGACTTCTCTCATATTGTTGGCGCTCGCCGTGTGCTTGGTCGGGACGGCGTTTGTGTTGGGGACAATGTCGTGTGTGCAATGCAGGGATGGGACGGTGAGTGTGTCGGGGACAACGCCGTGTATGCTGGGACGGGACGGCGAGTGTATCAGGGACAACGCCGTGTGTGCAATGCAGGGACGGGACGACGTGTGTGTCGGGGACAATGTCGTGTGTGTGTTGGGGACGACGCCGTGTGTGCAATGCAGGGACGGGACGGCGAGTGTGTTGTTGGTATGGCGTATGGCTGACCGAGGTGTGGTGTCCTGGATTGCGATGGTTGCAGGATACGGCCGGTATGGGTTTGGGGATGCCAGCTTTGGAGACTTTTGAGCAAGGGACTCGGACGAGAGGTAGAGCCGGACAGATCACCCAGATCACGTTCGTGTGCGCTTGGCAGACCTGGGACAGGGCAAGTGATCCATGCTGACATCCGTAAAGCTGGGATTGTGCCAAATATATCATCTTGTCTACCCTTATGAACATGTACGGCAAATGTGGTAGCATTAGTTAAAGATGCAAAGGAGTGTTTGACCAAATGACTGATCGAAATATAAGTAGTGTCGTGGAATGCGACGATTGCTGAATGCAAGCTTTGGAGACATATGAACAAATGGGGCAGGAATTAGTGAAGCCGGACCAAGTCACGTTTGTTTACATTTGCAATGCGTGTGCAAGCCTGGCAACCCTGGAAAGGGCAAGGAGGCCCATGCTGACATCATGAAAGCTGGAATTGTGCCAAATATATTGGAGAATACATCGAGGATGCAACGGAAGTGTTTGACAATATGGCTGAACCAATTCATGGAGTGCGATGATCGCAGGATATGCTCAGAATGGGAGCGATATGAAGGCTTTCGAGATGTACAAGCAAATGAAGCAGGAAGGTGTGACATAAAGATATTCGAAAGTATGGAGCGACCAGCTGTGTGCGAACCTGACGGGATTTCAGCTTTGTCCGAGGAGATGTCACCTGCAGCCTTTCTCTATCGTATTCGTTGTGTGTAACCTCCTATGGAATCACAACCTAGTGGCAAAGCCGACATTGTAAAGGAGTTGCAGGGTAGATATCCTCATCTTTATGCACATTAGACATACCTTGGTTTCCTCAATGTGGTTAGTATGTATGCAGCTTGGTTGCATTGATTCACCAATGCATTGTGAGATAGAAAGGTGAGGAGATAAGCAGGTTGAAATTTAGGAATGTCAAACTCAAGAGGGGGAAAGTATATTAAAAAGTATATTGAATGCTTGGGATGGGGAGGTATTCCCTCTACAGTGGTTTAAGATGCTGCATAGGAAGAGTTGCAAATAGAACAATAGGCATGAGAATATTATGCATCATGTTGCAAGTATTGTTGCATTGAAGTAATACAAAAAGATGAGATGTACTCAGTGCTTGGTTAGATGTTTACTTGTGTTTGTCGGTTGGTCGTGGGTCCGTTGGACACATCGATATATAAATACCAAGCAAGTCCAAACCTACCCTAGTTTTGACTAGGCTCTTCATAGTTTGCTGTCTTTCTTTCTCTCCTCCCAAAGATGATGTTAGGGCTTCCATTCAATGTGAACAAGTGTGCCATCTCGTCCTCCACTCACCAGACACTTAATTATGCAGGGCACAAGAGATCATCTGCATGATTCAGCTAAGAGAGGTGCCATGCTGCAAGCTCACTACTAGTCCACTGTATCCAATACCTCGATGCTGGTGTGTTTCTATTCCCACCTCTGCCACTAGGTTTTTTAACTGAATCTGGTAGTCCATGCATGTGCATACATCTTTTTTAAATGGGAAAAAGATCCGTCCAGGGCTAATTATTATACGTTTACATCAAATTGTCATAAAATGGGTGCACACCAATTTTTGTCATGGTCCATGTTGTCAAATTTCGAGAAGCCTCATCATAGCCATATGGGAAGTGGAGCTCCAGAGCTTATTATCTACTAGTCACTTGTTAAATGCATCTAACCCCCAACACAATCTTTGGGACTGGAAACCTTGCCCAGATCAAGGATATTGTAGAGGAGATGAAAAACAGGAGTGGAGCAGTGGCAAATATGATCAGAAACCATGTTCACTTGCTCTACAATATGATAATGATGGCAAAAAGCCCGCTGGCAGCTGCCATCGGCATGCCAGTCAACCCATGGCTGCAGAGAGCCACGACCTCTTCAACACTTGCACACTTGCGAGTCTGTGTGAAATGTTTGTCTTGAACAAGTCTCCCAGATTTCACACCCACTAGTCCTAAGGAAACAAAGAGTACTCAAACAGACTTTACAACAATTGGTTCCTAGATTGACTGGACTTACTGAGGTAATTGGCTAGACTAGTGACTTCATGTTCAAACATTGTTACTGTACATTCATGAGCAACCTCATAATATTCTTTACTGCTACAAGCCCTCTCATATTCTTAAACATTCTAAACTAGATCCCGAAGCTCATGTTTTAGCTGCTGCTCAACTCTCTCCGGGTCAGGTAGTGACAGACTATTGGGGGTATGGGAGACATGGGCGGGACGGGGGGGGGGAAGAATACCCGAGTTCCGTTAGGTGATGGCATGTTTGGCAGCGGAACAGAGAACGTTTTTCGGACGTCGGGCAGATCAGATAATGCCTTCAGATCATTTGGTGAAGGGGGCCCGTTCATGCCTCGCAAAGCAGCCCCTGTGGAAAACAAGCTGCAATGCAGTCTAGAGGAGCTCTATAAGGGCTCAACCAGGAAGATGAAAATCTCCATAAGTATCGCTGATGCAAGTGGTAAGACACTCCCCGTTGAGGAGATTTTGACAATTGAGGTGAAGCCTGGCTGGAAGAAGGGGACTAAGATCACGTTCCCAGAAAAAGGGAAAGAGCAGCCCAACATGGTGGCTGCAGACCTAGTCTTTGTCATTGATGAGAGGCAACACGAAGTGTACAAGCGCCACGGTAATGACTGAATTGTGGTACAGAAGGTCTCCCTTGTTGAGACGCTCACAGGTTGTAAGGTCTCGTTGATGGGAGGACATTGGGAGATAGGCAGGAGGACATGGATAGATGGGAGGACATTGAACCTATCTTTCTTAGATGTCATCAGTCCTGGATATGTAAGAGGTTGTACCTAAGGAGGGGATGCCGGTTGCGAAAGAGCCGAGCAGAAAAGGCAATTTGAGGATAAAATTTGAGATTGAATTCCCGACCAGGCTGACTGCAGACTAGAAATAAAACTGCCCATGACCTACAAGATATCAGTATTCTTCTCTAGAGATTCATAGGCTTCCAACTGGACCACCTGACATGAACTCAATACAATCCACTAAAACATTGCAGTCTAGGACAATTATGTGTGCACCCACACTGCTGGAACCACTAGAATTGCTGTTGCTTCAGACAACCATGAACCCAAATTGGGGCTTGGCATCTGGTCAAAAACCAGTGCTCAACCAAGACAACAAGTGGCTGTGATCTGATAACCTTCACTTGAGAACGAAAAAGATCCTCACAGGCCTTGTCAACTTCAGTGACGAGATCAAAGCGGGATTCTTTAGTGTCCACCTGTCAGACAGCGAGAAGGCCCCCCATATACACATCACTTCCTGCCAGGCCTGCACCACCACGTTGGTCATCAAGGACCCAAATGGACTTCCTCCGCCTCATCTCCCTCTCTTACTCCATTTGCTAGATGTTTTCTTTTGAGAATTGGTGTTGCAGATTGGTGTTGATTGAGGACACTTCTCTTTAGAGAGAGAGAGACAAGTCTTTGATCCATGATTGCTTTGTTTGAGGGAAATCCAGGGTGTTGTCTTAATTGTCCACTTGTTCATTCTCCTAGAGCATGTCCTGGATCCCAGGTTAGAATTAGGACTCTGAGCTAAACTTATGAGAATGTGCATATATTACGGATTCGGCAGTGACTACTGAGGTAATCTAGGTCAAGAGATTTTCGGCATTGATCCAATATCAGAATCGCGCAATTTCAAATGAAAAAGTGTAATTGACAAGATTCTCTGAAGTATTGACCTGTAAGGCTCGGCCAGACTTGCACCGTATCAACGTGCCCGCCTGAAATTGTGACACTTCCCACATCTCAGTCAATTCGTGTCTCCGAACAGTTGAATTATACTGCTGGTTAAGAGCAACTTGTCTACGGCTCTCTCATCCTTTTGACAAGTCAAATACGCGCCTGAACTTGAGCTTCTTACAATCATCCATTTCAAAACCCATGCTTAACTGAATCTTTTGAAGAAAGAAAAGACCAACTAAGCTGACTAACGCCCCACGTAGATGCAGATAGCTACTGCCCATAGTTCTCATCAACAATTTTCCACTCTTCATGATTCTGCACTTCAAGATCAGAATGAATCGTTGGAATGCACCTCAGAAGAATTCCATTACAATGCAGTTCCGATGTTCTCTGACTATGCAGGTCCATAACATCTTGGGACGCTTTCAAAGCCGTCAAATTTCGGCATTTCAATTCTATCTGGTTCGCAATTACTGTAGTTGGTCTCTTGAGCACTTGAGCAGGTAGCCCAGTGGTTGGGTGTTTGTGCCATGCCTGTGCATAACCTAGGTGATCCTGGGTTCAATCCTTCAACATGTGCCTTCAGACCGTCCATTGGGCCCTCGATGGCCTGTGTGTTGAGCAGTAGGCTCTGTAAATTCACTGGACGTTAAAGAATCTTTATCTTTATCTTTATCTCTCGCTAGTAATTTACCTGCTAGAAAAACAGTCCACCCTAGACAACGTAAGTTATACATCCCCACACCATCAGCTCCTCGAGACGTAAAACTGAGCAACAGACAAGAAAGTAATGAGGACAAAACTCTGTGCAGAAGGACCTGCTTGGCGAGATCCAACGCCAACTCCTGCACAGCATCTACCTCATTCTTCTGCTCCGAATTCAGACACCGCACGAAGCACACGCTGTTAGAAACATTGGCCGGAAATCCAGGGCTCCACAGTGCACCACGCTTGACCAAAGCGCAACTTACCCGGAGTCCGAAGGCCACGGAACCAGGCAGCTGAGCACAAACCGTCGTCGCTATAGCCATTCACGAAAACAGCAAAGAAGAAGAAGAGGAAGAGGAAGCCATTAAAGCTGACGGTCCATCACGTTACAATCCCCGTCAAGATCATGGAGACGACACACAGCCAAACTGCCGAAACCAGCATTTTAAATCACAGTATCAACATCTTGTAGTGCATTTCTGTTTGTTTATTGGATCCTGTGATCAGTTGATTCGTTCATTTGTAACATGCCCTGATGTTCATTTCATCGATGCTGTTGGTCTGATCACTTGTAATCATCTTTTTCTCCTTTGACCAGAATAGGGTGATGCAAGATTGATCGAAGAATGAGGAGATGATCAGTGTCTGCAACTCTAGTGGTTTGAGTTGCAGATATGAGACTTATTTGAAGTGGGCAGATTGGATCCTCGCTTTGATGCACCTACGTCCTCCATTTTGGTTGCATGGCCAGCTCTGAATTGCCAGATGACCTTTGGATGTTGCCAAAAGTGACAAAGCCACAAGTGGTCCAGAATCAACAGCATCGATCTCTTCTTTGCATTGGGTTTAGTCTACTGCACGACACAACCAGCTTATACATTGTGTTATCCAGATGTGTACCTAGCAATTTTTGCCTGCACCCTTCTATGGAACAGAGAGCCAAGCATTTTGATGGGGACAATGAGTCCTCCGTGTGCATCCCACTCTCTGACTAGCATTGGTAAGAACACACTACAAGAAAGCTTTGAATAGAATACAATGTAAAAATTACATGTTCATCCGAGATCACTCAAACCGCCACTCCTGCTTAACATATCTTAAGCAACCCATGGAAAATTATGATGGCCTGTTCTTGAGCAGGCTCTGTAATCCATAGAAGCCAGCAGCCAGCAGCCATATGTATGTAGAAATCCATACATACAATGAGATTAACTTATGACTCCATTGCCGTTGGTAAGTCCAACTAGCTTTTCCAGTCAATACACTTCCCTGCAAATAGAAACACTACAACTGAAATTCAGACCAAGTGAGAAAAGATTAGAACCACTGCATTTGCATTCCAATACATTGATGGCTGGTAGTATATTTTATGCATAGAATTTCGCAGTCCTAGTTGGAAAAAGAAATGTTAGCAGCTGGAGCCAGTGTAGTTTTTAGTGGAGTCATATTGCTGGACCACTCACAGTCAATTCTTACCATGGAGACTCACAAGCCTGAGTACACAAGAAAATGTAGGTATACAGTGACCGATGACCAGAAAACTCCAACAGGCGTTAGTGCATTTAAACCCGGGATCACTAACTAGTCGGCCAGTATTCATAATGAAAACCTACTTTTGATGACTTGCATAAGCCAGGTATGAAGTCACTTCTTTCGCGACTTTTCATGAACGATTCGGCTTCTACACTACGCCACATCTAGGTCTACAGCTGCTCGTTCATTGCCTGAATCAAACCGAACGTCCCAGTTAGACATACAATCTGGAAAGTTAAATGGAACATTGCTAAAGCCTGATTTGCTCACAAACCATCCTGCTTGATCGAGCCCCTTACAGCATAATAAAAAGGTTCAACCATCGGTGAAGCAAGGCTAAGGAGAGTGAAAATTTACAGAGGCGAAGAAATCTGGTCAATCATATGGCGGAAATCGACTTCAACATGGAAACCTCGGCTGCTTTTCTTGCACAGGACTTTGAAGTTGTCAAGACAAAAACCTTCTTATTACAACACTTCCAGCGAAACACTGATTTGAAAAGACAACACAAGATCGTAGCTTATTCACATCTTCTCAGAACCCTAACTTTCTATATATCTTCGTGGGAATAAATCCCTCAGACCAAGCGACCGACTCACATGGAGCAAATTAATTGTAGTAAAGCTCGAGGCCCATGCCGTCATGGATTTCGTAGTCGCCCAGCGTGATGTGGTCCTTGTAAATGGTGTACCATTTCTGAATGCGAATTTTCTCGGGCCGCGTGCCGGTCTGCGCCGCCACCAGCTTCTTGAGATCCCCAATGGTGTCGTCCTCGTTGCATTTCACACGCACCTTCTTGCCCAGCCTGTCGTTCAGCACCACCTCGATCATGCTTCCTGCCTGCACCGTCTCCCCACTCTACTCCCTGCGCTTCTTCTTCCTTCACTCCACCTCGCTATGCTGCCTTCTACATACCCAGATCCGAGACAGATGAAAGATAACCGATGACAATATGTATGGATATACGTATATAGGTAGCATATACCAAGTTTCACCATAATTCATTTCGGATCTTTTCTTCTTCCCTTTTCTTCAGGAAGGAACAAGGAGGAATAGCCCCAGAATAGCCAGAGAGCATAGTTTTGGTAAGTTAGCCCCTTTTTTGTGAAGGAGACCATGTGTGGTTTGCAACTTCTTGCTTGTACAATTCATTATTGAATTGTAGAGAGTAGGGGCACTAGCAGCTTAGGCTTCTTGCTTTTTAGATACGCCGGCTCCTGTCGGAGAATTCTCTCTCTCTCTCTCTCTCTCTAGAGAGGAGTAAGAACAATGACTAGCAACTTACATACTTCTCTTATCACAGAAGAGTGTGGCAGAGGAAGGCCACCTATCCCAAAAGGATCAATATCTTTCTTTAAAAATGAATCACATCTTTGCCAAGCAATTTGACCAAACCAAATGGAAGGCATTAACAGTTACATATGAATGGGTGAATCTCAAATCTAGTATCGGTATATACAATACACCTGGGTGCTACTCTACAGGCAAGTGCACATTTTGGTTTTGGGTAAAATTTCAAGAGTAGGGGACAGACGCCCTTGCGGGGGTTCTCATGTCGACCCACACTCAACCACAGCCAGATATCCATACATTCTTCTCTCTTGTGAGCAGGCTTAACATATCAAGTCGCCGATCTATCCTAGTCAACGGATGGAATGAGGCCCAGTGGAGGTCAGGTCACACTGGCAGGGTGTGAAGGGAGGGGGAGGACTGGAAATGCAGTTAGGCCATAGCTACAAAGCAAGGGCAACCTGGTTACAAATTCTGTAGTCGAGGCACAAACAAGACTACCGGGGTTGAATCAGGTCAGTCTGAAGCTTGGCTCCCTGCTGAAAGTGGTGGAATCTTGTCATAGCACAACACAGAGGTCAGTCCCTCAGTCATTGATGTTGCATTGCCGAAGGTAAGGATGATTGAACTCATCCAAGTGAGGTCTCACATTCACCCTACTGAGTCTACATTATATACATTCCTCATAGAAGCGGGACCAGCCAACCACAGATACTACAAGACAGCTGCAGTGCTCGAATCAATAGGCTCCAAAGGTTTGTATCGCACAGAGAATATACTCGAGGACAAATTGACCATGTTGACATAGACTGGCCACGGTATCTTTGTCCAGCAGGGACAACAATGAGTGCAGCTCTCTTTTTGGGCTGTGTCCAGGGTATCAAGTACTTACACAAGGGAGCATTCACATTGTCAATTGAAGCCACAAACCGCACATGTGGAGAGGCTGCCACATTAGCAAGTGTACACTGAATGTTTTGATCCCTAACACCAGGTCCATCAATATTGTGTACTATGACATAAACATGTGCCGATTCTTCATCGCCTGTGAGAAACGCCAGGAGGTCCTCCAAGCTGTTAGAGCTTAGTGGGGGCAAGCTCCCACAAGCTCTGTTGGGCCTGGTGGATGCACTGCTCTTCTTTTTCCTTGATTCCCACAGAATACTTGCCACTGTGTACACTACCTGCTCCAGTACATTATAGCTGTCAGCTGGGATTCAGCAGTAATACAACCCCCAGGACTCATAGGAATGTTCTCAGGAACCTAGAATTCGATAAACACATCTCCAGATAAAAGATGCGGAATTCTGCCAATGTTAAGTGGCAAAACTTCTAACAAACTACAATAAACTTACTCAGAAATTCAGATTACTCACATGTTTGATATTAACTGCAGGGAGGTAGCCATTCACAACAACCGCTGCACCATCCACTAACGACGAATTTGCGAAGTCTTGTAAGAGTGATTTCTTTGATCCAAATCCATACATCAAAAGCCCAATCCCACATCTGCACAGGTATTTTGTGCCCATAATAATTATGTCTTTACACTTTAGAGTATATAGCAGTGGTACCTTCAAGATACCCACTATCTGACAGGGACTTCCATAACAACCATTAGTGGAGAGAGAGAGAATGTATTCATGAGACGCAGCTTTCCATAGCCTTGTGGCCATTGACCCCGGGCCCACACAACATGGGGCTCACTCTGGTGGTCTGACTTACGATGATAAAGACAATTAGTTCAGGTTTTCCAGATATCCTCAAGAAAGCCCTTCACACAAGCATCAACCTGTTGTGTGTGAGCTGCCCAGCAAACAGGGTCAGGGCTTTAGGCTCAGCCTCAAGATTCTCGAAGTTGGTGAGCAGAGGTGCGGGAACAATGTTCTTCATGTCCTGAAGAGGGTCACTGTGGTGAGAACCAGGAGAGACAGACAGAGAATTGTCCATTTCAGTAACATAATATACCTGGCTTTAGCCTTAAGACCATGAAATAAAAAAGGTTTTACCACCCCTTGCTGAATCACCAAATTAAATGTAGTCAGCTGGCCATGGCTTGCTCCCAGCAAGCAGTGACATAGCTGCAAGATCAGGCTTGAGTCAGCTGGAATTATGTACTATTATAGGAATTTGAGATAGAAAGATGGAGACTGGAGCCAAATGGAAGGGAGCCTCTTTCAATCTGTAGACTGTCACTCCAATGTTTGGGGCAAAGCTTACCTCAGTTGAAAGTGCCATTTCTGATAGTAAGTGCGGTAACTCTCCATGAGAGCTACTTGCTCTCTTTCATGCTTTGGGCTTAGCTTTTGTAGAGCTTTGCATAACTCCTGAAACAATCACAGTGCTAATAGCAATGAGATACTTTTCATGACAAACTTGCTATTTCACATTCAGAAACTGCAATTGTAGAGGGACTCGTAACATTCTCAAGAAGCCCAACAAGAGAGAGAGAAAGACAACAGGACCTTCTATTAAGTCCAAACCAAGAGATCTTAAAGGTCAAACTCATAATAGAAAACAACTCATCTGCGTCTGTCCAGTTGCACTGCTGTAGGGGTTCGGTTCCTCAACCATGAAGACATAAGCAAGAAGTCAGTCCATTGCGCTGTGGAAGGGATTTTATTTCATGCTTGGTGTAGAGTTTAGTAGAACCCTCAATGCAAGATAAAAGGTGTGGATGGAGGTGAGACATTTGGGTGATTCAATGGAGGCAGCTGCTCCATCCAAGAGGGGAAAGCTGTTGGTCGGTCTACCTTCCAGATGCTGCAAAGAGCGACTGGCCTAAGAACTAAGCTACCAAACATCTTTCATCTAAGCCTCTGGAAAGATAGTCACATCTCCCTGTAAGATAATAATCCACAGGGGAAGAGAGGCACAGACACATACAGAATAATGGGATGATACTTGTCATATCTGTGGAAAGAAATAAGGAAAGAAAATGAAATGATTACTTTAGTGACCGAGCTTATGGGACAAGGGAAAGCATGAAACCAGAAAGACAGAGGAGCCCTCCCTAAGCAGCCCCAAAAACAGCTATTGTCTAGAAGTCAACACCTCATGCAGGGATGCAGCGAAGCATCGTAATAGTCTGCGAGGGATTGGCTATCCCGGAATAGACAATAGTATCTCCTACGGATCTCAGAGAAAAAAAGGAGAGGTCTTAAGAGGGCTAGAAGTTCAGCTTACTAAACATGAATCAGGCAGCCGGGGTTGCACCAGAGTAATTAGACACTGAAAATTGCCCTTTGAGTCCAGTAGTACGCGTTTCTAAGCTGGTGCGCTCGTTCTCCACGGTGCTCGTTTCTAATGTGCGCTCGTTTCTACCGGTGCTCGTTTTTAAACTAGTGCGCTCGTTTCCACATCGTTTCCAAGGTGCGCTCGTTTCTATGCTAGTGTGCTCGTGTCCACACGGTGCATCATAGCTGAATTTTCCTTCACTTCTGGAAATGTGGCAAAAACTCAGTATGAAGATTTGTATTATGGCATGCCCACGAATTTGAGCATAGTGTTACCACTAGGCAATCGGGAGCTGGTGGAGTTGGTGGGGAGAGGTGGCAGCTTGTATATGATGAAGTTGATGGTCTGAGACTTCGTGACTGTTAACATAATGTCAGAACTGTACTCTCAATGTTTCGCTAGTTTAGGGTGTAACTTGGCCTGGTGCAACATCTATTTGAGTTCCCTTTTATGTCTATATGGAGTTGTTACTCTTTAGTAAGATGCTTCAAAATCTGGATTTCACAGCTACAATGCAATAGAAAGGAGAGAGGCATGCAAGGGAGGGAAAGGGGTTTCCAGGTTTCCATGAAGCTGATGGCTGGAAGTTGAATGCCAACCGCCTGTAATGGTGAAGGATTTGAAACCAACCCGACTCAGAAAAGCCCTGCATAACATCTAGGACTGTGGGTAGCAGCACAAAAAATGTCACTCCACACACTGGGAAGGCAAGCTTGCTGCTCAGTTCTATACCAGCAACCTACTGTGCAGGCATTTCTTGCTCTTCATCATAGCCGCTTCCTCTGCCATGCCCTTGCGTTCAGACATGGCAGCCGATTCCTTGGTCATTGAACTCTACACTTCAAAGGAACTTCTTGATATACATCTGCTCGTTCCCTATTTAGAACGTAAGATCTGAAAAACTCTACACACCATGCTTCTGAACAAATTCATGCAGGCATGCTGCAACGACACACCCAAGAGTGCGGCAATTCAGGATGTGAGGAAGGGCGGGAAATTTCGAGAAACTTGGCGCCAAACCTGTGCACTCTAGCCTCACACGTGGCTGTTGCTATTCCAAATGCGACAACTACATGGATTCCTGCCTTTTAGAAACAATGCGTCTGCGTCTGTGGAATTGTAGTGGTGTAGAGATCAGGATCTGAAACCATGAAGAATGTAGCACTCTATATTGCAGTCAGTCATGGTGTAGGGAGTCTATTTCAAGCTTGGTAGTACGGTTTTGTAGAGCTCTCAATGCAAGATAGAAGGTGCGGAAGGAGATGAGACATTTGGGTGATTCAATGGTGGTAATTGCTCCATCTCACGAAGAGGAGCTTGAAGAGAAAGATGTCGGTCCATCACACAGCTACTACAGAGTGCGACAAGGGGCTGGTATAGGCAAAAATACCATCAACAAAATAACCGACATTGGCATTGTTGAGGAGCAGGTACTGTCCCTTTGCCAATATCAAAGTCAATATCAAAGCGAAGAGCAGCAGAACCCCAGAAAATGACAAGGCTACTAAAATTTGACGCAAGGCTCACAGCCTTCACAGCCAGGAGTTTCCACAGATCGAAGGAGAAATGAAGTATAGAGATCAATCAAGCACACAACAACAAGGACATGATGCAGAATGAGATCCAATCATGAGCACCGGGTAGTACCCGGCCATGGAAACCGCCTACCTTTTAGTGTACTGGCCCACCTCTGCCCTTATGGAAGACTGCCTTCATCTGGATATATATATATCTGTTTGTACAAAACTAACGAAATATACCTAAGTTTGTCAAACTCTAGACATTCAAATGCCACTTGTCAGGCAATAAATGCTCAGATTAGAGTAGCTGAAAGTGATGGGGAGAAATGGTGTCTTTGCTTCTTATTCCTAGTTCCAAGCTGCCATACTGCGTAAAGACCTTGCCAATATAAAACCTTTGTATTTTCAGGTATCCAGATTCCACGATTTGCCCTAGGGCTCGCTTGGAATCTAGATTCTGGCCACCTGCCCTTGGGCAGGTTCAAATCCAAGATTGTTCTTTACAACAGGTTAAAACCTGGACTGAGAATGATCCAGTATCAGTCACATAAAGGACATGAGCAATAGTGAAATTACGCCCATGATTCCAAAGATCACAAAACTGGTTCCTCTTGTTGCCCTTCGCAAGCATTGCAAATTGTTTCAGGTGTTTTACACTCTACCTCATCAACATATTTAATTGAACCTGTTCCCTTTCAGTTGGCTGAAAGCTAATGTTGCCTTGGCTTTCAGATTGGGCAGGCACCCTTGCCTCTCACTGGATATGAACAACCTTGCAATGACATTCAATCTACTGTGGCTGTCACATGGCAGAATGGTCCACTATCCTTTCCTTTCCTGGTACTCTTTTTTTGCTGTGCTTTGGTCATGTCCGTCTCAGAATCAATGGCAGCTCATTCCCCTGCACGTCATCTTCCATGGCCCCTTTGAAATCTTGCAGTTGCTAAACCTACCTCGTGCTTTCAGTGACTGCCTCCCTATATTCTGCTGTGTTTTCCCTGGATCATCTTTGTAGAAAAGGTGTGAGCAGACAACTTGAGCTCCCCATTTTCCATTCTGGTTCTGTGAGACAAAGGACTTGCCATTAGTGTGTTCTTTGGAATTGAGCCCCAATCCACCATCCTCTTCAGTCTCCGTGGATTTTCGCCGGATGTAAGCATTGCCCAACCTAAGGCCCATTCACCTCACTTTGAGAGGGGACTTCACCAGAAGGTTTATCTACCTGCAAGGAAGGACAGGATGCTTGCATTCGGTCCCTGACAAATACTTGCACTATCACACCTGCTCTATCCCACAACACACAACGCAGAGTGATTTAACTCCGGAAAAGTCAACCAAGGAAAAAACCGATTACATTATACGTTGGAGTTGTTGGGAACAAGTGATAGTCTGTAGAGCTATGGGAGTGAGGAGGCCAGGAAAGGGCATCTCTTAAACCTGCTGTAACATCGCCTTCGGTACGGGAATGGAAGAGCAGTCATTCATCCGTGTGCCCATAGTCACAATATATCGTGGCTCGCTGCGCTTTGGCTCGTCAGACTTCTGGGTATCTGTCTTTTCTGTAGGCTCATCACCTTGTTTTGTAAGTTAGCATTACATGTAGCGACAGGTCCTGTGCGATCTCGCTCCACCTTTCCCAGTTTTGGATCGCATATTGTATTCGTTGGAAATGGTGGACTCCCCAGTAGGAGCAGAAGCCACCTCCGAAGCATCACAACAAACATTACTCCTCAGAAATTTCGCCTTGAGCAGTTGTGTATCTTCAGGCTGTGCTGGAAGCCCGCGGACTTCAACGTCGCAGAGTTTGCTGTGCAGGTACAAGTCTGGAAACCTTTCTTTGGGGAAAAGTGATCATAGATCACATACAGAAGGCTGGTTGAAAGGAAAAACGTTGAAGTCTTGTGAAGCTCTCTGTCGACAATAACCTGGCAGGGGCCCATCTGGGGTGTTTCTTTATTCTGTTGAATGAATTGTAGTTCTAGGGCTGTGGTGGTGAAGGCTTTTTGGTCTTGTTTTGATGATAGGTTGTCCTGGCTGTTTTGGAAGGGATTGTTTTGTGAACGGGTGTGTTTGTTTGTCTAGACTACACGGCGGTTTTGGTCAAAGATCTAGACACTGCCTGTCATTGGAGAAAGCAGCGATCAGCTTATCACACTACACCCATCATTGATGGACGTGACGTTTTAAACTGACAGGCTGCTCCTCCAAAGATAAGGCAACATTCAAATGTTTGAATTTGGCAAGTGTCTCCACTGCAAACATAAGCGACTGGAAGTTGCAAGCTTGTCTAGGGTGTTTGGCTGTGGGGTTTGACAAGGTTTCTTGATTTGCAGAATGGATGGTGGCTCTAGGGCAGTGGTGGTTAGAAGGCTTTTTGTTTTGTTTTGAAGAGAGTGGTTGTCTAGGCTATTTTTGTTGTTTTTGAGTTTTTGTGAAGATGTTTGTTTGACTAGACCATTCGTCTTTTTTGGTGAAAGAGCTGCAGGGTGCCTGTCTTGAGAGAATGAGGCAATCAGCTTAACACATGACACCTATCAGGGATGGATGTGGTGCTTTATACTGAAGGCCTGTTCTCCCAAGACAGGCAACTTGCAAATGTTTGACCTAGGCGAGTGTCTGGAATGCAAGGTGCATGTTGTCTCAGCAACTTGCAGAACGTATTTTCGAGTTCACATCTGAATCAACGTTGTCATATCTCAACACCCTCCCATTCAATGGGAACTTGATGGTGCTGTGGACAGTTTTTTTTACGTTGTCTTTGTAGGGCAAAGTGGTGGGTGGAAGGCCTTTTTGTTTTGCTGAGCATCTGCATGAGTGGTTGTCTAGGTGGGTCTAGACTTCCGCAACTACACCAAAAGTGTGCCACCAAAACTTCTTGGCGACACAATGGTTGCATTGAAAGAGATGGTTGTTGGATCTGTCACAGGAAACTGTAGTCTCAGTCGGAAGAGCAAGAGAATTGACCGACACCATTCAGTGCAGCTTTCGCGTCTACAAAGATCTACTGACACTAGGGGGAAACTTCCATGTTGTACAACTCATCCTCTCCTACAGAGGTAGATCCAAGGTTGCAACAGTCCCAATATTCAAATGTTGCCGACATGGCACAAATGATATAATTCCTCATAACTGGAATTGCTGATAAAATTTGGGTATGGGCTTCTCAAGGGTATATGGGAGCTAAGACAGAAAGTCTGCAAGAACAAACAGTTGGATGACATATTCAACACGGGTCTTTGGTAACGTATGACAAACAATGACAACATTCCTCCATGCTCCACAATCAGTACAGTACCAGCACTTCTGTCAAGATGGAAGGCTCATTTACAATGATCACATCCATACCCAGAATTTCCTAGCACACCAGCTTACTCTATCTGGCTCCACTGTCTCAAGTCAATCAGAGGCGACCGTGTCGCGCGCCTGCCCTTTTGCAGTCCAGTAGAATAGATCTCTCTTTCCCCCAACCAAGTAAGTGCAATGGGAGTCCTTTGAGTAACCTCACATAAGTACTGATTCTGTTCAAATCGCTTCCATTGCAAGAAAACCAAAGCAATTTTCAACAAAATGGAGGAGAGCCAACAGTACATCTAGCATGTACCATTATGACGGATTTGCTCCTCAATGGTAAACACGTAAACACATCACATTCAAACTCCTCCCATCTTTTGTACTCTATAAAGTGGCTTGCACCCACTTGCAGTGCTTCGCCAAATGAGGGTCTTTGCGCACACTGAGAGAGAGTCACTTGTCTGTTTCTATGAATGTGAAGCTCTTCACTGAAATCTTATAATGTGAAGGCCTGACAAGTTCTATCTACTACTCTTAAGAACCCAATCAACAGGCGCTGATGTGAACTGAAGGCACTTGACCAAATAACCCAAACTTGGGCCTGACACCCACGCTGCCCACTGTAAATTCCTCATGTGCCATCCAAATGGGAAAACTGACACAATGCGGTGGGTTTTAATCCACATGTAATCCATTCCAGTAATTGTAATCCATTTGTAATTGAAGATTCAGGGATCCTTGCAGCGACACACAGCGTGACCCCACGCTCACAATCGTTGTTCATAGGCTCACACTTGGGCACTAATTTGGGAGTTCAAGCTCATGATTAGCGAATCGTAAGCTCAATATTTTGACATGTGTTCCAACTAATACCCTATTCATGCGGACCTATTGTACATTTATGACCCTTCGCCAACAAAGGTTGTAAAGACGTCTCGCTTACAAAAGATTAGGTAGTGATTATAGTAGTCCAGTTGATTTATTCGCAATAAAAACAATTTTATTTTATTTTTGGTTAAGAACTGTTGTGAAATGCATCATTTATGGTGAGCGGAGATAGTTTATATAGAATATTTGTTGTTAATTTGAACTAGGGTAGCATGTGCCGTTGGCCCAAGTGTCCACGGTCATCTAAGCCCATGTGCAATCTCCTATGTATCCAAGTGCGTCTCTTATGTCGAGGCCCAAGTCGACCTCTACGATAGCTTGTGCCGTTGGCCCATGTGTGAATAATTGAAATCTAAGACCAAGTGCAATTTCCTATGTATTCTAGTGTGTCTCCTATGTCGAGGCCCATCTAAGCCCAAGTGCAATCTTTTATGTATCCAAGTGCATCTCCCATGTAGAGGCCCAAGTGTCCACTGTCATTTAAGCCCAAGTGCAATCTCCTATGTATCCAAGTGCGTCTCCTATGTATCCAATGACATCTCCCATGTGCACCTCCTATGTCGAGGCCCATCTAAGCCCAGTGTGCAATCTTTTATGTATCCAAGTGCATCTCCTGTGTAGATGCCCAAGTGTCCACTGTCATTTAAGACCAAGTGTAATTTCTTCTTTCTCCCAGTGCGTCTCTTATGTTGATGCCCAAGTGCGACCTCTAGTGTAGCCTATGTCATGGCCCATGTGTGAAAAATTGAAATATAAGCCCAAGTGCAATCTTCTATTCATGTATCCAAGTGCATCTCCGGTGTAGAGGCCCAAGTGTCCATTGTCATTTAAGCCCAAGTGCAATCTCCTATGTATCCAATGACATCTCCCATGTGCGCCTCCTATGTCGAGGCCCATCTAAGCCCAGTGTGCAATCTTTTATGTATCCAAGTGCATCTCCCGTGTAGATGCCCAAGTGTCCACTGTCATTTAAGACCAAGTGTAATTTCTTCTGTCTCCCCGTGCGTCTTTTATGTTGATGCCCAAGTGCGACCTCTAGTGTAGCCTATGTCGTGGCCCATGTGTGAAAAATTGAAATCTAAGCCCAAGTGCAATCTTCTATTCATGTATCCAAGTGCATCTCCCATGTAGAGGCCCAAGTGTGACCTCCAGTGTCCACTGCAATCCCCAATATATATCCAAAGACCTACAATTTGGGAGATCTCTATGTTGTTGCCCACTTTGCTATTTTTGCAATCGCCCTTGTCGAGGCTTCATATATTGATATATCCACTTTGCTATTTTTTGCGAACTTCAAGTGACCAAAAGTATTTGAAATTCCAAATCTCCCACTTGCAAGGTCAATCAGTGCTCCAGGAAAGCCCACTTTGCTATTTTTCTCGAATTTCCAACGACCTAATGTCATCTAGGTAAGTTGTTTTTTCCAAAGAATTTATGACCAGATTTGAACCGGAGACCTTTCACTTGATATCTCTCCCATCGAGACTCCAACCAATGTCCCAAGAATGCCCACTTTGCTATTTTTCCCGAATTTCCAATGGCGCAATGTCATCTAAGTAAGTTTTTTTTCCACAGAGCCTACGATCAGATTTGAACCGGAGACCTTTCCCTTGTATTCTCTCCCGTCGAGGCTCCAACCATTGTCCCAGCAATGCCACTTTGCCATTTTTTGTTATTTTTTGTGAATTTCCAGCGACCAAAAGTACTTGGAATTCCACATCTCCCTCACCTCTGGTCCAAAAATCATGAGAACAAGCCGGTGCACCCCTCCTCATCGAGGGCTTTCCAACAGCACAAGCACCGGGGCTGGGCCCGCGGTTTGGGAGATCTCAACGACGCTACAAAACAAAACAAAACAAACGTCTCGCTTCATATATTGATATATGATGCGACCACATTGTACAAGTTTTATGTACGTAGTCTTATATATGAATAGGTTGTGCATCTATGACACTCGAAGAAGAAATCAATGATACATTCAAAGAAAAATTTATTGGGTCACTACTTTTAACAATTCACGATCTGTTTCTATTAATACTTGCAACACTTAATACTTATTACAAAGATCACCCTCCTGAGGAATTGAATGGGACATAATGAAAATCAACAGTTTGTCAACGAATTGCTCATTTTCATGATATGGTTTTTTGTGTCAAATGTTGTACGTCATGTTCATTTAGCTTGTACTTTAAAGCCTAAATTTCTACCGTGACTGATCAGAAGCTATATCAAATGATTTAAGGAAAAAAAATAGTTTTAAAAAAAAACGTGTTGATTGGTCAATGCTATATTTATGCTTACATTCTTATTAGGATAAACTGAAAAATCAAAAGCTCGCCAACAAACTATTGATTTTTTTTTAAAGTTTAATGAAACATCAATGTTTTTCTCTTTTTTTTTCATCTATAATAGGTTTGGCTAATGCAACACTTATGTTGTAAATGGCACATATTGAAAAATCGACAGTTTGTTGGCGAACTTGTGATTTCCAGAGTATATCTTTTGTATCATTTTATCGGTTATAGATATCTATACATACGACACTAATGTTGTTAATGGGATTTTATAAAAACTCAAGGGTTCATAATCGAACTGTGGATTTTCACATGTCTTTGTGTCATTTTTCTTGTTTTCTTTAAATAGAATACAAATATTTTGTGTAGGTTTATTTAATGTCACATCTACGTTATAAATGGGACATGCTGAAAAGAAAACATTGTTGGCGAACTGTTGATTTTCACTTGTCTTTGTATCATTTCTTTCTGTTTTGTTTAAATAAAACACAAATATATTTTGTGTCGGTTTATTCAATGTTGTACATGGGACATGCTGAAAAAAGAACAGTTCGTTGGCGAACTGTTGATTTTCACGATGAGTAATATGCAATTATTTTCGCTTTTAAAATTTTCAGTTTTTTGCCTTCTTGGGTCAATGCGCACTCACGCTATATAGTATAAACGGGAGATGTGTATTTTTATTTTATTTTTTAAAAACCAGTTTGTTGATGAGCTACGGCAAGAGTGAGTTCTAGCGATATAAATGCTTGAGCCCGAACATGCACCATACTTGGTCATTTTCTGATTTTCAAATTGTGGCATATTGTTGAGTACTTGATGTTCATATGGTTTTTCTTTAAACATCATTTTGTGATGTGTTATGACATATCATGAAAACATAATTTGTGGAAAGGAAATATGTTTCGATGGTTATACATATTTATCTTATGATTGAATCCTCGCATATAGGGATTGAATCCACGGTTACATGTCCAAGCTCACAGGCTCATCAACTATAAGCCTATGCTCACAATATTGCATTCAGAGGGATTCTTGTAACATTGTGTCCGGAAAAACAGTAGTTCGCGTGATTAGGGAGACATCAGATGAGGTCCTAGATGGGGGCGCCAGTTGGTCACGCCGGCAGGGCTTTATGGATCATCGACGTGACTCCAAAACCCTAGTTCAACTCACACGCTGCCAAAGAAAATGGTGTTTTCGAGCAGAGAATCAGGTCTTTCACTTGAACCATTCCAATGCACTTGAGGATTCCGGGGAGAGAAGACAGTTGCCAAAAGGGTGTAGAAAGACAGTCTAGGAGGGAGATGAGAGGACCACAATGTTTGCGAGCTCTTGGCCAAGCCCCTCGCAATCTCTTCCCTGATTCAGGTCCCAAAATGCAATGCAACAAAATCCTTACACAACACAATGCACATATATACATACAGAAACATTTGACGCGTCCGTTCAGTCTGCTACATCGCAGCGCAACGCCAAGTCTCTCTTGCAAAGGGGCCAGGCTTCCCCATCGCGTAAACCTCTAGGCTTCTCCTCGAGGCTGCGGCACATAATTGTTGCGGCAGGACCCGACCGACCTCGACTGGTGTCGGTAGGCTCCCACAACCCTCCCTCTTGCAAAGGCGCGCTGGCCTTGAGCGTGCTCCTGATGCTCATCGTTACGACGACGGGGCGCGGCCGACCGGAGGGCCATCCTCGGCTGACGTAGGATGTGGGCAGGAAGAACTCCTTGCTCTCCAGGCGAGTTGGTTATCAGGAGCTCTGATAATCGTAAAACCTTCAGTGATCCTTTGTTTTACTATAATGATTGTATTGTAGCATAAGGCGAATGAGCAAAATGAGGAGGAAGATGAGGAGGCAGAGGAGGAAGAGATTAAAGTAGCCGCCGTCCTTGGATGAGCCCGCCGTTGAGGGAGTATTTGGGGACCCTTGAGAAAAGACTGGAATAGTTGTCGTTATTACATCAAAGAATTTTCAAAGCAACTAGTTTGTTTTGAGGCGTACAGATTATTGGAGGGTGAGTTTACAACAATACTACAGAGTGTTTGCGAGATGGAGGTATCTCTTCGCGTCTCTGAGAACACTTCAGTGTGGTTTATCAAGAGAAAGAGAAGGAAAATCGGGAAAGCACATTCCGGTTTTCTTGCCTCTTATGACCCAATCACCAAGATTGGAGTGATATTCTTGGGAACATCATCGAAGCCCAACCATAGTCATCGGTTTGTGAAAATGCACAGAGGACTAGAGCCTCCTGAACTAGATCAACTTAAGAACTGACCTTGCATCGGCTTTCAATGACGTTTTTTACCTCAATATCAGTCACCCCTCTTGGAGTTCAACTGATCTACGTGTCCTTATGTGACCACTTGAACAGTTTGCCTACTTCTCCTATCCGAGGGTTGAATGTATTGCTAAACAAGCTTCTTTGTCCCGCAATCGAACATAAATATTGGGGAATATCCATGACCAAACCGAAAGCCATCTCAAAACAAATCAAATCAACAACAAAATGTTGGCAAATGTTGATTGGTACACCCGATTGATTTTATTTTTTGAATGATTGCAATCAAAGTCTCATCGAGGATATATCAGACAACGATATATGTGATTTACAAAACTGCCAATAACATGTGTCCTTCAACTTGAGGTTGATGCATTTCGACTGTTTTGGCTTGTAGTGGCCCTCCTGAAGCACAAGGCACACCCTATTGTTCTCTTGGTATCTGATCGATACCAGCCTAAGTCTTCATAGACGTCTGATGGCAGTACCAACCAAGAAAAAGACGAGGGGGTAAAGAGACGCAGATTTTTCAAATACTGCAACTCTTGGAAGCTGATTAAGTATAACAATGAGGAGGACGTAACTGTAGGCTAAGCGCCAAAACTACTAGAAGAGATTTCGAGGAAAAAAATAGATAATTGTATACTTGTATACTCAACCCACTCAACAAGACCGGTTAAGACAAGAAGACAAGATGGAAATTGTCACCCTGAACTTCTCCACTCCCACTACTTCATTTGCTTCCTCATTAGTGTATTCATTTTCGCTCTACGATGATAAACATGTATAGTTTAGTCTAAGAGACTATTGTCAAATGCTCTTGAAGTGGAGAGGAGGAAGTGGAGGTGCAACGACATTTTTTGGATGGTTGTAGAAGACAACATTTTTACTTTGAAAGAAGATGGCAAGGAGCTTGTAGATGAAGATGTATTGCAAATCATTTCTTTCTTGAGAAATAGACAGAATTTTCAATTGATTTTGCAAGAATGGAACTCAATTTCAACTAATTCTGGACTTTTGGCTTAAATCCGGACAAAACTTAATATAATTTTACATTTAAATTAAATCAAATAATTACAATATTATGAAGCAATGAATCAAGATTTTGTTTTCAAGTGAATGTACATGACTCCAAATTCCTTAAACATCGACATCAAAGTCGAATGACATACATTAGACAATGCAAATGATACATATTAATAACACAATTTGCATGACTCCAAATTCATTAAACGTCGACATATGATATACAAATTTAGCCAATGCAAATGATATATACTAATTAGCACAAGTATCCATGAGACATCATTACCCAGTACATGTTGTCAATTAGTCTGCTATCCCCAATACAAAGGCACTATATATAGTCCACAAACACCTTAGCCCTGAAACTAGAACATCTACACATAAGGTTGACATTGAGAAGACTGGGTGTGCGTCGCACGAAAATATGTTTTTGCAAATGCCTCCGCATGGATAGGTAGCTTTTAAAAATAAAGACTTGAACTTAGACAAAATACTTTGTTTTGTAAAAAAAGAATGTCGGTCTTGAATCCAAATTGACTCCTGCAAAAGAGTAACCACCGATATAAATTTATGAATACTAACACATGAATACAATACACGAAGGCAAACTAAAAGATATTCAAAATCAAAATGGTACACCAAAATAAAAGTCTTACTCACGTGAGAAATCCGAATCAACATTAATAAAATGTGAAAAAATGTATGGAACCTATGGAACTTCTAGACATTTTTAATCAAAATAGTTTCTCCAAACCAATGTATCAATGTACTCCAAAGCTATGTACATTTATTTTTCAATGACTCGCTTCGGGATATAAGGTTTTGAGGTATTGTAGGGCTTAGGATAAGAAAAAAGTGTGAAGAGGGGGAAAAAAGAAATAACAGTGCATTCGAACCTATAAGAACTTTCAATCAAATATCTCAACCTTGAATACATTGTACCCCAAAATAAGAATGTGTTTTTTTAACAAGCTTCCAACATGGATATAAGGTTTTAGGAGCATAAAGTTTTAGAAAAATTATAAGTATGAATCACACAAAATATGCAAGAAAGTTTATGACCTATAAAAACGTTCAATCAAGTAATATTTTAACCATAATTGTATTATACCCAAAGCTGGAAAAATGATTTGAATGTACTTCAAATATTTGAATGAGGTTTAGGGTATAGAAGGTTGGAGAAGTAAAAGTACTATCAAGTAAAATAAAATTGGAAGAGTGTGTAGAACATATAAGAATTTCTAAGCAAATATCCCGAGGACTCTATCATACATATAAGCTAGAATAAAATGAATCAATGAGCTTCAAATTTAGAAACTACGTGTTAGGGTATACTAGGGTTTAGAACAAGCAAAAGTGTGAATGATACAAATAATGGGATACTGTTTAGGACTAATACAAAATTTCAATTCAATATTCCAACAACTCTTAGTAGTATGCAACCCCAAAGTTAGAAAAGAAATTTTTGAGTGAACTTCAAACATTACAAAGATATTTTTGGGGTATTGTGTCGCGGCCCTTTGCCTTGAGGGCGGGGGGGTCGGGACACATGAGGGGCTGCCCCTGTGGTGGGGGCAGCGGCAGCTATAGGTATGGGGGGGGGCTGAAGCACCCTTGAGTGTCCAAGGTACTCAAGGAGGCGGAGGCGCTTACTAGGTGGAGCCCTGCACACCGGGTTGCGGTGGGGGTGGCTCCACAAGGGGTGGTGGTAGCTTAGCGGGTCTTAGTGGGGGTGGCATAGGACTCACCATAGGGTGGAGACCTCGTGGTGGGAGTCGTGGGGAGTCTTGGGACTCATCACGGCCCAATGGGGTCGTGGTGAGAGGGCCAAGACTCACCGCGACTCACCACCGGGAGTCGAGGGTCTTCGTGGTGGTTCGCCATAAAATGGCATGGCTGGTTGTGAAACCCCCGCGGACAGCTACAGAAGTATATATAGGGAGTAGTAACCCCGAGAACGGTGCAAGCCCGTTGGTGTCCAAAAACTAGTGAGTAAGCAAGCGAGCCGGAAAGCGACCAAAGAGTGGGGAGCTGTTCTGGACTGCCATCTACCAAAGGGAATTCCACTAGGCCCAAATAGGTGGAGGGTCTTTCGGGAGAGCGAAGGGGGACCGTTATGTCCCGGTGAGCAGCCGAAGCTCGAGTTGGCCCGGCGGCCAGGTTGGGAGTCAGGCGCGCGCATCAAAGCGAGTAACTATGACTTGAAGGGGAGCTTACCGAAGTGAGGTGCGTGACACTTGGTATCAGAGCTTAGAGTTCAGTATGCGATCGTCCTTGGGATTGGCCTCATCATGGGGTCGGGCAAGCCAAAGCGAAAGCGGAACGGCCCAAAAGATGATGATCCTGGTGAGCCCGATGGGGGCGACGTGTCACCGAGGCGGCCGTTTGAGGAAGCGATGAATGTTTTCGAAAACGAGGCCGCTCAGGAGCGGGAGGAATCCGAGGAGTCGGAGCCCGAGGAATCCTTGAGAGCTCCGACAAACCAAGAGATGCCTCCCATGCCGGCAGTCTTTTGGGAAGGGTTGTTGGCGCAGTTTGGCGGGACGTTGAAAGACGTGTTGAAGGCGGCTAATGCCACTTCCACTAAGGCAAAGTTTAAGGTGAAGCCTAAGGAACCCGGCACCTTCGAGGGCGTTCGAAACCGGAAGGCACTCAACACCTGGCTCCTGGAGCAAGAGCAGTACTTCCGGGCGGCCAAGTTGGGTGACGAGGATCGGGTGGAAGTGGCTCCCACCTATTTGAGGGGCTATGCTCAACAATGGTGGCAGAAACGCCTTCACGACCGAGGCCCAAGCCCGGAAACCTTGAACTAGAGTGGGTTCAAGGAATTGATGAAGAGACAGTTTGTGCCCCTCAACGCATCCTGGCTTGCCCGGGACAAGATGAGGAATTTGAAGCAAACAGATGACATTCGGGGGTATGTCCAGGCTTTCAATGTGCTGTTGCTCGAAGTCGCGGACATGGCAGAACCAGAAATGGTTTTCAACTTTGTGGCGGGACTGGCCCCATGGGCTAGGCGGAAGTTGGAGGAGAAGCCACCCAAGACTTTGAACGAGGCAATTGAGAGGGCTGAATGTTTCTCGGATGTCCCTAGGGGTGAGAGACAAGGCCGTACGGAGCTGAACCACAAGAAGACCCGGCGGGAAGGTGACTCCTTCCGACCGGAAAAGAAGTGGGATAGGCCACGCGGCGATAATGGCACGTGGAAATCGAAGGGAGGGCCTTCACATGTCAAGGCGGCACCCGGTGCTTCGAAAGGAAAAGCGGGTGGAGCGGCTTATGGCGGACAGAAGGCAACCTTTGATGGAGTGTGTTTCAATTGCGGGGAGCCCGGGCACATGGCCAAGAAGTGCACAAAACCTCGACAATTGAACATGACTCGGGCAACCACGGAGCTGTCGAAAGATACAATCAGTCGCGTGGTGGAAGCGGTGGTCGCCAGGACTTGCAAGGTAGGCAACTATTCTTGTGAGTTGTATCAAGAAACTGGCGCCCTGCGTAAAGGGAGTCAGTTATTGTTCGTGGATGGGATAATATCCGGAACTAACGTGTCGTTGTTGGTGGACACAGGAGCGTCGCACTCCTTCATGACGCCGGCGGCGGCGCGAAAGTTGGGACTCCCGACAAGTGACGTGGGGGCCTCTATTGAGGTGCGCTCTGCCAAAAGAGAACCTCAGTTGGCGACAAGGTTGGCGTTTGATGTTCCTCTTCAACTGGGGAGTTGGGAGGGACGTGAGAACTTCACTATCTGCGAGACCGATGGAGTGGATCTCATTTTGGGGATGACCTTTTTGAGCAAATCCGGAGCGGTCATAGATGGCCGCAAGAGAGTAGTCACGCTGCCATGTGGGAATGGTGGCGAGGTTTTACGAGTGTCGGAAACGCCCAAATCCGTGGGAGGGCGAATAAACCTTCTGTCAGCAAAGGAGTGGGCCGTGGAGGAGGCACACGAGTCCCAGTTTTTGCTTTACATTAGAGAAGTGAAAGGAGAAGGCGATGGGGAGCCGAGCCCAGATTGGATCAAGGGGATTTTGGAGAAATACCAGGATGTGATGCCAAAGGATTTACCAAGCGGCTTGCCACTGCGAAGAGGAGTTGACCACAAGATTGAGGTGATACCGGGATCGGAACCGCCTGCCAAGGCGCCCTACCGGTTGAGCCACAGAAAGTTGGTCGAGCTGAAGACTCAACTCAAGGATCTAATGTCAAAGGTGTACATCCGGCCGAGTAAGTCACCTTACGGAGCCCCGGTGCTATTCGCAGACAAGAAGGATGGGACGCTGCGGATGTGTGTCGATTACAGGGCTTTGAATAAGGTGACTATCAAAAACCGGTACCCTTTGCCAAGGATCGACGACCTTTTCGATCGGTTGGCAGGAGCGAAGTATTTCAGCCGGATCGACTTGCACTCCGGCTATCATCAAATTCGGGTGGCGGAAGGAGATGAGGAGAAGACCGCGTGCAGGACAAGGTATGGTTCATATGAGTTCTTGGTGATGCCTTTTGGGCTCACCAATGCACCAGCGACATTTAGCACGCTGATGAACAGCCTTTTCCAGGAGTGGTTGGATGACTTTGTGATCGTGTACATCGACGACATCTTGGTGTACTCGAAAACAAAGGAGGAGCACCTGGAGCACCTCAAAAGGGTGTTCCAAAAATTGCGAGAAGGGAAGTTGTATGCCAAAGCTTCAAAGTGCGAATTCGGGGTCACAAAAGTGGAGTTCATGGGGCATGTGATTACACAGGATGGGATCAAAATGGATGACAGAAAGGTGAGGGTGATCTTGGACTGGGAGCCTCCGACTTCGGTCCCGGGAGTGCGATCCTTCCTAGGACTCGCCTCCTATTACCGGAAGTATGTGAGAAATTTCGCCAAAATCGCGGGGCCGCTGTCGGACCTTCATTTATGTCCAAGACATCCGTCAAGGTGTAGACTACCTACAACTAATCCAGTTCATATATGCTTCAAGGTATCCCTGGAAAGTGTTTTTGACAGACCAGATTAAGGTGTCATCAACGATGCCTTAATCTGCCTCCTTATTTATGTTTAAAGCAGCCACTGAGTTTTGATACTCTCCACCCTGGATACTTTTAATCTCTGCTTGAAAGTCCACTGAAAACTAGGTTTCACTCCAGATTAAGGTATCGTCAACGATGCCTTAATACCACTCATATTTATGGTTTCGAACGTCCCCTCACTAGTCAGACTATCCACCCCTAAACCTATTCATCTCTGCCTCAAACTATGCCTCTACGTACATTTTACAGGCCAGATTAAGGCATCGTCAACGATGCCTTAATCGTCCTCCATGTTTCAGAAAAAAACAGCCAGTGAATGTGTTCCTCTCTGCATCAAAGTATTCGGAAAACGGATTCTAACTCCCAGATTAAGGTATCGTCAACGATGCCTTAATTCCCCTCCTCGTTTCTATTTCAGATATCCCCTCACTGTGCAGACTACCCATACTCAAACACTCAACCCAGGAATGGCAGACTATATTAAGGTGTCATCAACGATGCCTTAATCTGCCTGATTCATTCTGCTTCAGAAACCCCCTCACTTTGCCGACCAGTAAGCCTGTTCGTCTCTGTTTCGAAGAAACCCTGGGAATAGCAGAGCCCTAAACCCTAAACCCTGCATTCTTCATGCTGCTTTAGAGTCTAGTCATACAGCGGAAACTTGTGCTTTAATCGTGATCCTCTATGTTTGAAAGAAAACCCTCAATATCTGAATGGCTGACCAGATTAAGGTATCGTCAACGATGCCTTAATCAGCCTCCTTTTGTCCATATCAAACTCTCTGAATAACCCACCAGCCTTGTCTTCTTTGCTTCAAAAAGCCATGGCAGACTTCGAACTTTAGCACCTCTTTTCTGCTTCACAACAACCCTCAGAAATGAGAATGGGCAAGCTAGAACAAACCTTCGTAGGCTTTGGACGGCCGCTGGAAGACCCCTTCTCCGTAGGTCGCATTGTTCCTTGCACTTGTGTCTTCCCCTTCACTCGTGGCTGTGTGTCCACTGGCTGCTCCACTGTTGCCCTAGCCCGCTGCGGAGAGTGAACCCTGGGTACCTCCTCCTCAGTCACCACGTTGATGTCCACTTCAGGGTTCTGGTCTAGAGCGTTCTTCTCGGCTGGTATCTCTCGGAGACTCTCCCAGGCTTTCTTCCGTTTCCTCTGAAAAACATCACACATTGTTTGAAAGACAAATCAGCTCCATTTTAAGCTTGTGTTGACGACACCTTAATTTGGCACTGCATTGGAACATGAGGGAAACAGAGAGGAGGGTAAGGCGGGGAGGATGCGATTGCAAATTAAGCTGTCGTCAACGACATCTTAAAATGCAGGGCATACTTCGATGGCTCCACCTGTTTTCATCTCTAACAATGCAAAAACAAACTGAACTATGCATGGCAATGGTGGTGCTACCCGAAGGAGACTCTGTTCAGCGCTGTCCGTCTCCAAATCCACTGCTCGCATGTTGCCTCCCACTTGTGCCTTGTCCTTCAACGCCCGCAAAGACAGCACTGTGTTGGATTGGCGCTCCCGGGTATTCACGGCCACCTGCTTTGTTACGACCTCCTGCACAGGAGTAACATCACTGCCTGGCATGCCTTCCTCCTCTCTTATAGGTGGCATTCTTTCCATCCCAGCCTCACGCAAAAGGGGAAGTTCCAAAAGTTCCTCCAATTGCTTTTCCACAGACGGCTCCGCAACTCCCCTATTCTGTAACCCTTCACCAGCAGATCCCTCCCCTTCACGGTCACTCTCCCCCTCGGAAAGATCAAGCGCCCTCCAAGTCTTCCTCATTCTCTCTCTGGCTTTCAACCTCTGCCTCGCCGACGTGTAGTAAAGAGACTTCCTACGCGTCCTCTTCTTTGCACTAACAATGACGTTCTTGGGAGGCTCCAGTGTGAATAGTTCGAAATGACACTAACGGGACACTCATCCAACACTCCATTAGGGTCCACGAAACGGATGGATGGATGGCGGTTGGGGTTTCATCTCCGAAATCATCCGTTTAGGATTATCCCAAAAAACAGAGACGGCTCTTAATTGACTTGTTCGAATTGCGGTTGGGGGGGTTGTCTGCTATGCAACTTGGGAATGGCCAACTGGCATGGACCATCATTGACGGTCTGGGCCCTTTTAGTGGAACCTCTGCATGGACACCACGTACCCGTGGGTTTCAGTTGGTGTTCCACCAACATAGAGGTCGTTATGGAATGGGCTGCGGGTTTGTCCGAGGGAAATATGTCATTTGTTAGAAAATTGAACGCACCCTCGTAATTCTTAATACTGCTGAGCTGTTTTTAGGGCGGCGAAACGCTGCAAGATTATCATGAGAATGATGGAAAAGAGAAAGTACACTGTGCAAAGATAAACAGTATGAACACAGAATAGGAGTCCCCCATATTGTCCAGTGTGCTTCATCCCAGTCCATGCGTACCATGTCTCCCACCTCAGACGTGGTAACATTGTACTCCCCTCTGCAAGCTGAGTACCTAAGTGCCGTGGCCGACGACAATGGCCTGGCCGTTGTTGAGGAGGATTTGATTTGCATAACATTCCGCTTTGAGCCAGGGACCGTCCATGTGGTCAGAGAGGTGTACGACAGTAGTGGGAAGGTCGAGGGAACGCAGGTTCAGAAGCCGCATAAACGGGATGGTCGAAGAGAGTGGAGAGTTCCACCCGCCAAGTACCGTGTTCATGGAGATCAGAGACGCCTTTCATCGGACACTATACTCACGCCCGGAACAGCAGCTTCGGTGGCGCAGGCGCCAAAGTCGGTCCCCATCAAGACAGAAGAAACTACCTCCACGACATTTGTCGAGCTCTCGGACAGTTCGGAAGACGATGTCACGGAGGTCCCTCTTCCTACGAACCCTCCTATACTGGTAGACCCCGATGTCCAGGAGATCATTAGTGTCATTCCCAAGTTGCAGTCGTTGAGAGGATTGCCAGGATGCAAGAGCGATGTGAGAGGCATTGTTTGGGAAACACATCATTGGTCTGTTGTCTTGTCGTTCGTGTACTCCATTCTGCATGTTGGGTCTTGGTGTAGTGCTCAGGTCTGCCGATTGGGTTGTTGATGTACTCGTTCGCATGGTCTACTATATAGGTGTTTAATGGTGTACTCCCTTCCGTGGTCTACTGTGTTGGGTTTCATTGGTGTACTGCCTTCCGTATTCTGCTATCTTGGTTTCCAGACAACCATGGTTTGACACAGTGGTTTACACACGTGGTGGACACACATTTGTCTTGGTCTACAGCTTTACTTAGGTCGGTGGATTGTGACTTTTGTCTGTTGATTACACTTCGTTCGCGCAACGCTTGAGCTGGTCTACTGCTTCATTGGTCTGTCGGTTGCATTATTGGTCCAGTCCCTTCAGTCTACGATTATAGTGTACAACATTTCCTTGTCTACTGTGTGGGTTCTACCGTGGTCTACTACTCCGCTTTGGTTGCGTGACTTCATTGGTCTACTTTATTCCGTGGTCTACTGTACTGCATGTCCCTCATCAATGCTTTGTAATGGAAAGGGTTTGGCAGATGGTAACCCAGGCATGGTCTGCTACATTGGTCTACTTGGTCTACTCATTGCGTACTTGGTCGAGCAGCTCATTGATCTCCCGCTTTAAAATTGCTTCCAACAGGTCTGGAGTGAGGAATGACTCCGCGGTGGCAGGAGTTGCACTTGGGAGCACATTTTCCTGTCCGCTTTTGAAATCGCATGCTCCCATGTCCTCGTGCGAGTCCAGGTTCACCAATCCAACGTGAACAGTGCTGAGGTGGGTGCCGCATGTACGGACAATCAGTCCGTCTTGCAGGTCTGGTTTTAGCAACTTTATGACCCGAACCTGGTGCTTGCATATATTCCCTTTCAGGGCCCACGGGCATGTACAGCAGACCCACTGCAATTTCGGGATTGTGCACCGTGTAGGTAGTGTTTGGATCAGAGGAACTGATGACATAAGCTGGCTGACCAGGTCCGCCCGACAAAGTTACACGCGACAAAGGTATGTCACGGGCTGCACATATTGCACTGGAAATGTATTTTTCTTGTTTATCATTGCGAATGAACCCATGCGTCTTCAGATGAATGGAGTACTAGTTGTGGATAAGAACACGCCCTGTCAACTCCCATATGAGCCAGTCGGCTCTCCGACCCGTCATTTTTCCTTTGCCCATATTCAATCTCGCCTTTAAGTTACCGTGATATGCCTCAATGCTTGCATTCGTATCTTGGCTTGCATGTGGAATGTTCCGGGCAGCCGTACACCACATCGCAATCTTGGGAACCCAGTACACATGAATGTAATGGAGAAACAAATGACCTGCAAGATATTCTTTTTCATTGCCCTCAATTTTTTCTTTACCCATTTGACAACCTCGTCTTCTTTATGAGGTCCACCTCTACAGTACATAAGGTCTCCCATATTTGCCAACAGTTTCGAGGCTGTTCCCGGATCACTGATTTTCTGGCATGATTGCTTGACCCAGGCAAAGGTAGAGGAAAAGATGAAAATGGCACCCACAACAACAATGGGAGACTAACAGGCAATGAACTAGGCTATCATGCTCCCAGAACCCCGTGGAGAGGGTCGACGGCAGACCTTGTGATGGTTAGTTCCAAATGTCGCGTCGCAAGCTACGATGTGCGCATCGTCCAAGTCCAACATCTTCTGCCGCTGCCATGGAGTCTGAATACCAACGGTGAAGGTCAAATCTCCATCAAAATGTTGAAATGTGGGCGCCAATGATTCCTCTTGGTAGAAGAACACCGAGTCCGGGTTCTGATCTTTCCACATACGTACGGATTGTGCATCGTCCGCGTGTTTTTTGAAGGTCTGTCAGGCTCGTTTTTCAGCGAGGTTCTGGACATCTTGCTCGAGGAGAAAGCCGTCGTGTGTCCATGCTTCTCCCAAGCCAGTGTTGTGCACATTGACGTGCCCTTGTGTTCAATCATGACTTGCGCAACACTCAGGCCTCGGGACAAGCATTCCATGATCCACTTTTTCAGTTCCTCGCTTATATGTGGAGCATAGGCATATCGGCTGAACTGAAACTGGGCATACCCGCCATGAGAGGGTTTTCCGGACACATCCAGGTGCTGCATGTTGTTATAATATGTGATGACTCCAATGTCTGGAGCAAGAAAACATTGCGAGACTTTGAAAGAACAGAGACAACCACGCTTGTATGACTCGCCGTATTCGCTTTTCTTTCGTCTTGGACCTTTGTGAGGATTACTGGTTCCAGCCCCGACGTCCGGACCTCCTCGCTTGACCTTTGGATTCCTCACACTCACATTGTTGGTGCGCTTGTCCTCTGGACCATAACAACACTGATACTTGGACAGGGTCATATTGGAATATGTCATCGACACCCATGGAGTTGGAGTTCTGCAAACATGTAAGATAGTATGAACCCTTCTACATCAACATGTACATAGGGCGCAAGCACAGGAAGAAACTGGAAGTGCGGGAATATGGTGCAGACATGACAGAGGTTAGATATGTGTTAGCTCTTGGAGCTGTTCTCGTTCCAGACTTCGTGTGAACGTGCACATTTATGTAAAATTGGGTGGAACACCCGTCTCTACTCTCCTCTCCAAGTACAAAAGTCACCTACTCTCTCCCAGGGAATACAGGCCGTCTGGACGCACACTTGAGTGCCCATGTATCCAGAGTGACTCTCATTCTTCCAGTAAAGATCTTTGCAGGAAAATGGTCCATCCTTTGGTGTTTGAAGACATTGTCGTAGTGGACGTATAAGAAAGCTTTCAGGTTGGGCATCGACGGCCGCTGCCATATACACTACAGTACCCTTTCGCGCACGCTTCAGCACCTGCAATAGGACCTGCAAAGGTGGAAGCGAAGGACGACAGCACGCACTGTCGCACACCTCAGTTCGGTAAACTCCCCTTCAAGTCATAGTTACTCGCTTTGATGCGCGCGCCTGACTCCCAACCTGGCCGCCGGGCCAACTTGGAGTTTCGGCTGCTCACCGGGACATAACGGTCCCCTTCCGCTTCCCTCTAAACCCTCCACCTATTTGGGACTAGGAGAATTCCCTTTGGTAGATGGCAGTCCGGAACAGCTCCCCACTCTTTGGTCGCTTTCCGGCTCGCTCGCTTACTCACTAGTTTTTGGTCGCCAACGGGCTTGCACCGTTCTCGGGGTTACTACTCCCTATATATACTTCTGTAGCTGTCCGCGGGGGATTCATAACCAGCCATGCCATTTTATGGCGAACCACCACGAAAACCCTCGACTCCCGGTGGTGAGTCGCGGTGAGTCTTGGCCCACTCACCGCGGCCCCAATGGACCGTGATGAGTCCCAAGACTCCCCACGACTCCCACCTCGAGGTCTCCACCCCATGGTGAGTCCTATGCCACCCCCACTAAGTCCCACTAAGCTACCACCACCCCTTGTGGAGCCACCTCCACCGCAACCCGGTGTGCGGGGCTCCACCTAGTGAGCGCCTCCGCCTCCTTGAGTGCCTTGGGCACTCAAGGGTGCTTCAGCCCCCCATACCTATCGCTGCCGCTGCCCCCACCACAGGGGCAGCCCCTCATGTGTCCCGACCCCCTGCCCTCAAGGCAAAGGGCCGCGACACACACCCCTACCAACAGGGAGTCGATGTCCTCATCGACTTGTCCATTTTGTAGAAACGAACATCCAAGTTGTGGCGTCCCACATCAAGGAGTTTGTTTTCGTACCATGGCGTCCCATGGCAAAGAACCAAACCCCACACTTGACTCCACTCTCCACTTGCTAGTTCGGCCGACTTCCTCCAAGTCCCGGCCAAGGGTGGAGCCTCTCCAGCTCCTCCTAGTGCACTCTTCTTGGCCTACTTCAAGGCCAAGGAACGATCCTCCCCGAGGATCGAATCGCCTTACTGCAACAACATTGCTTGCGATCGCTCATGATGCCGCTTTTGGCATCACCTTGAGCAAGGGTTCACCTGGAACCCTCTTTGACTAGGAAGATAATCTTGAACCAACCGTGCGCCCCAATCACTACAATTGGGTCCGCCTTGGAATGCTGGCCTGAGGTACGGGAACACGCCGAAGCCGCACTACGACTTCGTCCCGAGGCTACACGATTATAGTACGTGAACGGAAGCACGTAGCTTCCGCGTTAGCCCGCACTACAAGGCAACCCCCTCGGTAGCGCAGTTATAGTACGCGCACGCGCCAGGTGCGCACTAGCACTTGAACTCCCAAATAAGGCGCAAGTTTCCTTGCCCCTTGGATGGGAGTCACCCGATTTCGGCACTGCGCAAACACACGATTAACCCAATTTACCTCTCCCACTTTTGTAAGCTAGCATGCATTCTACACACCAGCCAACCACACCATGCATCAACATTCCAAACACAATAGGACGCACAATATTTGGAACCCATTTCCTTTATCACAAATTTTTGTACAATACAAGTTTTTGCAATCGGATTCCTGAGCTAGCTAAACCGGGCTAAGCATGCATTTCCTCCCCCACGCTCCAAGGTTGATGTCCCCATCAACGCTTCTTCCGCTTTTGAGGTCGCCCTTCGAACGCTGCAACTGCCTCGGATGCGTTTCCCATTTCTGAGGCACGCACCCAAGATGCCTCCACAAGATGATAGCCCTTCCATTTGACGAGATACTCCGTTTCTTGGTTCTTGAACCTCCTCGACTTAAGTATTGCCTCCACCTCGTACTCGGGTTCATTTTCATGATCCAACAGCATAGGTGGCGGACGCAACACTTGCTGCCGATTCGGACGTGCTTCATCTTTGAAGTAAGGCTTCAAAAGGGAGACATGGAATACTGGGTGCACCTTGCTGTTTGCTGGCAGCTCCAATTCATACACATCTTCATTCATAACCCTCCGAATGCGAAAGGGACCCGCATACGGAGGTACGAACTTCGGACTCATTTCCGGAGGTAGTCGAAAATTCTTGATGTTCAACCAGACCTCTGTGCCTGCCTCAAACTTCACTTCCCTCCGCTTCCGATTCGCCTGCCTTTCATACCGTTTCCTAGCTTTGGCAATGTTGTACTTTGCGAGCTTCAACAAACGCTCGCGTTCTTCCAGTACCGCCGCTACTGCCGGTTCCTCAACGTCCTGGGCGGCCCAACTTGTCGGCACCAGAGGTGCTTTTCCATAGACCAACACAAAAGGGGAAACTCCCGTCGCGGAGTGTTCTGTGTTATTATAACAGAACTCTGCCGCGTCTAAGTGTTCCATCCAGTCTGATTGGTCTGCCGACACGTAATTCCGCAAGAATTGCTTCACTACGGAATTCACTCTTTCCGTTTGGCCGTCCGTCGTAGGTCGGAAGGCGGTGCTCATCTTCAGCCTCGTCCCCATCTTCTTCCAAAGTGCTCTCCAGAATTTACTCGTAAACTTTGGGTCGCGGTCCGAGACAATATCCTTCGGGACTCCATGATGCTTTAAGACGTGGGCGAAGTAAAGTCGCCCTGTCTCCTGCGCAGTAGCCGTCTCCTTGGTGGGGATGAAATGGGCCATTTTACTGAACCTATCTACCACCACCATGATTGCATCGAATCCTTTTGACAGCGGCTTAGCAGTCATGAAATCCATCGAGACGCTTTCCCAAGTCCCCTCTGGAATCGGCAAGGGTTGTAACAGCCCCGCTTGCTTTTTATACTCGCTCCGGTTTTGTTGGCATGTGGTGCATGTCTTTACATACTCCTCTGCCTCCTCCCTCAGTTTGGGCCAGAAATACTCTTTCTTCAAGAGTGCCGCAGTGCGCTTGGCTCCACCGTGGCCCGCAAGCGGGCTATCATGGCATTCTCTCAAGAGACTATCCCTGATCCCTCCCTTTGGCACATAGAGACGTTTTTGCTTATACCGGAGCAGTCCGTTTTGCAAGTGGAACTGCGATTTAACCCCCATTCTCAAGTTTTGCATCACGCACTTTGCCAGCTCATCCTTCCGGCAAGCCTTCCGGATCTTCCTTTGGAGCGCCGTCTCGCCCTTGTACACCAACAAGAGCTGCTGCTTTCTACTTAAAGCATCGGCCACCACATTGTCCCGTCCCGGTTTGTACTGGATATCCACGTCGAACACTGCCAAAGTATCTTGCCACCTAAGTTGTTTTGGGGACAACTTGGGCTGCGTGGCAAAATACTTCACCGTGACATTGTCCGTGAACACCTTCACTGGGTTGGAACCAACATAGTGGCGCCAGAGTTCAAGGCAATGTACCACCGCCTTCATCTCTTTTTCGTGCGTCGGCCACCGTCGCTCCACTTCATTCAGTTTCTTACTTTCGTAAGCCACTGGACGTCCATCTTGCATAAGTACACCCCCAATTGCGAAGTCCGATGCATCTGTATGAATCTCAAACGGACGATCGAACTCCGGGATTTTTAAGACTGGAGCTTCCGTCATCCGCTGCTTCAATTCAGCAAAAGCTTGGCCACAAAATGTGTTCCATACCCAGACTTTGGATTTACACAGAAGGTCCGACAGCGGCCCCGCGATCTTGGCAAAATTTCTCACATACTTCCGGTAATAGGAGGCGAGTCCTAGGAAGGATCGCACTCCCGGGACCGAAGTCGGAGGCTCCCAGTCCAAGATCGCCCTCACCTTTCTGTCATCCATTTTGATCCCATCCTGTGTAATCACGTGCCCCAAGAACTCCACTTTTGTGACCCCGAATTCGCACTTTGAAGCTTTGGCATACAGCTTCCCTTCTCGCAATTTTTGGAACACCCTTTTGAGGTGCTCCAGGTGCTCCTCCTTTGTTTTCGAGTACACCAAGATGTCGTCGATGTACACGATCACAAAGTCATCCAACCACTCCTGGAAAAGGCTGTTCATCAGCGTGCTAAATGTCGCTGGTGCATTGGTGAGCCCAAAAGGCATCACCAAGAACTCATATGAACCATACCTTGTCCTGCACGCGGTCTTCTCCTCATCTCCTTCCGCCACCCGAATTTGGTGATAGCCGGAGCGCAAGTCGATCCGGCTGAAATACTTCGCTCCTGCCAACCGATCGAAGAGGTCGTCGATCCTTGGCAAAGGGTACCGGTTTTTGATAGTCACCTTATTCAGAGCCCTGTAATCGACACACATCCGCAGCGTCCCATCCTTCTTGTCTGCAAATAGCACCGGGGCTCCGTAAGGTGACTTACTCGGCCGGATGTACCCCTTTGACATTAGATCTTTGAGCTGAGTCTTCAGCTCGACCAACTCTTTGTGGCTCAACCGGTAGGGCGCCTTGGCAGGCGGTTCCGATCCCGGTATCACCTCAATTTTGTGGTCAACTCCTCTTCGCGGTGGCAAGCCGCTTGGTAAATCCTCCGGCATCACATCCTGGTATTTCTCCAAAATCCCCTTGATCCAATCTGGGCTCGGCTCCCCATCGCCTTCTCCTTTCACTTCTCTAATGTAAAGCAAAAACTGGGACTCGTGTGTCTCCTCCACGGCCCACTCCTTTGCTGATAGAAGGTTTATTCGCCCTCCCACGGATTTGGGCGTTTCCGACACTCGTAAAACCTCGCCACCATTCCCACATGGCAGCGTGACTACTCTCTTGCGGCCATCTATGACCGCTCCGGATTTGCTCAAAAAGGTCATTCCCAAAATGAGATCCACTCCATCGATCTCGCAGATAGTGAAGTTCTCACGTCCCTCCCAACTCCCCAGTTGAAGAGGAACATCAAACGCCAACCTTGTTGCCAACTGAGGTTCTCCTTTGGCAGAGCGCACCTCAATAGAGGCCCCCACGTCACTTGTCGGGAGTCCCAACTTTCGCGCCGCCGCCGGCGTCATGAAGGAGTGCGACGCTCCTGTGTCCACCAACAACGACACATTAGTTCCGGATATTATCCCATCCACGAACAATAACTGACTCCCTTTTCGTAAGGCGCCAGTTTCCTGATACAACTCACAAGAAAATTTGCCTACCTTGCAAGTCCTGGCGACCACCGCTTCCACCAAGCGACTGATGGTATCTTCCGACAGCTCCGTGGTCGCCCGAGTCATGTTCAATTGCCGGGGCTTCGTGCACTTCTTGGCCATGTGCCCGGGCTCCCCGCAATTGAAACACACTCCATCAAAGGTCGCCTTCTGCCCGCCATAAGTCGCTCCACCCGCTTTTCCTTTCGAAGCACCGGGTGCCGCCTTGACGTGTGAAGGACCTCCCTTCGATTTCCACGTGCCATTTTCGCCGCGTGGCCTATCCCACTTCTTTTCCGGTCGGGAGGAGTCACCTTCCCGCCGGGTCTTCTTGTGGTTCAGCTCCGTACGGCCTTGTCTCTCACCCCTAGGGACATCCGAGAAACATTCAGCTCTCTCAATTGCCTCGTTCAAAGTCTTGGGTGGCTTCTCCTCCAACTTCCGCCTAGCCCATGGGGCCAGTCCCGCCACAAAGTTGAAGACCATTTCTGGTTCTGCCATGTCCGCGACTTCGAGCAACAGCACATTGAAAGCCTGGACATACCCCCGAATGTCATCTGTTTGCTTCAAATTCCTCATCTTGTCCCGGGCAAGCCAGGATGCGTTGAGGGGCACAAACTGTCTCTTCATCAATTCCTTGAACTCACTCCAGTTCAAGGTTTCCGGGCTTGGGCCTCGGTCGTGAAGGCGTTTCTGCCACCATTGTTGAGCATAGCCCCTCAAATAGGTGGGAGCCACTTCCACCCGATCCTCGTCACTCAACTTGGCCGCCCGGAAGTACTGCTCTAGCTCCAGGAGCCAGGTGTTGAGTGCCTTCCGGTTTCGAACGCCCTCGAAGGTGCCGGGTTCCTTAGGCTTCACCTTAAACTTTGCCTTGGTGGAAGTGGCATTAGCCGCCTTCAACACGTCTTTCAACGTCCCGCCAAACTGCGCCAACAACCCTTCCCAAAAGGCTGCCGGCATGGGAGGCATCTCTTGGTTTGTCGGAGCTCTCAAAGATTCCTCGGGCTCCGACTCCTCGGATTCCTCCCGCTCCTGAGCGGCCTCGTTTTCGGAAACATTAATCGCTTCCTCAAACGGCCGCCTCGGTGACACGTCGCCCCCATCGGGCTCACCGGGATCATCATCTTTTGGGCCGTTCCGCTTTCGCTTCGGCTTGCCCGACCCCATGATGAGGCCAATCCCAAGGACGATCGCGTACTGAACTCTAAGCTCTGATACCAAATGTCGCACACCTCAGTTCGGTAAACTCCCCTTCAAGTCATAGTTACTCGCTTTGATGCGCGCGCCTGACTCCCAACCTGGCCGCCGGGCCAACTTGGAGTTTCGGCTGCTCACCGGGACATAACGGTCCCCTTCCGCTTCCCTCTAAACCCTCCACCTATTTGGGACTAGGAGAATTCCCTTTGGTAGATGGCAGTCCGGAACAGCTCCCCACTCTTTGGTCGCTTTCCGGCTCGCTCGCTTACTCACTAGTTTTTGGTCGCCAACGGGCTTGCACCGTTCTCGGGGTTACTACTCCCTATATATACTTCTGTAGCTGTCCGCGGGGGATTCATAACCAGCCATGCCATTTTATGGCGAACCACCACGAAAACCCTCGACTCCCGGTGGTGAGTCGCGGTGAGTCTTGGCCCACTCACCGCGGCCCCAATGGACCGTGATGAGTCCCAAGACTCCCCACGACTCCCACCTCGAGGTCTCCACCCCATGGTGAGTCCTATGCCACCCCCACTAAGTCCCACTAAGCTACCACCACCCCTTGTGGAGCCACCTCCACCGCAACCCGGTGTGCGGGGCTCCACCTAGTGAGCGCCTCCGCCTCCTTGAGTGCCTTGGGCACTCAAGGGTGCTTCAGCCCCCCCATACCTATCGCTGCCGCTGCCCCCACCACAGGGGCAGCCCCTCATGTGTCCCGACCCCCTGCCCTCAAGGCAAAGGGCCGCGACACGCACGTTCTTGCCAGGAGGGAAGCCAGGCGGCAGGAACAAACGACAGGGGAGGAAAAGATCGAAGAAACACTCGCAGATTGGCGGCTGCGATGCAATGCCCTAAATACGGATGGATAGGATGGCAGTGTGGCTTGACGGTCAGATGTGCGCCACGTCATATAGGGTCTGCTTGGGTCCGCTTGGGTCCGGGTCTGTCGGTTCGGTCTGCTCTTCCGGCAGACCCAACAGACCTAGCCTGGGTAGACCCAACTTGGGGCAGACCCAGCGGGGACGGGCGCGCCGGCGGACACAGCGGTGACCACGGGCGGCCTGAGCTGCGGGCCGGGGGCCACGGACTACGGGTGCGGTGCTGCCGACCGCGCTGCGCCGCGCGGATGGCCGGTGCGGGGGCCGAGCGCGGGGGCGACTCTGCAGCCGTGCGTCCGTGTGCGCCCTGGCCCGCACGTGAGACATAAACTCCCAATTATTCAAAAATGAGAGGCGAAAAATCTACAGTAGAAACCCTAACGGGGCTTAAACTTTCTTTTTTCTTTTTTCTTTTTCTTAAAGAGAAACACCTGGGAGCGACAGATCACAAATCGGGCCCCCTTAATAGTGAGAGGAGAAAATAACCTCTTTCACGGTAACCTCTCCATGAAGGCATCCAAATGGGACACCGCCCAAAGGAAGGGAGAATAGCATACCACACCCATCAAGTAGCAGGATTTGATCCCAGAATCATCTGGGTGGCACTCATCCGACTGAGGTACTGACTGTTGGTGGGTTAAACTGAAGCGACAACTCTGCGATGCCTCGATGATCCGCTTTCAAAAATGTAATTGGACCCAAAACATAAAGTGGCACTGGCGGTGGTTTCAATCTCGCTATCACCAGATTATGTTTCTCATCAGTGATTCAGATGTCGCCATGTCTACATCTTCCGACTTCACGACCGTGTGAACAGGCCAGAACTTACTTAGAAGGGTTCGGAGCGGCCATGTGTGCGTGGATCCAAAGTTGATGTGAAGGTAGCGTGCCTCACTGTCCACAGGGGGAGCTACGTACATATGTATGGAGGTGGGCCCGAGCAGATAGAATTGCAACCAACGTCCGGGGAGAACCGGCAGCCAGTTACATGCTAGCCGACTGAATTCTAGAATTTCCGAATGAAATATGAAACCGAGGGAAATGGATCCGAGGGAAAAAATGGCCGAAGTGGAAATCAACCGGGTGCCCTACTTTTAGGAAGGATATTTGCCTTTCCATTTCATTACAGACAGGAAATCTGCTAGTTGGCAAGGCCTGGACGGATTCCGGCCCTTCTTATATTACAAAAAATGGAAATGGCCGTCGAAGTCCACCACATGGCAGAAATCCAACGTGCCAGGCCGGGTTACATCCAAGGAAGGGCGTTTAGGTGAAAAAATATTGAACTCAAAGAGGGCGGGCCGCGGGCAAACCCTACTAAGTCTGGACGTTGCTCTCGCAGCCCCAGCCCCACGCCTGCTTGCACTCGCTGCCTGCTATCACAGCTCACCTGTCCACGCGGGTTCAATTCTTGGCCTCCATGTGGTTTGAAGGCATTGACAGGTCCAACTTCTATAAAGATACAATGTTCTTCACTTGTTTGAATTGCTTAAAACTGGTTGTGATTATTTATTATTATTATTATTTACTTATTGTTGTGCATTTGACACTTGTGTTGTCAACCGGTTGATATTTATAAGGGCCGGATTTATAGCTGAACACAAAATAAATCATTAGGAATATTACCGGTTGTAAAGAAATTATCTCGGAAATTGACCGGGTATAGTTACCACTAAGGGGCAGCAACCGACTGCCCAACCCACTTAGCCGATTGCTGCTGGGAATCAGCGGCTACTGGCTGGTTCAACTGAAATTATTTCCCGGACGCTGATTGCAACAACTGGAAGCACCAACGTGGCCTCGTTGTGCCCATGTCGGTATTAGGGAAGGGTCGTTCCCAAGGCCTTTCCTGTTTTGAGAGCACTGTCAAGGAGGGCGGAGCCGTAGTTCGGGGTGCTTGAAAATTCAGGAAGGGCCGCGGGAACGACCCTTCCCAAACGTGAAAAACTGGGAAATTTTTGAGGAGCTTCCTTGCCCCCGCAAATCGGGGGACCCTTCCGGCCAGGGAGGTTCCTTGAATTACAAAGAATTTTTTTCCCAGTGAAATTTTACGTGTGCCGCCACCGATACAAACACTGTACAAGATTTTTGGATACCATGTACGTAAACAGCGTTCCAGTCACAGTGCAAACTTATTGCACTGTCCACACTACACACGTCATTGACTGCATAATACACATCATGACATAATGACCAAAACAACAGAATCATAATGATAATTAAACATAATCGACAACATAATAAAGGCACCCCCTTGAACTTCGAGATATGTACTTCCGAGCGTGGGAACTGGGATCTGGATTGTGTGAAAATGATTGATCTGCAGGGCCTCAAGTGCAGTGTTGATCGGAGACGTCAGTGTTGGTTGGGATGCAAATGAATTTCGTCGTTGGATCTCTGAATGCTTACCACGCAAGTGGGTGGCAATCGACATTGTAGTTTTGAATTCTTCCACAACAGTACGGATTGTTGGAGGAGGGAACTGAGAGTAAAGGTCTTGTAATTCAGGTCGAAGCGTGGAGCTTACTACAGCATAGGTGACCCAAAGCTATCCAAAGCATATCGAAACAAGCTGAAAAGTCAGCCAAATCTCAATTACAAAGCTCATGGCAACGCAGACTAATATGTAACTTATTCTCTCCTGTTGTCAGGAACATCTACTGTATGTACATATGTACTAAAGTCTAGTATTTGGGGATTTTTAGGAAGACGGTATGAGCTGGCCCATCGTAGGTCGTTCGGATGGTTTGGAGGCCATGCGGAATTTTGAAACACTGTTGACCAGGGAAGGAGCTGTTGTACCAGAAGGCAGCGATGCAGGAGCAGTCTTTTAGGCAGAGTGCTTGACACTCACTTGGGGACACCGAAAAGCTTGGATAAGTAGGAATCAGCTCACCAAACCAATAGAAATCCTCCAAGAATGAGTAGCTATATCCGACTAACTCCACCACTGAGTTTCCATTGCACCCCTTCAACGGCCTCACTGGCATGCAACCTTGACTCAGATCCGAGGGTTTAGCGGGCTGAAAATGCGGTGGACAGCCAGTGCACTTATATGCGTTGCTTGAGATTGATGGCGCACCACAAATACCATAAGGGCCACACGCGTTGGGTAGCTCGCATAAGGTTTTGACGGCTTGAAAATTGAGCTGCCACTGGCCTCCTGTATACACGTACGTTTTCAAGTTGCCATCAGACTCCAGCCTTGCATACTCGAGGAGATTGCTACCTGGGTTGAGGTTGTTACTTGTTGTCCGCCCAAATGAGTTACCATCCTTGTCATATACACTAAGGCCATTGCTCAACTCTGCGTACCTCACTTGGTATGCTGTCCATGAATTCTGTATGACTCCAAACTCTGTCTGCAAGGTCCAGTAGCGGTCTGCCCCAAATGATTGATTGTAATCTGGGAATGGCATATTGTAGCTGTACAGCTTAGCGAAGTCTGCAAAGAGCGACAGATCATTTGAGTAGCTGTTCACCCTAGCAGAATAGATCCCTCCGGAAGAATAGGGCCAATCTTTGGCGGCAGCAAACATGATGCTGCCCACATAGAACTTCTGGCTACTAAGAAGCGTGTCGGATGGATGGTCAAAGCTCTGCCACACAGTTGTGGCCTGACTGAGAAGAACCAGGTCACCACTCTCCTGCAGCTCCATGACATTTACACTCTTTCCTTTCGTGTTGCTGCTCCAGATCACCGACTTGCTGTCTGACAGTACCAAATTTCCATCTTTACCCAGAGAGAGAGTGCATCTCTGTTCCAGCAGCAAACAACACCAGAATTGTTATGAACTCAAATGACCCGATTGCGTGAACATTGTCTAATGTCATTCAACTTGGTGGTCTAGTTGATTTCTAAGCTAAAGTATTGTGTCAGACCTTAAACATCCTACGGACTCTTTCCCTCAAGCAACGCTATCGTGCCCAGAAGGCGCTGCACTAGAGAGAAATTTCTGTAACAGCAGCACAACAAAATAGCCGCATGACGCAGATTCGATAAGTTCTATGTTCAAAGTATCTGAGTCTTCTTGCTATCCCTCCATTAACTCCCGTTCTCTAGCTGTACATAGGAAATCAGTTGACGAGAGCTCTGCTGAGTCCTAGACTTCCGTTGAATTTGGAAGGGAGATCCGTATTCGCACTGTGAGCAAACAGCTGCGCCCATTTCAGCACTGATCCGTGTCTGCAGGATCCTCATCTTCACAGCCACACCTGGGAGAGCCGTTGCTTAGAACTGGGAAAATACAGACCAACGATGAATATTAAACCACTTGCAGCATAATTACCCCATTGACGAAATGGCCGCTGCGAGCATAGAAGTTGGCCACCCACACCTGCAGCTCCGATGGTGCATGGTTCACTGTCAACACGCATGTAGGATTCCCCGCTGGTGCTGTGGGAAGCTCCAGCAAATTCAAGGAAAATGTGCCCTTGGCAGAAGTGAGGACAGTCACACTCTGCCTCCCCTTCCCACTTGTAGTCCATGATTGCCCAAGTGACGCTCCCTCGCCAGACTGCGACAAGAGCTGCAGAAGGGTGAAAACAAGGAAAACAAAAGCACCAGGAATCAGTGAACTCGCCATGTTGTGTAACTACGGCAGTCTGAGTTCACGACTTCATGCCCCTCCGATTTCGAGTTTCATTGCTCTTCCATCTCCTTTTCTGCATTTCCGATGTCGCACCAGACAGTTGACCAGCGCCGCAATGTCTGCACACACTTATGCTAACTCCACATTGTCAACGGAACATCATATCCCGTCGTTCTCATCGTCATCCTCGGCCCGCCGTCCTGCAGGTGCTGCCAAAGGGCATTTCGAGCTCCAGCTGCACTGTTGACAGGTACTCATGCGCGAAACTTATCCGAAACGGACAAGGATAACTAAAATTGGGTCGGACTCCGCGTTGGGGTGTGCAGGGTGCATTGCCTTCACAGTGCACGAGTGAGTTGATAAGCACGCTCCCTGCTCATTCTCTAGTCAAACTCATCGAGTAGACCTCGCAGTTGACTCTTAAGTCTCTTATTAGAGCCTTTCCTTGTGTATAGGGCTAGAGACTTTCCGTAGTGGGAACTTGGCTGATCCGGCAGTGAAGTGCCGAGTATTTATTTTCTTTACAACAAAACACTTGGGCACAACTTAAGGAAATTTCTAGATTTTACGGCAATGCCATGATGAGATTTTAAGATTTTACGGCAATGCCATGATGAGATTTTAAGTAATTGGGCTGTGACTCCCTTCATGAACTTGCTCTATCTACTGTACCATTATGCACCAACAGTCAGTAGTTTAGATGGCACCGAGTGCCACCCAGATGATTTTGGGGTCAAATCTTGCTGCTGACGGGTGGTATATGGTTCCTGGGCGGTGTCCCACTCATTCGCCTTCATGGCGCATAAATGAAAGAGGTTATTTTCTCCTCTCACTACTAAGGGGCCAAATTTGTGAGCTGGCGCTCCCAGGTGTTTCCCTTTTTTCGAAAAAAAAAAACAAAAAAAAACAAAAAAAATTATGTGGGTTGTTAAGAGCCATGAGAACATTATGGTCAATCATCAAATGCAGTGATTGTTCAGCCAATTATTCTAGGATTTCTCAGAGCTAAGGAAAATATTTTCCTAGAGCTTCATGCCTTGAAACATGCATTTGGAGATTTGATATTTGGAGTTTGTTTGAGATTTTAGGCATTTTTTTAAAAGTTTCTGGAATTTTGGCAGTTTTTCCTAAATTTTCACTTAATTATTAGGCAGATTCATTTCTAATTATTTAGTGCCGGATCAGCCTTCCCATTGCGGTAGACCATGTCCTTTTTTTTTTCTTTGGAGAAACTGAAACCTTTAGCTCTCGACTTTTGAGTATGTACGTATGTACCAGTGTTGGTATGGATGTTACATAGTTTTATACAATTTGTTTCCGCAATATACTTGATAGACGTTTAATTAAAGTTGGCACCTAAATGGTACCAATATTGATACCTGATACCAGTTGGACTTCCATTCTCTAGACAGAATACATATACTATTTTTTGATATTATCCAAAAAGCATACATAGACTTCAATCCCCGAATAATACAATCAAGCAATCAGCTGGGAATCTATAGAGCATTTCAATAGTCATTGAATTAATTGTGATCTACCTTCTATTTGCACAGTGCTATCGATTACTCCCATGGAGTACATGGACATTGTCTAGTTTGATGTAAAAATGAGATTAATATATGGCGAAATCTGAGAAGAGATATTACACATGGATGAAGCCTCTGCGTTTGAGGATAGTATGTCTCCTCACAACGTTTGTAGCTTTCAAAAGTCTATCTATGGACTTAGGCAAGCTTCTGGAGTGTGGAACAACCAACTGTTCTCATACTTCATCACTTGACACCTAGTATAGGTGACCCTTGTGTCATTTCAGCAGTCAAGCACAACATCCGGGGAGAACTGGCAGCCAGTTACATGCTAGCCGACTGAATTCCAGAATTTCCGAATGAAATATGAAACCTCAGGAAATGGATCCGAGGGAAAAAATGGCCGAAGTGGAAATCAACCGGGTGCCCTACTTTTAGGAAGGATATTTGCCTTTCCATTTCATTACAGACAGGAAATCTGCCTTAGTTGGCAAGGCCTGGACGGATTCCGGCCCTTCTTATATTACAAAAAATGGAAATGGCCGTCGAAGTCCACCACATGGCAGAAATCCAACGTGCCACATCCAAGGAAGGGCGTTTAGGTGAAAAAATATTGAACTCAAAGAGGGCGGGCCCGCGGGCAAACCCTACTAAGTCTGGACGTTGCTCTCGCAGCCCCAGCCCCACGCCTGCTTGCACTCGCTGCCTGCTATCACAGCTCACCTGTCCACGCGGGTTCAATTCTTGGCCTCCATGTGGTTTGAAGGCATTGACAGGTCCAACTTCTATAAGGATACAATGTTCTTCACTTGTTTGAATTGCTTAAAACTGGTTGTGATTATTTATTATTATTATTATTTACTTATTGTTGTGCATTTGACACTTGTGTTGTCAACGGGTTGATATTTATAAGGGCCGGATTTATAGCTGAACACAAAATAAATCATTAGGAATATAATCGGTTGTAAAGAAATTATCTCGGAAATTGACCGGGTATAGTTACCACTAAGGGGCAGCAACCGACTGCCCAACCCACTTAGCCGATTGCTGCTGGGAATGAGCGGCTACTGGCTGGTTCAACTGAAATTATTTCCCGGACGCTGGTCAAGCACCTACATTGCTTCTTACACTTTTTGTGGACGATGACTTGCCTACCCTGTTAGTCTTCAATCATCCGACTCTTGTCTACATGGAGGATATTTTTGAGATCAAAACTAGGATACTAGCGTGTTATGTTCGTATGCTCATTACACGTGATCAATGTCGTCACTTACTTTACATTGACCAATAACAATACATTGAACGTACTGTCAAGAAATTTGGTTATAGTGAGGACACCAACATTGTGGAAATGCCTCTTGATCCCAATGTTCACATTAGTTAGACTATTGTGTCTAATGATGAACCTGATATCCATATCCCATATCCTGCTATTCGGAGACCACGTTGACTTTACTTGAGTATGATAATCAAAGTTGTACCAAACTTGCTCACAATCCTAACTTCCAAAACAAACCAAACATATCAATTGACATTAAGTTTCACATTGAGAAATTGTAGGAAGGCAAGATTCATATCTCAGACATATCTACTCATGACCAAACCGTTGATATGTTCACCAAATGATTACTTGCCGAGAAATTTTAACTTCTCCAAGGACTTTTGGAACTTACTGGAGTAACTTCCCGCGATCATTGAATGCGAGGTTTTGTTGATGCAGGAGGAGCATTTGCTGCAGTGCTCACTAGTTCGCCTAACTATATTTAGAACATTTTTGGAAAATGTGCCTAAAACCTGGAAAAACTCCTGAGAAGTGCCTAATTGCTAAAAAATTGCTCAAAAATCCAAAATGTCCAAACATGTGGAAAAAATGCCTAAATTATTTTATTTAAAGTCCAAAAAATGGCAAAAATGCCTACAATTTAGATTTTCATGTCCATACAACTTCCAAATGGCCCTGCAACATCTCATCACCTACCTCATGTGAATCTTCTGATTCTAAGAGAAGGTTAAGGTCAGGAACATCATGATCCTCGATATGCATGTTTGCAAGACATCAGCTAATGCACCACACTTCCATCAAGGTAGACATCAGGAACATCCTCCATGGCAAGATCTCCTTCCACTTGGGTGTTTGGGTTTGAAAACAAAGAAAATGTAAAATTGGCTCTCATTGCCTCACCTTGAAAGACATCTTCAAATGCTCGTAAAATTCCACAAGTCTCCAACTTGACAAAATCATCTCCCTTTGGCTCTTCACCTCCACCCAAGACTCATACAACCAACATTATGTGTTTTTAAAATAAAATAACCTCAATCATAGTTTTGAGGGAGGTCAAAAACAATTATCCAGGGTAGACTGAAATACATGCCTAATATTTGGAAATTACCTAGTTGAGGTGCCTAAATAATAAAAACGAATCTGCCTAATAATATTCCATTTTTATTAATTATTACGCACGGAAGTGCCTAATAAGCTAGGTAAGTACGGTATAGCCAGTCATTTTGTTAGCTCACCGATAAGTAATGTAAACTACTTATTTAAGAGTTCGTTACAAGTTAGTTTCTCATCATATAGTTAGTTCCTAGTTAATTTATGGAAGACAATAGGAATAATGTAAGAACTTAATGAACGCGTGTGATCTGATGGTACTTTTGACGGATTCCGGCAGCCTGGGCTCCTCCTGCGGGGCACCTGTCGAATCCTCGCCACCCCCTCTTACCTCGGTTACACTATTAAATACTTCCGAATCCGAGTGGGCTGCAAGCTGTGGTGGCTACGGTGATGGTAAGGTGATAACGAGTTTGAGGGTTCGAGTTTGAGGGTTTGACTCTTGATGGGCGGCTCCTGTAGTGTAACCCCGGTCAATGTAACCCTTCATTGGAGTAACCCTATGTAACCCCGGTTTCTCGTGTAACTCTAGTAGTTAGTCCATTTTATACTTCGCCAAATTTGGACTTGGTCAAATTTCGAGACCAAGTGTGAGTTACACTGAGTGGAGTTACACATCTCGTAGTGTAACCTAATGTAACCCCAAGTGGAGTTACACACTTAGTCGTGTAACCCTGACTGGACTTGACACTCCTTCAGTTCCATGTCACTCGCAAGAGAGGGTGGGGAAGATTTGACATGCTGGAAGCCGGCGTACCATCCTGTCATAGGTTGCACATGTGCATTAACCCTTAAGTGTCAAAACTCATTTTCACCCTCTCATGGAAAAACATGACCCTGGCCCACAATTTTTTTTATCTTGAAAATCTCTGTGTCCCTGTAAAACTGACCTTTGGAATTACTTCCCACCTACCCCACCTCCTACCACAAAAAGTTTCACCAAAATCCAACTGCCAGATCTGAAGATTATAAAGTGCAGAGTAGGGACAAAATAAATCTCCACTAAGAACTAGGTGCCAAAAAAAGCAGTTTTTTGCTCGTATTTGGGCAGTTTTAATTTTTCGAGTCTCAAGAATGTTGTTCCATACCTGATAACACACATCATCATAAATTTTCAGTTTGTTCTGAAATGTTCTCAAGTGAGCTCCTTTGTAGTGACAAATTGGGGGGTCAAAATATGCCATTTTCTTTGGGAGGCCAAAATCTCTTATGCAAAAAAATTCAACCGGTCAATCCCTAATCCCTCCCCTTGAAATGTCATGGGCTTCCATATGAAGTCCCCGAAAAACTTTGAGACCAATCAGCCAATGCACCGCATCCTTAGGTTCCCTGCCCAAGACTTCAAATGGCACACCTATGTTATAGCCTGCAGGCCTAGGATATTTGGAGCCGTAGCCCAGAAGGGCACGGGGTTTGGGAGCTCCTCTGGCTTACCCGGCCCTGTTTTCATGGGGGGGCACTCCACCCCCAACCCTATCAAACCCCTTGCCTAGGTTTGGCCCACCCCTCATGGGAGATTTTCTCGAGCCGCGAGCTTTGCCGCCATAGCAGCTGCACTCCCTCCAGTCCGCCCTGCTATGAGCCCATCGTGTTGGCCGGAGCTGCTATCTCCGTCGATCTCAGGTTAGGGTGCAGGCCTGGGAATACCCAGACCTGCGCAGGCAGCCTTACCCGCCGGGCAATCAGTGGGTTTGGGGAAGCGTGCCGCCCATCCCTTTTTGGGGCCTAACCTGACCGCAGTTGCCATGTCAGCAACTTGGGCAGGTTAGGGTTGCCAAAATGGCCTCAAAAGCTGAGTTGGCCCCCTTCCAATTGGTCGAGATCCTTACCCCTTCCGGCATCGACCAATAGGCCAATGCCGTATGAAGGGGGACCCGATTATCTCTCGATTGAGCCCAAAAAAGGGCCAATCAGCCTTAATCAGCCTTAACCACAGGAAGTTATGGCTGGTTAAAGAAACCTAACCAACCCAAAACGGGTCGGTTTGACACTTATGGGTTAAGATTCCTATTATCTTCCTTAGTTTATTTATGATACATATAGCCCACTCTTGGCATAATTGTCGAGCTCTCTCTTCACGTTTTGAATATGAATAAGGTAAGTTGGCAACAGGCGTCTATGACGGAACACCCCATTAACGCTTCTGTTAGTACCTATGACCATGCAGTGCTGGTCCCAAGACTGTCCATTTTTGTCACTTGGCAAAACAATCATTTGATATAACCCCCCAAAAAGTGTGATCGGTCATAGGGCTCTTGGTGTATACAAGCATTCTGATTGGTTCGACTTTGAAACCCTACAACTTTGTGTAGGATTCATGAAATCAAATAGTTCCAAGTTTGTAGGTTGCCCCATATGTGGGACACCTTATGAAATTTACCTGAGGTAAAAATGACAAAAATTCACAGTTAGATTTTTCACCATCGTTATTTGAATGGTTATAGGCCAACATACCCTAGTTGCGCGTAGATCCCTGTTGCACATGTATGCAGTGAGAAGACGATGGACGGCCTAACAAAAGGAGCATAATAAGTTTTATCGTAGTCAATCTCATGGTATTGAGGGAAGCCTTTAGCCACCACTAGTCGAGCTTTGAACCAGTCAATTGTGCCATCAATTGAGCTTAATATAAACTCGTTTACATTTGATAGTATGTCGTCCTTGCCGGTAGATCAACCAATCGCCAAGTTTCACTCTTTTGAAGTGATTCAAACTCTTGAGCCACAACCTATTTGCAGTCCGTGCTATGTTTGGATTGAATAGCCTCCAGATATCGTTTTGGCTCAATAGGGCTAAAATTCCATTGGAATGCCCCTCGTTTTTAAGATATTAAGGTCTTAACGGCGCACGCTCCAGGACCGTGGCGAGGCCCATGCACAGCCCATCGGCCATGCCCATTGACTCATCCGCTGCAATGTGTGGTCGCCAAGCCTACCCTCCGTCTGCTCTGCCTCGCATGTGGTCGTCAATCTCGTAATTGAGTTCCCCTACACGGCGTCTGCCGCAGGCTGCCCCAGTTCGTTACAGTCTGTTTAGGTCTGTTGCGCAATCCATTCCTTCCCTAGCATTTGGACAGTGCATCTAGAAGAGCACTGTCGTGTACATACGTTGCGTCCCTGCCACCACGCGTTTCTTCTTCAAGAAACGTAAAACATTATGTTGCTCTGCGACTTGTGCGTTGCAAGTTCTCAAGCGTGTCTTGTGTACTGTGAAGTTCATGGAAATAAAAGCAACATGCATGCAATGAGATAAAACACACTGAAAGCCTGCTTATACGCTCTCTTTGCCAATGTTTGCACGTTGAATTCCCGGCAATAGTAAAACATACGGATAGTGCAGAAAATGCATCCCCACTTCCCAATGGCGTGATGGGCCTACACTTCAAAAAAATTGCATGCCCGGCAAAAAAACCTTTGTAAACTTGCTACTCTAGCGGAGGAATATAGAGGGCGCCGTATTTGACCTGCTAACTCATTGTTGGAGCATGGGCTCTGGACCAACCAACGGGGAGAACCGGCAGCTAGTTACATGCTAGCCGACTGATTCTGAGGATTTCCGAGTGAAAATTGAAACCTTCGGAAATTTACAGAGTATGTTCACATAGGAAATTGACTATTGCAGTTACCATTAAGGGGAAGCAACCGACTCCCCAACCCACTTAGCCGGTTGGTTCTCAGAATGAGGGGCCATTGGCTGGTTCAACTGAAATTATTTCCCGGACGCTGCTCTGGACACCAAAGTGGTACCGGCCTCCAACATGTATCATGTGCACATTGAGGAAGGTCAAAAAGTAAAGACAATGCATTAGTGAGTGCAAGGTTGGTACTATGCAATATTAATCCCACAAGTCCATGGATTCAAATTTATCATACCTTGTGATGATTTGCTCCAAATGTTGGGTCTCATGCAACAATGCATAAATGGCTTAGTTCTAACATTCCCTACCGTTGCCACTCATTCTGGATCCCAATCTCCATCATAATGCTTGAATGTTGGCGCCAAGGTCTCGGGACCTTCAAACGATTCTAACAATTGATGCTTGTAGGACTCTCTATATTTTGACTTCTTTCTCTTTGGGCCTTTGTTGTTCGAGCTCCTACAACAAGTCATCTATGCTTCACTTTCGAATCCCCACAATCGCTTTGTTGGTGCGCTTACCATTGCATTATTCTGATTTGTGCCACATATTATGCTTTCATGGTTCCACAACTCCATGGATATTGACTATATATTTCATGTCTAGGTATCAATGTTGCAATGGTAAATAATGACTAACAATATAATTTGCAAGGATGGTGCACATAATATTGGTCAAGACTGTGTTTTCACTAGGAACCTTTGGTACTCGTAAAGACCCGAGCAAGAATTTTTAGTTAGAGAGGATGGCGCCTTACACGGACGAATTTTCACGCCAAGTGAGCATGGCACCTTATGCTGCGTAAGGTTCCTCCTCTCCTTGAGAGGAAGGCACCTTACATCGCGTAAGGTTCCTGCTCTTGTGAGCCGCCCGATTTAGATGATCCCAGCCGTCGATGGTAAAGGAAATCCTTTAGGCCGGGTAAGGTACCCTATACCAAGTTGCACTTTCATGTGACCATGAACCCAAAACTGAGTAGGATACTCATCCAAACTCTCATCTCCAAGCACAAAGTCTACCAATCTATCCCTAGGTATGTAGGCCATTTGATTAGTCATTCACGCTCCCATTTCCCCATATTGCGTTTCAGTTTTCAATGGAGGTTTTTGTTGTTGAACAACCATCCCTTTGATGTTTTACATTGCATAAAGAGCCCGACATGGATGGCTCGGATTAAAATCTAATGGACGGTTTAGATTAGTATAGATTGGAGGCAGAACCTTAAGCACGGGCGGAAGGTTCTCTTGTCAAGGGAGAGGAACCTTGCGTTTGAAGGGCACCATCCTACACCAACCAAGAAAAACTCCATTTCCTGATTAGGTGCCATCCTTCAACACTAGGAAAATTGTGGCGGGTCATAAAGCACTTTGAATTTTTTCTCTTTGTTATTATCTGCTCCTTGTATAGCATTTTAGCGCGCTTGGCCAGGGCAGTGCATTACACGCCGGTGTAATGCCCTGGTACGCAAGGGCGGTGCATTACACTCCATACATTTCTTTGTTGCATGTGCTTTATGCAGGGGAAGCCCCCGAGTGGAGGGCATTCCTCGATATTTGGGCATTCCCTGGGGCTCCCGCCCTTGGGCCAGTGCCCTTATATCGAGGAATGCCACCTTCCCCTATACTTTCCCACCTTATTATCAGCACTCAAAACTTCACGTGGAATTGTGCTTATGTACTAGGTACGGAGGAATGTATCAGCATTTGCTTGTGCGGCCTTTGCATGCGGGCTTTTCTTAACCCCTAAGGGCCCGCCATTGGGCAATTTCAGCCCCCAGAAAAGTAACATTTGAGGCTACACACCTACGATATTAGATCCAAGATTTGAACCTTATCATATTCACCTTGCCTACCATGAACATCCGCCCAGCAAATTGGGGAGAAATTCACCACACGACCACAAACTTTTTAGTGTTTTAGGGAGATTTTCGTGTTTTTGGATTTTGCAAAGTATGAAACTTGAGCTTTGACGAAGCTCTTTGAGTGACAAAATGACTTTTCCCGCTCCTACCTCCCACAGAAATGTGGTATGATATCCTAAGTACTGTACAACTTTCAAGTAAAAACAGCCTTTTTCATTATTAGGTCCTTTGTATTTGCTTATGTGGGGGGTTCCAAATGATCTCCACAGCTTAGCAAATCAAGGTCAGCCCATGCAAAAATTAACTCTTTTGTTAGATATCTCAATCCCCTTGGTGAGGGTCTGGAATACATTATCCCCATAGTGAGTCTGGTAAAAACAAACTGTGAATAGACAGCCAACCTTCTTGCATGCTGACCCACACGTTTTCTAGAATGTGATAATTCATGAAAAATTGTTAACGTGAGAGGGGGGGCCACGAATTAACTGCAGTTAAAATATATTAACATCTACAAAAAGTACAAACCTGAAACGGTCTTGTGGGCCCTTGAGAAGTCAGTGACTCCCCAATGCCTCCAACTTACCATCTGAAGATAAAGTGGGCTCTGGCGGTGGGGTCAATCTTGTTATCACGAGATTTCGTTTTTGATCAGTGATCGAGATGTCACCTAGGGAATTCCAAAAAGGCCTTGATGTGAAATGCAGCGCAATTCACTTGATCAGATGCCAATTCAATTGAACTAACCCTAATTTGCAATTCAATTGAATTGCTGACTGCAATCAATTGAATTGTAATCTATAATTTTTAACGCAGTTTTGTATATAATATATATAATATATTATCATGTATATGTATATGTATATGTATCATATACACATATGCATACGAGAGTATAAGCTGAATATACATGTTGGCCCGTCTATTCCTGCTGCCCGTCCATCCTTTGCTTGTGGTAAGGCCTAAGTCACGTAGCCTAAAGGAGAGATATATAATACACATATATACTAGTAGATGTATCGTCATTAGGTTGTAGCCCTGTTTGATATATCTACAGAGGTATAGTATTTCATTTTACAAGAAAAGTTGGCCAAATTAATCTATATTTATGCGGAGGTATCGTCATGAGACAGTAGCCCTGTTTAGTATACCACCAGAGGTATAGCGCCTGACTTACAAAGAAACCTGGTCAAATCAGCCTATATGCAGGTTGAGGTATCGTTATGAGGTAGTTGCCCTGTTTAGTATACCTACAGAGGGACTGGCAACGTACGCATTCTTATCTCTGTTTTTATCCCAGTCCTCGCTTGTTAGATTCTACAGCTATTCATCGCGTAGCACTTGGCTACATGATTGTCTATTGTTTCTAGTTTACTCAATAAGAAAAGTGGGATAGAAATGTCAAGTGAGTTTTTCATGGTACGTGTCATGGTTGGGTGGACAGGAAGAGGCCAAGGAAGAGGCAGCAGCAGAGCTGACACATTTGGTAAGGCAACCGTGTCCATCCTGAGTATGAAGGATGCTGCACCCTCGGAAATACAAGATGCTTCAAGTAAGTTCAAAGAGCTTTCTTCTCTTTCTGGTGTGCTGGATATGTATGCGGAGGACAATTAATATCACCTTAGGTGCCAAGGGAGAAACAAACAACCAGACCCTATTTCATTTCATTTCTCTCTCTCTCTCTCTCTCTCTCGTGTTTCTCCCTATCCTCTAGGAAGCCTATTGACATTGGGTGGACTTGAAACGGGAGTACATTAATGTCTCTGTCACTAAATGCCGGCCTTCTGACCTCGTGTCCTTGTTTGTTTCGACCTTAAGCGTTTTGCTTCAGGTAAGGTAGTGCATTGGATTTAGTTGGAAAGCTTGGGGACTTTCCCTCTTTAGAATATGCCTACACGGGCCATTCCCTGCAACTCCCTGGAGTGTGATCTCTGAATGGTAACAAGCGGACTCCTACCGCTTGGGGGCAGCCCCTCCGCCCAAATTGGGCAGTCGTATGCTCTGTCTAGCATACTCGGCACTTGGGCTCGGGTTGGTTCATGTGCTTAAACTTATGGCCTGCGAAAACAATCAAAAATTTAGCTCCTATCAACATCAACACTCCTCAGGGTGATCCCTGGGAATTGATTACTTATGCCAAATCTAGGGCTTCATGTGTAGTTTTTGGGGTGAATCCCAAGATGGACGATGTGTCCTTTAAAACTACATGCTCTACCTTAGGCTTGGATTTCATGGTTAATGGTACCATCTCGAGACTTGATAACAGGGGTACGTTGAAGGTTGCAATGACCAAAAGTGCTTCTAATAGAGTCCCGCATCAATTCAATCTCAAATAAGTTCGTCCGTGATTTCTTGTTTGACAATTGTGAAATTATCAACAAGGGTTTGAGGTACGAGCATAGTATCTGGCTAAAACTGAATTTGAAGGGCGGCATGAGTACTCTGCTGGACCTCTTTGTCCGTTGTGTTTACATGCCCACAGAGGGGACCCTGTGTGCTGACGCAGACAAGGCCTCACAAGTTTTGAAGCTGGACTGTGCTTCGTTCCTTGCCAAAGGTCAGGTGGTACTATTGGGGGACTTCAATGCCTGGGTGGGCAAAGGGATCCATCAAGACGATATCATTGGACCTTTTGGTGAGGACGAGCTGAATTCTAATGGCAGACGGTTAATTAACTGTCTAGAAGAGCTTCAGTTTTTGACCTTGAATAACAGGACAAGAGGTGACCAAGTGCAGTGGACTCGTGAGAAACCCCAAACTGGGGAACGTTCCATTGTGGACTATATCATAATGGACAAAATTTTGTTCCCCCAGTGTGCCGATGTGTTGATCGACAGAATTGATATTGGTACCTCTGACCACTTGCTGGTTTGGACTGACATCAAAAGGTGTTTTCCCAACACCAAGAGATCTGTGAAACGTTCGATTCGGAGGTGGCGCATAGAAAAATTCCACAATGAGGAGGTCAAGGCTGAGTACGTCCAGGCCTTGCAAGAGGCTCTCCCTCATTTTGTCCAATCGCTCCAAGAACTTCAGTCACGCTCTGTTAACGCAATAAATGAAGCCGAAAGAGCAGTGGACTCTTGGGAGAGTTTCGTTTCCTCCGTGGCTGACAAGATCATTGGGAGGAAACTAATTGTCTGCGGTAGAGCAGTTAATTGGTGGACTAATGAGATTAAATTCAAGATAGCTAAGAGACGAGCCCTCTATAAACAGTGCTGCAATTTGGAAACCAACAGAGAATTGTGGGCGAGGTACTACCAGCTCCGTAAAGATATCAATCAGCTTGTTAGGTCTCAGAAAAAATTATACTGGGACAAGTTATACAGTGAAATAAACTCAAACCACCATGGTGGTAATGACAAGAAATTCTGCTTGGCCCTTCAACGTTTGTACAAACCGAAAAACGGTCAGCAAGTACAAGCGCTGAAGACTACTAAAGGTGCAGTGGTGACTTCATCGGTTGACATTGTCAAAACCTTTGAAACTCACTACAGTATCCTTGGCAGAACTTCTTGGTATAACAGTGAGGGGTCTTCTGCTGAATGGAGGGACACAGTTGGAAAAACTGTTCCTATGATTCAAAACAGCCTTGATGAACTGGAGTATATTTCAATGGCTTATAATGCTCCCATTAGTTCTTCTGAGATTCTCGAAGCAATTGAACATTTAAATGGAGGTAAAGCTCCTGGACCAGATGGTATTGTCAACGAGCTTATCAAGCACAGTGGCGATCCCATGATAGAGGCCCTACTTCTCCTCTTTAACCTTCTCTGGAAGACTGAAATGATCCCCTTTCGCTGGCGACAGGGGGTCATTGTCAATCTATACAAGAAGGGTGACAGAGAAGAACCGGGGAACTACCGTGGCATCACGCTCCTCAATGTTGTTGGCAAGACATTCTGCTTATTTATAAGCACTCGTCTCGAGGTTGATCTGGAGTCTACAGGTTGTTTCCACGAAGGCCAAGCTGGCTTTCGGCGAAACAGGGGCTGTGTGGATCATATCTTCACTCTAAGCCAGATTATCCAGGGAAGGAAAAAGAAGGGAAACCCACTTATGTCTTTTTCCTGGATGTCAAAAAGGCTTATGACACAGTGTGGAGAGATGGCCTATGGTTCCGCCTCTGGTCTTGTGGGATCAAGGGAAAGATGTGGAGACTTGTCCACAACTTGTATGCTCACACCAAAAGCTGTGTCACTGTTAACGGACAGAAGTCCAACTTCTTTGACTTGACCAAGGTGTAGCTCAAGGATGTACTCTCTCCCCTCTGCTCTTCAATGTTTTCATCAATCAACTCCTCGAGGATGTGGAAAGTGAGGGATTTGGGTTAAGGGTGGGTGATACCACCATACCAGCCCTTATGTTTGCGGATGACTTCGCAGGCATAGGGGAGACTCCAACCAATCTCCAGGAGTTGATTGATTGCGCGAAGACATACTTTGATCTTTGGGGGCTAGAGGCTAATGTCAGCAAATGTGCAGTGGTAGCATTCAACGACAGAGGAGAGGGAGGAAGTGATCTTAAGTGGCAGTGGGGTAGCCAAGAGATCCCGGTCCTCCCTTCCTACACTTACCTGGGCGTTGAGTTCTCCTCCAATTGTAATTGGGATGCACATATCTGGAAAGTTGTTCAAACTGGCAAGGGCAAAGCACTGGGGCTCACTAAAATTTTCCACTGCAGAGGGGTCAACTCTGAGGTTAAGAAAACCATGCTTTGTCGCGTTATTAGACCTGCCTTGGAGTACGGATCTGCTATATGGGTTGATAACTCCAACCAGGCTAAGTCTCTAGAATCCATTCAAGTGGGGGTGCTTAAGGAGTGTATGTCAGCATGCTCCAAAACAGCCAATGTGGCTGTTCGGGGTGAGTTTGGCATTCCGTCCTTCAGCTCCCGACGACATGAATTCAAGGTCAGATGGTGGGGTCAGCTGCAACATATGCCCAACACCAGATATCCTAAATTAATCGACTCTATATCTTGGAAACAGGACCGCCCTGTCAAACAGGCTAAGTCCTGGCAGAAGAGAGTACAAGAGATCCTCAAGGACCTGGACCTGTATCCACAAGGCTTGACCCTGCTGGATAAGTCTGACTTAGAGGCTCTAGTGTCCTCAACCATGTCTGTTGCCATGAGATTGTCTGATGAAAATGAAGTTAGGCAGAAAACTTCCCTGAACTTGTTTCCAGTCTGTGACATGGGGGAGGACATGTTGGATGACCTCAAGGATAAGAGTAGGTGTGAAAGTTACTTGACAAGCTTTTGTGCAAATTGTAACAATAGTCAGGGTTTACTGTGGGTACACGGAAGCTACATGCACCACTCGTGACAAGGTACATATCTAAATCAATCTGAGACATGCTTATTTCAGATGTGGTGCTCAACATGGTTAACAATGTTAGGAAATGAGTTTAGGGAGTTGGGCGGCTTCATTTTGTTTCTGCTGTCATTTCCATTGAAAGGGTGTGACTTGAACCTTGCTAGCCAGCAACATGTGTTTGCAGTGCTTGTATTCTTTGAAGATGTGAGCAAGAAGGCCCTAACTGGTAAACTAGTCTGTGAGCAAAACACATGAAGAACAATTGGAGTGAAGGGGTTAGTGTTTGTGTCATGGCTCGTCTGTAATGCTTGGAATTAAGTTTAGGTTGATGGTCATTGTGACTGTTGAGTGTTTATTGTCTCCGCAATATTAGGTTGCTGGCCAATTTGCTAAAAAAAAGAGCCACATCTCAAGAGCTTGCAGGCAGCAGTAGACAACTTCATGGTGTGTTCTTTGCCCTATAACAACATTGTCTTTTTGTGAAGATAGGAATATGGGTCCAGTGCTACGAGCTCGGAGCACCGAGCTTTTCAAACAACATTGTTTTTTCCAGGAGACAGGAAGGTATCTAAACATGGGAAGATCCAACATAACAGGGAAGCGTATCAAAGTGAAGTCAAGACGTCATGAAGCCCCTTCATCTTGCGTTGTGTCTGTTGTAGCAAACAGTGACGTCGTACCAACTCCTGTTACCTCGACAGAGCCGGCGCGTACAGGAGGAGGGCAAGGAGTGCTAGGAGGGCAAGGAAGTAAGTTCATGCTTATTAACAACTCTTGGGACTCCTAGGGGATTCCTAGTTTCAAGTACATTTTCATTCTTTTATTGCTTGGATTGTATGCAACGTCTTTACTTCCACAGAGGTATTAAAAGGTGTCTTTTCTGTACAGAGGTATGTGCATTATGTGCAGGATAGGTGTAGTGCTAAAACACAGAAGTATAATAGATGCCTAGAGACAAATATCTTTACAAAGGTATCATCATGTAGGTGAATCTCCATTTCTAAAACCCTGGTATGCCTAATTTCACACATCCACTATCTATGTTATTTAGGTGGTTCGTTTGCACAAGAGGGGGTGCACTACAAACGGGAGAATGGACATTGGTTTTGTTTGATCTGCGGCGAAGGACCTTCCATGGGTTGGAAGGACAAACATAACTTCCAAAACCACCTTGTGGTAAAGTGTGGAGGTCCTCGCCTCCTTCCAGGTAAGCCTGGTCGCCCTACGGATGGGAAGAAGAGAAAACAAAATTACCATAGAACGAACATGAAGATCTATGGGGATGCAGATAAGAGAAAGAGGGTGTATGAGAACAAGGCGCGTTACAGGTTCAAATTGAAAGCGGAGCGACTGTGGGAAATGGCACAAGGTGGTTCTATGGCCATGGAAAGCAAGAGCAAGCGAGCACCATTGTTGGCAACATTGTTCGATGAAGATGTGTACGACCACTTCGGGATTCGCAAATGGGGAAGGGGCGATTTATCAGCTAAGACCTTGGATGATATCGTGGGTGCGAATGCGACTGGTAAGTGGGTGAGGAACAAACTTGCTCAGTACAAACCGATTAGGGGTTACAAGCAAGACTTGGCACGGATGAAAAGAATCTATAGGGATGGCAAGGATTACTGGAAGATGTAGTTTTGAGACTTGTTTGTGTGTTTCTTCTTACTCTCTTTTTGACATTCTAGTTGCCTAAGAAAAGTGCCCAAATAATGGTACAAAGATACGGACTACACTACTCCATTGTAGGGAGGCTATGTCGCTATTGTCCTACCTAGAGGAATGTGGTTTGCAGGCTGTGTAGGCGCCGGGTGGTTTTCCTAGCCTCAAGTATAGCTCCCAGGAACCTTTGCTAAATGGGTGCATACAACATAAAAGTTGTAGGCCGAGGCTATGTACATATTTTGAGGCTGTGGATACAGTGACTGCTTTAGGATTAAGCATGTAAATGGGTACATTGGGAGTCCAATTCACTTACTCTTTGGCCATGTTGCTGATCTGGTGCTTGTGCATTTGTAGGATTTTAAGCAGAAGTATCCAGACGTGATTGTGCCAAACCCACTAGAAGCCATTCAACAGCTGCGAAACAGGCAGTCGATGCTTCAGGATGTGGCCGATCTAGACCTTTGTGACTATGTGGTTGGTTTTTCTCCAGTACACAGTGCCTTCAACCAGCTCTTATATCTATTTGACCTGGAGTTTCGGTTTAGGGGCATCAATTTAATCAATTTTACTCACATTGAGAACCAAATTCTGAGTAACCAGTCATATTGCAGACTTAAGTTAATTTAAATCTCAGTGATTGAGTGAGTGAGTCCACGGCAATGCCTGGATACATGAGAAGTTGACCTGCATTTTGTTGTTTTCCATTTCTTGCAGCTTTTGGAATTTGAATATGGTCCTGGACGACCATCCGATCTGCTTCCTTCTTTTCATAGCCCCGTGTTTTCATTTTGCTCGTGTTGTTTGCAATCTGAGTATCCCGCAACAAAGAGGAAGATTTAAAGAACTTAGTTGATGAATTATGTTCTGCATGATTCCCACATCTGAGGAACAACGGAATCACCAGTCATGAAGCAGGTTAGAGGTCTGCTACAAGTGGTCACTTGCGTATGGGCTAATATGGACTTGGTAGTGATCTTCCTGTGCAGACCGTTGTCCATGTGCTTTTCAATCAATCTGCGGTTCCAATACAAAAGAATGTAGAGGTATTGAGCACAAGGGGAAGCAATATAACTTGGCATAGGGGCTGATATGGACTTGACATTGATCTTCCATGTGCACACCTCTCTCTATGTGCTGCTCATCCACCACTCTACCCACTGCCTGCGTATCGCTGGTTTGACTAAGTGACTAGTCACTAGATCACCAGTCACACCTTCATAGGAGTGGGCATGTGGCTTGCAAGTGTTGGGCTGCCAATAACAAACCCACTACAACGTTGCACTACAACCATAATCTCATCACTATTGTAAAACTCAGCATTCATGCTCTCGATTCCCACTCCAGCCTTTCAAATTCCTCAACTTCCATTCAGCATCCCATGAACCCCACATGCAGCCCGAGTGTTATTACAAGCACGTTATGTGCTTTGGTAAATACTGTTGTTGGAATGAGGCAAAGCCCTCAAACCTTGGCCAAATGTTTATGCAAACCTCCTTAAACTGCTTGTGAGCTAAATGGGTTTGATGTGCATGCCAGGGCTAGCTCCATCTCATTTTTTGGGGGACCCTTTGGGAGACAGATGGCTTACTCAGAAGTGCTTCAGCTTCCTCTGATTCACTGGCAAAAGAAATATGGCTAGCTCTGAAAGAAACAGACAATTTCAAACCTCACAATTGATGAATGGCTTCCCCTGCATCATCATGTACTCCCCTGGCACTAGTATCTGGCCCCCATGACACAACCCCAGAGAAAACAAAAGACATGTTCATTTCGAGAATTATCTCCAATAATCTTGTTTCGATACCCTTACAAAGGTATCATGTTGCAATTGGGCTGTGTGTTCGATACAGAGTTTAATATATCAACTCTTAGACGTTGATACTCTTACAGTGGTATCATGTTTGGTATATGTACATAGCCATATATTGGCACTATAAGGGCTTGGCAGTATGAAATTGGTTAGTGTCTCAAGGTGCAGATGAAACATGCTAACATATTTAGATTGTAAGCAACACCCACCAGTCAAACTCATCCTCAGAAGAGATTGATACACAAAAATTTCTCAGGGTCGTTGGTGCGCAGGCTTTTGTCAAGGGCTTGATATCATCATCGGTCAACTCAAAGTCAAAGACATCAAGGTTCTACTTCAATCTCTCCATCTTGTCTGACTTAGGAATGACAATTGTCTTGTGCTCAATGCCCCAGTGCATCGCAATTTGTGCCGGTGTCTTGTTGTACTTTCTAGTGTGTTTATAGTGTGTGAGAGAGAGAGGGAAGCGAGAGATCACGCCTTACATAGAGTTATGAATCACAACTGAAGTCAATAATTCATAAGGGAGCACTTAGGGAAGATGCAAACCTGAAGAACAGCGTCATCAAGACACGAAACGGTGCCCAACAAATTCCGTGTTATCAACCCCACCACCAAATGGCGTGTGGGCAGTGACAGGTATCCCATGCTTCTGGTAGAAATTCACCAATGATTCACGCTGGAAGTAAGGATAGGTTTCGATGGTAGCTTAATCTTTGAATATGCCGGGTCAAAAAGATGTCGTAATTTCTGCCAAACACATGCTGATTAGAAAGGAGAGAGCCCATCCTTGCTCTCTTGGCTTGCTGGTCTACAATTTCAATCAAATGCCAATACATAGAAGATAAAGGTATAGAAAACTGCAGAGATGAGGATAAAATAGTACAAGAAGGAAAACCAGACCGGGAGAAAAGAGAGGAAGTGCAAGGATTCCCCGAAGCTCAGTCCCAAACATTACATCCAGAACATAATCAAAACAAGACCTTGTCAATTCCTGAAGTTCGCATAGCAATGGACTTACAATTGCATCTGTCTCGCCAACAATATGCCGCTCCGTCATATCTCCTCGATGCAAGACCAGCAAACACAAATCTTCATTGTGGGTTGAAATCTCACCTAAGGTTAAGTTGGCAAAATAAAAAGGGTGGAAATAGATGGAAATACATAACATAATTTTGGATGGGTGTTAGGGACAACTTAACACACCAAATTACCGTTATTGTGGTTATTTTGAAGATGTTAGAAGGAGAATGGAGCCCATTATTAAAAGCCCATTAATATGCTAATAAGCCTGTTAAGAACCTAAAAAGATAACCACCATGAAGCCCATTATTGAAAGTGAACAAACGGAACACGCGCTAGAAGTTTAGGACATCGCGCCATAATGACAGCAGCCAAAATTGAATCGAAATCACTTCCTGGCTTGATACCATTGTTTCTCAATAACTCCAAGGAAGTCAGCAACTCACTTCCTGGTGATGGAAGTATAAGGAAGGAGACTTCTCTCGTGTTCTTTTCAGCGAGTGAAGCCAAGTGAACATTCTTGGTCCATATCTGTTGAATTACAAAGACAGCGCACACACACCAACAAAGGCATTTCAGGGAAGGTGTCTCACTAGCATAACTCGCCCTGAACTCATCGACAGCCATACTACCCACCCTGGCTTTCACTTCACGCTGCAACTACAAAAGTAAGTCTCCCGGGGACCTCTGTGCTTCTCTGCGAATTTACCACTTCCCTCTGCTCTCCCCTTCAACTCATCATGATGTCAATTGCATCCCCTCTCTCTTCTCCCATACCATAACCTCTCTCAATTTTCTATGTCAACGAGAGAGGAAAGAAGGAAAGAGAAAGCAGAAGTTTGTTGCGACCACAGTAGTGCGTCACAATGTAACCCCCAGTCTAAGAAACCCAAACAGGTAGAATGCTAGTCAATTTATTCCTTGTAACTGAAGCCCACCGCCAGGGAATTTCTCTACACTATCGTTTCTTATATATCATAGTTACAGTATCTTCATTCAGACTGCCGGCGCTCTCTGAAAAATGACAAGCATTTATGCTCACATGTATAGCGTATCTCTAAAGTGGCCATATTGTATACCTCAAGTAAGCCAATCCAGGTGTTTTTTTCAGAAGTCTAGAGCTCAAGTAGGTTACTGAAGAATTAAGCCAGCACACAATGGAAGACTGGTAACCGTGTGACACTTGAGCATTGGTGACAAAACCCTGCCAATTCCTCACAACGTGTAAAATTCGTGAAAAATCCCCATTGTTTAATGGATCTCAACTCACAAATGCACCAACCTCTATAGGTATATACCAAAGAGGATCACTACTACATAATGACGATACCTCTACTAGCATATATAGCTAAGTTTCTTTGTAAATCAAGCGTTATACCTCTATTGGTATACTAATCAGGGCTACTACCTCATGACAATACCTCCACATAAATATACACTGATTTAGCAAAATTTATTTGCAAATCAAACGCTATACCTCTATAGGTATACCAAACAGGGAAACTACCTCATGACGATAGCTCTACCTACATATAGTCTAATTTTGACTTAGTTTCTTTGGAATGCAACAGATCTCAATGGATCTCAATTCTTACTTTTTTGGCAGGTTCACAAATGCGTGCACGATATAGAAATGTCCAAACAAGATGAAGACTGGACGCACCACTTGCAGGATATTGACCCTGGTTGTGCATCACAAAACAATGAGGATTCTTTAGTACAAAACTTGCCACAAATCCCGCGTCGAGTAAGTGTTTTGCATATCCACCTAGATTTGGATCTTCTTCAAGATCAAATGTACCGGCACCACCCCAAGGCCAAGGTCACGACGTCCAAGGTATGGCAAATGTACCAAGTCTTTGTGGACCTACTGAAATTGGCACTGTCAATGACTTGAATGTTTCTGTTCCTCGAAACATTTGCGAGTCGAGAACACAACGAACAAGACAGCCTCAAGCATCTTCTAATGTGCCTCCCAAAGATATTCAACGGCGCATCCATATGCTTCCAAGGTCAACAGAGTGGTCAACCTATCGTGAGGCTTTAACGCCATTGATTTCCAACTGGGTTCCAGACAACCCAGTTGTTTTGGTCTCTCTCAAAGCAAACCTTCAGTGGGGTGGGCAAATCTATCCCGAGCCATTCTGTCTTGGAACAGTGGAGTTTCAGATTGCTGCCCACTTTGCACAACTTGAGCCTCATCGTCAAACACCTACACCACGTGTGACAGGGTGTTTTTTCAAACGGACCAGGAGAGCAACAGGCAAATATTTTCTCGAGCCATTGATTCGAAAACGTGGGGCTCTATGGGGCCGATTGCCAGCAACAACATTTGTTGTTTACATCCCTGATAGCAGCGAGGTTTCATATGTTCCTGATGTAAGCACAGTCCCAAGTGATGGAATTGTTGCTTATCAACAATTCCTAAGAAATCCACCTAAGAAGAGGGATAGAAGGTGTAGGGAGGTTGACAATGAAAGAAGGTCCAATGCCCATGGATGGCGATGTGGTAGTGCACAGATCAGGCCTATGGAGATTGAAGATTCTCAATCTCTGTCCTCATCAAACGATGGTGAACCTTTTCATATGGCCCCATCACAAGTTCAAGATGTTCATGTCACCCAAGTGCCCCAAGATGTTCGAAGGGTCGAAAGGCCTTATGGTATGACAACATCTCACATTGAAGCTGATAGTACGTCACAAGTACCGAAGCGTGTCAGAGGTTCAAATGGGGTAAGGCCTTCTACGACCCTGCACATCACGGGATTAAACAGTGATGTGTCTTCGTTTGGATTGATGGAACAATCAAGTGGCAATATTCCGACTAGCAGCCTTGGAGATTCTGATTCAGATTTTATGAGTGAGCCGCCTCGAGGTGGATGTAGGAACGTGCAACGGGGGAATGTCCAAGGTCACTATAATCTGGCATTACCTGCATCACCAATCACAACAACGCATGTTGGTATGTCCTCCTCATCTAGTATGATTGTTAATGAGATGGACATAATCTCCTCAATACCCACTCATTGTACATGGGCAGCTGAAGATGAAGTTCTGAACAAGATGGCAGAGACATGGATCAAACATCAAGAGGCATACTTCGAGGCATTGGGGGAACGTGATGTTAAATCTGCATATGAAGCACTCGATGTCCACAAGGATGAACAGGGATCCCAAGCTTTTTGGTCAGCTTTTGACATGTTTAAAGTTGAGCTCCATACAGATTCTTTCAATGATGAAGTGTTGAGACGTATTGGTAACGAGCTTTTTAAAAGAAAAGAGCTTCGTAGGGGTTCCACTACATCTGAGGCTAATCTCAGTAGGGTTACTATGCACCCTTCCATGAGCATGTATAATCCTGGCGATATTCGAATTCAGTTTGAGCTCATGGCGCGACCTTTTTGGAAAGATTGGGATGCATGGGATCTAGCTATCTCTAAGTCCTCGAATGTTGGTCTATGTATCCCAACAGCAGAAGAGATTCTACAACACTACAACATCAATGGAGGTTCTCTAGGTGATGAAGATCACACCTTCAGTCAAAGAATCCATGAGACATTGAAGTTATGTGCTTTTACCAAATTTTCAAGGGCCCACCTTGAGCTTATGTGTTGCTCAGACAAAATTGAGACTCACCAAGATGAGGCGACACTTTTGCAATCAAGAGAGAAGGTTGATGAAGCCATATTGAAATACCAACGGTATTATATGAGTCAAATTGTTTTCAAGCCGTACAAAAGATGGTTGGGCTTTTCCAACATCACTATTACCAAGATTCCGGTGAGTTCATGCACTGTCATGATCGTATTTAATTTTGTAAGCTTGCTTTCACTTAGAATTAGACATTTCGAAGTTGTTGAAATTTCCGTGTTGTTTTTCAAGGTGACCCAAACGAAGGAGCTTCAAGCTTTCAACCTTGAATGGAATGAGATCAAACATGAAAGAGCTTGCTATAGACCAAAGGTTGAATTTATTCATTGCAGCGGCATTGCTGAAAGATTGACTATCGATGAAGATGGTTTGCGTGATGCATGGCTTACAAATACTTGGAAGCAATTTTGGTCTACCTCTTTCGTAAGCAGTAAACACAAACTTTTTTCATGTCTTAAGATTATTTGTAATCTTTTGCTTTGATGCACATTTTGCATACTTAGGAATGTTTTTTGTGCTTTTTGCATTTTATGACAAACTTGAATTGTACTAGCAAAGACTGATGATTTTGTTGTTGGTTTTCAGAGCTACAATTCCATATTTGAATATCCTGATAATCTTCAAGGAAAGTTGTTGCATCCAAAATTGGATTCTGAGGTCATACGCACAGACATTCAATTGGATGCGGTGAGATTTGGATTGCAAAGTCATTTGTTTTAGATTGACATGCATGAATTATTTTTAAAGATACTCCCATGACAGTCATTTCTTGTGTTTGAATGTTAGGTATCATTGTTGATTCTTACTATTTGTTTGTGCATATTGCAGGCCAAAATGCTAGGGCATTTGATCTTCATGCTCGCATCGAACGAATTGGAAGTCTCAAGACCTTTTTCATTCGCAACTTTGGTCATGTTTTGTGACCAAGTCCCCGAGTCCAAAAACATGTCCGTTGGTGTGGAGCCCAAAATGAAAAAGGATTTAGAACGTGATTTTCGATTGGGCTGGGCCGCAAAATGGTCAATCTTAAATTGCCTTAGAAAATCAAGAGATGAGGCAATGAAATTGATTCGAAGACTCCAAGAGGATGAAACACATGAAGACTTGGCTTGGACATTCTCGGATTTCAATCTGACAGAAGAAAATTGGGAATCTGAAGTTGAGCACAAGATTGGAGCCATTGTTTGGAGTCATCTTTTCAATGGACGCAATTTGATTGTGAAGGCAATGCAAGAGGGGTTTTACATGGCTGTGGAACAAGCACCATGTGCACCCACCATAAAAGATCGAATGAAAGACAGTTTGAAAGGCAATCTCCTGATACAATGCGTGTTGTATTCAATGGTGCCTGTGCAATTGAAGCAAGTGATTTCTTGAGGAAGTGCATATTTGATGTATCTATATTGCCCCTCCAACAAAAATGGTTTCGAGATTGTGTGGATCAAATGACCTATGCTGAGAGGTCTCGATTGGCTATTTTTATCACTGGATTGGAGTACTTTGGCGGCAAAGACATCAATATACAACTTCTCAATCGACACGACTATCCATGCATTCAAGCAAGCACTTGCTTTCAAGTTCTATATCTTCCCCCATACAAAGATGCCTCAATGATGATGACGAAGATTAACTATTCTACCATGGATAGTAGTTATGGTCGTGCATGACATGTGGAGGTGAAGGGTGTGAGTCATGGCTCAAACAGAGGGGTTGATTTTGTGGTATCATAGATAATTGAAATGCTCTTGGAGTGGTACTGTGAGTGTGACATCTGGTTGAATGTTAAGTGTTACAAGTTCGCTGAGTAGTGCCATCTGGTTGTGGCCCAAGGATGGGAATCCATTTTTGTTGTCGGTTGTTACATTTCCAGCTGTTGGTGACTTTTGCACAAAAGTCATCAATGGATGAGGATTTTGACAGTGAGGTATAGCTGCGGTCCCCTATCTTCTTGCACCCATTAATGGAATGCTGCTATACTGCATATTTAATATGGTAAGTGGAGTACTCTACTATAAAATGTTTATTAGCTAGTTTGACATTCTTATGCGCTGTATGAAGTGCTCTAATATGTTTTAGTCTTGGGGGAGAGGGTGGGAGAGAGGCCCACCTGCCGTATGATTTCTGTAAAGCTTCAAGACATTATTACATTGTAAATATCACCCCATGAGAAGTATCACAGTTCAAGATTGTCTTCTTTGATGAATTGGTCATGCCCTGTTGTTTTCCTTGAAAGCTAGTGAAATCTCACACATGTTTTAGGGTTTATCCAATGCCATTTTAAGGTTTAGAAACATCCACAGCATTACACAATTGGCAATAAGAAAGTGGGTAAGGTAACATGTGTTCACTAATTTGGGCACTCCTATGGTCTTATGCAGATATGTCTGAGCTTTTGCTGTGCGGGAAGTCATTTTTTCAGCTGCGACCAGGGGCATATAGACTGAATTATCTTAGGTTTCTTTGTCTTCCAGACAGTATATCTCTGTAGGTAAACCAAACATGACTATTACCTCTTAACGATACCTACAGCCTGATTTATCTTGAGTTTCTTTGGCTATCATGCGTTATACCTCTGTAGGTATACTAAACAGGGGAACTACCTCATAACGATACGTCAACCTGCATATAGGCTGATTTGACCAAGTTTCTTTGTAAGTCAGGCGCTATACCTCTGGTGGTATACTAAACAGGGCTATTGTCTCATGACGATACCTCCGCATAAATATAGATTAATTTGGCCAACTTTTCTTGTAAAATGAAATACTATACCTCTGCAGATATATCAAACAGGGCTACAACCTAATGACGATACCTGTACTAGTATATATAACTAAGTTTCTTTGTCAATGAAGTGTTATACCTCTGTCGGTATACTAATCAGGGCTACTACCTCATGACAATATCTGCCCATAAATATACACTATTTTTGACATCAAATTTATTTGTAAATCAAACGCTATACCTCTGTAGGTATACCAAACAGGGAAACTATCTCATAACGATACCCTTACCTACATATAGTGTAGTTTTGACTAAGTTTCTTTGGAATCAAACGCTGTACCTCTGTGAGTATACCAAACAGGGAAATTACCTCATAACGATACCCTTACCTACATATGGTGTAGTTTTGACTAAGTTTCTTTGGAATCAAGCGCTGTATCTCTGTGAGTATACCAAACAGGGCTAGTACCCAATGACGATACCTCTACCTACATATAGACTAATTTACCAAAATTAACTAAGTTCCGTTGTAATCAAGTGCTATACCGCTACACCTGCGCAAAGGGCGTCCATTCAGTAGAGGTTGAAACTTGACTTGGGCATCTCAAAGTAGACTCCTAACCTATCATGCCAAGTGATACCATTCATCATCATACCTGTCATACCTATCATCATCATGCCAAGTGTAAGGTTGTTGACCACTTATGTGAGAAAAATAAATGTTACATGGAAGCAAAAAAATTCTACTTTGTGGTTGTACAGGCTACAGGAGTGTTCCAGAACCTGGAGAGATAGACCTCTCGGTGGCTATGGAAGGTATACAGCAGTTGGAGAAACCATGACTCCAATCAACAGAACACAAGTTATCAGATTTTAAACTCAAGGTACATGGCATATAAGAGACAAGGGTGCAGCTATAAGTCCTGGTTGAATATTCGTGTCTCCATGAGTGTATATTCAGATTTTTATTACTGTATGCAAAATTCTTAGATTATGAATAGAGGGTTCTTGAAAATGAGGCAAGTTGGTCATCATTGTCTCATATGTGGGGCAGACAAAGATTGTTGGAGATAAAAGGCGGCCTCATGAGCCTCACGCTGTGCACTTCCCAATGAAACCCAACAATTTCACAACCCTCCAGAGATCGTACAACCTAGGCCCTGCCCCCAAGTAGTATGGTTTGATGTTTAGGGTGTATGGTTCAATATGGACAATGGATATGATGATGACATTTATTTAACATAAATCCTCAAAGTACGTGACATAAAATAATTATCTTTGAATGTGATTGTCCCACTTATTCAGTTAATCACAATTACATACAAGAGCTTGTGTAATTAAAAGTTGGAGAGCTTCCCTACTTAACACGGTATTACCAATGAGGTCCAATTGATCAAAATATCTATGTTCATGCGTTGCCAAACCACAATACCGAGACATGTAGTAGTGGAGATGAAAACAAGAGATCGAATCCTTCCCAACCTTTCCAATTTCATAAGCTTGTGCACGGACACGAACCATGTCAGGAATGAGTTCAGCTCCTTTGGTAGGAAGGTCATGCAAACCACCTGCACATCGCCACCTTTGATTCCCACGAGGCCCCAAGTCTTGGTTACCAATGTGTCGGGGGTCTTCCCTGAATCGTGGATCATCAATAAGGTGGCTGGTCCATCTACATGATCAAACACATCACCACATTAGAATAACATTCCAATGTAAATTGTAGCTTAACAATGAAAGTACAAACAAGAGAAAACCATGAGCTTACCCATGCAAACGTTCATACTCGCGAAAGAAACGAGCAGGAACATGTGATCGACGATATCGACCGTTTTCATTAATCGTGCGAACTCGATGTCCATTCCAAATCTTCACGTATTCATCAACAGCTTCTTGTAGTATGGGCATATATACGTCAATAAAAGATTGTCGTTGCCACGGATCGTCCATATCCAAAATCCATCATTGACCATTGCTTGGAAGCAATTTTTGTAGTAGAACATTACCTTCTCCCATAGATGCCGCCAAAAGTGTTCAATCCTCTAACGTGGTGATTACACCACACAAAGTATTAGGAATATGCACAACATTACACACTCAATGATTAATAAAGATGAACCAAGAAATATGACAGAAACGTAAAGTTGATATGCAAGATAGAATTGTATAGAACACTAACCTGATTGTGTGTAGAAGACCCAGTCAAGTACGGATTGGGTGTTTCAAAACGTGTGGCTTCAATGTGTTGTTTTATAAGAGAGTGCTATACTGCAAAATCAGATCGAATTCGTAAAGGTGCTCCAAACTTGGAAACTGCATCGTGATATCATTTGAAAATGGTTTTTTCTTTCTTGTTTCTTGCAACGTTCGCCCATAAAACAAAATGAGAGGCCCCATCAATGCCAGCATGTACTCGAAGACCAAACATAATCAATTTGTCATAAGTTGCACCACGAATTGCATACATGTTTTAGTTTGCCTACAATTTTGTGCGATATGTAATACAAGAAAACGTCTTGCATGTGCATCTTCAAAGAACATTAAGATGCATGAGATAAAATACTTACAGTCAATGTGCCATAGAGCCATAGGCATTGTCACATTATACTGAGTCCTCCGAATTGCCTGTGCCCTTCTCCTACGCTCATAATGGTAGGGTGAGATGATTTTCAGCTTCCCCCACCTTCCTTCGAGGAATCCGCCAATTTGACCTCCTTAAGGCAGATTGCACTGTTCTCATTCCCCAATTTGACCCATTCTCTTCAATAGGAAGCAACTCTTGAATATTTTCATACAAGCGTTGGACACTCAATTCATGATGAACTTTGAAAGGAGACCCTTGGACTTCTGATAGCAATCTTCTCAATGGTCGTACATCATCAAAAGAAAGGGCAGTGGCGATTGATTTCATTGTGGCACCCTCATTCAACATTGCTTCCACATAAAGTACTAAATCATCCACTACTTTGTCACCATCCAAATGGTTGTTTTCCATGCTCACATGATCTGTCTTATCTCTGCTTAATAGCCCCAGTGCCAATGCCTTCGACCTTGCCCTTGTTGTAATTGTTTGCTGTTAATTCTGTAGTCACTGCATCCACTCACAACCCATAGGACTTATGTCACTAAAGTTCACATAGGCTATCAAGTAGATGAACCAAATGTACTTTGAAACAACAACTACTCTATCCTAAAATGTATTAGCAAACCACAGTACACAGTGTGGGCAGGTTGAAGACAAACCATGTGACAAAACTCATGAGTCACCTGCACGTACACAAGAACTACAGCTTTAGCTAAAATGATATCTTTATCAATGATTGGGGGAACTCATGCCAATATGGGAATGTGCTTACTCATGGGCAGATCTTGTCATTTGGTGATCCAAGAAGGCTTCCATCATACATAGCGCCACCACCGCTCCACCACCGCTCAACCCTAAACTTGTTGTTGCATTCTTCTCTCGTTACTTCTCGTCCTCCAACTGATTTGATCCTTTCACTTTTAGGGCATCTCTGCCCTAAAAACCCTTCATCACTTCATTTCTCTCTCCCTTTCCCTCGCTCTCGCTCGCTCTCTAGTATATATCTCTCCTTTAGGCTACGCGACTCATGTCGTGACTTAGGCCTTACCACAAGCAAAGGATGGACGGGCAGTAGGAATAGACGGGCTAGCATGTATATTCAGCTTATACTTTTGTATGTATATGTGTATATGATACATATACATATACATATACATATACATATACATGATAATATATTATATACAACACTGCGTTAAAAATTATAGATTACAATTCAATTGAATTGCAGTCAGCAATTCAATTGAATTGCAAATTAGGGTTAGTTCAATTGAATTGGCATCTGATCAAGTGAATTGCGCTGCATTTCACATCAAGGCCTTTTTGGAATTCCCTAGTCACCCTCTATGTATATATGACGCCTATCAAAGGACTGTAAATTATGGTGTCTCTTGACCCCCAAGGGCTACCTACTGCCTTCCAGCATGAAGGTGGACACCTTCGTGACACCAATACCACAAGCACTTCCGAGGTGGTATGTGCCCATTACCATTGGGCCACAACTTGGTTGTCAGATGTCACCATGTCCCTGTGGTATAGGGCAAAGCGTTTGATGTGAAGGCAGCGTGTCTCACGTCCACATGGGGAGCGGTATCCAAAATCTTGTACTTGTGTTTATGTCGGTGGCGGCGCACCGACATGGGCACAACGAGGCCACATTGGTGCTTCCAGTTGTTGCAATTCTATCTGCTCGGGCCCACCTCCATAGATACTTCCATAGCTTCTCCTCACTCCGCCTTGTGACTTGTCCACACTACACACATCATTGACTTCATAGTAAACTTACTAACATAATGAACAAAACAACAGAATCATAATTACAATTAAGCATAATCGACAACATAATAAAGGCACCCCCTTGAGGGACTTCGAGATACTTCGGAGGATTGTGTGAAAATGTTTGATCTGCAGGACGCTCAAGTGCAGTGTTGATCGAGGACCTCAGTGGGGGTTGGGATGCAAATGAATATCGTCGTTGGTTCTCTGAATGCTTGCCACGCAAGTGGGTGGCAATCGAGATTGTAGTTTTGAATTCTTCCACAACAGCACGGATTGTTGGAGGAGGGAACTTGAGAGTAATAAGAGGGCACGTCAGAGAATTCCTCGGATCTGCCCCGAGTGTTTGAGATGGATGAGATGGATCCAACGTCCGGGGAGAACCGGCAGCCAGTTACATGCTAGCCGACTGAATTCTAGAATTTCCGAATGAAATATGAAACCTCAGGAAATGGATCCGAGGGAAAAAATGGCCGAAGTGGAAATCAACCGGGTGCCCTACTTTTAGGAAGGATATTTGCCTTTCCATTTCATTACAGACAGGAAATCTGCCTTAGTTGGCAAGGCCTGGACGGATTCCGGCCCTTCTTATATTACAAAAAATGGAAATGGCCGTCGAAGTCCACCACATGGCAGAAATCCAACGTGCCAGGCCGGGTTACATCCAAGGAAGGGCGTTTAGGTGAAAAAATATTGAACTCAAAGAGGGCGGGCCGCGGGCAAACCCTACTAAGTCTGGACGTTGCTCTCGCAGCCCCAGCCCCACGCCTGCTTGCACTCGCTGCCTGCTATCACAGCTCACCTGTCCACGCGGGTTCAATTCTTGGCCTCCATGTGGTTTGAAGGCATTGACAGGTCCAACTTCTATAAGGATACAATGTTCTTCACTTGTTTGAATTGCTTAAAACTGGTTGTGATTATTTATTATTATTATTATTTACTTATTGTTGTGCATTTGACACTTGTGTTGTCAACCGGTTGATATTTATAAGGGCCGGATTTATAGCTGAACACAAAATAAATCATTAGGAATATTACCGGTTGTAAAGAAATTATCTCAGAAATTGACCGGGTATAGTTACCACTAAGGGGCAGCAACCGAGTGCCCAACCCACTTAGCCGATTGCTGCTGGGAATGAGCGGCTACTGGCTGGTTCAACTGAAATTATTTCCCGGACGCTGGATGGATCCCTATGTGCGCCCTCAAGTGCCCACATTGCGCAGTAATCCGTGCGAAATCGATTGTATAGTCATTACATTCCATTGACGCATTCATCGGGGCCAGACACTGTTGGGTGAATCACCACCCTCAATCCGTAAGTTAGTAGGCAAGGGCAACCTCGGGACGAGAATCTGCAGTATGCAAATGCCTGCTAGGAAAGCTGACAGGCCAAGTACATGAAAGGACGAGTCGTCACTCTTGAATGATGATGAGGCAGCTATGAGAATCCTAGGCTCCGCAAGCCGAATGTGACTCATCACGTGGGTCATGTGACAACATCAGTGGACGAGTACATTTTGGTTTGGGCCGGGCCTGAAGTGATCTCCCTAGCTATATATTCCTGAGCACTACTTACTAGCACATTCAGTCATGCCTGTGCTCTGATTGTGGGTGTTGGCTCTACAGTGATAGAACTGTCTCTTGTGCGATCTCTTTGTCCGACATGGCTAGAGGCATTGAACAGAAGGTATGGCACATGGGTGCCTTCATGGACTACAAGGCGTTTTTCATCGTCATGGCCTTGTGCGTACTTGGCAAATGCTGTAATGCGGTTACACTGCCATCTCTCACGGGGCTCCCCATTGGTACAGTCGTCAGCCTCGCCGATTCAGCCACAGCCAAACCCATACAGGTCCTCGAATCCACTTTTCGTTCAGCTGGGGGAAGCTACGTCTTGTCCCTGGAAGGCGGACCTTGCAAAATAACCATAAGACACTTGTATTCGTCTCCAACCGCGTGGCTGTTGTGGGTTGCCAACTACTTCAAAGCTCCCACCGCAAGCAATCCCAAGGTAATGTGCACTCTGAAGCTTACAATGGACGGCGATCTGCAGCTGCTGCTGGGGAACACGCTGATCTGGAACAGCGGCACGACTGGGAAGGGTGTGAAGAGCATGCAGCTTTTAGATAGTGGCTTATTCCAGCTCCTTGATGCCAAACAGCAGCCCGTCTGGCAAAGTTTCGACAATCCGGAGTTCGCCCTGTTGCCCGGCCAACAGTTCAGGTATGTCAAACTCTAGAGGTCAGTGTTCAAATTATGCTTGAGAATGTCTGTAGCTTCCAGTAGAAGTCCACGCTCCGACGCTCCGACGGAGGGCAAGCTTGTTTTTCACCGTTGTCTTTGTGACGGCTAAGTGAACTCCCTCGCACATCCTTCACCCCAGCGCAAAGTGATTCAGGCCATGGTTTACCAGCGGGATCCAAGCATTTTGCACAAAATTTTACATATGATAATTGTTTCGAGCAGGTTTAAGAGATTCAAGGTGTGATACCCTGGCATATGCAATGAAGGTTCAAAGTTCACTGCATTGGAATTTTATATCATGCTTCTTTGTTTAGAACCCTACAGTACATTTGTCGAGCTAATAATTACAACCGAGTGACTGAGTTCTTGAAATTTGGGCAGTTCCGCCTCAATTGGCAATGTGACATATGGGTTGAGGGCTAAAGTCATGGATGTGTTGATCTAAAAAAGCGCAAGCTGCAACGCCGCCCCCTAAAGCCTAGCTAGCAATCCAAAGCGTGTGAGCTTGGCACCCACTCCGATCCAGACTGTTAGTTCCAGTCTGGGTTTAACCGGGTCCTTATTCTTCGTTTTAGTTTCCTCTATCTTACATAACTCTGACAAAGACTAATGCAATCGCACTTACTGGAGAGTGTTCTGTCACTGCTCAATTGATGTCGGATGTTCAGGCCAGGCATGACATTGGTGGCCCCAAGTGCTTATCCCACTGGTTATAACTTCTCTGGAAAAACTTACACCATGGAGCTTCAAGCAGGAGATCTTCGCCTCTATTCTAACTTTGGCAGCGGACCAAAGATGTATTGGAGCCTCAAACAGAAGTTATTTCCTACTGGGGACCTCAGCAATGTGGCATATGCAGGTATACTCGTACACAGCATCAAAATTGAAGCTTAAGTAAGAGTACTCTTGCATCCCATGGCGCTTTGGCAGAGGGTGGGCTCCCCCTACCTTGTTAAGTGCACGCTGACCTCCGTGCAATGGCTACATTTGAATGCAGGCCTGAGTGAACCTAAATCCGGTAGTCGCAAAGTTAGAGAGTACAATGTTCACGTATTGCGTGATTTCATACATGATGGTATGGCAAGTACACCTGGCCCTGACGTAAGATGGTGAAACTGTGTTCTGTGCAGGCGTTGTGAACAGCACTGGAGGCCTAGGATTGTTCAAAGCTGATGGGTCCATCGTGTACCAGCATCCAGTTCCATTTCCTGTGTCCAGTGCACCTGATACATACATCAGTTTGGACTTAGATGGCAACCTGCGGACCTGGTTCCTCTACAAAGGGGAGTTCTGGGAGTCCAACTTCCAAGTCCTCAATACAAGCTGTGACTATCCCAGGTTCTGTGGTCCTTACGGCATCTGCAGCAACAACAGTACTTGCAGCTGCCTCGCAACATTCAAACCTGTGTCTCCGTCGGACCTTACTCAAGGCTGTGCGGCTCCAGCACGACTAATAAATTGCAATAGCATCACTAGTTATCTCAATCTAACTGGATACGATTATGTCTATAACCAATACGCAGCACCGATCACAGCGCCATTGGCCAAATGCAAACAACTGTGTACCCAGGACTGCAAGTGCGTCGCTGCCTTTTATCATTCTGACAAAGGCTTATGCTTCCTGGTTGATGGAGAGCTGAGCACCATCCAGAAAACATTTGATGCAACCAAGTTGGCCTTCATCAAGGTTGCTACAAAGTAAAACTCGTTGTGTACGTTTTCCATCGTATTAGGCTCTCCAGCCACAGCAGCCTGCTCTGCTCAGCAGTGTTCATTCACTGGCTTCGATTCCTTTGTCGACTCGTCATGTGCAGGCAAGCTTAACTTACTACTGCGTTATGGGCAGTGTGCATCATCCGAAGCCAGCCTAGATATTATTTGAAATTTTGTGCGCTATACGCTACAAGCAAAGAACAAGCTGTAAAGTTTGCAATACGGCTATAGGCTAGAGATAAAAGATAAATTCGTTTAACGTCCAGAGAGAACTGAAGTGCCCTTTGTAAACCAAAGAGCCAACTTCACGTTACCAATCCATGCAGAGTTACGAGTGGGTACGAAGTTTCTTTTCAATATAACTGATTTTCACTCATTAACAGAATATACTTGCACTATTGCAATGTTTGAGGCCAGGCCATCAGCATACTGCAACTGATATCTCCTTACAATCTGAAGAAGGAAAATTGAAAATACGCTCTACTGTCCACAACTACGCTTGTACACACGTTATTACTGATTGTTCAGCTTACCATGTCATCAAGTCAATATGGCCGAGTTGGTCTAAGGCGCCAGTTTCAGGTACTGGTCCGAAAGGGCGTGGGTTCGAATCCCACTGTTGACATCCTTTTCTTTAATACACTAATTCTGAAACCGTGGAGGAAGTAAGGAACATATCTGAAGTGCATTCTAAAGTGGCGCACGTCTGTGTCTTTCAGCTCCCACCAGTCCATCATCATCCAGGAAGACATAAGGCACTTGGCAGGAAAAATATCCTCATGGTTTTTCCATGTCAAAGCAGAGCTATGGCATTAAGTGCTAGAAATTGCACAACACATAACTTTGAGGTTCCTTGAAAGATACATCTGCACCCATGTGACTCACTCCCTTTGCTCAAAATACCCTTTTTGAATGTCGTAAACATCCATGTTAGTCAAGGCTGAATTGTCTATTAAAAACTAGGCAAAACTAAGCCACATGTTCGGCCAAGGTCAAGATTTTCACATACTTCCGCTGACGCAGCTCATGAGGAACTGGCCCGAAAATGCGGGTTCCTAGAGGCTCACCCTGCTTATTGACTAAGACAACGGCGTTCCCATCAAACTTAATCTCGCTCCCATCACTGCGCTGCCTTTGCATTGCAGTTCTCACTATAACACAGTTGACCACCTCTCCTTTCTTCACCTTGCCCCTGGGGACAGCATCTTTCACGGAGGCTATGATAAGGTCCCCAAGCCGGCCAGTCCTGCCTCCCCGTAAAACTTGGATGCATTGGACACGTTTTGCACCCGAATTGTCTGCAACCATCAGGCTTGACCGCAATTGAATAAATGTCCGCCGTTGCTGCACGAGTCCATGAATGGTACAGAGATTAGTTTCATTACTGCTCCATTCTCACCTAATGCAACGATCTCTCACTCTCTCTCTCATAAACTGCTTATTTCTTCCTTTCACCTGGTCAAGGACTTGACTCACTGACCAGACATGGGCCACAAGACAAAAGTAGGAACAGAAACAGACGTCCTGGCACGGTCAAAGGAGAGGAGGCCGAGGAGCATACCTGGAGATGGACAGGAGGAGAGCATGATGTGACAAGATCCATACCAGGCCAGTGCATGAGCCTATTTTGCAAAGATGAAAATAGATTATGCTGCGACCTGTATGTTCCCTGTGTTGCTCCGTGCCCTGCAAAACACCGCCACATATGCCATTGCCAAGGTTCATACAGCTGTTGATATATCACTGATTAAACGTCAGTGTGGCAGTGCCTGAGATTATAGATACCAGTTAAAAGGTGAGGGACTTTTGATGCAAAGAAACCACAGCAGAGATGAGAGTAGGGTGCATAGAAGTCATCATCTACCAAACAGAGAGAGAGGCAGATAAGACAAGAGAATACATTTTCCATCTCATGAGTTGACACCCGGTTCCGATTGGGAGCATGCTGATAGCTACTCCCTGGCCTCCAAACTTTCAGCAGAAAACTGCTTACCCTGAAAAACTGTGTCCCCAGTTTGTGCAGAGGCAATGAAGGAGAATCCCGCCACAGGCTTTCCTTCCTTCACAGTCACAGCTGCAATGCCCTGACACAACCATAACAAGCAACCAAAACCAACAGCATCAGTCACGTTGCTCCCATACGGCCAGCTGCTTCTCTGTTACCGGTATGCTACTCCGTAGACATCCATGAAGAACACAAAACAAACGACTAGATACATTTCAGTCCACCAAGGAAATCCACCCCTCTCAAAGAAAGCAAAATCCTCCTACACCATTCTGTGGTTCTTTAAGCTATAGCTGGGTTCAAACGGCGAGGTAACATACCACCGTTCCCACGGATATTTCATGTTACTTATCAAACCGAGTTTCGTACAACTTTCTAACCCTCCCTTTGTCTCTGCGGTACAAGTGAGTCTCAGTGCATCTGCTGTTGTGACCCTAGTGATTGCGAACTTATTAGTGCAATTCAACTGCCTCATTTCTCGGTAGCAGCTGCAATTTTCGTATAGACTTCTTTCCCACCACAGTGTGCCGGATTGATATCTGCCACCAAATATCGTAAAGCTTAATCTCACACACTTACACCTTTATTGTGAAAGAATTCTGGCAGTTCCATACTCCCGCCAGTGGGGGTTATATCCAGCGATCCAAGATCGCAAGGCAGTAGTCTCTGTGATGTGGTAAGCATTACATTTATGACTACATTCTCTACTGCGCGTGCGGTCGTTGCAGCAGATACCCACGTACAACCACGCATATCTCTCCCGGCTCACATATGACACAATTATCGTACCTCGACGGGAAGGTGAGAAGAAGTATGGCTTTTGTCCCCTGTTAGAGTCTCAGTAGTGATACGGCACTCATCCAGCTTGGGCAAACAACACATCAGAGAACTTGATGTGGAAGCAGGAGCTGTTCGAAGTGCTGCAGATTCGCTGGAGCCACCAAACATTCCCAAATCGCCGGTTGTACTGCCTCCACATCGAAACGAAAATGGAAATGTCAGTCCATTTTTTCTGATTGCCCCTCTCAGACCAGGCTCCCGGGCTGGTGCGAGGTGACATCCAAGCGCCTCGAAGTTGGAGTTTACACCAAGATTAGAACTCCCTTTGTGAAATGTTCGAAAAAGATATTGCGAGAGCCCAGTGTTGCTGCCTCTCCGCACGCCCGATTTAAGCATGCTGCCTGCTGATGGCTGGGATCGGCCTCGTGCAGGCCTGATGCAGAACCAGGAGAAAGACAGCAAACGTCCAAGGGGTTTTCCTAAACCCTAATCTACGTAGAGTATCATAGCCTTAGACCCAGGACAGAATCCTGCCACAACGGAACAGACTTTGCGGTGAACAGGATAAACGTGTGTCTGCATCCAGGCTAAGCTTTCCTTCACTTTTGTGCATTGGAGCCTGCTTCCTCAAATTGCTCTGTTGATGTGTCTGAGAAGGCACAATGGTGAAGAAGACGAGCTACGTCTGGGGACCTTAACCTCCCCTGAGAACAACGCTGTAGATTACTGGAGACACAGCGGATTCCTGTCCAACAAATGATGTCTCGTGGTGAACTACTGATTTGTATTTTCTTTTCATCAACAGTAGTGGCCATGGGAAAGTAGGGTCCGGTAACAAACCAAGTTCCAAGGCGACCTTTCTTCGATTACACAGCAACGTCACAATTCCATTTCACATTGCATAGGATCTCCAAAAACTTCTACACTTAAACCGTTGCTCTGCTTTTTATTGCCCTCTCATATATTCTCTTTACCACAACCCTTGGCACTAAAGCAAGCTCTCTAAATCCCTCTTATCACCTCACTCCCCCAAATTTCAAGGGGGCTCTACAATTCTGGAAGTCCCATCTAATGAACACATCCTGAGCAGACAACCCCAGAGCCATAATAGATACTCAGGGCATGGACTAGTATAATGAAATTCGACGCGCATCTGCATAGCTTAGAAGATAGAAAAATCTGTCTAGAGCAGTGAACTCCAACATATGAAGAGGCCTCAGCACACGGAGATGCATTGGAAGTCCCGAACTTTATCCAGACTTCTGATCAATACTGTGTACATCTGGTCCCCACTGAAGGTTCCAACATCTGTTTGGAAAATGGGACTGCCAAATCTGGAGAGAATGCAGCACAATCCTCCATCACTTGTGCCATGAGTTTAAACTCCCTGGCCTTTCTAAGACCTCTGCATATGATCTCGTAAGTTATCTGCTCTGGTTTCATTTCAGAGCGTTTGATTTCTTCATAGACCTCATATGCGCGAGAAATATTGCCGCTGCGTACATATGCGCCCATGAGCTCCGTGAGTATCATGACATCGGGTGAGAGACCTTCCTCTTGCAGCTCCTTCAAAAGCCGCTCCACCTCCTGATATAAAGGTAGAAAGATTACAATCTTTGTATTTGCATGTAGATTTGAAATTAAGCTGCAAACACATAAATGAAACCATGTTCACATCGGAACACAACCATCTTACCAAGACGCTGAAGCAGTTCACATTCTGTCATATCTTTGAAGGATTTACTGTGGTCTACATCTGTGCAGATAGATACGTTACTCTGACTACCACTTTCTCACATTAACCCCACACATGGGCACAAGACAGTATCAGGGAAAGCTTCACAACAAAACTCCAAACACTCAACCTCCTTTGAAAATTACCTCAATGCGACCATTTTTTCCCATGGTGTCCATCATTTCACGATATAAATACAAGTCAGGTTTATACCAGTCCTCCTTGCGCACCATATTAAATATCTGCACCCCATACCAGGGACATTGCTTTGAGTGTTTCTGCTGGCTATGATTCAATCCTACACCCGATGACTTTGATATCTGCCAACTCTGATATGAACGCCACATTATGAATATATCACAGATGCAAAGATACACAAATAACAAAGCAGTATTAATCCAGCCAACTTACAAATGCATGAGTCAAGCTGATCAGACAACCACAAAATGATCCATTATGAGTAGAGATGAAGAGGAGATAAAAGGGCACATTAAACATGTCCTGAATATGTCAATATGGGCTCTGTTTAATGGTCTACTTAGTGCAGCAACAAATATTTGTTGTTCAATTTTTCCTGGAGACTCAAAATCACCGAGTATCGAATCTTAGACAAGTAAGCAAGGAGCCTCACCTAGCCAAAACAATCCGGATAGTCAGAAAATCCTACAACAGATTGCATTGAGGTTCAGAATCAAGCCATCAAAAACAGATTCGATGATGGGGGAACAATCCTTTTGGGCATTGGGGGGTGGCAGGTAAAAACCTCATTAGCAAGGGACCACTCATCCTGGCGGCGGAGCTCCACAAGCACCATAAGCAAATCCATCTTCAGCAACCGTGAAGCCCCCGTCTGCAAAACCTGAACCTCCATTGGCACCAGACCAGGTACTTAAAAGTCATGCAGGATGCACAGTGCACACACTGGAGATTCTTCCTCAACCTCTGGACTAGCTAAAACTGTGTTTGCTGCATTGATAGGCTGCGGGCAACCGAAGCTTATGAGTACATTGTATGCTGTATTGATTTGCCGATAATTTAAATGAGCCAAAGCACCAGATGTAGTGCGCAATTAATGAAGCCGCAACTGTAACAAGAAAGAGCATGATTTTTGCTACCGCTTGATTCCTGACCGCATTTCTTCATACTTTCTAATGCGTTCCGGTTTGACATGCACGTGCAATTGGTGACTACATCACTGTTGTAGAAAAAGCCAGTTCTCCAGAGAGTAAGGACTTACCGACTGCCTTGCTCGATAATGTAATCAGATACAACTCGTGAGACCACTCGTGATGCAAACTTGGTGAAAAGCGTTACTACAAAAACAGGCACTAGGTGTACTACATCAGGTCATAAACTCACTTTCTTCTCCTTATTGTAATCGCCCTTCGCTCTCTTCAGATCAACAACGACTTGCAAGGCTTCTTTACTCACACCCTTCCGTTGTCTCCACAGTGGACCTCGAGGCTTTCCCTTCGCCTTTATGCTACCACTCCACCGGACCTGATGCCAGCTTTTCAAGCCAAAGCTCTCCATAAGTCCTGAACCTACCCCGAACCACGGTGATGCATTGCCGATTAAACCCTTTCTCGTATCCTCTCCCAGCAACACTCTGGAACCAAGGGTAGCGGTTACTGTCCCAGATGAAGACCTTGCCTCATGCATAGTCCATGTTTGCAGCCATCGCAGGCCTGAATCCAATCCCCTGGTAGAGCAGTAATGCATGTTTCTTGAGGAAGATGTAACACTGGACGTCAATGAAGCTGCAGCACTCAAAACAATGAGACCTGCTCCATGCCGACGCCTTTGCACTGCCGAAGAAACTGGAAAGGAGAAGGTGCGGCTTATGGGGAGTTGCGAAAAGCAGGGACACTGGTAAAAGCTTGGAAAATTCAGCAAGGATTTGTCCAGACAAGCTCGGGCCATGCCGGGCAGCAAGCCCATAGATTATAGCTTGCAGTCTAAGGGTCGGGCACAGCACTGTGCAGACCACCATTCCATTAAACGATCCACGAATCCCTCCTCCCTCGTCATTCCACACTTGTTGCCGGATGCTCTTGAAATTTCGAACACTGAAAAGGGATTCATTTCATTAGGGTTTAGGGTGCACATAAAAAGCCATGTTGCGTACAGTGACCTTCCAGTGGGGGTGACTGCTCAAGCTGAACCCTAAACCTGAGTTCACTGCTCCGTCGTCCTCGTCCTCCACAGCATAGAGACGTCCGACGTGGGGAGGGATCTGGTCTTCAGGGATCGGTTGGGACGTATTTTCATAGAGGCAGAGCTGACAGTGAGGTATTGTTGGCTTGGTCCCATGTCGAAGATCGATGGGCCTGCGGATGGACGACCCTCACTGGAGAAAGGGGAAGATTCTGCTCCCCAGCCACAATTGAAGGTATTTCTATGCACTTCTTCTTGTTCTAGAAAATTAGCACATGGCAGCTCAGGTCAGGGACTTACCGGAATGAGGAATGCTGCCAGGTGGACGTCGGACAAGGAGCTGATGGAGCAAAGGAAGAAGATCCAGAGAAGAAGAAAAAGAAAGAAGAGAAGGTATGTAGCACAGCATGTTTGACTGTGCGAGAAAACTGGGATTTGGGGCATTGGATATAGTTTTTAAGTTGGGTGAAGATGCGTGTGTTGAGAGAGAGAGAGAGAGAGAGAGAGAGAGAGAGAGAGAGGGACGGTGGTGGTTGAGGGCATTGTGTATGATGCGCGCAGGCGAGGGAGAGGCAGCTTAAGGTACTAAAGGCAGCACAAAAAGCACAGGCTGCCAAAGTTCCAGCCCCACCATCAAAGAAGGCAGAGCAGAAGGCAAAGAAGGCAGCAGCTGTTACAGATGAGGCTGAGGCGGTTGACCCGCCCACTCCTGCGGGTGAGAAGAAGCGTTTGGCCCCAGAGATGGCGAAATCCTATAGTCCCAAGGCTGTTGAGTGCTCGTACGTTCCTCTCCCTAATTATCTCTTATGTCCCCATCCATAAGCCGCATCTCTGAATCTCTTCCATTTCCAATCTTCTCTTTTTATCTTAGAGAAAGAACATAAAATTTAGTCTGGCTTTGGGTCGGTTTGTCAGGGGATTAACAGTTCACTCTTCATGTCAAAAATCTTATCAAGACAGGACGACACTGCAATCTGGAGATACTGACGTACTTTGGGGAGCACATGTGTGGCAGGTGGTATGAATGGTGGGAGAAGGCAGGCTTCTTTGTTGCTGATGCCCAGAGCAAGAAACCTCCCTTTACAATCGTAAGTGTCGGTTGTTTCTACTTTTTCTCCACAATCCAGTAGAATTATTTGGAAGCAAAACTGTCCAAATTTCTTTCACAAATTCAAGAATGGCGCTTCCTAACACTGTGGGAAGAATGGTTATGTGGCTGGTCTTGGTCAGGTGATACCCCCCCCAAATGTGACAGGAGCACTCCACATTGGTCATGGTCTCACAGGTGCAGTTGAGGTAGATCTCTTTTGACCCAACAAAGTCAGAACATGGTGTCACCTAACCATCTGCAGTACACTACTTTTCAGACATTTGTCATGTTTTTGTATCTAAACCACTTAGTTGTTGATGGAACTGCAGGATATGATTGTGAGGTGGCGGCGGATGAGTGGGTACAATACTCTCTGGGTTCCGGGGGTTGACCATGCTGGCATTGCCACCCAGGTACTGCATAAGTCTCTCTCCTTGTGAGGGCAGGAGTCCTACAGTGAGGTTTTTCGTAATCAAGTGTATGATTATGCAAGGCCAGACATTTATTAAGGCCGTGCTTTTGGTTTGCGCAGGTAGTGGTAGAGAAGAAGATAATGAGAGAGAGAAAAATGACCCGGCACGACCTTGGGCGGGATCAATTTGTGGCTGAGGTACACCTATCTCCCCTTTTCCCTTATCTCACAATCCCCACATAGATGATATGCTTTAGGTCTTTTGACAACCTAGGTTCCTGTGCTATACTATTGGTTTTGACCAAGCAAATGCCTGGGGTCGCTGTGCATCAATTGCAGGTGTACAAATGGAAAGAGCAGTATGGGGGCACCATTTGCAATCAATATCGACGTCTTGGAGCTTCTCTTGATTGGTCCCGAGAAGTAAGACTTCACTCATGGTTTATTTGTCCCTCTTGCTAATTGGAAGGTGGAATTTATCGAACAAGTATCCACAAAAGTCTGGATTAAAAAAAGTAGAGCTAAGTGGCAGAGGGGGTGAATGGAGGGTGACAGTGTTTCACAATGGACGACAAGCTGTCTAAGGCAGTAACAGAAGCGTTTGTGAGGTTGCATAAGCAGGGTCTCATTTACAGGTCTATTTCCCCTCCCCTTTCCCAACCAGTATTTAGGCATTTTCCCCTTTATCATGGTTGTTGAGCCTTGTATACAGTTCTCGTAGAAGAAATGTCTTCAGTCAATCATTTAGCCTGTTGTTTTCCTTGTTTAAGCAGTGTTGTACATATTCAACTCTCAGCGAATAGGCACAAATGTTTACCAGGCAGGGGTCTGTTTTTGTGGTTAAGAGTTAGTTTTGATGTGGACACTAACCTTTGTCATTCTGTTCTAAGAAGGAACCTTTTAATTTAGCCTCTTCAAATATGAATCTGCTGCTAAGTGGTTCTTATTCAGGCCCCAGTCGTGAAGACAAACCTTGGGGATTGAGATGACAGTTCTTGGCACTTGACACGAATTTAGCACACAACTGTCAAAAAATGAGTGTTTGTTCCCAAGTAGCTCCCATGCCTTCCATTTGTCTGTACAAGTCTCAGGAGTCGGATAACAGTTCTGGGCATTCAACACAATTTACGCACATCTGGTGCGTCAGTTACAGGGATATCACAAAAGGCCTTATTTTGTAAGCTGCTGGTTGTTCTTGCAGAGACAACCGACTTGTGAACTGGGATTGCGTGCTTAGAACTGCTATCTCAGATATAGAGGTGGGCTCACCCCTAGTGTGTGCTTTGTTATGACCCCTAGTGTGTGCACATATATCATCTTTGTCTTTGCCCCCAACATGTAGATTTTACTTATTTTCTCGGCCCTAGACCATCAGTCTCTCCTCCTGTTTTCTGCTGCCTCCTCCCTTTTGTCCTCATACCATAGAACTCAGTGAAAGGTAGAAAGATGTCTCTTGTGGTGGCTGTCCAAATTAAGTGTTTCTCAGAAAGTACTCAGCTGTGGGAATTATACAGGTTGACTACATCGACCTAAAAGGCCGGACATTGAGGCGAGTACCAGGGTATGAAAAGCCTGTGGAATTTGGTGCTATCACCTCATTTGGCTACCCCCTGGAGGGTGGGCTGGGTGAAATTGTGGTGGCCACTACACGGCCTGAAACTATGCTTGGAGACACAGCCGTAGCTGTACACCCTGAGGACCCACGCTACAAGCACCTTCACGGCAAGTTTGTAGTGCATCCGTTCAAGGGGACGAAGATCCCTATCATATGTGATGCCACGCTTGTTGACATGGCATTTGGAACAGGTGCTGTCAAGGTGAGATATGACTACTGAGGTTTTTAGTTTTGTAATGAGTTTGTTGGAAATGAAGTTGTCTGTCTTTCACATTTGTACAGACAGTAGGACAGGTTAGCAACATTTGGTTTGCAGTAGCATAGAGTTCCTTTGGGATCATAAGCAACAAAAGCACACGGACTTCCGTCATCCCTGCAGATCACCCCAGCTCACGACCCCAACGATTTTGAGGTGGGAAAGCGACATAAATTGGAGTTTATCAACATTTTCATGGATGATGGCAAGATCAACAGCAATGGGGGCAAGGCATATGAAGGCATGAAACGCTTTGATGCTCGTGTGGCTGTAGTTAAGGCCTTGGAGGAGAAGGTAGGTCTTTTTCTTTTAATGTCCTGGTATCAGTTGTTTGGAGCATGTCACATCGTTGAGCATTAGAGACTTTCCCAGGAAGCTAGTTTGTTAAGGTCATGGCCAGGGCTTGACCTTGCGCATACTCACACCTATGGATTGAAGTTTTACAGATTGGCATATCCTCAGTAAGCTGCTGTATGATAATAGATAAATACTTTGGTTGGTTCAACTTGAAATGGCAGGGATTGTACAGAGGGGTTGCCGACAATGTGATGAGGCTTGGTATTTGCTCAAGAAGTGATGATGTGATAGAGCCCATGATAAAGCCACAATGGTATGACGCCTTAATTATGTGAATGATTGTTTTGAATCTTGTTCACTTTGTCTCCATAAGTACATATTTCCATTCATTGTTGGAAAGTTATCAAGCAAGCACAGCGCCTGGCAACAAGAAGCTGATTTATGGTGATCTGGGTCTGATCAAGGAAGATGAGAATCAGCAAGAAGTTTATCAACTGAGATTGTAGCTCGTTTGCATGCTAGTGGCTCATTCCTAGAGATTGTACTCATTGGCCATTGACCCCGCGCCCAGTTTGAGCGGGAACAAAAGGGACAGAACGTACCTCTGTCAGGGGCTGACGTTGGTAGTAAGACTTACCTCCATATATAGAATTAATCCGGGTTTTCCAGATATCCTCTAGAAATCCCTTCACACAAGCATCAATCTGCTGTGTGTGATTTGCCCAAAAACTAGGCCTCAGGAGGGCCTGGGCTTTTGGCTCAGCCTCGAGACTTTCAAAGTTGGTAAACAGGGGTACAGGCATAATACCCTTGATAGATTTGAAGAGAGCGTCTCTTTGGTGAGAGAACCCCGGACAGTGTATCAGAAAATGAATACTGTCTTCAGATTGCCCACACAACGGGCAATTGCACTCTCCCTTTCCTCTCTGCTTCTGTTTGCTGTTCAAAGGTAGGCTTCCTGCCCTGAGTTTAAATTTCAGTCTAGTGCCGAGAGTGGGTAGACCCTTGAGGTCATCCAAGATGTCCTCCCCCATGTCACAGACTGGAAACAAGTTCAGGGAAGTTTTCTGCCTAACTTCATTTTCATCAGACAATCTCATGGCAACAGACATGGCTGAAGACACTACAGCCTCTAAGTCAGATTTATCCAGCAGGGTCAAGACTTGCGGATCCAGGTCCAGGTCCTTGAGGATCTCTTCTACTCTCTTCTGCCAGGACTTAGCCTGTTTGACAGGGCGGTCCTGTTTCCAAGATATAGAGTCGATTAACTTAGGATATCTGGTGTTGGGCATATGTTGCAGCTGACCCCACCATCTGACCTTGAATTCATCTCGTCGGGAGCTTAAGGACGGAATGCCAAACTCACCCCGAACAGCCACATTGGCTGTTTTGGAGCATGCTGACATACACTCCTTAAGCACCCCCACTTGAATGGATTCTAGAGACTTAGCCTGGTTGGAGTTATCAACCCATATAGCAGATCCGTACTCCAAGGCAGGTCTAATAACGCGACAAAGCATGGTTTTCTTAACCTCAGAGTTGACCCCTCTGCAGTGGAAAAATTTAATGAGCCCCAGAGCTTTGCCCTTGCCAGTTTGAACAACTTTCCGGATATGTGCACAATTGGAGGAGAACTCAACGCCCAGGTAAGTGTAGGAAGGGAGGACCGGGATCTCTTGACTACCCCACTGCCACTTAAGATCACTTCCTCCCTCTCCTCTGTCGTTGAATGCTACCACTGCACATTTGCTGACATTAGCCTCTAGCCCCCAAAGATCAAAGTATCTCTTCGCGCAATCAATCAACTCCTGGAGATTGGTTGGAGTCTCCCCTATGCCTGCGAAGTCATCCGCAAACATAAGGGCTGGTATGGTGGTATCACCCACCCTTAACCCAAATCCCTCACTTTCCACATCCTCGAGGAGTTGATTGATGAAAACATTGAAGAGCAGAGGGGAGAGAGTACATCCTTGAGCTACACCTTGGTTTATGTCAAAGAAGTTGGACTTCTGTCCGTTAACAGTGACACAGCTTTTGGTGTGAGCATACAAGTTGTGGACAACTCTCCACATCTTTCCCTTGATCCCACAAGACCAGAGGCGGAACCATAGGCCATCTCTCCACACTGTGTCATAAGCCTTTTTGACATCCAGGAAAAAGACATAAGTGGGTTTCCCTTCTTTTTTCCTTCCCTGGATTCTGGCTTAGAGTGAAGATATGATCCACACAGCCCCTGTTTCGCCGAAAGCCAGCTTGGCCTTCGTGGAAACAACCTCTAGACTCCAGATCAACCTTGAGATGAGTACTTATAACTCTGCAGAATGTCTTGCCAACAGCATTGAGGAGCGTGATGCCACGGTAGTTCCCCGGTTCTTCTCTGTCACCCTTGTATAGATTGACAATGACCCCCTGTTGCCAGCGAAAGGGGATCATTTCAGTCTTCCAGATAAGGTTAAAGAGGAGAACTAGGGCCTCTATCATGGGATCGCCACCGTGCTTGATAAGCTCGTTGACAATACCATCAGGTCCACCAGCTTTATATCCATTTAAATGTTCAATTGCTTCCACAATCTCAGAAGAACTAATGGGAGCATTATAAGCCATTGAAATATACTCCAGTTCATCAGGGCTGTTTTGAATCAAAGGAACAGTTTTTCCAACTGTGTCCCTCCATTCAGCAGAAGACCCCTCACTGTTAGACCTAGAAGTTCTGCCAAGGATACTGTAGTGAGTTTGAAAGGTTTTGACAATGTCAACCGATGAAGTCACCACTGCACCTTTAGTAGTCTTCAGCGCTTGTACTTGCTGACCGTTTTTCGGCTTGTACAAACATTGAAGGGCCAACCAGAATTTCTTGTCATTACCACCATGGTGGTTTGAGTTTATTTCACTGTATAACTTGTCCCAGTATAATGTCTTCTGAGACCTAACAATCTGATTGATATCTTTACGGAGCTGGTAGTACCTCGCCCACAATTCTCTGTTGGTTTCCAAATTGCAGCACTCTTTATAGAGGGCTCGTCTCTCAGCTATCTTGAGTTTAATCTCATTAGTCCACCAATTAACTGCTCTACCGCAGACAATTAGTTTCCTCCCAATGATCTTGTCAGCCACGGAGGAAACGAAACTCTCCCAAGAGTCCACTGCTCTTTCGACTTCATTTCTTGTGTTAACAGAGCGTGACTGAAGCTCATTCCTAGAGAAATAGAATGAAGCTTTGCTGACATGTACGGAGAGTTGAACGGTCGCACATCCATTCTTATTGGCAGGTATGTCAATAGCAAAGAAATGGCTGAGGAGGCTTGTGCAGCAGTGCGAGATGGTCGGCTTGAGATCATTCCCAAGCAGTTTGAAGACACCTGGTTCAGGTCTCTCTTCGCCATACCAGCCTTTTCCATACTCTATAAAAATTTGGGTTCATAGCCTCTTTGTTTGGAAGAAACATCTAAGGCTCTCATTTCACATCCTATTGCACCATAAGAATGCCTTTTTTTGTCTGCAGGTGGCTGGAGAACATCCGGGACTGGTGTGTATCTCGGCAGCTCTGGTGGGGCCATCGTGTGCCAGCATGGTATGTGACTCTTGATGATGACTCGATGAGGGAAGTAGGCGCTTACGCTGATCATTGGGTAGTGTGCCGTGATGGAAATGAAGCAGAGGCAATTGCAAAGGCGAAATTTCCAGGGAAGAAGTTTCGGCTGGAGCAAGACCCGGATGTGTTGGACACATGGTTTTCATCAGGGCTGTTCCCGTTCTCTGTCATGGGATGGCCAGAAAATACACCAGATCTGCGCACCTTTTATCCCACCTCACTGCTGGAAACTGGGCATGATATTCTATTCTTCTGGGTGGCACGTATGGTGATGTTAGGCATGCGACTCACAGGGCATTGCCCCTTCAAACAGGTACTTTGAAAGTATAGAATGAGCTACATGGTGATTCACTTCATATGCAGTCTACGGAAGTGCGCATGAAATGTAACCATGCTTTGTGGCGGCAGGTATTCTTACATGCAATGGTGAGGGATGCACATGGGCGTAAGATGTCAAAGTCACTGGGCAATGTGATAGATCCACTGGAGGTCATAAATGGGGTGACCCTGGAGGATCTACATAAGCGGGTGGAGCAAGGTAACCTGGATGCACATGAAGTTGAGAAAGCCAAGGCCGGTCAGCTGGCAGACTTTCCAAATGGGATTGCGGAGTGCGGGGCTGATGCCCTTCGCTTTGCCCTTGTGGCTTACACTGCCCAGGTAATGCTCAACATTGAGGTTCTCCCTCAGAATCAATAAATTGTATCTTTCTGATAGGTGAATGTCAGGATTGTATGGACCATTCTATTGATGGTGAGCGTGTGTTGTGGTCAAAGAAGGCTCAATCTTTGTATCAGGTCAAGTGTGTAACTCTTTGGAACATCAACACCAGAGCTTAGTTTTTTGACGCTGCAGTTTTGTCAAATAGATCTGCTAGTAGTGAAGTTTGCATGTGCTCCATTTCATGGACCAAAGTTTGACCAATATTCTGTTTTTTTGGGGGTCCCAGTCTGTGAACATAAATTTGGACATTCTACGTGTGGTTGGATATCGTCAATGGTGCAACAAACTGTGGAATGTGATTCGCTTTGCTATGATTAATCTGGGGAGCAATTTTGAGCCCTCTCCAGCCTTGGTCCCTGCATCTCTCCCATTTAGCTGCCAATGGATTCTTTCGGTGCTCAACAGGACAGTTGATAAGACAATAAACAGTCTCGAAAACTACAACTTTTCGGAGGCAACCACTGCCTTACATTCTTGGTGGCTATATCAGCTCTGCGATGTTTTCATTGAGGTTATCAAACCAGCCATGTTCGGGGACGATCAGGATCCCAAGGCTGCGACTGTGAAACAAGCAACAAGAGACACGCTCTGGGTGTGCCTAGACACAGGACTGCGCTTATTGCACCCTTTTATGCCATTCTTGACTGAGGAGTTGTGGCAGCGGCTCCCACAGAGATCAGATGAGTCTACAGTGAAGTCATCGATCATGGTGGCAAACTATCCCATAGTGGACCCGGTAAGTTCCTAGTCTTGCTCCTCACATCTGAGTGTAACTGTTTCTACTTGGCTCCTCGCACCCTTATAATTTCTTATCTTCATTAGAAATTTTACTCATTTTCCTATGCATTAAATTCACATAACATTCTTCACTGTTGAGATGGATGTGACCTTGGTCATGGAGTTTTGTAGCCAATGAGACTGCTTGGGGTGAACTTTGTGTGGATGAAACAAGGTGCCAGTGTTCCCTTTGTCTATTTCTCTTCAGGAAATAGAAGGTTTTTCTTAGAAATCTAATAATTGTATAGAAGTTGTCATACATTAATTGTGCTTGTAAATATTAGGGCATAGTGCACCTTTATTGCTATTAATCTAGGTTCAAAATCCAACATCAAAAAGTACATGAGATGTCACATGAAGGCAGTAATCTGCTCAAGCATTTGAACCTAGGTAGCAGATGAATGCAGATTTGAAAATCAGCTCTGTATAGTATCGACTCATTTTGATGCCACCATGACTCATGTAAGTCATACATACTCCTGTCGAGGAGTATTCTTCCTTTTGTAAATTGAGTGTACACTGTTTTCAGGGATGTTTTGAAGCACAAATGTAGTGCCCTGTGTGTATTTTGTGAAGGAGTGGACAAACGAGAATGTGGAAGCACAGATGGCTGTGATTGATGCAGCAGTCAGAGCAACTAGGTCGCTCCGCATGGTTTATGAATTGCAACCCAAGCTTAGGTAAACCTCTTCGTATGTCCTGCTGGTTGAAGTCTCCTGATGTCAACAGTACTGTTGTGAGAACTGTATAGGTGATTTGGTAGCTGTGGTACTACTTATCTAAACCAAGAATCTGAATGTTTGAATGTAATTTGGCCACTCCTAACCATAAACCCTGCAGCATATAACCCTCCAGGTTGGATGAAAATATTGCACTAGCGTAGATCTCTCTAACAGGCAACATTGGCTCATTTATGAAATTTGGCTTTTCCTCAGCTGGTCATAATACGGCCCTGGTGTCAATTGTTTTCCCTTAAGTTCAAATCTACTGATTTTTAATTTTCATGCACAAAATTCCTCCTTATGCCTAGCTCACTCTGGTATTCCTCCACAGGATATACATTGTTAATGGGCATGTGTGCTACTGGCCTCTGTCACAGGCCAGAATTATATGTAATGTGCCGAGCTGAAGAGGTGGTTGAGGTGGTGCAAAAGGGTGCTGCTGAAATTGCTACGCTGGCTACGCTATCCTCTGTGAAGGTGAGAGGGGGGTCTCTGTGGGGAGGGGGCTCAGAGAGGGAGAGAATTCTTATGGGTGACGGTGAGCATCTTCCAATGCGGGATGGGAGGTTTTCCAAGAAGTCTGTCAGGGAACTGGTTGCCAAGCAAAGTCTCAGTAGCATTTGTCCTTCCTCACCTCATTGCTTTGATTTATGTGCTCTTAGGAAAGTTTCTTTTGTTGTTACATCGTATCTTTATGTCCACCAGTCTTCTGCTGATGGTGATCTGACATAATGTGACAGATATTGCGAGAAACCGATGAGCCGCCACTGGGATGTGCTGTGTCAGTTGTGAACGAGAACATGACGGTGTTTTTGCTGCTGCGAGGAGTAGTCGATGCTACAGTAGAGATTTCCAGGTTGCAAAAGAAACGGGGTGATATCCTGAGGTACGGAAGTCTGTAATGTTTTATGAAGATTGTAGATCTAGCTCAAAGATCGTGAGTTCTGGGGATTGGGTGGTACTGAAGACTCCATGTCGCTAAGTCCTTCCATTGGAGCTGCTACATGATTGCGCACTGTAGTGGCAAGAGGGTGAGAGGGAGTCTGTTGCCACATGCCTGGCTAGACCCGGTCCTCGGTTTTGAAGAAGCAGACCTGAGGGGGGAGAGATGTTTCTCATAACGTCATTTCTCTATTACATATGTTGGTAATGAAGGACTCCGTTGAGTACTGGTAGCTATTGAGTTGGAGAGAGCTCTTGTTTTACAAGATTGCTGTGGTTGCACTACTATCTTAGCCTGGACCAAGGCCCCACATTCCGATGGGGTCTGATTCTGGTGTAGCAGCCTTGGGATGATTGCACCACAAAGCTGACCTTCCTACAGATGGAAACATGTTCCCATTTGGAACAAGAAACTTGCAACAGAGACAGAGTGAGGGATTTCCATTTTAATTTGGATGGTATCAAGGAGAGAAGTGGGAACAGGAATGATCTTTAAGAGGTGGTGAGTTTTTGCACACTATGTGATGGGTGTGTGTATCTGGCAACCTCAAAAACTGTGTGCAGGCAGCAGGAGGCTTTGACCAAGAAGATGGATGTAGCAGGCTACACTGAGAAAGTGCCCGCATCTGTTCGTGAAGAGAACCTGTCCAAGCTCAGCAAATCCTCTGCCGAGCTCGAAACTGTTCAGGAAGCCATAGGCAATTTTCAGAGGCTTATAATTGATGCTTGATACGCAAGAGCTAGGATTCTTTGGGGAACTGTGATTTTGGGCTGCTATCGATGGATTAGGATTTGTGGTCAATTGACCATCAGGGAGTCTTTGACTGTGTATGGTTAGTTTATTTGATCTGGTCAAATTTGCAGGCCCCCTTCATTTTCAGTTCTTATTGAAAGAATCCAGGGTCTGACATACAGTTGGTCGGGCAATCAGTACCATCTTTTCCTTCAGTACTTTGGCATTAGTCAACTTGGTTGATGTAGATGCGGTTGGGCTGGATCAATATGGATGGGCATCTTGCATTGCCTTTGATTTTGTAAGGATCCCTTACCAGTGATCCGTCATAGACGATATATCCATTGGCTTACCAGTAGATCTCTAATTAGTGCTAGCGCGCGCTTGTGTTCACATGTGCACCATCATGGTAGTGGCTATGGTAGAGCAAGTTAGGAAACGCAGAGTCAAACTCTTCCAAGGCAACTCCTGGGACCCATGTGAGATCACATGAAATGTAAGAACAAAGATGTACCAGTGTTATCATATAAGCTGAAAGTTACATATAACTCAAGAGCCTGCAAACAGCAGGCTTTGGTCTTCTACCCAACAAAGGAGACCTACTTGTCCACTTTTGGACCTGTGCCCTGATTGGGGTGTAATTCTCAAGGACAGATGAAAACTGCTTTGCATTACAGAAACTCCCAACCGGCTTCGACAAGAGAAGAGGCAAAAGCACTACAATAGAGATCTCTGTTTGACCCAGTTGATGTTGCTATCACTCCTTCACAGTGGCAACCAGCACCTCAGTTGCTGACATCTAACTTACAGTGCAGGCTTCTTCAGTCTGTAAGAAGTGCCTGCCCTCCCCTTACTCTGGGTCAGCCCTGATTTGTAGGTGCTGAGTTAGCAGGTCTTCTTCAAAACCAAAACATGGGTAGGGCTGTGTCCAAGTATGCCAGGTACTAGTACATGGAGTAGGCATCCTGATTTGCAGGTCTATCTCCAAGAGAGCTCCGTCTTTGAGGAGCTGGGCCAGTGTCACCTTGGGATCATTCTTTGAGTAGCACGATCACTTTATCATCTTGCAATGTTTTAGTAGTTGATGTTCCTCTCCTGCAGGCAATTCAGGTTACGGCTGCTCCAGATGTTGGTGTTTGCAGAAGTGTAGAATTGAATTCCATGTTCTAGTCCAGAGCTTCTGACTACAGGAGTTGTAGTGTTCCCAAGGGAGGACATATGAAGCAGGCACTGAAGGTTTATCTCGAAGGTAGAGATGGCAAGTAAATGTGCAGTCCTGTGATGCCCTTAGAGTGTGGATGTGTAGAGCCTTGCATGCCCTTAAGAAACCAACTTCTTCCACAATGAGAACTCTTGAAATTTTGGGCGGGTGAGGTAGGGGCCAGGTAAGCATCAGTTTTCGTTGATGAATGTTGGGAAATTTGTTGGTGGATTTCATTTAAGAAATTTGAGCGAATAGAAAAGTAAATTCAAAAATATTAGGTTACGAAGGTCGGGTGAGAATGTGCGAGAGGAGGAGTGGAGAAGGAGAAGGGCAACGAGGAAGGAAGGGGCGATCGCTGCAAGGTGGTGAATGATTCCCTTCGATGGAGTCCGCTGATGCTGAAGCTGTGGCGTGCACAGATGGGGCAGCTGGGGAGGCCGAGGTTAAAGAGACCCGCTCTGAGATGCTTTCTCGCCATTCGTGAGCATTTCTCTCTTTCCACCTCTCTGCCTCATTGGGTAGTTTTCCAGGGTTAAGTTTGGTGTGCTTTGGAGCACAAGAGATGGGTTTCTCAGGAAGTAAATAGAAGGGAAACACTGCAGACAGTGGATGTTAGAGACGAAACCTGGTTTGTGTGATTTGTGTGTGGGTGGGTACGTGGCCACAAATTGGTATCAACGATGAATATAGGTAGAAGAATGGACTTATTAGACAATGCTAGCAGTGATTTGTAGTTCCAACAGTGCAGAAGTATGAACGAGTTGGTGACATGGTTGCACTTCAACAATTTTTCCTGGTGGTGGTGGGGTTAACTCCGTGTAGGAAAGAGATCAAAGATTTGCAAGGCAAGGAAATAGCACTGAAGAAAGCGGCCGCCAAGGGCAGCAAGGCCGAGCAAAAAGCAAAGAAAAAACTCGCTGAAGAGGAGGTAACATAGCATTTCCAGTAAAGATTTAACATTCCGTGGTCCGGTGCATTGTATCTACGAACCAGTCGCTTTGCTTCTACGAGATACTGTCCTATGCATTTTGGAGGTTTCCATAGGCCTAAAGACTGGTTGGAATAGGCCACTGTCATTAGCACTTACACATAATCCATCTTTGAGCCACTGCCCCTAGTCCTATGCAACAGTAACTTAACTGCTTAACCCAACTACCATGACCAAACTCCTGATACATCACCCTTGTGGAAATGGTTTCAGATTTCCAGATTGGATGCAAAGATGCGGGCACAACATGCCAGGGAACTTGCTTCTCTGGGATTCCAGGCCGAAGAAAGCAAGGATACAAAGGGGATTGACACTTTGGTCAAGGCAATTGCGGGGGTCACCACATCAGGAGCCATCCAACAGGCCAAGCCATCCAAAGGTCAGAAGTGGCGTGATCGACGGGCACAGCAAGCTGCTGAGCGGGAACAGAGAATTCAAGAAGAGCAGAATAATGTGGTCAGTGAGCGGGCAGTGGAGGACCAACAGTTAGAGCGGAAGCTTCGCCCACTGGGTTTCTCTCTCAAGGAGATGAAGCCTGATGGACATTGTCTGTACCGGGCAGTCGAGGACCAGTTGTCACAGTACCCAGATTTCTGCCCCCAGTATTCGTACCAGCAGCTTCGGTTGCTGGCAGCCACTTACATGCGTGCTCATGCTGATGATTTCCTGCCTTTCATCAGCACAGATAGTGACGGTGAAGTTTCTGGAGAAGATTTGCAGTCAAAATTTGAGACTTACTGCAGGTAATCACATATTTTCCTTTGGGGTGCTTTTGCTTGAGAGGCCAGCACTTTCGAATGTTGCCTGCAGTTTGAAAGTAGACGGTTCTTTTTGGGGCAATTATGATTCATGAATTGTCTGACTCCTTTAGATCTCTTAATAATAAATCTATCGAATAAACCACTATGCAAGTTGGAAGCTGTGTCCAGTGCATACAATGTCCCTTCTAGCTCCACTGATCTGATTGTCTATCACCTGGGTTGTGTTAATTTGCCAGCCATTTCAGTTTTTCTCTCATACAAGAATAATTGCTGCAGAGAGGTGGAGTCAACAGCATCATGGGGAGGGCAGCTTGAATTGGGAGCGCTGGCCCAGGCTCTGAAGAAGCACATCATTGTTTATGCAGCAAATTTACCTGACGTAGAAATGGGCAAGGAATATACAAGTAAATCTAAGGAGGCTGGGTTGTTAGCGGTACCAAGCATCCGTGTCTCGTATCACCGACATGCATTTGGTTTGGGGGAGCACTACAATTCCGTGATTCCCTTGCCATCTCCCGGTCTGTTGCCAGACACTCTTTGAATGGATCCCTTTCCTGATGCAGGAAGCTTATCTGCTGATGTTTTTGTGAGAGTCTAGGTCTAGTTCACTCTTTAGCCCCCTTAAGCTTGCTGGAAGAAGCCAAGGTCATCTTTGGGGTTGTGTCAAACATGGCCCTTGGTCTTAAGGCTTCCCAATGTGCAGGCGCTTGACCTAGCCAACTTGATTAGGATTGTATTTTATCGCCAGTGAAAATTGAGATGGTAAGTTGAAGATGAGAGTATGACCATTTTGTTGGGAATCATGTTTCTGCATATTCTAGTGACCAGGACTGGGATCTGCTGGACAGTCTTCAAACTCACCGAGAGGTCCCAGCACTGCTCCTTATACTACTAGACATGGAGCTCAGAAGCATTTGTAATCCAGTTGCTTATTGGACTATCAGTGCTTTGTCCCTGCTCCACCTTGCTAACCCTTCTCTCTGCCCTTCCCCCTGCTTCCTATGTGTGCTGCTAACACAGTCCCATATGGGTCAAAATCTCCCAGATAGTGTAAGGATTGTATCATAGAAACAATACTGCCTGGAAATCCTTTAATTGAACAGCTACAATATGTATGGATTTTCCCCTTTGAGGCTTCAACTAACCTGTATGGCTTGGCCATCTGGGAAAATCTGAGTATATCCTACAAGTCATAAAGGGAAGCTGAAGAATTGTTCAACTGGACCTTTGTCAGTTATGAACCATGCGCGCAATGGGCATTTTTGTGGGGACTAGCACAAGTCACCTGGCATAAGCAATTACAAAACAGTAATTTTACCAAATGTATGAAAATGTTCAGTTCTTACATTTCAAGTGATCTCACATGGGTCTCACATACAGGAGTTGTCTTGGAAGCGTTTGACTCTGCGTTTCATAACTTGCTCTACCACACACTACGATGATGGTGCAAATGTGAACACAAGCGCACGGTAGCACTAATTAGAGATCTACTGGTAAGCCAATGGATTTCATCGTCTATGACAGATCACATGTAAGGGATCTTTACAAAATCAAACGCAATGCAACATTGATCCAGCCCAACCGCATCTACTTACATCAACCAAGTTGACTAATGCCAAAGTACTGAAGGAAAAGATGGTACTGGTTGCCCGACCAACTGTATGTCAGACCCTGGATTCTTCCAATAAGAACTGAAAATGAAGGGGGCCTGCAAATTTGACCAGATCAAATAAACTAACCATACACATTGGAAGACTCCCTGATGGTCAATTGACCACAAATCCTAATCCTAATCCTAATCCTCTCCTCTGGCATTGAAACTGCTCTAGCAGTTATTGAGAATTGGGAGACTCAATCTGTTCTGATCTTATTCTGGCTGGCATGACATCTAATGCAATTGTGCCTGGTGAGGCTGTGAGTCTGGAGAGTCACGAGCCAAATCAGTAATGTCACGACTGATGGCCACTTTGTTATTATCTACGGTGCTGAGAATTTTCCACGCAGTTGCTTATGGAAAGTCTTAGAGAAAGGGAGGGCAATGATTTTCTGGCATGCAGATACCATACTGCATCAGCTTAAACTGGAGTGCAGATGGAAGCACACTCTACAGTGGGTACACCGATGGCAATATCAGAGTGTGGGGAGTGGGACGTGCATGAGAGGCTTTCCTTCTCGGCAGGGAAACTTTAGTTGTTGCTTTGAATAGCAGCTCATTTTTCGAGGTGTTGTCTAGCCTGTGAGAGGGAAGGAGAAAGGCTGAGAAGAATGGCAGTTGGGCACAATTTTGCCGAGACAATGGAAGCTTGATTGTGGAACTCATGTCATACTCTGTCATTCTAGACATGTGTGAGGATCTCTCCAAAGGCCAGTCTCTTGAGTATGCAGCCTTTCACATTTGTTGTGAGATATTTCTTAGCTTGAAAGAGAATTGCATGGAGGGCACCTCATTTGAGTGAATGATAAGATTGTTTGGTGGAAGTCTTGGATGAAAAAGTTTTCAACCTAAAGAGGCCAAGTGTTATTGCCTTGAAGCCTGTGCACCTTCTTTGAATGCCTCCCAAGGCAGCAAACTCTAATGCTGTCCACGGGCACAGATGTTCCAGGGGGCGAAAGAAAGATAATACTCAGAGAAGATAATCTTGGCATTGGGAGAGGTCTCCAGACCAGTGGATCTTGTTCTGCAATTGAGGCCCTCCCCAGAGCATTGACAATGGCCGCAGCATTTGGGCTGTGGACCAACGCACAAGGATGTTCAAGGTCAAAGCTTTAATCAGGAAAGCTGCTCATGTACTGTGAAGATGGATCATTCTTGGTTTGAAGTAGTGGAGAATAGGTGAGTTTGCCTCGCATGCTCCAGTAGCACACTCTCTGCCTCTTGACTGTCAAATCACCTACATAAGCATTGCAGTCACCTGGTCTTGACCTGAACCAAGTATACATCTATCTCCTCAAGGGCAGGATGTAACGTAAATCGAAGCTGGTGTGGAAACTCTTGAGTAGAAGAATTTACGAATGTTGTCAATGATGTGAACATTTGACATTTCTTCAAGAGCCCCAGCTCCTCTCATTTCTCAATATGTGGACGCGCGCCAGCTCATATGTCAAACTGTACTAGTACATGGAGTAGGCATTCTGGTTTGCAGGTCTATCTCCAAGAGAGCTCCGTCTTTGAAGAGTTGTTGTTGTTGCCAGGGGGCCAGTGTCACCGTGGGATCATTCTTTGAGATGCAAACGACAATGTTTTAGTAGTTGATGTTTCTCTCCTGCAGACAATTCAGGTTATGGCTGCTCCAGATGTTGGTGTTTGCAGAGGTGTAGAATTGAGTTCCATGTTTTAGATTCCAAAGCTTCGATTGACTACATGAGTTATAGTGTTCCCAAGGGAGGACATATATAGCAGGCACGGAAGGTTTATCATCAAGGTAGAGATGGCAAAGTAAATGAGCAGTCCTGTGATCCTAGTGCATACAATGTCCCTTCTAGCTGTGACTGATCTGATTGTCTATCACCTGGGTTGTGTTAATTTTCCAGCCATTTCAGTTTTTCTCTCATACAAGAATAATTGTTGCAGAGAGGTGGAGTCAACAACATCATGGGGAGGGCAGCTTGAATTGGGAGCACTGGCCCAGGCTCTAAAGAAGCACATCATTGTTTATGCAGCAAATTTACCTGACGTAGAAATGGGCAAGGAATATACAAGTAAACCTAAGAAGGCTGGGTTGTTAGGGGTACCAAGCATCCGTGTCTCGTATCACCGACATGCATTTGGTTTTGGGGGATGACGTGGCAGAGATAACAGTTTTTTTTCTTTTTTAGAAAAAATTCGGGTAGTACGGGCAACTTAAGGAAATGATGGGGATGACGTGGCTGATGATGACATGGCATGGCACTATATATTATGCACTCCATCCCTGCTCTACACTAAAACTAGTCTCCGACCTTCAGTCATCACTAGAATAAAACTAAACTAACAAAGATTCTTGCCGAATTAGCATGCGTAACATATGGTGTCTTCACCCCCAAGGGCTGCTACTTTCCGTTTGGAAGGTGGAGACCTTCTAAAGGCTGTAACCAAGACAATGCAGCTGCCCAACCCTCCTATCCAGTACCCATATTTACGTAATTGGTTGACCATTCTTACCCTAAGGACAATCCCTCTAAAAAACCCCTTACCATCACCAAACACACACTTGCATTCACACATTGCACTGCACCTACTAACCTAATACACATACTAGTAACCACATTTCACCTCACCCATTCGGCCTATTACTCCAGCCCATTACCTTGCCACATGAACCTACACACACATTCAAGCCCACATCCTCCCCACATCCCAAAGACAACATCTTTGACGTAACATGACACGCTATTCAATACACCTGGTCCGGCCACGGCCTTGCTCTCCCCCCAGCCAGATAGCAACCACGAAGCACTACAATGTGCTTGCATATAGATGCAAACCCTTGTCACACTCATACTTTTGCATCCCATAATACACCTTGTCCCCTCTAAGCCCTCCCCCCCCACCCCCCCTGCAACTTTTTCACCCAACTCAACCAGATACTAACCCACATTCATAATATGAATGACAGTACCATCTACACATCCCATGTGACAAGAACCTCACATTTCAATTCGCTACAGAGCTATATACTAACACCGAACTTAATTCCAATCCAAACTCGAAACCAAACAAATCCAAAATAAAATATCCCTATGATATATTATTCCACGCCTACCACCGACCTAGATGAAGATAATAACAAAATATTTGCATATCAGTTGGCAGCTCATCGGCTGGTAGCTCAGCTGGTAAGTGCACAATATGTCGCCCTGGTGATCCAGGGTTCGAACTCGCTGCCCTGCGTGGTGTGTGGATTGTTTGTGACCGGGTGGTCTGGTGGTGATGTTTCCCTCCTATGGCTTTCTGACAGGGGGATACTTCCCCTCCTCAAGGGCCTGAATTGTGAGCAGCCGCTCCCAGGTTTCCTTTAAAAAATAAAATCAGATTTACTCTTAATATGATTAATGATTAATGCGAGCATATAGTTGTTGGATAGATTCTCCATTGTCAAGTGCGAGGTATGCGCATAGGGAGAGAGTAATTCAAACAGTTCACAATATGTGCAAGAGACAAGAAAAAAGACAAAAATAAATCTGTATTGACGCTACACCGTATGTATCGACGATTGAAAAGCGCCATTGTCAAATTGTTTTTTTTTAATAGATGACCGGTTCCTATCATATGAGACATTGGAGACAACTATGAAAAATATTCACATTGGTTTAATGCATGAAAATTTCGGTCTGCTGATCACCAACTACCAACACCTATTACTTTATAAATGATAACTTGGAGTGTGCATAACTTTAACCTTCAGGTACTCTTTATTTACAATACAAAAGTTCTGTTATTTGTTTGAATAGATTTTGACAAATAGCTAAAAAATGGAGATATATAAACATAGTTGTTCAATCTTGTTTCATCACACATACTCAACAGTTGCATTCAATGTATTAATTGGCCGTATCCATGATCAAAGTTTCAAATTTGTCCTTAGATCTAGATGCTTCACATGTCTAGCTTTCGTGAAGATTGGCAAAATTGCATACCCGCTCCGCATGAACTAGATAATCTCAGCGCTCTTGTTAGCCCAAATTTTCAGGACAAGCTCACAATGGAATTTGCATGTGATGTTGTCTTGGTTGACCTAAATAAACCCGCAGGATTATTGTGGCACACTGGTACTAAGGGTACAGGCCCCAACTCTACCTCACGCAACAAAATGATGGAAATTTGATGGTCTACAATGGAGATGGTAATGCTGTTTGGGCTGCAAATACAGTGGACGCTGGAGATTGTGAAGGAGACTATATACTAAACTTACAAGATGACGGAAATTTGGTCATATATTGCATCCCTCGCGCAAATCAAAATTGGAATGCTTTTTAGATGCAGGTGCATTGATATGAAAATTATTCCTTTTCATACTTGAGAGTTTAAGAATTTCAAAGTATATGAAGGTTGGAATTGGTGAATTGACTCGAGTGCTTGTACCAGATTGCAATTGTTCCATGAATTGCTCGGCTAATCGAATATATAGATGTATTCCATGATGTATATTGACGGTTTGCATATAAAACTTTGAACATGTGGATCGAGGAATAGCAAAAGAATCTACACTTTGATATGGTTAATGCTGCATTTGCATCACACTAGTGACGAAATGTGCATGTCTACATGGTTTAACTATAGTGATATGTTATGCTATATGATATCTTACAAAAATCCATTTCCATTCACATGAACTATAATTCTCATGGAGAAATGACGATCATCATGCACTCATCACAATGCATATATACCTCTATACTCTTCAACTCGAGGATAATATGTCTTACCCACGATCGACTTCATCTCATGCAACATGTCGACTTCTGCTGCTGCCATGAAGTTGTTTTTGGGCCCTATTTGTTTCAATGTAGTAGGCATGTTAAATTGTTTTCTGTATATTAAAATGTTACATTTTTGGCATTTCTAGCAAGCTAAAGTCTTCCAATGACACCACAAGCAGGACCATTTTGTACCATTTTGTACAATAAGTTGCTAAGGTCATTGAACTGTTATGTAGTATGCATGCAACCACACTCTCAGGCCTAGTAGCATCTATGACTAAATGTGACATGTGGCTAATCTAGTGGCTGGGCTAAATCAGGTGCTCGACTTTACATGTCTCAAGGAACACTGGAAAATCATACCAGAACATGTCATATTCATGGCACATGTGGCACACATTGGCATTGTCCACAGTTAGGTGCACGACCATATGGGTTGTGAAACATTGCCTCCCACACCACATAACCCACGGTGTAATGGCTCACTGGAAAATTTAACAAAACAATGTGTGAGCTTCTAGAGAAGAATTGGTGGCACTTTGACAGGAGTAGGATGTCTACATTAATCTTTGCATATTGGACTTATGTGCTTCAAAGCACCAAGGTTGCATTGCTGTATGGCAGGAAAAGCCGCACTCCTTTGAAGGTGCGGAACAAAACATCTTGCCTGCAATCTTTTTCACAATACACAGAAGCCCTACCGGCTTTTTGTCCCCACGCAATGATACATGAGCCTTGTCCTTGGTTTTCGATCATCGCTGTGCAGATGGCAGTTTTTGCCAGATGAGAATTCTATTGGGGACATTTGGACGAGACTGAGTCGGGCAGGACTGGCACACCGCTAGTCAATGCCATGTAAGATATTGTTAGTCAAATTCTTTGTTTGATATTGGATTCCCAAATAAATAAAGAACGGTTTCAGTGAGTTGTATTGGTGTCAATTCCGACTGTAGTAAATCGTTAAAAATTGCCTCTCTCTCCTCCCCTGATGGGACTACTTCCTCAGCCCCAGGGTTTTGGTTTTGCAGAAGACCTGCTAACTCAGCACCTACAAATCAGGTCTGACCTAGAGTAACGGGAAGACAGACACTTCTTGAATATTGAAGAAGCCTGAGTGTAGTTGTCAGCAAGTGAGGTGCTCGTTGTCATTGTGAAGAAGTGATAGCAACCATGGCATCTGACATCAGTTGGGTCAAACAAAGATCTCTATTGTAGTGTTGTTGGCTTTCACTTATTGAAGACGATTGTTGAGTTCTTGTAATGCATAGCAGTTTTCATCAAATTACACCCAAGCAAGCCACCGGTCCAAAAGTGGGCCTTTTCACAATTAGGTCTCCTTTGTTGGGTAAAAGACCAAAGTCTGATGTTTACAGACTCTTGAGTTATATGTAACTTTAAGCTTATACGAAAAACCTGGTATATCTCTGACGTGGTGTGGCAGATGAGAAAACAACAATACTACATAGGATATTAGAACTAGGCATTTAGATGGAGAATAGCATTTGAATGGTCAAGCTAACATGCTTGTGCCATCAAAACAAGTCAAATGAAGTAAAACAAATGCATGGAATACGTGTAATCCTTGTGTGTGTGTTTTTTAAGAGGAGATGGAGGCCTCGAAATTGATTGGAAAAAATAACCACCGATGAAGCCATGAAGGCTTACAGTAGGGACTCCTCCCCGTAACTTTGCAATCTAGCAAAAGGAGAAATAAGGAGAATTTAAAAGTTCAAGAATCAGAGGCCAAGATGAGAGGGAAGGCCTTGATAAAGCAGTAGATCGAGATTTTAGAGAAGACAGGCAAGGGCTGGGATAGAGGGAGTATATGGAAAAACATATGAAGACCGAGAACAGAACCAAATCTGTGAACTAGAACCTAGAACTTAAGCTGAGTCTCGAGCTTGGGGTCACAAGGCGCACGACGGTGACGCCAGTTACAGTCGTCTTCTTCCCCTTCACCAGGGGACTTCCCATTGCGTGGAGATGATGTCTTTCCAATGGAAGTGCAAGTCGAAAAGACGGGAGCCGAGCAAGCCGCCCTTGCCCTACGATGAAGCTCCCTCCGCCGTTGGTCCGAAGCTATGGGAAGAGCTGCATACCAAGACATCCAAGCCTTTCTCCCCTCAGTCATCAGGTCCCATTAGATGTTTACATTAGAAAAAAAATGAGGCCAAAGAAAGGTTGTCCCAAGGTGACACCAACTCCTATAGCCGCTCAAGGCGGGCAGAAATATTTGAACGGTCCATAGCCGCCACGGTGGCAAAATGGTTCCACCGGTATTCCACGGTGGCAAAATTGGTGCCATGGGTGTTCTGCCACGAGTGTTCTAGTGCCTCTTCCCGCGGGGGTCTTCGCGCGCTTATTGCCGTCGGGTTTCTCCCACAGTCACAGCTACTCTTGGTTTAGCTCCCGCTCCTCTTCCGGCTCCCGCTCATCCCCGCTTAGAGCTTGCAGCATGTGAATGATGGCGCGAAAGCGAGGAAAACTTGACAATGATGGCGGGAAACCCAAAGCTTACATGAGCCAACGGTGTACTTTTTTTATCGCGCAAGTAGGAGGTCTCTTTAGTGTAACAACCAAGAACGGGCAGAATTCAAGAAAACAAAAGTCGCAGCCTTCTTAAGGGCCCATTAAACTTCTAATGAAAGAATGGATTTGTTGCTAGGGGGTTTCGGCTTTCCAAATGAACCACAAAGTGTGCGCTCTGAGACATTCCCACACCGGGCATTTAATTGAGTTCACCTATATCTGATGGTTGAGCAGGAAGAACAAGGGGTCCGGTGAGGCAGGGAGCTGGGAGGTCCAGGTAGAATAAAACAGACATACTTTTAGTCCAGAATATACCACGAGCTTCAGAACATTGGATTAAGCAACGTTTGATAGATTCCAAGTCGTTGGCACATAACAGGCACTCTGGGCTGTTCATATCTGTGGCGCATTTACCGGAAAATTCTTGTGGGCTATCCTCCAGAGAAAAGCAGAGATTTTAGCGAAGCGGTCTTTCCTCCATATCTATTTCCAGATGTGGTCCCAAGAGTGAATATCAAGTATGTCATCTCCCCATTTTCTCTGCCATTTTTCATGAAAAAACCTTGGTGGACATAACAAATTAGATTATCCTAGTGTGACAAAAAAAGGTGATCTGGGAGCGCCTATCCAAGCCCATTCATCTAGGTCAAACTGCAGACCTACGAAAGGATGTCCCAAGAACCAAAGGAAATTAGACTGTTTTGTCCATTGCAATTATTGGCCTTGAGGCGATATGGGGTTTGTTGTCCCTTTTCCATCGATCAAATTGATATGGTAAAAGGAATTTACAATTTTGCTAGCCCATCCTTTGAGGCGTAGAAATCCCGAGCTTTCTTTAGAGAAGTCCATTCCAGAAACCAAAGTGCCATCTTGGGTCTTGCCTTATTGTAATCACAAATAGGATGTGAAATAATTAACACAATTTGAAAGTTTAAATGTTTGGTAAATTGGTTTGTGGTCAGTCTAATATGTTGCTTTTGTTCCATACAAGCTATGTTGCAAAGGTGCATTAATACATATATGATATAACTGAGGATTGTAATATGGCGGAGATTCGTAGAATGTAAGATGATGAAAGTGGTGGTTTATCATAAATGAGTAAAGTGATTCAGATTCAATTTTGGGTTTGTGACCTAAGCATCATACATTGTTGTCCAACCACACTCCCTAATACACAATCATAGGAAATTATACCACAATGATAATAAGATGAGAAATGAGAAAAGTGGAAAGCAATGGAAATCAAGCAAGCCAAAGGCACGTTTGTCAAAGGAATACACACTACAAAGCCCTCAACACACTCCTTCTAATCAATATGTAGAGCTACGGAGGTGAGAGAGACTCATGAAGACTGAATTACAAGAAGTTAAAGCATCCTCAACCGTCACAAGGGAAAACCTACCTCCAAAGTGAGGGTTGACACCTCACTTGGCATCTAAAACTAAATGAGTCCAAACACACAAAATACCAATATAAATACCCAATATGTCCTAATTAACTAAAAGTAAATAATTCTAGTTGACCTTGACTAAAACCTAGACATCTTTATAATTCTGGCGGAAGCCTCAATACGACATCCATTCTAAAGCATATCTTGCAATCATCATATTCAGATTTACTCTTAACCCCTAAAGGCCGGCGCGACCCGAATCAGGTCGCAGCCGTTTTCATCCACGGATAACTGCCGTGGATGAACTTGGATGAAAAAAATTGCCGAAGGAAAAGTGAGCAGGGCGTGGAACTGCGCACGAGGGAATTCATTGCACCTCCATCGAACAAAATCTCAGGCCGCGCACACTTCTTCTAAGCCTTGGAATTCATGGCCAAGGCCTGTTGACCTGCCACGTGGTATGTAACTGTGTGTGCAACTTGTGCTTTTGGATTTTTCTAAAAACAAATTTCACATTCCTGTTCACCTTTGGGCACTGCAGGATTGCACTAGAGGAAAGTGCATTTGGTTACAACATGTGCAGGATCTATGCAACATTTTCTCTGTCACTGTTGTTTCACACCAAGTGCACCCCCCTAATTGCTCATACAAACCACCTAGTAGATTTTTTGGAATTTGGTCCTCCAATTTCAGGATGAGACCTATAACCCAGCAAAGAATATGTCTGAGGTGGTCCGGGACTGAGCAAAAAAAATTGTGATGGTAAATTTTGTTGGTCAAAATGATTATTTTTGTCCACATTTGCTTGGACTTGATAAATCCACCATGGTAATTTGTTATAATCTCCCTAAATTGACGGTCATTTCTTCTGAAATTTGGTCCACACCTACGTGGAGTAGGTAAGAACCAGTTTGTATGGTTCAACTCCCTAGATGAACTCCTGCTGGCAGATACGGGGTTATTCATGATAGTGGGTCCCATTTTGGGGGTGTTTTCCGATTTGGCTCCTGACGATTAGGGGTTAATATGATTGATGTGAGCATATAGTTGTTGGATAGATTCTCCATTGTCAAGTGCAAAGTATGCGCATAGGGAGAGAGTGATTCAAACAGTACACAATATCTGCAAGAGACAACAAAAAATAAATTTGTAGTGACGTTACACTGTATGTATCAATGAGTGAAAAGCTCCATCGTCAATTTTTTTTTTTATAGATTACCGGTTCCTAACATATGAGACATTGGAGACAACTATGACAATCCAAAAACATGCTCAAATAAAATTCACTTTGGTCTCATGTTCACAAAAGTTTTGGTCTGCTAATCACCAACTACCAACACCTATTACTTTATAAATGATAACTTGGAGTGCACATAATTTTAACCGTTAGGTCGTTATTTACAATACAAGATTCCATTGTTTGTTTGCATAGATTTTGACAAATAGCTGAAATGGAGCTATATAAGCATAGTTGTTCAATTTTGTTTCATCACACATACGTCTCAACAGTTGCATTCAATCTCCATTTTACATAACAACCGTTGTTGCATTAATTGGTCGTATCCATGGGTATGATCAAAGCTGCAAATTTGTCCTTGGTAGTGTTGGCAATTGGATGCTTCACATGTCTAGTTTTTGTCGGAGCTGATGAAGATGGAAACTGTTGCATACCCGCAGGGCAGGAACTAGATAATCTCAGCAAGCTCGTTAGCCCAAATGGGCAGTACAAGCTCACAATGGAACTTGCATGTGATGTTGTGTTGATTGACCTAAAGAGACCTGCAGGATTATTGTGGCACACTGGTACTAAGGGTAGAGGCCCCAACTACATGAACTGCTACCTCACGCAACAAAACGATGGAAATCTGGTGGTCTACAATGGAGATGATAATGCTGTTTGGGCTGCAGATACAGTGAACGCTGGAGATTGTAAAGGAAAATATATTCTGAAGTTACAAGATGACGGAAATTTGGTCATGTATTGCATCCCTCACACAAATCAAAATTGGAATGCTTTTCCTGTGTGGAGCACCGGTACCAATGGTCAATAGGCTCCATATAGATGGAGGTGCATTGATATCAAAATGATTCTTTTTCATACTTGAGAGTTTAAGAATTTTTAAGTATATGAAAGGTCGGAATTGGTGAATTGACTAGAGTGCTTTTAGCACTTGTACCAGATTATCTAATTGTACTCGTTCCATGAATTGCTCGGCTAATCGCATGAATATATATAGATGTATTCCATGATGTATGTTTACGGTTTGCATAAAACTTTGAACATGTGGATCGAGGAGTAGCGAAAGAATCTACGCTTTGATATGGTTGTTGCATTTGCATCACACTAGTGACGAAATGTGTGTGTCTGCATGGTTGTCTTTAACTACATTGATATGTTATGTTGTATGATATCTTACAGAAATCATTTCTTGTTTTACTGATCCCGATTTTTTCCGTAGTCCTTTATCTTACCACATGTCAGTTCTTGTGGAGGCAATTGCAAAGCAGTTGATCACTGTCGTTTCTTCACATGGACATGCATGTTTTGTATTGCAATGCCATGCCATGATCTTCATAGATTGTACTGCTACAGTTTTAGAGAATAGTTGTTTAAATCGCAATGTTCCACATCTTCTTCTAGATGAACCGTGTCTTCAAATTTTTCTTTATAAGCAATATTTCACAATGTATTTGCATCTTTTACTTTTTGCTCAATGTGTGACTTTAGGAACTCTCTACATAGTCTAGGTATAAGACATGAAGAAATGACAATCGTCATTCACTCATCACAATGCATATGTATTTCTATACTCTTCAACTTGGGGAGTATATCTTACTCACATTCGACTTCATCTCATTCCACATGTCGACTTTTGCTGCTACCATGAAGTTGTTTTTGGGCCCTATTTGTCTCAATGCAATAGGCCTACGCGGTTATATGTATGCTTCCTGTGGTTATAGACCTTTTATTGTCAAAGAACGTGAGCAAAAAATTGCTCACGATCTTATAGGCTCACAGAGTTGCTCAAGTTCTCGCATCGTGTGCTCTTGAAATGCAAATGTATGTTTTCTTAGCAACTGGCCTTCTTCTTACCATGCACATGAAGAGAGAGAGAGAGAACTCCGGCCGAGGCTGGCGTAACTAAGAGCCACTTCGCCTCACGGCTACTGCCCCCTTTCGGGGGTGGGCCCTATATGCACATGAAAATGTAGATGACCATGCGCTCTTGAAACCCACCCGCCTTCACTAGTAGCTAGCTATATGTTATCTACTTCAAACCCATGACAATAACCGTCGAGCCCCACAGCTTCCAAGTTTATGGACCTTCGGCCCATATTAAATTCTTGAGTTCCTGCCATCTTTTGATCCATTAAACACTAGCATCTTAATTTACTTCATTTATAAATTTTAAATGTTGATATTTTAAATTTAAAGATGTCTAAAGCAAAATATCTCCTTCAAAACATGCTTAGTTTATATCAGTGAAGCTATCTCATTAATTTTGTTGATTACGTACAATTTATCTAAACTTGTTGCCTTCGTATTCAGAAATTAATGTAAATTGTCCCACAATCTACGGATTTACATCCATCCACAATTAATGTGGGATTTGTTGGAGATTCATCTACTAAGTTGATCTCATAGTAACTACATTCATCAATAAATGGAACTCATAAAGAACAAAACAAACATGTGCCCCACTCGGACCCACTCAAGATCTAAGGTCTTACAGTCCTTCCATGGAACTGATTCCGTAGTCCCTCCTAAAGGCATGACCAATAAAATAATATATAGGTGGTCACAAATATGCTCACGTGAATGGATCAACATATGCATTGAGATTCCGTGTTCATATATCTTCTATTGAATCATATGTTGGGGCTAACATTAGAGTTGTGAATTTAACATTAATACAAAAAAATCCATTGATGTTACTTTACCGTTTGCACATATTATCAAGAAAGTTGGTTGTGATTCCAATGACCCCACGAGAAAGATAATATTGTATATTGAAGGGTCAAGCTTTGTGACTCTTGCAATGTCCATGTAATTAGCATTCACGTCTTTGAATAGTAGCTTTCAAGTTTCATAAATATCTCCTCTCACTATCAAGGGGCCTGATTTGTGAGCTCTCGCTCCAAGGTGTTTCCTTTAAAAAAAATTTGTTTTTTGTTTTTTGTTTTCAGTATATTAAAATCTTACATTTTTGGCATTTCTAGCAAGCTACACTCTTCCAATGAGACCACAAGCAGGACCATTTTGTACCATTCTGTACACTTGCTAAGGTCATTGAATTGTATGTAGCATGCATGCAACCACAGTCTGAGGCCTAGTAGCATCTATGACTAAATTTGACAGGTGGCTAATTTATAGATTGGGCACAATCAGGTACTCCACTTTACACGTCTCAAGGAACACTAAAAAATCGTACCAGAACATGTCATATTCATGACACATGTGGCACACATTGACATTGTTCAAAGTTGGGTGCACAACCATATCGGTTGTGAAACATTGCCTCACCACTCGATGTATTGGCTTGCGGGAAGATTTAAAAAACAATATGTGAGCTTCTAAAGAAGAATTGGCACCACTTTGACAGGAGTGGGATGTCTACATTAATCTTTGCATATTGAACTTTTGTGCTTCAAAGCACCAAGGTTGCATTGTTGTATGGCAGGAAAAGCCCACTCATTTGAAGGTGCGGACGTGCGGACAAGTGAGCCAAATGACTGCAATGCTTATGTAGGTGATTTGACAGTCAAGAGGTAGAGAGTGTGCTACTGGAGCATGCGAGGCAAACTTACGTATTTTCCACTACTTCAAACCAAGAATGAACCATCTTCACAATACATGAGCAGCTTTCCTTATTAAAGCTTTGACCTTGCCCAAGTAGGGGGTTAGTAGGACGTGAGCACAGCGGTGAGCAGAGCTCACGTTTTAAACTGCGGTCACAGGAGTTATATGTTTCCAAAACGGAATTAAACCATTGGCGGTTACAGAGACACAGTGCATTTATAGGGTTTCTATGCCTATTTCTGTCCCAAAACCCAAAACCCTAATGCGGAATAGGCACCCATAATGTATATCTACAGCCTCCAAGTTCCACATATCTACAGTTTGGGTGTCCTACAAAAGAATAACACATTAGGGGAAAACAAAGTCATAATAACCAACACCATCCAAACACACAAATACCAAACAATAGTTGAACAAATAATATAATGAGGCAAACAATGGGTTTCGTTAACGAAAAAAAATCAAGGTATCGAGTTTCGCCAGCGAAACAACAATTTTGCCAATGAAAATATTGGATTTCGCCGGCGAAATTTCCAGGTATCGCTGCGTAGGTCATTATCCTATGGTTTTGTGGCGAAATAAAATGTGTTGTGTTTTCTTTTTTTTTTGATGAAAGGGGAGGAAGCCCTTGAAATTTTATTCGAATCCTTTGAGGGAAAAAAATTAAAACCCTGGGGTGCCCGGAGGCTGCCATAAGGCATGTCCTCGCGGTGGACCGCGCTGGATAACTCTAGATCAATAATGAGAGACGATGACGAGACCATTGACCGAGGGACTTGCCCTTAAGATCGGAGGGCTATAGTGTACCGTAGCCTGGCTGTTGAAACAGTTATGCTAGGTGGAGATCAGACTTTGCGCAGGGATGCAAGAACAAATACCCTAGGCCGGGGAGGGACCTAGCAAGTTAACACAAAGTGAAAGTGAGAGAAGAGCAGGCTCCATGAAAAGAGCCCATAGACATTTATCTATGAAAGTGTAGTTTTGTGGCCAAGGAAGATATGATGTGTTTCCAGTTGACCTCCAACCTCTCAAAGTTCCGAGGAAGCTGAATAGCTTGGCTCTCTGCCCACTCCAGCATTCGGGGATTCTGTCAAGCCACACATAGGAGAGCTCATGAGAGCATTCACAAATGATCCCAAGCTTCCCCACGTTGATCGGAATGCATAGAGGAGGGCTGGCTGGCGCTGCGGCTTCCTGACGACCTCTGCACACAAAGCCGCCCAAGCCTTTTTAGCTGCCACTGTAAGATCAAAGAAAACTAGAATGAGCAGCGCAGTGGGAGAGGTATTCTCATTGTCCGGGATCCATGCACATCTGCTTTTCCATAAATTCCATAGAGTGGCTGTCCTAAGTGTCTCGAAGACAGGGCATTCCGAAACAATGGATTTTTCTCTTTAGTCATAGTTCAGGAGAATGGGCACTGGTTGCAAGGGCATGGGGCCCCAGGATTGGTAGAGCGAGCGCACCAGAGGCCATATGGTGTGAGGTGCTACACAATCAATAAGGCAATGTTCAAGGGATTCGATGATCCCAATGTTGCAACATTGACAGAGCAAAGCCTCCCTGAAATTCAAGAACTGGCCCACTTTGAGCACCCTATTGGCCACTTGCCATAGGAATGCACTGATCTTGGCTGATTTGGATTTGTGCCAAATAACAGACATATAGATTTCCAGTCTTCATTTGCAAAGTTTTGATGACCCCATCTGTCATTCCATTTCGCATAGAGGGGTTTTTCACCAAGAATTGTGTTTGGTTTTGCATATAAGAGACGACGTGAGATTGTTTTATTTCACTAACAAATTGCAAATTGTTATGTGCTTGTGCGTACAGAAAAATAAACGACGGAAATAGGGTGCCGATCCATATTCATGACTCATTTTGTGCCTATTTCTCCCATGTCTATTTCTCTTCGTGTGGTTTGTGCTCACATAAGCACAAGTCTGCTCACATAAGCACAAGTCTGCACGTGAGCACAAATTGCACATTTACTTTCACTATTGCATCTTCCCAAGAGTATTCTAGGAATTTCTGGTACATCCTCTTTTGCTCTCGTGAGCCTGCTCACATGCTACCCAACCTCCCCAAGCATGAGTAGAAGAAATCACATGCATAGGTAGGCAGTAGCCACTGACCCTAAAATCCTTCTGCGCTGGTCCACAGCCCAAATGCTGCGGCCATTGTTAATGCTCTGGGGAGGGCCTCAATTGCAGAACGAGATCCACTGGTCTGGAGACCTCTCCCAATGCCAAGATTATCTTCTCTGAGTATTATCTTTCTTTCGCCCCCTGGAACATCTGTGCCAGTGGACAGCATTAGAGTTTGCTGCCTTGGGAGGCATTCAAAGAAGGTGCACAGGCTTCAAGGCAATAACACTTGGCCTCTTTAGGTTGAAAACTTTTTCATCCAAGACTTCCACCAAACAATCTTATCATTCACTCAAATGAGGTGCCCTCCATGCAATTCTCTTTCAAGCTAAGAAATATCTCACAACAAATGTGATAGGCTGCGTACTCGAGAGACTGGCCTTTGGAGAGATCCTCACACATGTCTAGAATGACAGAGTATGACATGAGTTCCACAATCAAGCTTCCATTGTATTGACAAAATTGTGCCCAACTGCCATTCTTCTCAGCCTTTCTCCTTCCCTCTCACAGGCTAGACAACACCTCGAAAAATGAGCTGCTATTCAAAGCAACAACTAAAGTTTCCCTGCAGAGAAGGAAAGCCTCTCATGCACGTCCCACTCCCCACACTCTAATATTGCCATCGGTGTACCCACTGTAGAGTGTGCTTCCATCTGCACTCCAGTTTAAGCTGATGCAGTATGGTATCTGCATGCCAGAAAATCATTGCCTGAGTCCCTTTCTCTAAGACTTTCCATAAGCAACTGCGTGGAAAATTCTCAGCACGGTAGAAATAACAAAATCCATCAGTCGCGCCTCACATTACTGATTTGGCTCACTCTCCAGACTCACCAGGCACAATTGCATTAGATGTCATGCCAGCCATTGTAAGATCAGAACAGATGAGTCTCCCAATTCTCAATAACTGCTAGAGCAGTTTCAATGCCAGAGGAGAGGGATGAATGAGAGGTAAGCAAGCAGAGACCCCTCAACACGCCCATGCTTAAATCCAAGAGATTTAGTGTGCTTGCTCAGATATATACTACTAACAAACAGCAAGTTGGCCGTCTCATAAGAGTAGTGCAGCTTATGCTGGGGATTGGATGAGTGCTACTGCGCCAGGTGCAAAACATTTTACCCGACACACATCGCAGAATCATGCCAAAACCCTTGGAAAAGATACCATATTTCCCCACATGCAGTTTAGTACACGATGAAAAGAGTTTCGAGCTATGAAGCTACCCCAGCCATCACTAGCGAGGATTAAATCGACAAAATGACACAGCACAACGACCGAGGCCGGCATCCAGAAATGCGTACTCAACCACGCCAAAATGATCTCACGATTTAACTTTCAGGATTGTAAGAGTTTCCCAGGTCTACAACCAAGGTGATAGACAACTACAATGCAAAACACAAGCAGGACATGTTAAGGAGATGCCCTACCTGAGCCTTCTTACTGACGACCTGGAAGTCCGGGCGCAACTCATCCACAATACTCTTGCTCTCAAGGTCCCAGATTTTGATGCACGTTTGGGTGGCTGCACACAACCAGTATCTGTTGGGGCTGAAACAGAGAGCATGGATGATGTCACCAGCATCCAAGGAGTACAACCGTTTTCCTTCTGCCAAATCCCACAACATTGCAACTCCGTCCTTGCCCCCACTGGCACACAGGGATCCATCAGGCGAGACAGTGACGGTGTTGATGTAACCAGTGTGCCCAACAAGGCTGGTGCGAATCTTGCAGTTGGTCAAATTCCACACTTTCACCACCTTATCCCAGCCCCCAGACACAATAATAGGGTTAGCTGTCACAGGCGAGAATCGCACACAGCTGACCCAACCCGTGTGTGCATCCGAGTCCTGGATGGTGTACTTGCACTCTCCCAGAGTGTTCCAAAGCTTGATGGTTTTGTCGCGGGAGCCAGAGACAATCTGACGGTTGTCTACAGAGAAAGCAACACTGAGGACATCCTTAGTGTGCCCCACGAAGCGCCTCGTCGTAGTCCCAGTGTTGAGATCCCACAAACGGAGGGTTCCATCCCAGGAGCCAGACAGTGCAAACTGACCATCGGAAGAGATCACCACATCCTGCACAAAATGCGCATGACCTGTGAGCCGGCGGCGCGCAGTACCGTAGTTTCCCTCCTCCCTAGTCAGGTGCCACACGATGATACTCTTGTCCCTGGACGCAGACAAAATTAGGTCAGGGTTGTCAAGGGGGCAGGCGATCGCTGTGACCCACCCTGCATGCCCCTTCAATGTTCCCCTCAAAACAAGTGTTTCCGCCATCGCTTCTGCACCGTCTGGCCTGCACACGATGCGCACACGCAGAGCAGCGCAGCAGCCGCTAGAACAGAGCGAGCGAGCACCGAAAGAGGCAGCTATGGCCGACCCGCATCGTCTTCCTCCTGGCGGCTGCTTCCTGTTCCAACCCTGGGTTCATATCGAACCCCCAACTAACCCATGGTTAGGACTTACCATGCATTTGTGAATCAAAATACAGATTAAGGGGGGTATTCCGTCGATGGCATTATGTAATACCCAAGAATTGTTAGTTTGTCCCACTTGTGCCTTCGACGACCAGCCGATTTCAATTTATTTCATTTATATTTACGTTTTCTTTTGTTTTTGTTTTTTAAAAGAAAAGAGGACCAAATTTTATAGAAAAGGTGGATATAAATATCCCAAGTGATACAATTTGGAAAATAACAGGAGTGGCTACTGAGTTTTGCAGGAAATAGCCATATTTTCTGTTTATCCACTTAAATTTGGACAGAATCATCCTCCTCTGTACTTTTATACATGTATATCATCCATATTAGGCGAATCCATCCTCAGATTATTTATTTTTGGAGAATTTTGGAGATTTCATCCATGAGAAAATAGGACAGAATATTCGTTTTGTTTTTTTGAGGTCGAAAAGTGCGAAATTTCGCCAGAAATAAAAACACGCTACTTACTGTACTACATAGAGGAAAAAATAACCTCATCAGTGAGTGCCAAAAAAGAAAAAGAAAAAAGAAAAAAGTTTACGTTAGGGTTACGTTTAGGGCTTGTGAGGTGCAGGGCAGGATTGTGAGAAGGGCGGGGCGGGGTGGAGAGCGATGGGAGTTTGAAAATTGTGTATTGCGAAGGATTGGGAAAATGGGGAAGAAGAAGAAGAAATCGTACAAGGTGTGGTGCTTCTACTGTGAACGAGAGTTTGAGGACGAGAAGATTTTGATACAGCATCAAAAAGCCAAGCATTTCAAGTGCCATGTGTGCCACAAGAAGCTTTCCACTGCTGGTGGCATGGTGATACACGTACTGCAAGTCCATAAAGAATCCATTACCAAGTAGGTATCTCTCTCCTGTCGTGACAGCTTTCCCCCTTTCATCTGGTGGTATATCTCCGACGTACAGTGGGAGAACTTTGTTCATATGTCCGTCGCTGTAGACTCCCCCCCCAACTCTCTCTATTTCTCAACTTGTTTCAGAGTCCACTCTTTGGTGTTTTGATTCACTGTAAACGCAGACACGGTTTGTCCACTTTCCAATTTCTCTCCTTCTCTTTCGCTCTGCTTCACTCCCCTTACTCTCTGATTCTCTATTTCTCTCTCAGTTGTCCCTGTTTTCTCCGACTGCACAAAGCTTTCATTTAAGTGATTTGTCTCTAAATCCGTTTTCCCTAAGTCTCCTTGTCGACCCCTCTTCTCCCCACCTGCTACGAGCTCATTCTGCTTGTTCCTAGGAGTACGCAGAGCTAAGTTGTATGCCTTTTCACTTTCAGGCATGTGTGCAAATGTCTATCACGAAGTCTATCTTTTAAGGCCTACATGTCTTTTTCCTTGAATAATCTATGTCTAGCTTCTGTACCCGGTCTAGTTGATGTGGTGCATGGCTTTATGTAATAAAGTGGCATGCACTTAATATCATGTATATGTGTTTTCATCTGCGACCTTGCCCTTTGCCTTCTTTTCGCCTCTGTAACACGTAATCTTTTTCTATGTCTCTTGGAGTGCACCCTCTTGGTGCACACTCTTACTTCCTCCTCCCCAAGTGTTTTGTCTCTCTTTCGTCTTAGTAATGTCCGTTTTGTTTCTTTCCCACTATTTTAAATCACAGCTTCAATCTTCTTCCTCAGCTCTATCATTTGCTAGCCTCTCTCTTAACTAGTCCATTTCTTGTCAGGACGAAAATCTGTGTGTTTGCCATTGCGTTAATTTTCAAGTGTTTTGTCTGAATCCATCGTCTGCAGATTTTTGTCTGTTGTATATTGGCTGGTTGAATGTTGCATATCATGACAGATTTTTTGTTATTTTGTTGCAGAGTGCCAAATGCAAAACCTGAAAGGGAGTCGACAGAGCTAGAAATATTTGGTATGGAGGGAATCCCTCTTGAGATCCTCGTAGCTCACGATGGGGATGGTGGGTTCGATGGTACGATCTTTTCTCATGTCTGTGTTACTGTTTCCCGCATGTATGCAATCAGGTGTGTCTTCAGATGGTTGTGATTAACGTTGTATATTACTATCTCGCTTTCAGAAAGTTATTGCAACTGTAAACACATGGCTTGTACTTACTGAGGTGGTAATTTAGTCGCAGTAGGTGACTCCATCACAAATTCCTTGAGGAATGGTAGACCTTTTGGTGCACCAAAATCATGCTTCTTCTATCCATGTAACTCTCTTCATACCATTTAAAAGGTGTTTCATTTGCTCAAAGTTCTTGTTTCCTGGTAAAAGGTGAAAATTAGGGAGTCACGCACTTCCGCAATTAATTCTCTCAGAAGAATGAGCTCCCGTTCAAAAACTTTGACTAGTGGAAGTGTGAGTCCCAAAGAAGCACATTATGAAACTTCTTGAAGTTGAACTGAATTTAACCCTTCTATTTTCCATCGTTTGTTATATAGAAAGAGAGTGCCCTCCTTTCAGTCATTTTGATGACAGGAGTAAGGGTTTGCTTTTATGCTTTTGAATGAACCTTCCTCGATGTTGTGTGGCGGGGTGAAATAGTAAGAGCCCGGCATACCTGGTATCATGTTGGACACAGAATCTGGCTGTGTTTATGGATTATTCAACATCAGAGCGAAGTTTCTAAGTGCCTGTACAACTTGCATAGATCTGTGCAATAAGATATTGGTTTTTAATGTCCACTGGGAGCCTCGGCTCACGCAGACGATGAAAACCCTGCAAAGGTTGCAAAGTTGGAGATCCCCCCCTCATCACCATTTATGGGGTTAGTCATGAGGTCAAATGCTTTGGGTATGGCCCCCCAACCGCTCTATGCTGCAATACCATATGTGTAAGTCTCCTCTCTTAACCCTTACACTGCGGTGTGTCTGTGCCTACCAGGTGTTGGATACTTGCTTTCGCTCAAGGTGCGTAGGACATTTCTTTGGACACTGCTAGGCTTGTTTGTCCGTGTCTCCCGCTCTCTTGGTGGTTCTATTCTTGTTGTTAATGTTCATACTGTCTTCATGGAAGAGGGTTTGGCAGTCGCTTTGTGTACATAAGGGAAATAGAGGTAAATAGGGGGCATGAGCACTTTTTGTGAGAAGTCTGTTAGAAATGGAAGTTGGAGAGATTGGGATCTCTGCAGACTTTCATCATGGAAGCACAAAATCATTGTAGTAGATGTCTTAAAATAGGAAGTTCCTTGGAAAGCATGAGGACATAAACCATAGGAGGGACAATGAAGGTAGAGAGCCAAGATGTGGTATGTGAGTCAAGTATCCTCAACGAAGCAATGGTACACACACTGCACATCTGAGTCCATCAAATAGAAGTTTTATATGCAGAGTCCACCCTCAAAAGAGCTTTAATATTCCTGTGGGGAGGGGGCTCTTCTGATGCTGGCTCGGGCCAGCGTGTTCTCTCTCGGATTCGAGTAAATATAGAATTGTGAAACTGTGCATATCAGAGATATAAAACTGGTAGATCTTAAATCAATTGTGGTCTTACGTTTCAAGTTGGTATGGAGAAGATCACTGGGAGAACAAGAAAATTGACTCCTTTTGCACAATCATTTGTTCACCCCAGTGAAACCTACAAAATGGTGGGCATTGACTGGTAGTCCGGTTTTGTCTAATTTTCTAAGGTATCAATGTTCATCTGCAAATTTCTACCACACTTCACAATTTGTTTGTTTGTGTCTGCAGGTACATAAATCCAGGATCTGGCATCCCTCGACCACCTAATACCTGGAATTCACAACCCCCACCGTTGCAAGGATGGACTACAACAGCGCCAATGTCTGGACACCCAGTGTTGAGAGCCCCTCAGCCCCCTCCTCCCCCTCAGCCTCTCTTCCCAATCCAGGGTCAAGGTCTCCCCAACTCTGGTGCATCAGCTCAGCGGCCATCACAGCAGCCTCTGTTCCCTATTCAGCCTCCTCTTCCTCCTGGCTCAACACCCACAACAACCCCTTCTTTGCAAACCTTGTTCCCTTTGAGTTGCAGCGTACCACAGAGTGGGCTGCCAACCTCTCTATCAGCAGTCTCACAAGGCACTGCTGGCTCTCCAGCAAGCGTTCTCCCAGTTCAAAGTTCCATTGGATTACAGTCTATTAACGGGACAAGGACCTTAGCAACCCTCTTGCCTGGACAACCTCCAACTATTCCACAGTTGCCAATGATGAATGCTCACTCTCCCCCTCTTCCTTTCAGAGGTAGGTCTCAACTACTTTCTAAAGTTGTTTTGTTTATATTATCTGCCTAGACTTCCAGACTGCACTTGAATGGAAGTGCATGATTAACAATTACCTTCCTTGTTATTCACGTGGCTTTGGTTAAGGTTGTGCATCTAAGTGTTTTGGGATGTGCAGTGGTCAGCAGTCAGCCACCTCCTCCTCCAGGAAGCCATATGTATGCTTCGGGACCCAATACCGGGGGTCCATCCATTGGACCTCCACCAGTTATCTCTAACAAACCACCAGCTCCTCCGGGGAGCACCACTGAGGTTTACTTGGTTTGGGACAACGAGGCCTTGTCTATGGTGGGTGGCCCTTCTCTTCTGTTTCACTGAAGTCTGTGCCCCAAGATATTGTGAGAATGATGTCAGGATCTCAATATCTAGGGGTGGGCAGAAATCTACGGATATGATGGTATAAACAGCTTGCATATTGTTGAACAAGCATTGTACAAGCTTTTGGAGGGAAGTGAGCATTGCTCTATTGTTCGCATTTGAACAAAACTAGCCAAAACTTCCTTTGGACATGGTCATCACACTATGTTTGAATCACGTGTTTACTTCCATTCGATGATTTTCTGGCCTTTCGCATGCCTTCTGGTTCTTTATGATAATTGCATCCATGAATTGGCAGTGATTTGCATACGGGTCGCTACTCCCAGGGGGTATCTGTTACTTGATGTAAAAGCGGGTGCATGAGCGAAGGTTTATTTTTGGGCAATGTGAGCAGATTTATGGTCGATGCACGAAGGACTAAACTTCTAGCTAATGTGTCTGTCTGCCTGGCTGTCAGTTTGGTACTCCTCTCACCCTGGGGAAGCCAGTTCCATCTTCGATACATATGACCAGAAGGCTATCAGCAAGCTCAGTGCATCTCTCTCCCTCTCCCACACACATTGCCTTGTGTTCCTTCCAAACTGGGCATGACGTCTCTGGTCACAAGGCTAGGGCATACAATGTCTTATGAGTACATTCTTACTCACTCTGAATTGGCTTTGCAGGAGGAGCGAAGGGTTTGTCTACCACAGTACCAGGTGCATGATGAGACGATGCAGGTATACACACAATGGCAAAGACAAAGTGGTCTTTCTCATTGCTACCTTGCCTTGTAGATCTCGTGGTTATTGTCTGTCATGTCTTCTGGACATCTACTACGTACATGTGCCATGATTGTTCTCAGGGTGTGTGATTAGGTTCAGACAGTCTGCCTCTCTCTCTCTCTCTCCGCCAAAACTGGGTGTGGAGTCTATGGCCACAAGGCTACAGCAAACGTCTTATGAGTACATTCTCTCTCTCTCTCTGAGGTTCTTGTAGACATTATGAACTGCAGAGCCACCACTAGGAGATGTTGTCGAGATGCTGTTTGACGTATTGTCCGGTCGCTGTTGACACCGTAGCTATGCTTCCCTGCCATAGCCAATGCAAATAGCACTGTGGCAAATTAGGGGTTGGAGCAGCAGGAATGAAGTTTGTGTATTCCAGCCTGATGTCTGTATCTCACAGTTGCAAGGGGATGGACTTCAGATGAATTCTGTGAATGCCGCCATCGATAGGAGGATATTGGAGGGCAGACTGGCAGGGTGTATGGGATTTCAAGTCTGAGGGGTTGGGGTTTGGATATTACATTTAGTAGAAACCCTGTTGGTTCTTGAACCAGTGTTGATTTAGTGGATAGCTATTGAAGGGGAAGGTTCCCTTACACATTTGAAAGCTCTAATGTCTTCCTTTTTGGCTTCGAGGTTGATCACTAAAGGAATTGAAGGGCCCCACGCAGATTGCCCTCTTTTGATCTCATTCTTCCTCTTTTTCACTATGGTCTTCCTTCTGTTCCACTATGGTCTGTGGGGAGTGAGAGTATGACGGTTTCATTTTTCTGGGAGGGCCAGCATAGATTTTTCACCAGCTAAATGACCATGGGCTCAAATAGGAATAAATTCCATAACATAAGAACAATGTTTCGGGTGGTCTCATGAGATAGAGAAGCTTATTTCTTTGTATGGGCAACTCAGAAGGTTTTCTGTGGAGAAACTGTTAAAGACCTTAAGTGATCAAATTGGTGAACTTTATTCTCAACAATGCAGATCGATTAGGAACACCATCAAGTTGTGTTGGTGAAAATAGATTTAGTGCAGTGTGGCTATGCTAAGGGCTAGTGTAGCCTGTGCTTGAAAGATGATATGGTCATTTCCCAAACATATGCTGTTTTGTCATGATCAAGTTGAAAATGTTTACGACGACTTATTTTCATCAAAAGTGGTGGTACTAGTCTGGAAAGGAAAGATTGACAATGGAGTCATGTGAAACTTTTGGATTTAGAGCACTTGGGCGCTTGGTCGCAATCTGATGATTAGGTAGAGACTTGTTGGGTGGAGCAGTGCTATTTGCAGATTCAAATCTGTATTGTCTTCCACTGAAGTGAGTATTAACCTGGACATTTTGGTCGCAGTTGCATACAAGGATTGTTTGATAGCACCCTTGGGTATTTCTCCTCCAGGGACCTAGTTTATCATAGTTTTTGGGCTAAGTCTCTATCGTCTGCAGTGTGCGAATTATCGCGTTCAGATGGATGGATGCATTTCAAGATGATTGTTCAGATGCATTCTTGGAAAATGACGATTTCACAGAGGGTAGATACTGAGATGATGAATAATTTACCTTGAATTCGCAAGTGAGTTTTGAAGCAATTGGCAGTTTGGGTATATACTGCATTTCAGTGTATAGTCCATAGTGGTAAATACTTGCACCACAATCATGTAGCGACTTCACAAACCGGTGAAGTTATCTGTTATGTTATGTGGTCTACATTCAAAATAGGCAACTTCCTGTGTGCGAATAATGCAGTAAAAAAAGTGGTTCAATCCTACCATAGTATATTTTTCTACTCAAGTGATTTTTTAGAGATAATTACATCCTTCGGTTTGTTACTAGAAGTATGTTACTTAGCATTTGTATTGGTTTGCAATTGCTGCTTCGTTATCGGGGAAGGATCGTTCTCGAGAAAGTAGATTATTTCAACCGTCTTCAAGCCACGTTGTTCTACTGGGTTTTGTCTGTGAGAAATTTTGTTTGAGAAGTTATATGTCAACATCAACAACGACTTGCTGTTGCTACTTTTCTATCTGCAGGAAAGATCGATCTGCAGAAAGTCAAATTTTAGAGTGTTTGCGAACTTGCATTCCAGCATCCAGAAGAGTTTATATTTACTGCTTCAACTTGTGCAGGAAAGAAACGTTCCGGGGTAAGTAATTGCATACAATCTACTTCTTCCGTGTACGGTACGTAAAGAATTTTCCTGCACTTTTGTAGAGATAGTTTCTTCGTTTTCTTTATTTGAGGAAAGGATAAGTGGACAGCACTAGTTCACTCTAACCCGAATTTTTCCTACTGCGTACTCTCTGCAAGTAATTCTCCAAGACTGTTGTAGAGAGCAGTTGATATTTTACATGTTCAAGACCTTCACTCTTTTCAATCAACAAACAATTTACAGTTGCTTCTTCATTTTCTGTAGACAGCCATGGATGGAGCATATGCCTCTTACATGAGAAAAAAGGAAGGGCAAATTGCACGATAGCAGACATGCGGGGCATAAAGCTCATGCAGACATTTTCTTGTATATCACAAATATCATGTTATGGTTGTCAACACTCCCAAATTGCCTTTACAAAACTAAACACTGCACGGTACCGAGCCAGTTGACACAAACCCTTGGGTGTATTAGGATTAGAACGTCAAAAATCTTATTCGATTAAAAGAATCTGACCCTAGGCCGATACAGTTGTCACCTTAGCCGGCATCTACTTTCAAGGCTTGTGCACGATGAATCCTGCGCATTGCACCTGCCTAACGTTGTCGAATCCGAGCACGCGGATGTAGGCGTTGGGGTACTCCTTCTTGCACAACTCGATCTCATTCAACACCGATGAAGAATCAGTGCACCCGAACATGGGCAGCTTCCACATGGTCCAGTAACGACCATCATAGTATCCTGGTGACCGGTTGTTGGTGCGGCTGATGAGCCCGTCCTGACCCAAACAAGACGGTGGCTGGTGTTAAACATAGTTCTGGGAAAGGATTAGTCGAATGAATCTAGGGCAACTGGAGGAAACCCACCCACATTAGGTGGAAAATCGGTTTCACCGTTCGGAAGTCACTATGAACACGAGTGAAGCGTGGGCGACAAGTAAATCTTACCAAGTCAAACTCGAGGCAGGGGATCCACCCTTTGGCAATCATGTAATCAATCTCCTTGGAGAGAGCCTCAGGGCTCAATGGTGGCAAGTAGGATAGGGTCTCGAACTTCAAGTTGCCCTCAGGCTTCCACACCTGCACATATCATCCCCAGCCCCCTTAGTCGACATACACCAGCATTACTCAAAATGCAGTGACTGCTCCAACATCCACCCGACCTTCACCACCGCACCAGCGACAAGTCAAGCCCACCAAAAACGGCAGAAGAAAAGGCCACAACACCACCACCACAGGAAGGACCCAACATCAATCTACTACGAAAAAGGCCGCAGACCAGCATGCATCCCAGGCGGCTTCCGTTCTGCACGGTCTTGGAGCTCAAATCCGCGCTCTTGCTAGAGAACACATTGGCGCCCTTGAGGCCGGTGAAGGCGCGGACGGTCGCAGTCTGTGAGGAAGAAGCGCTGGGGCTGGCAGCAGCGAAGGCCACTGGGGACACCACAGCGGAAGCTGATACCATGGAAGCCATCGCGTGCAGCAACACGCAGCCCGATCAAATTCTGCGAGAGCGTGAAAGATGAGAAGACGAGAGAGGGAGTGAGAGGCCGGTTGGCAGCGCGCGGCGTAAATAGGCCGGCCTGCAGCCGACGACAGCCACAAAGCGGCCCAACAGATAAGATAAGCCCCGCCTTCTCTTTAAGCAATTTGGAAAACAGCACGAGTGGCTACAGAGTCTCGCACAAAATAGCCGTACATTCTGCCCATCCCCTCGCGTCCACCAACACTTTCGTCGGTCCACAACGTGCGTGAATACCGACTGAGATACTTACGTCCTCTCGGACGACGACGTCCTTTCGGTTGGACGCGAGAGCTGTCATCCGAGAGATTTTCCATCCCCGTCGGGGATCTTTTCCTCTAAAAGGGCTGCTTTTCATCTATACGTCTGGACTTTTCGTCCGCGATTCCTACTTTGAGGACTATATGTAGATTCCATGTGGATGATGATTTGCTGGTGTCTGTTCATCCATCTGCTGGTGTTTTTATCTCCGCGCAAAATGTGTGACTGCAATTATCCGGGATCCGTAGGCCACTTGTAGAATGCCGCGTGGAAATATCACGCGCCAGTTGCAGCCAATGGTAGCGCTGTGTCAGATTCGCCCCGAAAATGAACGCGACACCTGGCAGGGCAGGGCCACTTGCTCGCTATGAAAAGCAGCGCAGCGACGGCAATAGAATCAACGGTCACTTCCTTTTCTTTTCTCACATTTTCGAACGTGTAGACAATTTTGCGGTAGAATCCGAACGTTACTATACATTCCGTTGCAATGCAAATGTGCAGATGGAATGCGGCATTTAGAACCCCACGTTGCTACATTAACCATATTTGCTAGGACTGAACTTATTACAGAATGCATGTAGACTGGTGAGCTCTCCAGATCCATGTCGAAGGCAAATGGCGGGTTAGCTGGGGGACTGTACCGCCTACAGTTTGTGTCTTCATGAATTGAATCGAGGTATGTGTTGCATCCACCACTTGACTGACAAGGTTCAGAATCAGATCTCTTCGAACTGGGAACACCCATTGCAAATCAATGCTAGTGATTGTTCCACTTTGCGTCCTCAAGGCGTGTGCAGATGTAGTCTTGAAGGAGCTCGTGGATACACATGGCCTCGTTTCCAACTTTGCAAGTATGGTCTTGGATAGAAATGGAAGTCAGGGAATGTTGTGAAATGGTAGTAGCTTCTCCATTTTTGGGACCCCGATATACGCTTATGTGGACCTATGGTGAATTTGGCGAAGAGAGTGAAGTCTGTCACTGGTAGACAGTATGGAAACATATGGAAACATCCTGATAACATCTTCCCGAGAGTAGGGAAATGAGGGCACGGTTTTGTGACAACAACAAAAGCAGGTGTTGTTCCCCTACCAAACATGATCTTCCTTGTCAAATACCTTTCCATTGTGGCATACCCGAAGAGTATTCCTACAGCGACCAATTTGTGAGTTTTTGCCTGTTGTTACAGAGACGATCGAAAGCGCATATCATCATATCCCCTGCCGCTAGGTGTACCCTTGGGGTCATAGTGCCCATGCGAAACTAACCCTCCCTGAGCTGGGCATGCGAAATGTAAAACGAGAAGAGTGAATGAGCTGCTTCTTAGGGTCCACTATGCCCATGCTGGGAAATTAGAATTCAAGCTTGTTGTTGTCTTACTAACCATGCTGCTCTTCACAAAAGCTTAGCAGCACCTACTAGTCTTTGCATCGCCCACAGTAGGGCCAAGAACCTCTGTTTCAGCCAGCTCCAACCACAGCTTACTAATCTTCGTGGGAGATAAGCCATGCGGCAGAAAGAATCACCCCTTGCTTATCTTTGCCTCATCAGAAACTTCCATCGGCTTGGCAGCAGAATGCAGTATTCAGCTTATACCTTTGTCTCCTATGGCTTAGATGACCTCTAACATGCTCTGATGTGCCTGGAATCCCACATTCACCTAGCACGAGCTCTGTTTTGGAAGTGGGACTCGCGACCTGATATTTTGAAGAAGGATTTCTTATAGAGAAGGAGAGAGCTTAATCTAGCCTGCATATTGTCAAATTTGGGAATAAATAGGAATCATGACAGCAGTGGGGTTGGCCTTGTTATCGATACTCCTTGTTGGACATTTCATCAGCAATAGCATGCTTTTGGCATGGCAAGCGGTTCTGTCATACTTTGTCATGACAAAGGCTTGTGTGTTCTTGACCACTTATGATCCATTTTGAGGTTCGAGAAAAATAGATTTGTGCGATGAGAGACACATTCCTGACAGCTTGGAGATCCCTTTCCATTTCCCATTCTCTTGTTTGATGGTCTGAGTGACTTGAACTGGAAAACCCAAACCAATTCTCCTGGCCACTCAACCGGTGGCAACCCGGAAAGCATAAAGCTTTCAAATCCTGTGCATTTGCTGAGCCAACTCCAGTGATCTCAGTTTTGAAAATAATTTATCACTAAACACGATCAATGGGTAGGGAGTTACATAGGCGAGCTAACTCCCTTACTCTTATATATGTCAAACCATTTGTGTCTTCCTAGAGTGATGCACAGAATCCACTGGTGAGAGAGTTTAATGCTTAGCCCGTGATTTGGATACTGTGACCTTGCAGCTGAATCCACACAGAACATAAACCACCTGGTTGGGTGACAAACTCAATGAAAGATGCCATACATCTCCCACACCAAAATGGCCTCCCAAACAATATGCAGAGGCTTAGTATGTCACACTGGTTACAATTGCTGTGCTGAGAGGACCATCCCATCACCAAGTACCTGTTCTTACATTGGATCGCTGTGCACCCACACTGTCCCAGACATCCATCCTCACAAAGGTACAACAACCAGAGAGCCCACAGCAAGAGCCACATACATGTATGCAAAGTCCGCCATTGGCTGGAAAAGAGTTATCTGTTGAATTGAGAAGGCAGGACAGAAAATGGTAGGCCTTTTCTTCTGTCTCTATTCCCTTTCCCCACCACTGGACCTGCTGAAAGAGTATTTCCTTTCCTTGGGGAAGTTGCAGTCACCACATCAGTATGTCTCAGAATCTCAATTTTAAACCTTGCTGTCCAAAGGCTAAGAGTCCTCCTTGACAGATGCAACAAATGCTTCAAGCCAAAGCTAGTGCTGAAGAGCAACTGATCAAATTGTCCTACATAGAAGGAACTGATATTCGATGTTATTAGAAGGTGTCTACGGTACCTTCTCGTTGAAAGTTAGTAGACCTTGGGTCAATTGACACCATATATTCCGCTTGCTTCGGCAAGAGTCCATATATATGTATCAAGACCCTGCACTAAAATTAGTTAGGATTGACAATTATGAGAGAGAAAAGGCAAGAGTCCATATATATTTATCAAGACCCTACACTAAAATTAGTCAGGATCGACAAATGTGAGAGAGAAAAGACCGCCCAAGATAGGTGGATCTATGACAAAGATCATCAGTAGGAATGGGAGCAATAGATGGGAAGGTGCTGGTCAAAATCCTAACAAGTTGAAGCCTTAGGAGGTAGCTACATAGTTGAGACAACAAAAATATATATTAAAAAACTTATGAGCTCTATCAGGCCATCACATCCAAACAACCTAGCCAAGAAGAAACCCACCATGAACCCAGTGTACAATATTGTCGTGGTAAGGCACTAGTGCGGTATACATTGGCATGCATAAGCAAAACCCAGCCATGGCAAGTCACTGGATACAAATCCTCATTTGTGTACCCCCAGTCATGCTAAACATGTAATCATCTGTCTTGGGCAGACAAACTAAGTCTTTGCTTTAAAATTAGCATAGCTAGCAATTTGTAATGGAGTTAAAGCCGGTCGTATGCTAGCTCTTGCACTATCAAAGTGGCGCTTAAAAACTATCTCGGCTTCCAAGCTTTCTCTAAGAGCAGCTATGGCTGCCTCCCTACAGAGGGCTGCTAATTCTGCCCCCGTGAAACACTCTGTGCCCTCTGCAACTTCCTCCAGGTTAACATCAGCTGCGAGCTTCAGTTTCCTGGTGTGAACATTTAGAACTTCAAGTCTGCCTTCAGTGTCTGGCGGCGGGACAAAGAGTGCCTGCCCAACCAAAAACCACAAGTCAGGGTGAAAAATAAAGATGAGAAAGTCGAGCGTAAATGAATGAGTCCAATTGTGCAATATATATTTACTTGGCAAAAATGGAGACCATTCTTACCAAGTCAATGCGTCCTGGCCGCATAAGGGCAGCATCTATTGCCTGAGGTCGATTGGTGGCTGCCAGAACCAGCACGCCCTGATCACAACAGAAAGAAAGACAGTGAGTTTAAAAAAACATAATCCATTGGTACATGTGTAGGTAGTTTTTCCTTTCCCTCTGGCCTCCTCTATACAGAAGGTACCTGGGCCAGTTCAAGTCCATCAATTTCTGTTAGCAAGGTGGAGAGCAACTTCTCTCCCACAGTCGTGTCACTCCCCCCTCCGCTTGAACCTCCATCTCCTCCCATCCCCCTGCAGGAGTCCACTTCTACCAAGTCAAGCCTGCAAGATTACCTAGCTGATTCTATACCATGCAGCAAAATTTCATAAGTTTTGGGGAGAGGGTTTACGACTTATTGTAGTGCACATTTTGACTATGCTATCCCTGTGAATAAAAGGAAAATAGATTTGCAGACTTCGCATTTGCCTTTGAGGCCCACTGTACCAACAACAGCAAACAAGGTCCCAAATGGTTTTAAGACAATGAGTGAAGTATGCAGAACTTTAAAGAGTTTGAGGTATTGTATTGTATGAGCCTTTTTCATAATTAGACTCATCTGTGTTCTCTAACTCTCAGTTGGGATCTCGGATGTAGAAGCTGAGGTCCAGTAGTGCTGCAGGCTACTGTGAATGCAACTGGTTGAAATTTTTTCACCTATTGCTGCAAACTGCATAAAAGTATACCTACAGTTCTAGTCGACAGCTAGAAAAACGATAGCTCAGAGCAAACATAATAAATCACTCTTGCAGGAACAGAGCTTTACAGAAAGGCAGTCACTGACCGTCTGGAAGCAATTGCATCTGCCTCATCAAAGAAAATAATACTCGGAGCTGCCAACCGGGCCAGCTGAAATGTTTCTCGTAAAAGAGCTTCTCCTTCTCCAACGTACATGGAATACAGCTCCGCACCACTAACCCAACCCAGTGGTGTCAGTACAAACAGGGTTTCAGCCCCTGTTTATTCAAGTCCTGCTTATTATCTCCACCTTAAAAATTGACATAACCAATACACCGCTGGAGAACCCAACTCTTGAAAATTTCTTCCTAGTAAAATGCACATCTTCATGGGTGTTTCCTTTTTCTTTTTAAATGCAAATTGCCAACCTGAGAGAAAGAAGGGTGGCCTGGGCGGCATGAGCAGCAGCCTTTGCAAGGGTAGTTTTGCAGCAACCAGGTGGTCCATGGAGAAGGACCCCCCGAGCAGGTCTTAGCCCCAGCCTTGCAAACGCATCTGCATGTTGGATGGGCCACTCCACTGACTGCTGTAGCCTCTTCTGCATGCCATTACAATTCCAATAGCTAATGAATGGCTGTTTTTAGGGTTGTAGAAACAATACTGCACTTCCGGTGCTCATGTATGGCACCACTGTCTACACTTGTGTTCAAAGATCCCTTTCCAGCCCCCTTGCTATGGGCGTGGATGTGGTAATGAAAGGTTTCCTTTCACCCAGTGGGGTATGTCGGTCATGCTGTCCTTCCTAGACCCAAGGTGTGCCTTATCACCACCTTCCTGCCTAAGTTTTCTGGCAAAGGGTACTGCTGTTATGAACTACAGCCTTCCTCTACAGCCGGTCTGAATGTATAGATCTGACCTACTATACAGATCTGTTTATGTACATTGAAGTTCTCTGGTGTATTCTCAGGAGGGTATCAAACAAAGCCTCCTATGTACTCGCAAAGACTTGATTTTTATATAGCTTGATGCTATTGGGGTTAGTTGATGGGGCCTTTTTCAAGGCTGATGACATCTTAATTGAAAGAAGCAATCTGATTCAGACTCCTATTCTAGTCTTGACGCAACTAGCCCTCTCTCTCTAGTCTCCCTGTCCTCTAGGAAGCCTATTGCCATTGGGTGGACTTCATACGGGAGTACATTAATGTCTCTAAATGCCGGCCTTGTGACCTCGTGTCCTTGTTTGTTTCGACCTGAAGCGCTTTGCTCCAGGTAAGGTAGTGCATTGGATTTAGTTGGAAAGCTTGGGGCCTTTCCCTCTTTAGAATATGCCTACACGGGCCATTCCCTGCAACTCCCTGGAGTGTGATCTCTGAATGGTAACAAGCGGACCCCTACCGCTTGGGGGCAGCCCCTCCGCCCAAATTGGGCAGTCGTATGCTCTGTCTAGCATACTCGGCACTTGGGCTCGGGTTGGTTCCTGTGCTTAAACTTATAGCCTGCGACTACAATCAAAATTTTAGCTCCTATCAACATCAACACTCCTCAGGGTGATTCCTGGGAATTGGTTACTTATGCCAAATCTAGGGCTTCATGTGTAGTTTTTGGGGTGAATCCCAGGATGGACGATGTGTCCTTTAAAACTACATGCTCTAGCTTAGGCTTGGATTTCATGGCTAATGGTACCATCTCGAGACTTGATAACAGGGGTAAGTTGAAGGTTGCAATGACCAAAAGTGCTTCTAATAGAGTCCCACATCAATTCAATCTCAAAGAAGTTTGCCCCTTGACTGGCTGGAGAGCGGTCTTAGACATTGGTGATTCAATGGGACGCTCTAGGAAGACAACCAAGGGCAAGGACTTCAACTTGAGAGTTTCTAATCGGTTTGATGCTCTGGATGAGGTTGAATCCAAACAGCCAGAAGGACAAGATGCCCCTAAGTGTACGGAACCTGAACGTCCTGAATCTGAAGGATTTGGTACTCTGAATGGTTTACCAATCCTCAAGGTTTACACAAGACGAACAAATTCTATACACGGGGTAATTGTCCCCAAGCCGTCAGATGGACAATCTGTCCCTAAGTGTGCAGAGCCTGAACGTCGTGTAACTGAAGGATTTGGTACTCTAAATGGTTTACCAATCCTCAAAGTCTACACAAGACGAGCAAAATCTATACACGGGGTAATTGTCCCCAAGCAGTCTGACGGACAATCTGCCCCTATATGTGTGGAGCCTGTGCGTCGTGTAACTGAAAGATTTGGTACCCTGAATGGTTTACCAATCCTCAAAGTTTACACAAGACGAGCAAAATCTACACATGGGGTAACTGTCCCCCCTTTGCAGAACGGTTGGCCGTCCAGGAGCAATCACAAGCTACCTAGACGACAAACAATTCACATGCAAAGGGCTGGCTTGCGGCTGGCCACTTTCAACTTCTCAGGGTTGACCAACCAAAGGAAACAACTCGAAGTGGGACAAGTTCTTCGGACTAATGATATTCATATCTGTGCTGGGCAAGAAACATGGGAAACGTCGGATAAACTGGTTGGAGATGTCAATGGTTATAAATGGGTAGAATTGTCAAACAAGAAATCACGGACAAAGAATCCAACCACTTTTTGACCGCGTTTGGCAGAGGCTGCCTTGAGAAATTATCAACAAGGGAAGTGGTCAGAGGTACCAATATCAGTTCTGACGATCAACACATTGGCACACTGGGGGAACAAATTTTTGTCCATTATGATATAGTCCACAATGGAACGTTCCCCAGTTTGGGACTTCTCACGAGTCCACTGCACTTGGTCACCTCTTGTCCTGTTATTCAAGGTCAAAAGCTGAAGGTCTTCCAGACAGTTAATTAACCGTCTGCCATTAGAATTCAGCTCGTCCTCACCAAAAGGCCCAATGATATCGTCCTGATGGAGCCCTTTGCCCACCCGGGCATTGAAGTCACCCAATAGCACCACCTGACCTTTGGCAAGGAACGAAGCACAGTCCAGCTTTACATCTTCGAAGGCTTTGTCTGCGTCAGCACTAAGGGTCCCCTCTGTGGGCATGTAAACACAACCCACAAAGAGGTCCTTCGTACTCATGCCGCCCTTCAGATTCAGTTTTAGCCAGATACTATGCTCGTACCTCAAACCTCTGCATTCGATACCACCTGAAACCGGGGTCGGTATTTTTGGAGGAGGAAAGGAAGGATTCAAACGGAGTTGTAGTCGAAAGTATTGTTGTGCTCCACGATGATTTCGGCGACGGCAGGGAATGGCGAGTTCCACCATCGGACAACGTCATATACAGGGCTATTGGGGACTTCATTTGCCCGCCAAATGCCCCTTCTATCCTGGCGCCTTCCATGAAACAATCCGCGAATCAGAGAGTGGGTACCTCTTGAGTTTAATCTCATTGGTCCACCAATTAACAGCTCTACCGCAGACAATTAGTTTCCTCCCAATGATCTTGTCAGCCACGGAGGAAACAAAACTCTCCCAAGAGTCCACTGCTCTTTCAACTTCATTTCTTGCGTTGTCAGAGCGAGACTGAAGTTCTTGGAGCGATTGGACAAAATGAGGGAGAGCCTCTTGCAAGGCCTGGACGTACTCAGCCTTGACCTCCTCATTATGGAATTTTTCTATGCGCCACTTCCGAATCGAACGTTTCACAGATCTCTTGATGTTGGGAAAACACCTTTTGATCTCAGACGAGCCCTCTATAAAGAATGCTGCAATTTGAAAACCAACAGAGAATTGTGGGCGAGGTACTACCAGCTCCGTAAAGATATCAATCAGCTTGTTAGGTCTCAGAAGAAATTATACTGGGACAAGTTATACAGTGAAATAAACTCAAACCACCATGGTGGTAATGACAAGAAATTCTGGTAGGCCCTTCAACGTTTGTACAAGCCGAAAAATGGTCAGCAAGTACAAGCGCTGAAGACTACTAAAGGTGCAGTGGTGACTTCATCAGTTGACATTGTCAAAACCTTCGAAACTCACTACAGTATCCTTGGCAGAACTTCTAGGTCTAACAGTGAGGGGTCTTCTGCTGAATGGAGGGACACAGTTGGAAAAACTGTTCCTATGATTCAAAACAGCCCTGATGAACTGGAGTATATTTCAATGGCTTATAACGCTCCCATTAGTTCTTCTGAGATTGTGGAAGCAATTGATCATTTAAATGGATATAAAGCTGGTGGACCTGATGGCATTGTCAACGAGCTTATCAAGCACGGTGGCGATCCCATGATAGAGGCCCTAGTTCTCCTCTTTAACCTTATCTGGAAGACTGAAATGATCCCCTTTCGCTGGCGACAGGGGTCATTGTCAATCTATACAAGAAGAGTGACAGAGAAGAACCGGGGAACTACCGTGGCATCACGCTCCTCAATGCTGTTGGCAAGACATTCTGCAGAGTTATAAGTACTCGTCTCGAGGTTGATCTGGAGTCTAGAGGTTGTTTCCACGAAGGCCAAGCTGGCTTTCGGCGAAACAGGGGCTGTGTGGATCATATCTTCACTCTAAGCCAGATTATCGAGGGAAGGAAAAAAGAAGGGAAACCCACTTAAGTTTTTTTCCTGGATGTCAAAAAGGCTTATGACACAGCGTGGAGAGATGGCCTATGGTTCCGCCTCTGGTCAAGGGAAAGATGTGGAGAGTTGTCCACAACTTGTATGCTCACACCAAAAGCTGTGTAACTGTTAACGGACAGAAGTCCAACTTCTTTGACATAGACCAAGGTGTAGCTCAAGGATGTACTCTTTCCCCTCTGCTCTTCAATGTTTTCATCAATCAACTCCTCGAGGATGTGGAACGTGAGGGATTTGGGTTAAGGGTGGGCGATACCACCATACCAGCCCTTATGTTTGCGGATGACTTCGCAGGCATAGGGGAGACTCCAACCAATCTCCAGGAGTTGATTGATTGCGCGAAGAGATACTTTGATCTTTGGGGGCTAGAGGCTAATGTCAGCAAATGTGCAGTGGTAGCATTCAACGACAGAGGAGAGGGAGGAAGTGATCTCAAGTGGCAGTGGGGTAGCCAAGAGATCCCGGTCCTCCCTTCCTACACTTACCTGGGCGTTGAGTTTTCCTCCAATTGTAATTGGGATGCACATATCCGGAAAGTGTTCAAACTGGCAAGGGCAAAGCTCTGGGGCTCACTAAATTTTTCCACTGCAGAGGGGTCAACTCTGAGGTTAAGAAAACCATGCTTTGTCGCGTTATTAGACCTGCCTTGGAATACGGATCTGCAATATGGGTTGATAACTCCAACCAGGCTAAGTCTCTAGAATCCATTCAAGTGGGGGTGCTTAAGGAGTGTATGTCAGCATGCTCCAAAACAGCCAATGTGGCTGTTCGGGGTGAGTTTGGCATTCCGTCCTTAAGCTCCCGACGAGATGAATTCAAGGTCAGATGGTGGGGTCAGCTGCAACATATGCCCAACACCAGATATCCTAAGTTAATCGACTCTATATCTTGGAAACAGGACCGCCCTGTCAAACAGGCTAAGTCCTGGCAGAAGAGAGTAGAAGAGATTCTCAAGGACCTGGACCTGGATCCGCAAGTCTTGACCCTGCTGGACAAATCTGACTTAGAGGCTGTAGTGTCCAAAGCCATGTCTGTTGCCATGAGATTGTCTGATGAAAATGAAGTTAGGCAGAAAACTTCCCTGAACTTGTTTCCAGTCAGTGACATGGGGAGGACATCTTGGATGACCTCAAGGGTCTACCCACTCTCGGCACTAGACTGAAATTTAAACTCAGGGCAGGAAGCCTACCTTTGAACAGCAAACAGAAGCAGAGAGGAAAGGGAGAGTGCAATTGCCCGTTGTGTGGGCAATCTGAAGACAGTATTCATTTTCTGATACACTGTCCGGGGTTCTCTCACCAAAGAGACGCTCTCTTCAAATCTATCAAGGGAATTGTGCCTGTACCCCTGTTTCAACTTTGAAAGTCTCGAGGCTGAGCCAAAAGCCCAGGCCCTCCTTAGTTTTTGGGCAAATCACACACAGCAGATTGATGCTTGTGTGAAGGGATTTCTAGAGGATATCTGGAAAACCCGGATTAATTCTATATATGAAGGTAAGTCTTACTACCAACGTCAGCCCCTGACAGAGGTACGTTCTGTCCCTTTTGTTCCCGCTCAAACTGGGCGCGGGGTCAATGGCCACAAGGCTACGGCAAACAACGTCTTATGAGTACAATCTCTCTAGTGGGGTCTGTTAGGCATAAAACCTCCCTGAACTTGTTTCCAATCTGTGACATTGGTGAGGATGACCTGAAGGGCCTACCTACCCTTGGCAGTAGACTGAAATTTGAACGCAGTGCGCGGCATCTACCTTTCAACAAACAACAGATGCAGAGAGGAAAGGGAGATTGTCAATGCCCAATGTGCGGGGAGCCTGAAGACAATATCCATTTTCTGCTACAATGTCCGGGGTACTCTCATCAGAGAGCGAACCTCTTCAGGAGCATCGAGGACAGCACCTCACCAACTTTCAAAATCTCAAGGCTCAGCCTAATGCCTGGCCTGTTGGGGTCTAGCGGTTGGGCTGATCAAACACAGCAGATTGATGCTTGTGTGAAGGGCTTTCTAGAGGAAATCTGGAAAGCCCAAACAATTGTTTATATAAAGGTAAGCCCTACTACTGGACTGAGCCCCTCACAAAGGTAGTGTCTATTCCCTCTTGTTCCACCCAAACTGGGCGTGGGGCCTATGGCCACAAGGCTATGGCAAACGACTTATGAGTACATTCTCTCTCCCTCTAACTCTAAGATTCAAGAGCCAACTTTTAACAATCAGTGTGACATCTAGAAACAGTACATATGCAGGGATAGAGCATTGGCATTTGAGGTGTGCAGACCTTGACTTCATGCAATCCTCCAATATCATTCCAGGATACTTTAGGGACTTCTGATGCTGCACCTCGCACAATGCTGGGGCCCACCTTGCTGTGAGCCTCCTGCCACTCCTCTAACCCTATCGGCTTTGCCATCCCTTCTCCTAAAGCCTTCATGGACTTGCAGAGAGCTGACATAGCGGCTTCACGGCACAAAGCTTGAATGTCTGCACCCACATACCCATTACACATGGCCACCACAGTGTGGAGATCCACGCTCTGGTCCAAGGGCAGCTTCCTCGAATGAAGCTGGCAACACAACAGATCACCACAATCCACGTTTATCAGAAATGTTTAACACCTGTGGGAATCCGCTGATCTGTGACAAGACTGATCCAACTAATAAAGCTTCCATCAATTCACAATGCATCCCCCATCGAGTTGACTCCAGACTAGGGTGTCGAACTGGTGCTAACTTACACAAAGAATTTCATAACGCTCTTGAGCATTTGGAGGAGCCACTGCTATTTCACGGTCAAAGCGGCCTGGTCTTCGGAGAGCAGGATCTATTGCATTCACTCTGCATAGCAGACAAAAGGACATTTGAGCAAAACCAAGAACTGGCAATTTGCCTTGTTACTTTCTCACAAGTAACTGATGTTCTTTCCATTGATGTCCTGTATCTGGGATCTCCATGATGTGCGAGTTAAAGTGAACCTAGGAAGACTGTCCAGCTGCGTGTGTTCTCATCTGCCTTTTATCATTATGTCTATCTGTGGCTCTGCATCTCCATCATATCCACATCGTGCCTCAAAAATAGTTGGGTGTTAAGTTTCACTGGAGCCAATTTTCCTAATCCTTAAACAGTAGCCCACATGTACTCCCGGAATGAGAGTCTCATTTGCAAAAAGACTAAGCTTGCACCTTGAAAATCACAAGTTGAAACAGTCCTTCCCCCAATCACATGCGGAGAGGTTTCCAAGCACATTGTCGAGTTTTAAGGTATGACATCTTGCCCCTATATTCTGCAATGCAGTTATCCGGAAGCCGTCGAAACTGATTACAATCGCTGGACAAGAAGTTTTGTTGCATCCATAAGACATCCATGACTATAATTATACTATGCCCCAGAGTAAATTGCTTAGAAGCCTCGGCACAATGAATAGGACTGCAAGATCCATTCGAGAGAATAAAGAAAGAAACTTTTAACCCCCATGGCAGAGAGTGAGAGCTGCAGATTCTTCAACAAACACTTGCCGATTTGTAGCAGCAACAACTACCACCCGCGAAGGACTACTTGAAGGCCCTCTTGAGGATCGAATACCATCCATCAATGTCAGAAGCTGGGCCACCAATCTAGTCTCTTGTTGTCGCCTGCCAGCAAATCCAACACCGTGCAAAACTGATTGAACAGCGCAACAAATTAAAATCGAGAACACTGTGCTTTCGAGCTTTATACAAAGCTCAAAGGTATATGTGGGCTTTTGCTGACAGTATAGAACCAATTCAACACTGCACGGAGGCAAAACAGAGAAGACACATTGTGATGCAAGATAATCTTGCCTAAGCAAATGACGAGTTCTGTACGGAAAACAACTCAAAGATCTTAGACAAGGCTCAAAAGCTTTACCTGGAATCGCGGTGAGGGCACATCGTGTCGATTTCGTCAATGAAGATTACAGCCGGTTTCCCCCTTGCTGCTTCTGACGCTGCTTTTGCAAAGGCTTCCCGCAGTACTCGTTCACTCTCTCCCGCATATGCTTTATGCACAGATGCTCCACTGTACCCCTCCCAAGGATATGAAAGAAAAGAAGAGAGAGGAACAGACTCGAGAAAGGAGTCAGATAACAATCCCCACATGGAACTGGCACAGCTCTCCAACAGCCAGCAACATCTCCTCTAGTTGTTCTCAAGGCAAATGCAATATTGAGTGGCAAGGAGAGAAAGAAAGAAAAGAAACTCTAAACATCCACAGGGAAGGCAGACTGCCAATGGAAAAACTAGAACAAGGAGGCATGTCCACTTCAGAAAACGACACCTAAAGATGAAGCAACTCATGCACATAGGCAGCCCTTCGGATCCTCCAAAGTGAAAGCATCTGTGAAAGAGAGAGGGAGACCTGAGAGAGGTAAAATGAGCACTGCATTCTCGAGCCACCGCATGAACCAAGCTTGTCTGCACAAGGAACAGGCTCCAACTAACACAAATCAACTACGACTAACTATATTGACACTCATCTGTGTTCCAACATAAGAAGGAACTTGACAAAAAGGCTGGACAAGAAGAAGTACCTTACCAGTCCCAGGGGGCCCATACAGGAGGAGACCCTTGGGCCACTGCTCCACCAGAATTGTTTAACATGCCAACATGCCCCACACATTCATCAGGACTAACCAATTGTGCCAAAAAGGTTGTTCTAAGATTTTCAAAAGTCCGGTGAGTAGCCTAATTAGATTATGTTGAAACAGAAGACGCTGTAACAAGTGAACCTTTATGGCCCACAAAGAATAAGTGACTGTGCGACCTCTTCCGACTCACACAACAAGCGTGATCTAAATAAGCTTGCAAGAGGCCTTCCCCTCGTAGTTGCCTTTTGTAGTTTTCCTTGTACCTTCTATATAGAGAATGCTGAGGTCTCAATGCACAGGTCACAAAGGATACTAATGTTCTGCATGGCTCTTTTGCAAAAACGGATGTGTTGCAGGAAACCGGCTGGAATCAGCTGGATTAAGTTTCCTCCTGATTCCATCCTGGTTCTATGCGTCATATGGGGGTAAATGACATTGAATCAGAAATATAGTAAGTAGTCCCTTGCCCTTGTATGCTGAATTGAGTGCCCTGACCAAGCTCTCTAAACATTAAGAGTTCAGGCTGCGAAATGTGCCCCTGGTACTACTTAGAGTATTTGGTACATCAGTTCCAATTACTGTAGATCATATATGCATCGAATGATTCCTTGGTGACGTAGAATCAATCAGCTTCTAGCGATTAGATCAATACAGCAATGTAAGGTACTATGCTAAGTGTTATTTGATTATCTTATTCCCACAAGTGATGGCCAGCCAAGTGTGATGATATCTCCATTGAAGGCGTATTACTTATGCACAATCTGTAAAAAGTTCACATATCATGTCCATTTGCACTGGTTATAGAGGGAGGCTATAAAACAGCAGGACACCATCTCTGCACCAAGTTTCCTTCCTGAATACTTAGGAAATTTCTGTAGAAGAAATTAAAGGGCAACGAAACAGATTTGAAGGGTACCCGCAAGCCTAAAATTCTGGCCTCCTCAGCATACAGAATGGGCCATAGAAGAAGCTCCCGCAAGGCCTGCAGGGGTGCTGCCATGCCCGCCACCACGCTCTCAGCTCTCCAGTCATTCCCATCCCCCTCAGAATCCCCTCGCCCTTCTGCATGATGCTCCCCCACTGTCGCCATAGCACAATTGCAAGTGCATCCACACACCCTGATCAAAGGTGTCTCATACTGGCTCAGCTGCACTGCAAGCTTCACCTGTGCCTTCTAGTAAGCTTCGCCCAAGAATGAAATGCCTTACCAAGCATGATCATCAAGCAGCTATAGTAGCATGCTTACCCTTGATCGGATTGTCCAGTTCCCTCACTCACTCCATCTGCATCCATACCACACTCTCCATCAATAGGAACAGATTTTCTATGACTTATCCCCAAGAATGCGATCAAACATAGAATCCCAGCCATGTTTTACGCCCAGATCATGGCATACATCTATCCTGATTTCCCTGTCTGAAAAACTTGCAGAATCCAATGTGCCAAATGAAGATCCAAAAGCCGTTCCTGAATTACATATATACAGGGAAAGTGGGACAAAGGTATGCCATCATCTGGGTGGAACTTGCAGAATTCAGATCCCCCAATTGTAGAACTATCACCCCTAACCAGGAGTTCTGCGCAAGGATCACCCTAAACTGGCCCCACTGATGAGATGGCCAAAACCGACATGAGATAACACTTGACTGAAGAAATAGTTCTCTCCCTCCCCCTCTCTCTCCAAGACGGCACAAAAATCAAACAGAGGATGAGGGGATTATCAAATATTAGCCAACAGATTTCAAGCTCGAAAACGCTTTTATCTTCGTGGCACTCGAAAATTTAGCTGAACTACTTCCAAGACAAAAACAAAAAAGGCCAGAATCAAGGTCCAAATTTTACACCACAACACTCAGTGAATCTCAATGCCACAGCAACCGCTAATACTAAGCTCTAGAGATGTGCGCAAGGTCGCCTTTGAGACTTGACACCTTTCCTACTTCATGGACACCCACTTTTGCGCATTTTTTCAAACTCCCCATTGTAATAGTGATGCGAATAAGATTTTTGCTGCTGCCTCGACTTGTACATTGTATTTGACGGATTTCCCCAACTGTACAAGACTGTGAGTCCGATTGAAGTGACAAAACTGGTAGACTATAAGACACCTCCTACACCTCCTGTACAATTCACCTTAGCACCACTGCTAACACGGCACTTACTTCGAATGAGGTGAGAACCAAAATCTGTACAGTTTCTTAAAAGACTTCCTTTCCGACAGATCTTCCATGAATTGCTAAAACGCCTGCGATAAACCCTGCGATGCCCTTGCGAACCCTAGAACACCTCGTCACGTGAACACCAGACCTCATTAAAATAATCCGAATCACCAGAAAAGATGCTATATTGCAAGGGAAAGCTTCCAGTCCGTTAAGATTCCTGAATATAGCATCGTTGATAGCACCTCTGTTCAACTCCGGCCGTCGGAGTCTCTCCCAATGAGAGTCAAGAATTGACGAATGCTGTCAACTTCGTCCGGACGGCGACGTGGGCAGCGAGAGTCGTCGGAAGTCTGCTCAGAGATGGACGAAAGTGGAGGGAGGAATGATGCAGTACGATGCTGGCGACATCCACCGACAGTCCCAAACCCTTATAATCCGCTCTCTCTCGCTCGCTCTCTCTCTCTCTTCTTCGCAGAGAGCTGTGCCGGGCCTTCCCTTCCGTGCTTTCGGTTTCCATTTGCCATGCCCGTGCCAGAGGAGCCTTATTTCTTCTTCCACACACATCTCCCTTCCTGCGTTTTGTTGGAGTATCAAGCTATTGACTCCCAAAAGCCTGGTTAGTAATCATCCGTTGTCCACTCCGGAGAACTCCAAGTGTGATTGGTGGGAATTAACGCGTACCGAGCGAATCGAATTTTCTCAAGGCATTCTTTTCTTTCCTTGCTCACTTTGGTGCAACTATCTGCCCATACGACCAGTTGCAGCTTTCTGTCTCTCTTCAATTACATTCTCTCTTTGGCTTTAAATTGTGGTGGAAGTGGCCTCTGTCTAGGAGAGCCTCCCAAGTTATTTTTTCAGGGGTCCTGCTTCTGTGTCTTTCCGTCATTCTCGACGGCTTCCCATTGCTACCTTAGATGATTGGCCACAAGGATGGTTACCAACCACAGTGTTAGCGACAGGAGATGGAGGAGACGATTTTCTTCTGAGCTTTGGAGGTCTAAGAAATCAAGGTTTCTTTTTGAGATTGAGGAAAAGGCAACCAGTCAGACAGAGGAGTGTGCCCACAAGCAATCGCCGAAGGTGGAGTTGGATGAAAATGTTTGGTCAAGATTGCCACGCGACCTGGCAGACCAGGTGTACAGACGCCTACCTCATCCAATCATGCTCCACTTCAAGGCTGTCTGCAAAGGATGGAATGGCATTGTGCCATTGTCTTTAGTCATCAGCCAATGTGGGGAGTCCTCATCTCATGGATCGTACATCATTGTTTGGGAAGTTTCGACTCTTCCGACATGTGTGCATCCCATTGATGTGTATGACCCCTCCCTAAACAGGTGGCATTCAAGCTCTTGGTTTCCACCACCATTTTTCAACACGAGTATTCGTGTTTTGGCCGCCAATGGTGGACTGTTTCTGGTCAGTGCAAGAGCCCTGCAGTTTCCTTTCTCAGAGGAATTGGTTGTCTTCAATCCACTAAGCAAGAAATGGCGGAAGCTGCCTCCCATGTCACTACGCAGGTCCATCTCTGGGATTGTCGGCTTACTTGTGGACAGACGCTCCAGTACCTACAAGGTCGTGGCATCGGGATCAAGCAGATACACTGTTTATGACTCGAAGCTTGATGAGTGGAGCGTAGCGATGGAAGTGCCATTCTGTGGAAAATCACCCGCAGTTGTTTGTGGAAGATCTGTTTATTGGCTTGGCAAGAGGTGGACGGATTCTTCTTCCATATATTTGCTAGGATTTGACCTTGATCAAGGGTGGATCAAACACAGGTTGGGAGCACCAGGAGAGCCATCCACTCTGATGGCAAAAAGAGTTTTGAATTGCCATGGGCATATTTTGCTGGTTGGAGCTAGTCATAGCTCTCAACCTGGTGAGGAAAGGAGGGGCGAGGGAAGCACATGCATGAAGGATCTTCAGATTTGGGAGATGGACAAATCAATAGAGAATTGGACAAAAGTGGCAAACATGCCTGACTATCTGTTCAAGCTCTACTTTGTCAACCACCCATGGGGCAAGGGAACCAAGGAGGTGATTCCATGTGTTAGTTATGGAAATAAGATCTTCTTTGCCAGCAACAGAATGTCACGAGGATTGATCTTTGATTTGAACTCTAAGACATGGAGTTTCTCATCTAGTCGTCCCAGAATGCTGAAGCGAAGGGATAGGGCCTCTCTGGATATTTTCAGATGTGAGCTGCGGTTTGATTTGGATGTGTGAAACTGTCACTTTAATGCAGTGTAGTACTCCGGTGAGGTTTTTCACGACATTGCAACAAAGACCTAGCTACCATTACCCCTGGAATCTTCTCAATATTCATGTAGACTAACAAGTAGGATATGTGGATAAAAGGAGCAGGATTTTCACATCTGCTAATTTCAAGTTGTTTCAAAATGTACAGAGTGACTGCCCTTCTCCGGATAATATGGACATTTTCCCCAAAAAGCAGTGGGCAACTATGAAATATTGGTGTCATGGTTTGGAATCTGTATCATTGCCAAGGCCCTTGTCCATCCCTTCCTATGCTTTGGAGTTTGTCCATTGAACCTCTTGAGTTTATTATTTTGTTACAATCATATTCTACAATTGTCACTGACAGCTCTTGTCAACAACTCTTGCATTGTGAGGAGTTCAAAGCTTAGATGGAGTTCAAATGTCGGAGACACTGCACATATATGAGTGGAGGTACAACTTGCCATGTGCATGGCTGCAAAGGCTTTGCTTTGATGAAATGCTCTTGTTCAGCCATAGCTTAAGTCATCCCACATACTCAATCCACTTCAGGTGTGTTTCCCTTCCAGGCCTTGAGGGAGACCATGCTGGAATCCACAGTGGCTGAGCTACATTACTTCACTTTTTCCGGCTTTGTCTGTTCTATGGGCCATTGTGTGTACTACTTGTACCCTAGTTTCTTCACTCTACTTGACTGTGTAGTTTAACAGACCAAAGTTTGGATCCGGACACCTTCACATGTTCCCTTGTACTTTTCTCATGTGATGGAGCTCCATGATCTAGTCACCAAATGGAAGTGAATCAGATCAATCTTGAACTTGATGATTTGTTTCTCATATGTGGGGTCCTGGCAGGATAAATATAGTCTAGAACTGAAATCTTTCAGATCCAGACTGTCTGCGCTCCTTCCCCAGTTAGAGATCGCGAACTTAAAATGGACTTTATATCAATGCAGCACAGAAGCTACATTCCTGCCACATGCTCAAAAGCGTTCCGGTGTGAAGCAGAGATGCAAGGCAGTGAATTGCAGCCATTTCAAGTCCAGAGCTATTTTTAGCACTCACAACTTTCAAGGGGCATTGACTTGGGCGAATAATCTTGCTTGGCCTTCACAATCATAATGGGGACCATCTCTCCCGGTAACTGTCGAGGTAAATATCAACACGGTTTGAGGCTGACAAGTGGGGGTTAAAGCTGCAAGCATGTATGTCTGTTTTTCTTTTCTGCGAATCCGTTCTTAGAACTGAATGAAACTTTATGGGAGGAAACTGTCGGTATAGGGTTTGTGGGAGAGAGAAACATAAACAAACAAGTCAATTTACTACGTCCACGCAGGCCTGCTGGATCAGAGCACTGGCCCGTTGTGTACTAACATGCCTAATGTACTCAAAAGCACAAGGGATGTAGCTGCCCCGGGCTGCATTGAGCCCACCTGTTGTCTTGTCTCTCTCGTCCTCGGACCCCGATCAAGCAGCTCGACAGAAGCAAACACACTGGGCAGGAAGTTGAAGCTTTATGAAAGCGACTGGGTGTTGCTGAAATGAGGGGAAGTAATAAGTTATCACAGTGAATCCAAGACTGAGAGCAAGCACTTGGTGGGTACCTTCTCTGCAGCGACAACAACTTCATCATGCATGCACTGGATGGATATATGGCGGATGGGCGACTCCTCATCCATCCGACAGCGCATATTTGTGGCTCTTTTAGATGAATACTGGGCACATTCGTTGCCCTTTGCATGGAAATGGATTGAAGGTTCCTGCCACCTACCACTGTCCCTCATTAAGAGCGACGCGTGATTTTCTCGCCTCTCTCTCTCTCTCTCTCTCTCTCTCTCTCGCATAAGCGAGCTGCTCGATGTGCTGACCTGCATCTTCACCTCTCTGCCCTCGCTACTGTTGGTTCTCTCACCCTCCTACAGGTTTTATTGCTTTGAACAGCTGCAAGATTCGCCAGCTTCTATTTGTCATTCATCATGGGCTTGGAGGTTCTCTCTCTAACTCCTAGGATGTTTCTGTGGGTCTCTAAGGCAGGATTGAGTCTGTGGATGTCTAGATCAAACACAATGCTTGTTAGCAAACCATCTTCTCGACGTAGAAAAAGAGACTGTTGGTCAGTGTAGGTGGTTGCATAATTTTTCAGACAGGCAGACTCAGCAATAGTGCTTGTAAGGATGTCCACCATGGAACTCTACAAGGGTTAAGTGCGCCGTTGCTCCACCATAAGTTGAGCTGTGACTCGATTCGCTGCAACACATTGAAGATACATCGGGCACATTGCCTAAATTTCATCATTTTTCAGTTCGCAAAAAGATCCACTACTAACAACTCATCGAGGAAGTGAGCGTTAGCTGGATGTTGTTAGAGTTTATCAATGTATCGTACACGAGGGACTGCAAAGAGGAAGTGGAATATTTAGGAGTCGTGCTCACAGTTGAATGTCTAGATCATCTTTACATACATGGAGGGTCGGACAAATTGTCCTGATGCACGCGGGCTGATGTACAGGAAGACTTTGCGAAGGCTGTGGCAGAGGCGAAGACCATACCTGATACCATTGACGACATGGACAAACTCACACTGTACGGTTTGTACAAGACGGTGACTGTTGAAAAAGTGAACATTGGTGCGCTACCTTCTCTCTTCCAGGGAAACCACACTCAGTTTTTTCTCTGTATCCTTGTGTTACTCTTTACTACACCTCTTCTTACATTCCTTAGTCTTTTAGTTCCTACAGGCTCAAATAGCCCTTCATAGTTCAGGTCTATTTGATTTTTCTTTTCTTCTTCTTCTTCACTCAAGTATTCTATTTTTGACCTGTAAGTGTCTGACAATCGATTTCTTTCTCTTCTCTGCACACCGTCTGTCTCCAGCTAATTCTTGGCCCAATCAACAATGCAAAAGCTCATAGACTCTGGGCAGATTATCACACAGTGCCAAATAGAGCCCACAGTGGCTCTTGCCACATTCCTGTCACACACTTAGTGCTCACAATACCTTTCTTCATTCCAGTCATGTACAATTACACGATAGCACCTCACGCCAAACATCCGCTCGAGTCCCAGCAATCTAAAACTCCCTGGACAGGTACAGTATGAATTCAAGAACGAGATCTCAAGGTTTTCACCTCTGCCTTAAGGATCTCTTCTGGTTCTGCCACAACTTCTCCTTTTGTTGTGACCTTTGGCAATTCTGGGAAAACATGGCTGGGATGTGAAACATATTTCCTTAAGAGGCTCACATGAAATACGTCATGTATCTTCCACCTAACAAGCAGTTCAGCTGGTAGGCGACCTTGCCAATCTTTTTGATAATCTTGAAAGGCCTACAGTACCTCGGGGAAAGCTTATAGCATTTTCCCAGGCTCAACTGGCTCTTCTTAGGGATTACTTTCAAAAATACTTATCTCCGATCCCAAACTCCCTAAAGGACCTTTTCTGATCAGCATAGGTCTTTGCTCTCTCTTGAGCCCTCTTCATGCTATCTTTTATTAATTCCAACTCTTGCTCCTTGCTATCATCTGATTGACACTTTTGACTTTAGTGTTCGAAACATGCCAAGATGCTGGAGTCAAGCAATCTTGCCCATAGACAGCTTCAAATGGGCTTACCCCAATAGCTGTGTGTATGTTCTTATTATAGGCAAACTCAACCAAATGCAAATAGTGCTCCCACGAGCTCTGTTTTTGCCCTACATACATTCGGAGCATGTCCTCCAAGGTTCTATTTGTTCTCTCTGTCTAAGCGTCTGATTCCAGATGATAAGCACTGCTAAAACATAATCTGGTATTCAAAGCTTTGAACAAAGCAGTCCAAAATCCACTTGTAAACTTTGAATCTCTTTCAGACACAATTTCTCTTGGCAATCCATGCAGTCTGTATATCTCTTTTACAAAGAGATTAACTGTGTCTATAGCAGTAATACTCATCTTTGTGGGTATGAAGTGCGCCTGCTTCGACAAGCGATCAATCACTACAAATATGGCATTATGTCCATTTCTTATCTTAGGCAATGAGACAATGAAATCCATACTTATAGATTCTCACTTTGCCCTAGGTACACTCAGAGGTTGCAAAAGTCCAGGAATCTTGATATGTTCTGTTTTGGTTACCTGACAAGGGTAACACCTTTCAACATAATCTCGTATGTTCTTCTTCATCCTAGGCCAAAAAAATTGTTTCCTGACTGCGAGATATGTTTTCTGAAAGCCAGGATGGCCTGCAATGGGTATGTTATGACAGTCGTACGTGATCTTTAGTCTAAAGTCTGCGTCCGTCGTAGTACAACCCATCCTTCAATAGATAAGCAAGATACTTGCCAATTTCATTAGAAGTCTTAACCCCCCGAGACAGGCTTTCAAACGGGCCAGCAAAATATGCGTCTTTAGCATACTGACCTCTTATCTCATCTATCACAGTGCTTCTTATCACTGAAATAGCAGTTGCCCACTTTCTTCTGGACAACGCATCTGCCACCACGTTCTCTTTCCCCTTCACATAATGCAATTCAAAGAAGAACTGCTGGAGGAACTCCACCCAACGACATTGTCTACGACTGAGGTTGGGTTGTGTAGCTAGATACTTCAAGCTTTCATGGTCTGTTTCAATCTTAAATTCCCTTCCCAGCAGATAATGTCACCAAACCTTTAAGGCATGTATGATGGCTAGCAATTCTTTTTCATGCACTGGGTAGTTCAGCTCTGTTGGGCTTAGTTTTCTAGACTCATAAGCTATTACCTGTCCGTCTTGCATTAACACAGCTCCTATGGCTAGGTCACTTACATCTTGCAAAGTACTAGACCACCTGTCTTGTAATCCATCAACTTCAAGACAGGAGCATGTGTTAACATATCTTTAAGCTTTTCAAAGCTTTCATTACAATCCTCGGTCCAGGTAATCGCTCCTAAGCCTTTCAGCAGGCTAGTGAGAGGGGCTGCAATCTTGGAGGATCTTTATAAGTCTTCTATAAAAGCTTGCAAGTCCCAAGAATGCTCTCACATCAGTTCTATCCTTCATGGCTGGCCATTCTGCCACAGTCTTTACTTTCTTGGGATCAACTAAAATGCCATCTTTTGACACTATAAATCCCAAGTATCCCATCTGGGAAACAAAAAACTCACACTTGCTCTTCTTAGCATAGAGCTTATTCTCCCACAAGATCTGAAGGACACTTCTCAAGTGTTCTATGTGTTCTTCTTCAGACTTCGAATATATTAAAATGTCATCCATGAAGACTAATACAAGTTTCCCCATATACTTCCTGAATAAGGTATTCATTAAGCACAGAAAAGTGGCTAGTGCATTTGTGAGCCCAAAAGACATCATTGTATATTCATAGTGGCCAAAATTGGTTCTAAAGGTTGTCTTAAACGTGTCCGAGTCTTTGACACGGATCTGATGGTATCCACTTCGTAGGTCTATCTTTGAAAATACTTGCGCACCATGCAAGTAATCAAATAAGTCATCTATCCTAGGGAGTGGAAACTTATTCTTTACAATCAACTTATTCAGCCATCTGTAGTCTGCACACAACCTTAACGTTCCATCTTTCTTCTTCTTGAACAACACTGGTGCTCCCCAGGGAGACTTGCTAGGCTTAAATATAACCTTTCTTTAGCAAATCAGCCAGCTGTCTCTCCAATTCTTCATTCTCCACCAAAGAATGACTATAAGGAATCCTCAAGACAGGAACCGCTTCAGGAACCAACTCAATGGCATGATCTACATCCTTTTCAAGAGGTAGTCCAGGCAGATCACTGGGAAACACAAAAAAAAATTCAGACGGGATCTAATCTGTTATGTTGAGGTTGTTCAACTCCACTTCAATGTCTTCGTCATCATTCTCATGAATGCTTACGAAGAACAGCTCATCGGTTGTCTTCCGTATGCATCGCTTCATTTGAAGGGTTGACAACAAGGAAACATTGGGTAGGGCTCTTGTACCTGTAAGCTTGAATCACTTACCACCAGGCAACACCCCTTCCACTGAGTAATCTCGACATGCCACTTGAGCGTCCACAGCTGCCAGCCACTACATTCCCAAGATGACGTCGTACCTTTCGCCATCCCAGACCTCAAAATCTACCTTAGTGGTGATCCCTTGCATTGTGACAGGGACCACCAAGCTCCTACTGTTGGTAGATCCTGCATCTTCATTAGGCAACAGAATGGTGTTGGTGCCAACCTCCTTCAACTGTAGCTTGCGCTTGTTTGCAAAATTTTGAGACAAGAAGTTATGGCTGCTTCCTGGGTCAATCAAAACAGTCGTGGTCTCTCTTCCTACCTAACCATTCAATCGTATGACTGTGGGATTATAGTCTATCTCCTCACCCATCACAGCCGCTGAGATCCTCAGCTATTTACCTTTCCTCGTCCCAGGTGCATCCACATCTATCTTATCATCAACCTCTTGCACAATCACAGCTGTAGCTGTACGTTGTACGCATTTGGGACACTCGAACGCCCAATGACCTTTCTCATGACAGATAAAACACTGACCCAACCATCGGTGTTCTTCCTATTCCTTCTCTAATAGGCGTTTGGTCGCTGGGGCTCCAAACTAGAAGCTAACAATGACAGCCTAGAATTGTCAAAGCACACACTAGCAGGGAAAACATGGTGAATTATGTTGAAGAAGGTACCTTCACCCCTTTCCCCATCATTTGCTTTCAGGTGTCCAAAGCCCCATCCCGCGCTCCTGCTCTGCACACCCTGCAAGCATCGCATTCCACGACACCACATCTGGTTCAGCCATAGTGTTGAACACTCCCTTGGCATCCTAGATGCTCCCACATTTAGCATACATGGCCACCAGACCAATGTTCAGGATGACATCTGGTACAATTGCAGATTTGATGATGTCACCAGGGATCTCTGGAAATTACACAACAAAAGTTTGCTGCAAATCAATGGGTGACGGATCAATATGGAAGGACTGCTTACTGCCGGGAAATCTAATCTAATATTAATCCGATATGCTTCAGGTAGTTGGTTTGTGATAGGCTGGTTGTAGAACTCTTCTTCAGAGAGTCGATAGTTGGGTGAATAAGACTGGCTGGGTCTGTACTGGAGGGGTAGTGCTCTGTCTGCCAAGGCCACCTCAAACTTTGCCTTGCCCCACAGTTGTCTTGCCGTTGTCTCTGCCTCTGCTATCCTCCCTTGTTGCACACTCCAACATCATTCCGTTGAATCATTTGTTGTGCTAGCCACATTACACAACAATTGTTGTTCTAGACTCAATTCTCTGTTTGGAGTTGTTCAACATTCCAACTATGCATAGTCACCCTGTTGCAAAAACAACAAGATACAGAAAATCAAGATGCATCGTACATGGATGGAACTTTGTACTGACAGTGTGTGGATGGGGTCAGGAGAGGCTACCTTCGCTCCATTGTTGTAGTGGAGGTTGCTCCTCACAGCCACGTTGAAAAATTTGAGTACAGACATTTGTTGATGTGTAATTCCTCTGGCAAACTGCTTGCAAGGTTTGTGACCAAAGGATGAAAATGTGGTATGCTTGGTTGGCGCAGTGCAACATCAAGTGGTTTCGAGAGTATGATAATATGACGGAATCTGGCGGGGATCGGTATTGGAATTTCATCTAGCGTAGTGCCCTGTACATATCAGAGGTAAGGCTTTGTTCTCGTCTCCTTCCCAACTTTCACTAGTGTCTACGAGAGTAGTGTTAGAAAATGGTTTTGTTGCATGGTTTAACCTCTATCATAGAGCCAAATGCAGTTAGTAACTTTATGCTTGAGATCGATGCTGCTGAGTAATCCCTGAGCTTTTTAAGTAGTTAACCACATCATAGTAACTATGAAGAGAACCATGTGACACCCTATGGTACCTGCAAAGTTGTTGGGATATTTGTTGTTGCACCTCATATCCATGACATTGGAGCACAAGGCTGAGAAAGGGAGCACTTGGGGGTGGCAATGGCAGGTGTCTCCTACAGAGATCCGTGGTACACTGGGAACAACGAACTAACTTTATCTGTGTGGGCATTCTGATGGCTCTTATTGTGGGGCTTCCCCTGAGTGGCAACCCTGCCTGATACTGACTGGACACTGATGTATTTGTGGACGGATGAAATATTCAAAGAACATGTGCAGCATGATTTGTTTCTGTATTCTAGTCTTTCTTGTCTTGAGGGTGAAGGGTTGCTTAGGCCTCCCGTCATATAGAGGCACATGACATTTGGTCCAGTTAGTTGGAAGGCATAGTATCTGTAATGGGCATTTGTGGTGGCCAAAATGGTCCTTTGAGTGAGTGCAAGGTAGACAATACTGGTGCTGGGTAAATGGTTGGTACATTGTTTCGCAAATTGAACATGTATTCAATCAAAGTTAATTGGATGCCACTGTGAGACGTTGCCTTGTATGGAAATGGACGTCAGATTTTTTCCTTGGGGTGATAAAACAGGTGGCATAGCATGTTTGCATTGGCTGCAGTGTCCTCCTTTGTTTGGGCATGGCATACACTCCAGAAAGCCCACGTTGGCTATGCAAGGACAGATTGGTCCCCCTTGCTTATCTACTATGCACTAAGTAGCACCAGAACCTCTTCAAGGCTACAAGCATTGGAATTGTCCCACGTCTGCTTTCTCGAAACTAGTTTCAGTCATCGGTTTCGGTAATCGGTCCTGCAGAAAGGTTCTGCAGTATAGTTAAAGTTCATCGGGATATCCGTCACGCCTAGTCGTGGCAGTATAGTTAAAGTTCATCGGGATATCCGTCACGCCTAGTCGTGTGTTAAGCCTTATGGCAGCCTTCGGGCATAAAAGGGTTTTAATTTTTTTCCCTTCAATAATTCAAATAAAGCTCTGAGGCTAAGCCCTCTTCTCTTAAAAAACAAGAAAAAAAAGAAAAAAGAAGAAAAAAGAAGAAGTTGCCAACCGAAGCATGGTATCGGATCGCAGACAATGCTTCTAACATGGACCACTAACATGTTTTATATGGAACGTCAGCATGATCATTTTTCCCTAGTTCAATGTACACATTATTTGCTTTAGTTGATTCTTTGACACATCATGACTACTGTATCTGATTTGTAGATAAAGAAGATGATGTACAAGCCTCAAGGTAATTTAATATATACTATAAAAAAGGCAAGAAAATTGCAAGACAAGGGAGAGGTAGTTCATAAGAGTAATAATGATCATTTGATCAAATGACATGTTTTGAATAATCTTTGATTTCCATAGCTTTTCTCATGAGTCCTACACAAATTACTTTGAATTTCCTGTTTAAAAATGAAATGAAATAAAATAAAAAACCGAATTTCTAATTCCCAATATACATATTTGCTTGGTTGTAGCTTTGTATATCCTTAAGAAAGAAAAAAAAATCCTGATCAAAAAAAATTGTAGATGTCTTTATATTTAGCACAATAATTTTTTATACGTATATGAGAAGAGAGAAAACAAAAAGTATGAGAAGAGAGAAAACAAAAAGTTGAATATCTTTGATTTTCATAGCTTTTCTCATGAGTCCTACACAAATTACTTTGAATTCCTGTTTTAAAAATGAAATGAAATAAAATAAAAAACCTTGAATTTCTTAATTCCCAATATACATAATTTGCTGTAGTTTTAATATCCTTAAGAAAAAAAAATCCTGATCCAAAAAAATTGTAGATGTCTTTCATATTTAGCACAATAATTTTTTATTACGCTACTATTAGAAGAGAAAAAGACTTACGATGCTTATGAAAGACATCTACGAGAAGCCCAAAACGAGCTGGATTTCTTTAGTTAACTGGACAAGTTGCACACATAATGCCATAATAATGGGCAACAAGTCCCATTTTAGGGTGAGGGTGCGTGCAGCCCATCGTTGATGCGTACTTGTTTTCCAGCAATAAAAAAATAAAAATAAAAATTGATGACAAACAAGTGTGCATTAACATGACAGAGAGCTCACCAATACAACAGACTTGACGGACAACAAAGATGATAGGAGAGATTTTGGGTTCAACAAGATGTTTAGGGTTCTTGCAGAACAAGTGTGCAGTGAAACACACTTGTTTTTTAGCCAGAAAACAAAAAACATTTCAGCTACCCCCAATGTTTTTTTATCGTTTTTGCTAAAACGTGATACAAAGGTCAATAGTATAATAAAACACAAAGACAAGAAGAGATGTTTGGAAATTTACCTGTGCCACATCAACATGTTTGGGCACTCCTACATGGCCTCTCCCTTGCCACAAACATGTCATATAAGAACCAAACAACCAAACTCTTGTATAATCTTTAGTGCCTCCACATCCTTGTTATGATGTGGCCGCTGGCCAGGTTCCTTTAGTCCATTTCAGTTTGGGGCACCTCAAGCTCAACAATGTAAATAGACCTCTTTTGGCGAAAATGGATGATGGTGCAACGAGGTTGAAAGTTGAAACAAGTGAAATTCGACAGAATGCCATTGAGCCCTACTTGACAAAACTATGTCATATATGTTCCTTGATCTTTCTTTGAGGCTGGACTCTGCAGTCCAAGAACAGCCACATATCACACATCTATGGATAGATTAATTCAGACATCCACATTTTGTTTCCTAGCACGCTCTAGACCACCATCCACCAACAGTTAATGTCCATAACGAGATTGACATAGGTTGTGTGGGAACATATTGCAATTTTTGAGCTGAGTTTCCACCTCCTCATGGGTAGACCCCACAGTTGGCTCTTGGAGTGTTGATATGCCATGGAGGAAATGCCCAACAGTACATCATAACCAGCCTTCCCAGGGAATGGTGAATGAACCAAGCAGCTGCTTAGTTATGGTGAATGAAGCAACGCACTGATACCTTATACAACAACAGCATCGTTTCACGAGTACTCCTCACAAGAACAAACCCCATCTTGGAAGTGGTGAAAGCGATTCGAATCACGGACAATAATTACTCGCCCAACAATCTTTGATATGAAATTGGTGGCCATGTGGTAGTCACCACACACCGGAAGGTTTTTGATGACATGGACACCTGTCCCGGGGGTCGTATTGATTAACCCAAAAGTAATGGCCAGTGTCTCACTGTGGTGGCACAGAGAAAATTCCTTTTGCTCCTCCTCCACATGATTCAATGCAAAGCGCCTGTCACCCTGCCTCCTTCATTCAGACAAACTTCTCAACTCAGTATGGACTTCTGCAATATGTGGATGCAATTCGTCATCTACCACAAATGTGTGCACCCTATTACCGACCTCAATGCAAGAGCGACCTGGCTCCTTTCTGACACCTCTGACCTTCATCATTCTTCGAACCTTTGCAGTATCGTCCCACCTGCCAGCTGCGGCATAGATGTTTGATAGCAACACATAAGTGGCAGCATCCTGTCGATCCCACTTCAGAATAGACTTTGCCGCACGTTCTGCCACCTCCGCATTCCCTGGAGTTCTGCCGGCACCAAGCAAGGTTTTCCACACCGCAGCATCCGGTTTGAGTGGCATTATATTAATTGAGTTCTCTGCCTCATCCAACCGGCCTGCACAGCCAAGAAGATCCACTATGCAGCCAAAGTGCTCCACCGTAGGAGTTAGCCCATGCTTTTGAGTCAGGGACTCAAAGAATTGTCTGCCCTCATCCATTAGGCCCCCAAGACTACATGCAGACAGAACAGATAAAAAGGTGACACTGTTGGACTTCAAGCCTTCCTTCTGCATTCCCTCAAATAGTTGCAGGGCCTCCCTATGTCAGCCCTGCTGGGCATATCCTGAAATCATCGCACTCCAAGAGACCACATTTCGTTCAGCCATACTGTCGAACACTCCCTTTGCATCCTCGATGCTACCGCATTTGGCATACATGTCCACTACGGTATTGTCTAGAATGATATCTGGTACAATTCCAGCTTCCATGATATCAGCATGGACCTGTTTGCCCTTTTCCAGGGCTGACAGGCTGGCACAAGCATTGCAAATGCAAACAATCGTGACCTGGTTGGGCACCACTCCTTCCGCCATTCATTTGTTCATAGGTCTACAAAGCCTCCATCCCAAACCCATGCTGGGCATATACTGCGATCATCGCATTCCATGACCCTACATTTCGTTCAATCATATTATTAAACAACTTTTCTTTTGCCTCATCGATGCTCCCGCACTTGGCACACATCCACCAGGGTAGGGTCCAAGATGATATTCACAACAATTCCAGCTTTCACAATGTCAGCATGGACAGCTTTGCCCTTCTCCAGGTCTGCCAGGCTGGCATGCAAACACTGACAAATGTGACCTGGTTGGGCTTCACCCCTTCCTGCATCATTTTGTGATGGCTCTCCAGAGCCTCCATACCACATCCACATTGGCCATATCCTACGATCATTGCATTCCACGACACCACATCTCGATCAGCCATACTATCAAACACTCCCTTTGTATCATTGATGCTTCCACAGTTGGCATACAAGTAGACAAGTGTAGTTCCCAAGATCATATTTGGCACAGTTCCAGCTTTCATGATGTCAGCCTGGACCTCTCTGCCCTTCTCCAAAGCTGCCAAGCTGGCACAGGCATTGCAAACAGACAGAAACGTGCCCTGGTTTGGCTTCACCCTTGTCGGCTCATAGGTCTCCAAAGCTTTTAACCCATACCCATGCTGGGCGGCAATCATCACATTCCATGACACCACATCTCGTTCAGCCATACTGTCAGACACCCCCTTTGCATCCTTTGATTTGCTGCCCCGCATTTGGCATACATGTCCATCAGGGTGGTCTTGTGTGAAGGGTCTTCTAGTGGATATCTGGAAAACCCAAACTTATTGACTTTATCAAGGTAAGTCACACTACCAGAGTGAGCCCCTCACAAAGGTGGTATCTGTTCCCTTTTGTTCTGCCCCATCTGGGCACCTGGTCTATGGCCACAGGCTACAGCAAACACAATCTCATGAGTACATTCTGTGTGTGTGTGTGTGTGTGTGTGTTGTGTGTGTGTCTGTCCACGGTCCAATATCTGGGGTGTTCTGTGTGAAGGGCTTTCTAGAGAAAATCTGGTCTAGAAAGCCATTCTAGACCGGATTTTCTAGACCCTGTTGTTCCACCCAAACTGGGGTGCAGCAAACAACGTCTCAGGAGTAAATTCTCTGTTTTTGGACTGCTACACACAGCAGATTGATGCTTGTATGAAGGGCTTTCTAGAGGGTATGTGGAAACTCCGAACTAATCGTTTATATCAAGGTAAGTCACACTACTGGAGTGAGCCCCTCACCAAGGTAGTGCCTATTCCCTAGAATTCCGTCCAAACTGGGTGCGGGGTCTATTGCCACAAGCTATGCCAAACAAGCTCTTATGAGTACATCCTCCGAGTTTCCATCCTATAGGCATTTCAAGACCCCACAATTGACTCTTGGACGGTTGATGTGCCATAGAGGTAATACCCAAAACAGGGTGTCATGGCCAACATGTCCAAGGAACAGTGGTTGAACCAAAAATGAAGCAAGACACTCCTTGCAATAACAATGTCATTTCACCAGTACTCTCCACAAGAACAAACCCCATCTTGAAAGTGGTGAAAGCGGTTTGCATCCCGTACAACAATTACTCGTCCAACAATCTTTGACATGAACTTGGTGGCTGTGTGGCAGTCACCACAAATCCGAAGGTTCTTAATGACACGGAGAGGTGTCCCAGGGGCTGTGCTGATCAGCCCAAATGCAATGGCCAGCTTCTCACTGTGGTGGCAAAGAGAAAATTCCTTTCGCTCCTCCTCCACATCATGCAATATGAAGCGCGTGTCAGGCACATAACCTGCCTTCTTCATCTGTTCAGACAAACTTCTCAGCTCAGCATGGATTTCCTCAGTTTGTGGATGCACTTGGTCATCCACCATGAATCTGTGGACCCTGTCGCCAACCTCAATGCAGCAGCGGCCTGGCTCTTTTATAACACCTCTGACCTTCATCATCTTTCTCACCTTTGCAATATTGTCCCACCTTCCAGCTGCTTTGCAATATTGTCCCACCTTCCAGCTGCTGCATAGATGTTTGACAGTACCACATAAGTTGCAGCATCCTGTTGATCCCACTTGAGAATCCATTTTGCCGCACGTTCTGCCACCTCCAGATTGCCATGAATTCTACAGGCTCCAAGCAAGGCTTTCCACACCACGGCAGGAGGTTCGATTAGCATGTTATTAATGAAGTCCTCTGCTTCATCCAGTCGCCCAGCACGACCAAGAAGGTCCACCATGCAACCAAAGTGTTCCACTGTAGGAGTAAGGCCGTGATCTCGACTCAGCGAATAAAAAATGTGTCTGCCTTCATCCACTAGGCCCCCATGGCTACATGCGGAGAGAACGGATAAAAAGGTGACACTGTTGGGCTTTAAGCCTTCCTTTTGCATGCCCTCAAATAGTTGCAGGACCTCCCTATGACAGCCATGCTGGGCATATCCTGCAATCATCGCACTCCATGACACCACATTTCGTTCAACCATACTGTCAAACAGTCCCTTTGCATCCTCGATGCTCCCACATTTGGCATACATATCCACAAGGGTATTGTACAGAATAATATCGGGTACAATACCAGCTTTCATGATATTAGCATGGACCTCTTTGCCCTTTTCCAGGGCTGCCAGGCTGGCACACGCATTGCAGACACAAACAAATGTGACCTGGTTGGGCTTCACCCCTTCCCGCATCATTTGTTCATAGGTCTCCAAAGCCTCCATGGCACACCCATTCTGAGCATATCCTGTGATCATCGCACCCCATGACACCACATTTCGTTCACGCATATTGTCGAACACTCTCTTTGCATCCTCGATGCTCCCACATTTCATATACATGTCCACCAGGGTAGTATCCAAGATGATATTTGGCACAATTCCAGCCTTCATGATGTCAGCATGAACGTCTTTGGCTTTTTCCAGGGCTGCAAGGCTTGAACAAGAATTGCAAATGCTAACAAATATTACCTGGTTGGGCTTCACCCCTTCCCACACCATTTGGTCATATGTCTCTAAAGCCACCATCCCACACCCATGCCAGGCATATCCTGCGATCATCGCACCCCACGACACGACATCTCGTTCAGCCATATTATCAAACAATTCCTTTGCATCCTCAATGCTCCCACATTTTGCATACATGTCCACCAGGGCAGTGGCCAAGATGATGTTTGGCACAATTCCAGCTTTCACAATGTCAACATGGACCTCTCTGCCCTTTTCCAGGGCTGCCAGGCTGGCACATGCATTGCAAACAGAAACGAACGTGACTTGGTTGGGCATCACCCCTTTCTGCATCATTTGATCATAGGTCTCCAAAGCCTCCATCCCATGCCCATGCTGGGCATATGCTGCAATCATCGCACCGTGACCCTACTATTCATCCGTTTAGGCATTTGCAAACACTGCCTTTGCATCTCTTACCTCACTCCCACATTTGGCATACATGTCCACGAGGGTAGTGTCCAAGACAATACTTGGCACAATTCCAGCTCTCACAATATCAGTATGGACAGCTTGGCCCGTTTCCAGGTCTGCACCGCTGGCACATGCCTTGAGAACGCAAAGGAACGTGACCTGGTTCGGTGTCACCCCTTCCTGCATCATTTGCTCATAGGTCTCGAAGGTCTCCCCACAATATCCATGCTTGGCATATCCTGCCACCATTGTATTCCCTGTAATCAAATCTCGTTCAGGCATTTTGTCAAAAACTTGGAGTGCATCCACAATGCTCCCACACTTGGCATACATATTGACGAGTACGTTGTGTAGAAACATGTCTGGCTTGAACCCACTTTGGATAATGTGGGCATGCACCCACTTTCCCTCTGCTAAGCCTCTCATCTTGATGCACTCCTGCAACAGATAGACATAAGTTTTGGAGTTTCCCCCACTCCCTCCTTCATGCAAAAGCTGCAGTGCCTCTCTCAATTGTCCTGCCTTAGACAGTGCCCTCATATCCCCACATCTTTCAAAAGAGGTTGTCATGGTGGGGGTGCCTGACTTTTCTGATGCTGCTTTGAATTGGACATACATCCAGAGAGGTCTCTTGATCCATTGCCCCAGGTGGTTGCTCTTGTGCTTGAAATCTACTCCTCTAGGATGTATGTTTCTGCCTCGATTGTCCCACCACTCACTGGGGTTTGAAAAATATTCCTTCCAGAGCTTCTCCTCCTTTATATTTTTAATGTTTGGAAATTTGGCCTTATCCAGCTCCTCAAATTCGCCATCCACCCTTACAGACTTCTTGTATCTATCAATCCATAGGCCCTCCTTCATACTCTTCTGCTTGGAATCTGGTCTGCTAAGATGGATCTTTCTGGCTGGATTCTCCAAACACGTTACTAGGGATTGGAAAAAAATTCCTCCAAAACATCTCCTTGTCTGTATTTTCAATTTTCGAGATTTTTGCCTTTAGCTCCATCCAGCTTCTCCACTTCACCATCCGCCCACGCAGATCCCTTGCAGCAATCGATCAACACTCCGTAGTTGTTATCTGTGCGGTTGAAATCTGGATGAATCTTTTTGCCTCGATGGCACCAACATCGGCTGGGGTCTGCTAAAAAACAATTCCACAGGTTCCCCATGGATGTACTTGGCCTTTTTCCATTACGGCGGATGTAGCCTCCTTGCTGGAGCCCCTGTCCATGAGAGTTTTGGCTTCCCCTACTGGTCTGCGGTAATCCGCAGTCGACTTGAATCTGTTTGGAAATCTCAATGGAATGGAATTCTGAAGATGCACAGTGGTGTCGTACGGCGTGTACAGCCGATTATTTGGATGGAAGTTTTTGCCGCGATTGTCCCACCATTGCCAGACGTTTGAATAATATTCCTCCTCTATATTTTCGATTTTTGGATGCTTGGCCCCAGCTGCATCCAGATTCCCCAATTCAATCCGCAGATCCTGGTTTGTACTCTTGTCGTTGAAATATGATCCTCTGGGATGAATCTTTCTGCCTTGATTGTCACACCGTGACTAGGGTTCGAAAAATGTTCCTTCCAAATCTTCTTTCCTCTGCTGCATTTGCAATTTTAGGATATTTTGCCCTAGCTGCATGTAGTCCTTCCAATTCACCGTTCAGCCACAAAGCCGTTGTGTAGATATCAATTCCCAGTCCCTCAATGGTAGTCTTGTCCTTGAAATCTAGTCCTCTAAGGTGGATCCTCCTGCCTCGACTGTCCCGCCATTGACAGGGGCCTGCAGAACATTCGTTCCAATACTTCTCCACGTCTGTTCCTGGATATTTCCTTATGTGGCGTCCTTGCTCGTCGCCCCGTCCATCCACTTGGTCCTCCTCGATTTCTCTCCACTGGCCCGCGATCGCCTTGGAACGATTTGAAGCCAATATCAATGCAATGCAGTTCCGGAAATGCGAAGGGGTCCCGTACACACAGTACAGCCCCCACTTTTTGGCAGCTCTCAGAACAGTGCAGGTCTTGCAAGCAGCGTAGCCTCGGGGAGGCTTCTAAGGGCACCCCGAGGTGCCACGGGAACATGCGGAGGATGTCAGGCGTGCAATGCGTATAGTACCAGCTGCCATGCCTGCTCTTTCCCGAACTCTTGCAACCTGCACTAGCGTGAAGGTTTGAAACCGCATTCCTTGAACCTGGTGTGCTCATATCTGCGTGCAATGAAACGACCCTAGCTCGCTGGACTGCCTCTCCACAGCGCCCTCGCTTACCCGACTCTCTCTCTCTCTCTCTCTGTCTCGCATGGATGATTGCATTATACAAAATTTCGTTTATTAATGGGTGGATAGTCTGATATGCTTCAAAGTTCTAATGAGGAGAGGGTGACAAAGTGATATTCTAGAAGAGAATTGACTGTTTAGTTCACATGAAAGCATATAGCCTATGAAGCCTGAGTGGTGCGAGGACAACAGACCCTCAGAGACGATGAGGAAGTTTTCTTTGCGCTCGATTTGCATTTGCGGATGTTTTTGTGAAGCATGCCATACTTACTAGTATGGCATTCACCCCTCAGCGTTGGATAACAGATCGTAGCGCAGGCGGCCGGATTGTGTCATGTGATTAGTCTTTCCCTGTTAAGCTTTGCTTGTCTTGTACCTCTGTTCTGCTAGGCAAGCAGCTGCCGAAAGGTGTGGATCTACCAGCGGATTGTGCATTGGCGCTTGAAAAGTCTATCAAAGATGGCCTTCCACAAACAGTAGAGTGCCCGGTACCTACTTACATTCACATCTAGCTGCCGATGGTCCTACAATTTTATTGGTGGAACGTTCTAGTTGTCGATGTAGGTCTAGAAAGATGCTAGTCCATGTTAATAGGCAGCCTCATTAATACCATTGGATGCTCACACAGCAGGCACAATGGGGACCTGTTGGACCTCCAACTTCCAAGGTTGCCAAACTGGTCCGGCTGCAAGCTGGTCGATCACCCTATCTGTATGTTGGAACACTACGGTCTGGTCCAACAGCCTCCTAAGGGTTACTTTCCACGTAGACCCGTTCCGTTACACGACGTCATCCAAAAATGGGTTTGACCACGGGGCACATCCATTGACCACGGGGCACATCCACTCATCCACTCACACCCCTTTCCATGCCGCACCGACCCTTTTCCATGCAACCCCGGAAGGGACCCGTCCGGTGGTTTCCACCGACACTTTTGCTCGTGTGGTGGGTGACCAAGTGTGACCAAAAAAGAAACGTGTCCAGGAAGGTGACCTACTTAGTAGGTCATGGGAAGAAAAATACTGGTTACTGTGAGTCAACCATGGAGAAGGACCCTGCGCCCAACGACTCACTTTGGGTGAGGCCGTGACATCCATGGAAGTGCATGGAGCTGGGTGCTTGGACCCATTCTCCCTTCATGTGACATCAGCAGAGGGGATCAGGTCTACATGGAAACATGCTCTTAGGGTTACTTTCCATGTGACCAATTCTCCCATTCTCCTCCAATGATGTCATTGTTGGACTGGGTTTGACCAATGGTCCGATCGTTGACTTGGCGAGGGGTCCGTCCATGTAGCCACTGGATGATGGATCTTCAAATACGAGCTGGTTGCGTTGCCGGTCTTCTTCTTCCACGTGTGCTTCACACAAATTCTCTATACATTACTTCGCATAGCCGATTCAGAGAATAGTCATAAATTCACGAAACAGATCATTGGTAGGCGCTTCTATAGCTGTGGCTACGACTTTGCATCTTATTTCACAACAAGGATTGGGCATGGTTATGACATCAAGTAATTGATTTGATGTTAATTTACTTCCGGCTATCACAACACTCTAAGAAGATGAAGAGGCAATTGTTGCATTCACATTTGAAGGATTGCTCACAAAATCAACATTATTGGGAATAAATTAGGGACCATGGTATGTAAAACCTCACTCAATCCAATAATGGTGGGATCAATTTGTGACATGTCATGAGAGATGACGAGGAGCACTTCCAAAGATTGTTTAGGGTATCTGTTTCAACTTTTCAATATCTTTGTGATCTACTCACTCCTGATTTGTTGAGAAAACCCCCTCCTGGACTTTGAGAGATTAAAGACAAATATTTGAGTGTAGCCAAGCATGTGACTCTAGGGCTTCGGAGACTGCCAACTGGAGATTCACTACTGAGTGTGGATATGATGTTTGAGGTGAGTGACTCTATCGCCTCCAAAATCATGTGGTAATTTTTGAAGGCGTTGATACGTCGAGGTCATCACTATTTAAAGTGGCATGGCAATGAGGGACTTCAATTGGTAGCAAGGTGTTGAAAGTGTTTAACTTATGGCATACCGCAAAGTTGTGGAGCAATTGGTTGCATCCACATATGGCTTGATTTGTCTGCCAACCAAAGAGGTACAGACTGGTTTGACCGAGATCACAACTATTCTATGATTTTACAAGCCATATGTGATTCAAACATGCGATTGTTCTCTTGAATTCGAACATCCATCATGGCTACGACCATTTTCTCTTGGTTAGCTTGGAGAACTGTGGTCAAACCTTATGCTGATTTAGGAGAGAGTCGTTGCCGTTTTGCAATGGATGGCAAAGTCTCAGTCAACTCCTCAAAGGATGAACCAGATGCACTACCTATTGAACACGACATTGTTTACAAATTCGTCATTAGCCAAAATTCCTTCGTATACTATGCGTACTGATATGCACTTACATGAATTCCCAAAATAGGGGTAATGTTACCTCTTGGTCTAGCCATGGCAGAAGTGTCGATTGGAAGATCATCTGGTTTTAGAGTCTTGGAGGTCTTCACAAACAATTGTGATAACACTAGCAATATCACCGGTAGACAACTAGGAAACAGTTGTTCACTACTCCACAGTTATATTACACATGCTCCAAATTTTGGGCTCGAACTTTAGGCAATTGTGCTCTGAAGTGGGTGGAGTTGGTGACTCTGTCCCCCACCTTGAACTCCAACACACACAAACCAATTTTATGAGGGAGTTACATGAATCCAATTCATGCAACATCAATCAATAACAAAGTACCCAAACACAATTATGCAAATCTGCCCCATGATTATATCTTTGGTTGGTCAAGGCTTCATGCAAGTTAGTCGAGGGCTCTATTTGAAGTAGTGCCAGGAAAAACAAACAAACACAAACATTTACCAATTCAAGATGCTGAACAAGCATTGATTTCCTTCGACTTCCAGACTTTTTGGTCAATGTTGGTGATTTACTGGGTACAGTGTTTATGATAGTGCAAGTGAGTTCAGCTCTTAGTTTAGTTCTTGAGAACACAATTTCAATGCATGTGAAGTGATTTCTGTTTTACCAGTTGTTTTTCTTGGGGTCCTTGACAAGGTGGAGGGCTGGATAATTCTCACAACAGGCACTCGTGAGATGATCAGGACAGGAAGATGGTACACACCAGAGCTCTTCGGAAATGAGACATCGATTTCAATCTTGATAGCAGAACCAAGTTCGCCAAGGTCCACATTAGTGATTACGTAAAGCATTTTCTGTATATTTTCTGTTTGTATCATTTGTTACCATGATTTTAACTGGAGCTGTCATATATCAGGCTATTTAATTTTTAGGTGATGTGTACTATCTATTCCATCCACAGCTGGTTGTCTGTATAGGGTTGTGCGTTAATTGAATATGAGAAGGAGGCACATGAAGCAATTGATAAGCTGAACTGGAAGTAGCTGCTCAGACAAAGTGACTGTCAACCTGGCCTTCAGCAGTGGCCCTCACCACCAGATTGTCGCAGAAAGGTGAAGCTCTAGCAGTTTTAACCCAGTTGGTAGGTACCTCAGGATGAATGTAGCGCTTTTTGGGGGTCCGCTTTCCCACTAATGGAAGTGCCGGAGTACACTGACAACGCACTAAGAAGTTTGCATCATAGCTGAACACAAACTTTGTAGGTGTCACTTGCCAGGGCCAAGAAGCTGAAGCCTCACCATTTGATGGTGTTGCTCATAAAATCCCAAGTCTTTTCTGTCAACATAAACGAGAGCCTATTCCCTTCCCTGGGTGCAGTATGTTGAATTTAGAGATTGGGGGCTCTAGGGCCAGGAATCTATCGAGTCCTCATGTAGATTGTACATACCCAAATCCAACTTTTGGTTTGGGTCTAAGGGATTGGGCTTCTGCGATCTCAGGTACCTTCCAAAAGATTAATTGGATCAGCGAACAAGCAATAGGGGATAGCTGTACATACCTGTCTTACTGAGGTTGTAGAACATGCCAAGACCAGCCCCTGCACAGAACAATCGGCCAGTACCATTATCAGTGCAGTAACTGTAAGAACTTTCTCTGTATCTCTCTGTCTCACAACTGTGCTATCCTACAACATCGAGATGGCACATCTGTGGCCACATTAGGAGCTCAAGCTGCAGCGCAAACATCCACACTCCATCCACATTCCTAGCATGATTTGACCATCCTGTACATCTTGCAGGAGCATGTCGCAATTTCAGGCAGAGTTTCCACCTGCTGACTAGACCCCACAATCCGCTCTTGGGGCCTTGATATGCCAAAATGGAAATGCACTCAACAGTGCATCATAGTCGAAATCTCCACAGAATGGTGGATGAACCAAGCAGAATCACAGATGTAATGAATGTAGCAAGACACCCAGACCTTACAAGAACAACATTTTCACCAGTACCCCCCACAAGAACAAACCCCAGCTTGAAAGTGGTGAAAACGGTTCGCATCCCGTACAACAATTGCTCGCCCAACAATCTTTGAGATGAACTTGGTGGCCGTGTGGCAGTCACCACACACCCGAAGGTTCTTGATGACAAGGAGAGGTGTCCCAGGGGTTGTGCTGATCAACCCCAAAGCAATGGCCAGCTTCTCACTGTGGTGGCAAAGAGAAAATTCCTTTTGTTCCTCCTCCACGTCATGCAATACAAAACGTGTGTCAGGCACATACCCCGCCTCCTTCATTTGCTCAGACAAATCTCTCAGCGTAGCATGGATCTCCTCAATTTGAGGATGCAATTTGTCATCTACCACAAAGCTGTGCACTCTGTTGCCAACTTCAATGCAGGAGCAACCTGGCTCCTTTCTGACACCTCTGACATTCATCATTCTTCTAACCTTAGCACTATCGTCCCACCTGCCTGCTGCAGCATAGATGTTGGATAGCAACACGTAAGTTCCAGCATCCTGTTGAGCTGACTTGAGAATAGATTTCGCCGCACGTTCTGCCACTGCCACATTGCCATACACTCTGCAGGCACCAAGCAAGGCTTTCCAAACCACAGCATCTGGTTTGATTGGCATTTTGTTAATGAAATCCTCAGCCTCGTGAAATCGCCCCGCACGGCCAAGAAGGTCCACCACGCAGCCAAAGTGCTCCACTGTGGGAGTGAGACCATGATCTTGACTCATGGCATCAAAGAAGTGTCTGCCTTCATTCACTAGGCCCCCATGGCTACATGCAGACAGAATACATAAAAAGGTGATGCTGTTGGGCTTTAAGCCTTCCTTTTGCATTCCTTCAAATAGTTGCAGGGCCTCCGTACGACAACCATGCTGGGCATATCCTGCAATCATCACACTCCACGACACCACATTTCGTTCAGCCATACTATCAAATACTCCCTTTGCATTCGCAATACTTCCACATTTCGCATACATGTCCAAGAGGTTATTGTTGAGAATTATATCTGGTGCAATCCCAGCCTTCGTGATGTCAGCATGGACCTCTTTACCCTTCTCCAAGGCTGCCAGGCTGGCACACACATTGCAAACGCAAACGAACGTGGCCTGGTCGGGCTTTATGCCTTCCCGCATCATTTGCTCATAGGTCTCCAGAGCCTCCATACCCCACTGATGCTGCGCATATCCTGCAATCATTGCATTCCATGACACCACATTTCGTTCAGCCATATTGCTGAATACTCCCTTTGCATCCTCAATGCTGCCGCACTTGGCATACATGTCAACAAGAGTAGTGCCCAAGATGATATTTGGCACAATGCCAGCTTTCATGATGTCAGCATGGACAGCTTTGCCCTTTTCCAGGGCCCCAAGGCAGGCACACGCATTGCAAATGGAAACAAATGTGACCTGGTCAGGCTTCACCCCTTCCCACATCATTTGCTCATAGGTCTCCAAAGCCTCCCTCCCACACCCATGCTGGGCATATCCTGCTATCATTGCACCCCATGACACCACATCTCGTTCAGCCATATTGTCAAACACTCCCTTTGCATCATTGATGCTTTCGCATTTGCAATACATGTCCACCAGGGCAGTGTCCAAGATGATATTCGGCACAATTCCAGCTTTCATGATGTCAGCATGGACCTCTTTCCCCTTTTCCAAGGCTCCCAGGCTGGCACAAGCCTTGCAAACAGAAGCCAACGTTACCTGGTTGGGCTTCAGCCCTTCACGCATCATGTGGTCATAGGTCTCCAAAGCCTCCATCCCACACCCCTGCTGAGCATACCCGGTGATCATTGCACCCCATGACACAACGTTTCGTTCAGCCATATTTTTGAACACTCCTCTTGCATCGTTGATGCTTCCACATTTGGCATACATGTCAACAAGGGTAGTGTCCAACATGATATTTGGCACAATTCCAGATCTCATGATGTCAGCATGGATGGCTCTACCCTTTTTCAGGTCTGCCAGGCTGGCACAAGCCTTGAGAACGCAAATGAATGTCACCTGATTGGGTGTCAACCCTTCCCCAATCATTTGCTCATAGGTCTCCAAGGTCCCCTTACAATATCCCTGCTTGGCATACCCTGCGAGCATTGTATTCCACGCAACCAAACCCCGTTCAGGCATTTTGTCAAACACAAGGCGTGCATCCACAACACTCCCACACTTGGCATACATATTGACGAGGTTGTTGTAAAGAAAGAGATCTGGTCTGAATCCACTTTGGATAATGTGGGCATGCACCTGCCTTCCCTCTGCCAGGCCTTTAGTCTTGATGCACTCCTGCAGGAGACAGACATAAGTTTTCGAGTCTGCAGCAATGCGTCCTAACTTCAAAATCTGCAGCGCCTTTTGCAGCCGTCCTCCCTTACATAGTTCCCTCACATCCCCACATCTTACAGAGGAGGTCGTCATGGTGAGGGTGCCTGACTGAGACAGCTGTGCTCCCGCCGCATTCAATCGACCATCTACGCACGCAGGTCTCGTGCACCTATCATCGATCCATAGCCTCTCGTTGGTGCTCTTGTAGTTGAAACCTGGTCTTTTACGACTGATCTTTCTGCCTTGATTGTCCAAATCACCAACCACCCAAGCAGGTTTCTCGTGCTTACGAATGCATAGCCCCTCGTTGTGCTTAAAGTCTGCTTCTCTAAGATGGATCTTTCGGCCTCGATAGTCCCACAATCGACTGGGGCCTGAAAAACATTTGCTCCAAAGCTTCTCCACGTCTGTGTTTTGGCTTTTTGAATATTTGCATGTGTAGCCTCGTTGCTCGCCACCAGGCTGGCCATGAGCTTGATCCTCTTCTACCGGTCTCCTCTGCAACTCAATTGGGATCAAACTGCTCGAAAAATGCGCAGCGAATCCGTACATTCCGGACAGACCACACTTTTCTGAAGTTCTACGAAGAGTGCCGATTTCGCAAGCAGCGCAGCCCAAAGGCTCATGAGGGCACCCCCAGGATGTCATGCGTGCCATGCGTATTATACGCGCTTCCATGGCTGGTTAGGTCAGATCTTCCTGCAATGACCAGCTGACTGCTGTCCACCGCAGCTCGCACTCTGGACTGGCCCTTACTCAGCTCCCGTAATCACCCAAACCCCATCTCTCTCTCGTCTTCACATCGCACATGTCAGACGACTTCCAGTGAAGTGAACGGGAATGGAAGGGCCTTCCCTTCGCCAAGCCATCGAGGAACGAAAACAACTCTGTAAAGATTTATGAAGGACCCAAAGGTGATTGCGAGAGGAAGCTGCCCCAGCCATCTCTGCCCTATGGCAAAATAGACATACTTGTGCCCTTTGTTACGCATTAGAAACTAGCTACCTAAAGACGGTCACAAGAACAGAGGCATCGGGACTTCCAATTCCTCTGTTTTCTGTTGTACGATGATCACTGATGATGCAGACATCCTAAAATGTGGACTACTAAGTTCGCGGGAGGAATAAATGTATCCCAGAACTCTCTTCCAAACTTCTGTATACAAAACTCTACTCTGCCGTAGCAAGTTGTATCCACACGTTGGATTGCTAAAACAAATTGTCTGACAACCTCATTCTGAGGCTCACCTTCAGCCGAATCATCTGCACACTGTTGCAATTAGGAAGAATCTGAACAACAAACCATTAAGTATGAAGCTTACAGTTTTTTCTTCGCCTCTTCTCTTCCACTGTTATCCAACAAACACGAAGGGGATTGAAGGCCAGTACCTGGCCGTTGCACTCTCCTTTAGGTCAGAGAGGAGATGCCGTCCATGCAGGTCCGACATGATCGCACGAGCATTGTGAGAATGACGACCGCACCCTGAGGAGATGCATGCGCTGCCAAGTGCAGTGGGAAGGAAGCAGCCAGCCTGTCCTGTTGGGGACGTTCGGGGGAGGGGAGGAGAGGGAGATGACGTGTCCTTGGAAAGAACACAAGGAAAGAGACGTAGCAAATGCAGCAGCACATGATGGTTCACACCCCTGCTTCATCCTTGAAGCTGGATTTCGATTGTTCGTGCATCGGGGTTGGAATTGCGCGGACCAAAATATATCTTCCTGCCTCTTTCTCTCTCACCGGCAGGGATGGCAGCGTCTTCCCTCGTTCTCCTGCACTCGCATGTCCACTCCATACCCAAGGCCATACCCAAGGCCCTGTCCTCTCGCTTCGATCATGGAAGAGGCCTCGCGTCATGCTGCGGGTTAACTGTGGAGCTGAAATCGGAACCCCCTTGGCAATGCGCAGCGGACGGAGTCCCTTGCATGTGGTTGCTAGGGCGCCTCGCCAACCTTCAGGGGTGCAATTGAAGTTAGGTAATAAGACGAAACACTTTGAGGTTTCCTTTCTTGGGGTCGCTGTGGTGTGTGCGCATTAGGATCCAGGCCTGGAATTGTCTTGTGGGCAATTCAGCAGAAACGAATGTACTCTGGGGCAAAGAAGCAAGAGAGCACACGGGATAATTAGACAAGGCCGATAACTGGAATCTGTGGAATGTAGGTCAACGCTGGAGCATAGAACAGCGCTGGCAGGAGTTCTTTAGAGATCCTTCACAATGGTGGGACTGCAGCGTTGAGAAGGTGAGCTTCCTTCATTTAGGATGTGACGGAGTCTTAGGGAGTTTTGACTGAAGTCTGGTATAGTATTGAGTGGACTGGGTTGTACCCGTAGACGTTGAGTCAGAATCTCGCTTTGTCTGCAAAAACTGCTTTTACTGTCAGTATCGTGGGTTGTTCTTCCTAAGCAGGCATTAAAGTAGGATGCACAATGTCCTTTCCCTGGAGTTTGCAAGTTACTTGGGAGGGATGATACTCTGGCTGCTTGGCTGCTCCCTGGTGGGTTTCACAGACTACTCCAAAATCTCCAGACTACAGACATAAGCTGTGCACGCAAGAAGGCTTGTGGATAGAGGGATGGTTCAATCCTCCTTGGGTGAAAGAAGCACTAATTGCCATGCCACAAGATCAAGAACAGGCTGGTGATGGCGGAAAGATATCAGAGTGTTCTGATTCTGGTGTAGATGGTGGAGCTCCTTCAAAGCTAGCAGATGAAAGTGAGTATGAGTAGCAGTGACATGATTAGAGGGGGAGCCTTGTCATGCACAAGCTTGTTTAGCATGTGTGGACATTTTTGAATGTTCCCCATTGTTTCTAGTGCAAAGGAGCTCACAATGACTTGCATTGCTGCTGTTGAAAGCTACACTAGCACTTGTCCATAAAGAAACCTGTCAAAAGTGTTGATGCTGTCAGAGTTTCGGGCATGAAGGTGTACCGTGGAGCATGGAGCAGCGCTGGCATGAGTTTTTAAATGACTCTTCACAATGGTGGGACAACCGCAATGGCAAGGTGTGCTATCTTGATGTACAATGTGGAGAAGTTTGTCTGTTCTGCAAAAGTGGGCTCTTCCTGTCCGTATCATGATTTGTTCTTTTTCCAGGTGTTTGAGGGTCAGGTTGGTCTTAGGAGGCCGTGTTTGAATCTATGGCTGCTCAGCTGCATCGTGGTGGTTATCACAGACCAATCTGAGATCACCCAACTACAGACACAAGCAGTGCACACAACAGGTCCTTTGGGTTGATGGTTGGTCAAATCCTCCTTGGGTGAAAGAAAAGCTAGCTGCTTTCATGACACAAGGTCAAGGAGGATGGGGTGAGGGCACCTTCTTTTTCAACGTGTTTCGGCCTGTTTTGTCCTCTTATCTTAATTGTTCCTAATGCTGAATTCTGCAAGTTAGCTTGTCGGGTGTGGTTTGGAGTGATTTTGACATGCTACTGCCAATGTGGCAACAGGCAAATATCCAAAAACAAAAAACAGAGATGAGGAGAATCTTTGGAAAGAATATTTTCTGGACCCCAGTCCATGGTGGGACAATCGATGCAAAAAGGTGAATGCCTTTTAAAAGCAGACAAGATTCAACAAGATTCATCGCAAAGCTGTCTCTCCCCCTAGCACATTTTTGAAGTGTAGGAACTTTAGGTGTGATAAGTACAGTTGGGGTGTCTGCTAGGAAAAATTAGCTGTTGTTGTTAGCTGCTAGCAGCAAGGGAAGGATCTATGCACTATTGGTGCTGAGGGAGGGATAGCTGAAGGAGCAGGGATGGAGTGTGCTCCAGATTCATCCGAGAGGGCCGGATTTCAAGCACAAGAGTACCTACGATTCACTGTGGATTGACAGCTACAAGAAACCTACATGGGTTGATGGTCAACTGGAAGCAGCAGCAGCAGCAGCACAGTTGATAAAAATAGGCACCTCTACCATGACCACAGCTTCTGAAAAAGGACCCAGAGAGGGAGTCCACAATACCTCTTATGGCACTTCTGGGCATGTGAGGACATTATGTGAGGCAGGGCACCTGAAAGAGGCTCTACAGATTTTGAACCAAGGAGGCACTTCAGCCGATTCAGATACTTATGTCTGTCTCTTGCGTAAGTGCATCAAGACGAAAGGCCTGGAAGCTGGAAAGCAGGTGCATGCTCACATAATCCGAAATAGATTCAAGCCAAATGTTTTTCTACACAACACCCTTGTCAACATGTATGTTAAGTGCGGGAGTATTGTGGATGCACACCAAGTGTTCAACAAAATGCCTGAACGAGGTTTGATCACATGGAATATAATGATTGCAGGGTTTACCAAGCATAGGTGTGGGGAGAATGCCTTGGAGACATATAAGAAAATGATTCGGGACGGGGTGAGGCCCAACCACGTCACGTTTGTTTGTGTTTGCAAGGCATGTGCAAGCCTGGCAGACCTGGAAAAGGGCAAAGATGTCCATGTTGACATCATCAAAGCCGGAATTGTACCAGATGTCATTCTGAACACAGTCCTTGTGGACATGTACGCCAAATGTGGCAGCATCAAAGATGCGAAGGGAGTGTTTGACAATATGGCTGAACGAAATGTGGTTTCCTGGAGTGCTATGATTGCAGGATATGCTCAGCATGGATGTGGGATGGAGGCTTTGGAGACCTATGAGCAAATGATGCGGGAAGGGGTGAAGCCGGACCAGGTCACGTTCGTTTGTGTTTGCAATGCGTGTGCGAGCCTGGGAGCACTGGAAATGGGCAAAGAGATCCATAGTGACATAATCAAAGCTGGAATTGTACCAGATGTCATTCTGAACAATACCCTCGTGGACATGTATGCAAAAGGCAGGAGCATTGAAAATGCAAAGGGAGTGTTCGACAAAATGGCTGAACGAAATGTGGTATCCTGGAGTGCTATGATTGCAGGATATGCGCAGCATGGGTTTGGGGTGGAGGCTTTGGAGACCTATGAGCAAATGATCCGGGAAGGGGTGAAGCCCAACCACATCACATTTGTTTGTGTTTGCAGTGCGTGTGCGAGCCTGGCAGTCCTTGAAAAGGGCAAAGAGGTCCATGGTGACATGATCAAAGCTGGAATTGTACCAGATGTCATTCTGAACACTGCCCTTGTGGACATGTATGTCAAATGTGGCAGCATCGAGGATGCAAAGGGAGTGTTTGACAATATGGCTTATCGAGATGTGGTGTCGTGGAACATAATGATCACAGGATATGTGCAGCATGAGTGTGGGATGGAGGCTTTGGAGACCTATGAGCAAATGATGTTGGAAGGGGTAAAGCCGGACCAGGTCACGTTTGTATGTGTTTGCAATGCCTGTGCAAGCCTGGCAATGCTGGAAAAGGGCAAAGAGGTCCATGGTGACATCATCAAAGCTGGAATTGTACCAGATGTCACTCTGAACAATAAGCTGGTGGACATGTATGCAAAAGGTGGGAGCATCGGAGATGCAATCGGAGTGTTCAACAATATGGTGGAACGGGATGTGGTGTCGTGGAACACGATGATTGCAGGATATGCACAGCATGGGTGGGGGATGGAGGCTTTGGAGACCTATGAGCAAATGATGCAGGAAGGGGTGAAACCGGACCACATCACATTTGTTTGCGTTTGCAGTGTGTGTGCAAGCTTGGCTGCCCTGGAAAAGGGCAAAGAGGTCCGTGGTGACATGATCAAAGCTGGAATTGTTCCAGATGTCATTCTGAACACTGCCCTTGTGGACATGTATGCCAAATGTGGCAGTATTAAGAGTGCAAAGGGAGTGTTTGACACTATGGCAGAACGAGATGTGGTGACGTGGAACGCGATGATCGCAGGATATGCACAGCATAGGTGTGGGATGGAGGCCTTGGAGACCTATGAGCAAATGATGTGGGAAGGGGTGAAGCCAGACCGGGTCACGTTCATTTGCATTTGCAATGTGTGTACGAGCCTTGCAGCACTGGAAAAGAGCAAAGAGGTCCATGGTGACATGATGAAAGCTGGAATTGTACCAGATGTCATTCTGAACACTGCTCTCGTGGACATGTATGCCAAATGCGGGAGCATTGAAGATGCAAAGGGAGTGTTCAACAATATGTCGAAACGTAATGTGATGTCATGGAACGCTATGATTGCAGGATATGCGCAGCATGGGTGCAGGATGGAGGTTTTGAAGACCTATGAGCAGATGATGCGAGAAGGGGTGAAACCAGACCAGGTCACTTTTGTTTGTGTTTGCAAAGTGTGTGCAAGCTTGGCAGCCCTGGAAACAGGCAAAGAGATCCATGGTGACATCATCCAAGCTGGAATCGTTCCAGATGTCATTCTGAACACTTCTCTTGTGGACATGTATGCCAAATGCGGGAGCATCGAGGATGCAAAGGGAGTGTTCGACTATATGGCTGAACGAGATGTGGTGTCCTGGAATGGAATGATTGCAGGATATGCCCAGCATGGGTGTGGGATGGAGGCTTTGGAGATCTATGAGCAAATGATGCAGGAAGGGGTGAAGCCGGACAGGGTAACATTTGTTTGCATTTGCAATGCGTGTGCAAGCCTGGGAGCACTGGAAAAGAGCAAAGAGGTCCATGGTGACATGATCAAAGCTGGGATTATACCAGATGTCATTCTGAACAATGCCCTCGTGGACATGTATGCGAAAGGCGGAAGTATTGAAGATGCAAGGGGAGTGTTTGACAAGATGGCTGAACGAAATGTGGTGTCCTGGAGTGCTATGATTGCAGGATATGCGCAGCATGGGCGTGGGATGGAGGCTTTGGAAACCTATGAGCAAATGATGCGGGAAGGGGTGAAGCCCAACCACATCACATTTGTTTGCGTTTGCAATGCGTGTGCGAACCTGGCAGCACTGGAAAAGAGCAAAGAGGTCCATGGTGACATGATCAAAGCTGGAATTATACCAGATGTCATTCTGAACACTGCCCTCGTGGACATGTATGCCAAATGCGGCAGCATCGAGGATGCAAAGGGAGTATTTGACAATATGGCAGAACGAGATGTGGTGTCATGGAACACGATGATTGCAGGATATGCCCAGCATGGTTGTGATATGGAGGCCCTGCAACTATTGGAAAAAATGCAAAAGGAAGGCTTGAAGCTGGACAGTATCACTTTTATATGTGTTCTCTCTGCATGTAGCCATGCTGGCCTAGTGGATGAAGGCAGACATTACTTCGACTCTCTGAGTCAAGATCATGACATCACTCCAGCAGTGGAGCACTATGGCTGCATGGTGGACCTTCTTGGCCGTGCGGGGCGATTGGATGAGGCAGAGGACTTCATTAACAAAATGCCAATGAAACCAAATGCTGCAGTGTGGAGGGCCTTGCTTGGTGCCTGCAAAATTCATTGCAATGTGGAGATGGCTGAACGTGCGGCAACATCTATTCTCAAGTGGGATGAACAGGACGCCACAACTTATGTGTTGCTATCAAACATCTATGCCGCAGCTAGCAGGTGGGACGATACTGCAAAGGTGAGAAAATTGATGGAGGTCAGAGGGGTTAGAAAGCAGCCAGGCCACTGCTGCATTGAGGTCGGCGACAGGGTGCACACCTTCGTTGTGGATGACAAATTGCATCCTAAAATTGAGGAAATCCTTGCTAAGCTGAGAAGATTATCTGGGCAGATGAAGGAGGCAGGTTATGTGCCTGACACACGTTTTGTACTGCATGATGTGGACAAGGAGCAAAAGGAATGCTCTCTTGGCCACCACAGTGAGAAGTTGGCTATTGCTTTTGGGCTGATCAGCACGGCCCCTGGGACGACTCTCCGAATCATCAAGAATCTTCGGGTGTGTGGTGACTGCCACACCGCCACCAAGTTCATCTCAAAGATTGTTGGGCGAGCAATTGTTGTACGGGATGCTAACCGCTTTCACCACTTCGAAGATGGCGTTTGTTCTTGTGGGGATTACTGGTGAGACACTGTTTTTCTGGAAAGGTGCGAGTACCTTAGTCATTCATTGATCTGTGTAGCTAGTTAGTTCATCCACCATTTCCTGAGAATGCTCTCTCTAGCCAGCAGCTCGAGCATCTTTTCACACAAGATCTGCATCTTGCACATTGGAACACCCCTATCACCACTCTCTGGTGTTTACAGTCATCTGCAGGCTTTTACCAGGCGAGAGCAACCACCCTCCCACTGAAACCTTTTTGAGCTCATGATTGCACTGCTGCACTTTGTGAGCACTGTTGTGTACCCTAAACTGTTTTTCCCAGTGTTAACTGCGACTACATTCCCTTTGGCTTGCGCGAGTGATGATTGCTGAGTTTTCTTGTAGGCGGGTGGTCATTGCCTCTCAGGCTCAGCATGAGAGTGATCCTCTCCCTCCAGGAGACTTCACTTCTTTGAAATGAGGACTGTTCATTGAAATCAGGACATCATGCATCGTTGGCTTTATTGTGGCTTTTGGTATAAGTTTTAGTGCTTTAATTTAAACATCTACTGATTGTCGTGGATTTCTTAGCCTCCTCTTATCAATATTTAGAGGCTAACAGGAAATCTGCTTATCCACTGCAATCGAAAGAGTTAAAGCACTGAAAGCTCAGCATCCCAAATGGGTGTGAAGAAAGGCTTAGAAAAGGTGATGGGCTCTGGAACCATTTGGAAGAGGGTTGTGGGAGACAGCTGGACTAGTAGTCGGTTTCTCAGTTGGGCTTTGGATACTTCAGACATTAGCCAAATTGGGTTTTCATTTTTACCCATGTGACATCTTTGAAAAACTGAAGCACCAGGAGGCTTGTTGGGCTCTCGTTGGAGAATCCATGTGTAAAAATGGAAGCCAATTTGAAGAAAGTGCGAAATTTTGATGGGGCTTCAACCATCTAGTTGCGGACGTACTACCGACAAATGAAAACAATAAAACATGACATTTTCAGCTGGATTGCTTTAACCAACTCTACCCTCCCGCCTTCCTTTTGTATAGGCTGCAGTGAAGAAGAAACAGAGTTCTTATAAACCATGGTCCACTGTTGAGAAAGTTCCAACAGGGTTGAGAATGATTATTGTTCAGAAGCAGTGCCCGTATATGCACACTGTTGGCACTTCCAATCAAACCCTCTAGGAATCTATTGCGGCAGAAATATGTCCACAATCAAAATTGAGCACAATGGACTTCATGAGGAATTGACCAACCACTGGAATTCGGCTCTCCTCAATTTCTCATGAGCGAGCAGATATACTTACATGCCATGCACCAAACCAGCAAGGCTCCTCTGAGCTGCATCAAATGCGATCCTTTGCACTGCCATGGTTTAGTACAGCCCAGCTTGGCAAGCGAAATGCAAGCAATACCTGCTGCATTAATGGGGTAAGACCTGCCTGATATTAGGACTGCAAATTGGTCATTGCACCTCAAGTCTAGGTCAATGTGCAATACTTGGTGGCAACAGCTTTCACTAGCTACAAGACCATCAAGTGGTTGCTATATTCTCGCTTGTCGCAGCCAGGTAGTTGATTTGCTCACTGTTCAGCAGTTCCGAAGAAAGTCTTTCCTTCTCAAGGCCTTCTTTGCTCCTCTTAGCCACACTGCATTGACCACTCTGGTACTGAGAGATACCACAGAGAAATATCTAGTTGAAAAAGTAAGGGGCATGAAGCACCTCTCTCAAGTCAAGGTCACCGCGATCGGGAACTGCTGGGAATATCATTTGGGGAAACTGTTCTTGAAAACCCTTTAGTAACTGCACACCCGACACCACAGCTTTGGTAAGTTCCAATTTCAATTATGTAAGGCAGTTGCACAGCAAAAGAAGAGGATAAGGATGAGTCAAAGGGCCTGTTGGAGCACACAAAAGCACCATGATAAAGAGAGAGGAAGAAGAAAGGAAGAGAGGCCTTGGCAGGTGAGAAGCCTGCACTGTATCTGGAAACCATGCCTTTGGCCTCTTTTGTTGTCTTTGTTGCCTACTTCCTTAAAAACGTTTTTTGGCTTTGCTGACATGTTCAGAAAAGAGTTTTGTATTTGGAGGGAGAGAAAGAGAAATCCACCACCACCTCTGAAGGAAGGAAGGATCTCACAAGTAACGCGACCATAGAAAGCCTGAAGAGCTTCTGGGATCATGGAAGTACAAACAGAGCACAAACACATCACGACGAGGATAAATAGGTAATAGAATACTCATCTGCAACCAGCATCAATAAGAGCCACTTCCCCTAGCGGGTACTTAAAAAAATTATTCAACTGATGAATGCAAAGTATGTAAAAGTACACATGATGGAGCATCGCCAACTCTCAGGAAAGCACTCACATTTTCAAGGATGGGTAGGCTGTAAAGGTCCACAAAGTTCTTTCGGAGCAAGAAGTTCATTTCCTCCACATCCCCAGCATGTGTCCAATATGAGTCGTGCACCCCTGAAATAAAATCCAGCACAAGAATACAGATGTTACACAGCTATATGCTTTCCTCTACATTGGCTAGAGTTTGGATGAATTTATCACCTGCACCTGCTCTAACAAGCCTTCCCAAAGTTATTGCAGCTTGCGGTTGAGCCTTCATTGGTTCACATTCATGATCTCCCCTGAAAATGTACGTTATTCACATCTCAGATCCAATGAAAGATTGTGTGCATCAAAGAGGGTGTGGTAAAGAAACGAAAAGGGTGATGAACAACAGATTGATACATGTTGGGCTCCACTGATTGAACATGTTGGACGAGACTGCTTCTGGCTTATGAACAACATCTGTATTTACACTCTGATTACTGACATACTGAGTTGAGAGCCACAGTAGGCCCTGCACCTTGGTACATTCCTGTGGCTAACCAGTTACGATATGTCCAACAAGGAGAATGAAACAGAAGATGGCCCGGAACATTAGTGTTCTGGGTCAGCCCTTCCCTGCTCGGTGACCAGGTTTTGGACATATTTGAACAACTTGGGTTTGGCAATGAGGAAAACATAGGCAATGGCAATGGGAATGTGGACCAGACAGACTTTCAGTCAATGACACATCAAGGCTGCTAGAAAGACTTTCACAGAAGGCCTGAAATATACCAGCAAATGAAAACCCTGCATTTTTGCAAGCAAGAGCGGTCATCATCATATGTGTGCTATCAAGTGAATGAACAAAATTGGGGGGGAAGGCACTACGCTGCCTTGCGGCCAACACCTGCAAATACCATCACCAGTGTTACCAGACCACAAGTCATCTAGGAAAACTGAAGCTGAAATTGATTATTTAACAGAGGAAAATACTGTGTGGGGAGAGGGAGGAGATTTTTTCTCAAGACAAGACTAGATCAGGCAATTGGAAGTGGCTCTGCATGCTTGGCCAAAAGGAAGACGTTTCCTTACATCCACGTGCGTGTGCGTGTGTGTGTGTGTGAGAGAGAGATGTACTCATAAGACGTTGTTTGCCGTAGCCTAGAGAGAGAGAGAGAGAGAGAGAGAGAGAGAGAGAGAGAGAGAGAGAGAGAGAACCGGTCGGCTGGGGTCCAAGTTCCTCAATGCCAAGACCTGCAATGATGTTTTCACCTGCACAGGTTCATTGCAATCCCCTTATATATGTAAGGATGATTAATAGATACAAATATTTCTCTGTAAACAAGTCCATAACCTATTGATGGAAAGATTTGTAGATGTGACTCAGGCGTGGCCTCCACATCGTATCTTAAATGACCGTGACCAATGCTGACGCATAGCTAGTGAAAAAGGAAGAAACAAAACTGTGGCTGCCTACCAGATGTCTGCTTGGCTTTCGATATGGCTGAACCACTGGAAGACCCAATGGGGTCGTCCATTTCACAGTCTCCCCACCTGAAGCGATAATCTGTATGACGAAATCACAAACAATTTATCAACTGTCTTGATTCAAAGTCTACAGTCTCTGAACTCTGTTGGAAACATCCATGCTGAGCAGAATTAAGAGGGATGAAGAAAAAGGAAGGGATGCTGAGGGCATGAACCCAACAGCATGGCTCCATTCAGGCTGGCCTACAGGTAATTTTGTCTTTAATAGTTTTCAAGACTCAAGACCTTCAAATAGGGAAGGGTTCCACCTTAGCACAATCTCCCAGCCAGCTCATGATGCAACGTGCCTCTTTGAACATTGCACTCAATGCCTCCAGTGTTACCTTCACATTCAAACCACCAGTCATCTGTCCATTTTCAAACAATCCCCAAACCCAAAGTGTTCCTTGGGCTAATAAATTGACCTGGTCCTAAGCTTGTGGTATGACACACACTAGAAAGCTACCAGAAGAAATACTGCATGAGGGTCTTTGTAAGCATTTCTCAGCATGCTCTCAAGAACCAATACCTCACAGAACACAAAAGAAATTAGCAAGGCAAAGATGTGTAAGGTGTGACTACCTTGGCAGCATAACAAGCTGCACGGTACATGTCTAATTGGTTAGTTATGGTGCCCCTCTCCTTCAATCTAGTTAAGATTTGCATGCGAGCGCCCACATATGTTACTCCATACACTGATGTCATGACTGTCTGCTTCACAAGTTTTCGATCAATCTGCACATGGCGCATAATTTGGTGGATGTTGGGAATTCAAAAGCCCTAAGAGGCACAATGCTGATCTTCTTCATATTTGTCCAAACTCCTACGATTGGATTCCGCCAGACTTGCACCTATGGTATTAGCGTCATCATGGAGACACAACATTATCACATCAACAGGTCATAACTGCATGCTGATTGTACCTTGTAGTCAGCAAGTTGTCAGGATCTTGAAAACTGATATACCTGCCCAAGCAGAAGCCTGGCATTAGCCGCATTTCGATTCGTCGAAGGGTCTTTGAGTGCATCCTTCTCCATTACTTTTCGCACCCTGTTTGACCGGCTGTGGATCATTAGCTACAAAACTGCCACTCTCTGAGTCATCTCATGCAAGCAATCAGCAAGCCATGTCTGTCCACACTTTGATGCATACGTAACTAACACTTTCCTCCCTGCGGATATTATGAGGTTCTCTGTCACAATCTACTGTTTCCATCAGTGCTCTGAGATTCCATGGACATCATTTCCTTCTTCTGTATTTTTCCTTTCCCTCTCTCTGCTTATGGCCAAGTTGTGCAGCAGGCCTGCTTCGACATGGTGTTTGCAAGCATTGGGTCTCATATACCCTGGTGACCTAACATTCTACAACCCACTCCAGCAGGCTTCATATCCTGCAGGCAGCATTCATCTGTAGCCAACATTCACAGGGAATGGTCAATTACCGCATCTCCTCTCTTTCTCCCTCTCAAGTGATTTGTTGTTGTTCTATGTCCTGACTTCATGACGTTACTTCATTCTCTCCCCCTTTGAGCAGATAATGTTAACAACAGCCTTGGCATGCCAAAAGACAACTGGAAACGTAAGTCTCTCCTGTCTTTTAGTGATGCAATGATTTCTTTTCTCTCTCTCTGGTGTCCTGTTGCTGTATATTTCTTGTTCTTTCAGGGACTCAAGGACTACCTTGAGGACCTTGCCATACCAGGCGCTCCACTTTAAGGGTGGGCGTCAAAGACCACAAGGTACTACAAGGATGATCCGCTGAGTGATTCATATTCCCTCCCAAGCTCATTCCAAACCCCACCACCTCCCCCTCCCTCCCTTCGATTTATTCAGGAACTGACTGCTATGGGCACATACATAGCCTGCTAATGTATCTTTTCCATTTTGATTGAGAGAACTTGTCCTGTATATTTTCACAAAGTCTTTAGTATATGCAGTTGTGAATCGCAACAGGCTTATACCTGGCAGCAATACCCGAGTACACATCTGCGGGCCGGTCTCCTGCAATCAGGTTAACTGACTCAGCTCCAACCTGGATGGCATACATACTGCACTGGTCAGATTGTGGCCTCCTACCGGACTCTTGTTACTTCATATCGTCCAGGAGTGGGGGAGGGACTGAACAAGAAAGGCAGCAGAGAAGAACATAAAAGCTGTCCTTTCTGCCAAATGAAGCATCTTATGGGGTTCATATGAGCATCTACAAGAAAATTAGAACTTCTAGTTAGTTGAATACAGTGATACCATTGAAAAGAATGAAGCTGAACTACCACATGGGATGTGCCCGCAGAGAACCATCTGACTTAACGGGCAGAAACAGGCAGCATAGAGATCAAGAGGCCCTAGTAAGGTTGCTCACTCGATCTCGCCCCAAAGCTGCATAATGCTGCAAGCCATTGCAGGAACCATCCTGTTTAAAATGAAGAGGCAATGCCCGGCTAGTCATGCTCATATAATATGTTAACATTCTTAATTGTCCAGAATAGCATCAACATACGTAAAATACCAGAATCCAGACCCGTACTTATTCAACTGGACCTCTGCGAATACCACCCACCTGAAGAAGGATCAGGCACATCAGACAACATCCTACATAGAAACAAATCATTAGAAGTTGCATTGATACCCTCAGTGCTATCACATAACTTGACTAGAAACTGAAAGTCAACTTCACCTTCCACGCTATGCTGGCAAGTATAAGATTTTAATGGAGTCTGCCTTCCAGGTTATCAGGCCACGCACTGCAGATATCTTACACTGTCCATGAAAGTAGTCTCATTGGACATGGTACACAGGGAACATGATCGCTATAAATCCAATCTCAGTCAACCATGAAAAGAAAATGTAATGGATTGAAGCGATATAAAAAGTTTGCGATCGAGATGTCATGTGTGGAAGTTGCAATATTATAATTACCTGGTGCACTGGTAAATAAGATATAAAAGTTTCAGGGTTGCCTGACGCAATTGCATCTTGTAACTCCCTACATGTCGCCAAGCATTGGAAAGGGTCCTCAGCCTCCAGCCACCACCGCTGCCCGTCCAAGGGTCTTTCAACAGAATCAAAAATGCTGTCCATGTGGCTGTCCACATGGGCTATGCGACCCTCAAAAGAAAGTTTCCCCACTGTCCCACCATACAGGTTTGCCAGGTGTATCTTCAACCAGCGCAGCCCATTGGGACCCAGTGGCCGGCCTTCAGAAAACAGAAGGATACCGCGACACACGTCAGACCCCAAGTGGTTGAGATGGGGGTGCATTGGATATGCCCGCCCCCGAAAATCTAGATTGTGAGGATAATAGAAGGCTGCTTCGTCCCGTAACCTTCTCGCCACCTGCACTCACAGTTTCCAGTATAAAATGAGAAAACTACCTGGTTCGGAGAACACTTCCTTTCCTTGATCCATGGACATAATACTCCAACATTGTATCATGAGACCAGCGCGATTCCTAGTAATGAAAGCCCTAATGAAGCCAGGGTGTTTCAATTTCAAAGGTTGAACAAACTAGTGACATTTTGTAAAAGTCCAACAAATTGCATGTCCACCCAAAGAGTCATGGAGAACAACACCTATCTCCATGATGCCCACAATTGTTAACAGACAGACTTGAGCCAGAATCATTTCGTGGACCTTGGGCTGACATAAACTTCAGCTCACATAACATGCCAACAAAAGCCTATCATATAGAACAAAAAACACCCTATGGTGTTAATATACATTAGATAACACTGTGGCATCAGGAATCATAGGGGAAATGGCCAAAAACTATACCTCAAGCTTCAGTTCCATGTCACAGCGTAGGGAGTGGCGCTCACTGTTTGTGCGCTTCGCTATGGCGTTGTCCCTTCTCCAGCTCTTCAATTCATCCTCACTCTCTGTCTGGGGTTTTTCTGGCAGCGGAACCTGTAATTAAAACACAACCAGAACACCATGCATCTCAGCTAAGCATTTTCTATCTTACATCCCCGCACCAGGTTTGAGCGGAACAGAAAATACCTTTGTCAGGGGCTGAAACCGGTAGTATGACTTACATTGAAACAAACAATGATCCGAGTTTTCCAGATATCCTCTAGAAATCCCTTCACACAAACATCAATCTGCTGTATGTGATTTGCCCAATAACTAGACCCCAAAAGGACCTGGGCTTTTGGCTCAGCCTCGAGATTTTCGAAGTTGGTAAACAGAGGTACAGGAACAATTCCCTGGATGGATAGAGCGTGTCTCTCTGGTGAGAGTACGCAGGACAAAGCATCAGAAAGTGGATATTGTCTTCAGGTTGCCCACACAACTGGCAGTTGCAATCCCCCTTTCCTCTCTGAGTCTGTTTGCTGTTCAAAACTAGGCTTCCTGCCCTGAGTTTATAATTCAGTCTAGTGCTGAGAGTGGGTAGAGCCTTGAGGTCATCCATGATGGCCTCACCCATGTCACAGACTGGAAACAAGTTCAGGAAGTTTTCTGCCTAACTTCATTTAAGCAGTCTGAGCGAATCTGTGAAGAAACAGACACAATCACATCAAGAGCTTTGCCATATGTTGCAGTCTTTCTTCAGACTGAACCAAAGTATATCAATGTGAGACCCTAGAAAACTCTGAACTTACATTTGAGAGGTAAGCAAAGATAGTCACATCCAAGGGTATAAAGAGCATAAGGAGATTAAGTATGAACACGGGAAGACTCAGCCAAGACATACTTTTAGCATTCAAATCATAAGCCATAAAAAATACAAAAATAGAGACACTAACTAACGTAAGTGGGCTGAAAAAGCTCCCCAATTAAAGACTTAAGAAGTCTGTTCTGATCATTCTTCAGACTGAACCAAAGTAGCACATTGAAAAATCATTTAGGCCACTTAATGAATGAACTTACAAGAGAGATGAAGGGTCCCAGTGCTTAGAAAATCAACAATGTAGTCACAATGGAACACTCACATCCATTGCATCAACCAGGTCTGCCAAGCGTCCACCCTCTTTCCAAATTTCCTCCACCACGTCCAGGACACCTCTATTGATTTTCCACCCTGTCTCACCCAAAGTATCAAGTGCCTGCATAACTCCAATGTGGCATCCCAGACTCATTGCCGATTGTAACAGATGTTTTGAATTGTATATAAGTCAGTCTAAAACGATTTGCTCCTACTTGCTGCTGGCAACTCTAGAGTTGCACGTGTCAATCCTTCTCGAAAACAGAGGGTGGTAAGCAAAATTTCTGAGGTGTTTCCAATCCAAAAATGCTCAGCAAAAATTGTCTGCTATATGATATTGGGAGGGGTAAGAGTAGAGGTTGAATAGAGCAAACTTTACCTACCTAGAGACTTTGGCCATTGTATTCCTGACATGACAGAGCATGCATACCTTTGCAACCTTCTTCATGTTTTTCCGAGGGGTGTTGTTGATGGTCTCACGTTGCTCTCGGGCCCCATGTGTCCGCATGATGGAGGACGTCAGATACAAATAACCCCCGTCGCTGAACCTACCAATTCAGAGTCACAAAGTCAACATAACCCTGCAACTCATGATAAGTCCAAAACACTCAGATAAAGATCAAACATGATATGGAAAAGCCATGCAAAAGCGTACAGGTCAAACTAGTACTGTACACATGCCATCACTGCCCATATTGACTTCCGTCTCCTTAACAGCTCCCTAGAAATCCCCAGCCTGCGCTAAACTGGCAGCATCCTTGTAAGTGTATCTTTCCTTTTCTCTGCGTGACTCTCTTTCTTCTGTTATCTTCTACTCAGTCCCATGGGCCCTCTTGGCCGTGACCAATATAGATCTATTCTTCTTTTCTTCTGTATATTTCTTTATTAGAGGAAACTGATGGCTTACCCCATCCATTGCCGAGGCTTCACCAACATGGGCATGTATGGCATCACCATGTGCTTTACCTGCCATTGCATACCTTCAGAACTCTACGAGATAATTGAAGATATGAGCAAGAATAAACTGATGTGACTGTGGTAAAGTGACAATAAGACAGAGAGATACTCACCGCTTTGTCAATCTCTTTCATTACCAGGGGATCACATTCTATAACGCCATACAAACGGTTCACACTGCAGATAGAAACAAGCACCCTCTTATCAGTCGTTGCAAAAAAAGCATGGCAAATGGGACAACTGAAGGGTCTTGCCCAGGATTCTTTACTTGGTTCTTTCCCTCTGGTAGAACTCATTGCATAGCCAAGGGTGGAAATCACCTGCAGCTGGACAATCATATCCAACCCGCTAAATAGCTGAGTGACGTGCATGGGCATGAAGCCCTCCCTCAGCCATGACTTGCAGAGACAATGACTGACCTATGATAATGGAAAGCTCTGCATGACTACATTACGTAGCACCAGTAGTAACATTACCTGCTGCGCACAGGGTAGTTCTTTATCGTGTGCTTGAATGCTGGTCGCAAATCGGTCATGTCATCACCAGCTTGATTGGCAGGTGCTGGGACTACTGCAGTATCTAACATCAGCTCTAGCAACCTGCTCCCAACCTGCACAGATATTGATTGACCATCTGACGTCAGAATTTTTTTTGCCAGGTGATCCTTCATCCCTGAGAAGACCTCTCCAATGCATAATGGACTTTGAAGCAGCAAATGAAATTACATGATTAGTGTACGGAGCTGGGTAGGTAGATCTCCCGAATTTTCAACAAGAAAACATAATATCATGAAGGTAAATGAGAGAATACATATTAGAGTGCAGCCTTATATCTTAGAGAATCGATTACAAGACTTAAGGAATTGTTCAGTTCTAGAGCGCATGAGAAAAAATACTGAACTTCTAGGGCACCGGGAAGACTCAGCTAAGAAACAGATTTAGCAATCAAATGAGACCATTGCAAAAGCATGGGGACAAGAAAATCACCTTACAAAGCAAAAAGCAGAAACTTTGAAGAAATCACAAAGTATGAAGAGAAAAGGGGAAAACCTGAACCAGAAAGATGAAGATGAAGATAAGATTATAATACAGGACTCAGTCATTGGAGCATTGTTGTCACAGTGTTGCTAAGAATATAAGCCAGCTTGTTTGCTTACCTTGACCTGAATTGCAGAGCCCCAGGGCTCCTCACCACTGCTCTGTTTCAAGATTCTCGCAACTGCACGTAGCTTTTGGGCTTTCACCAGTCTCTTCACTTTTTCTTTCAGCGTTTTAGATTGAAGTTCAGCCAGCTTATTGGCCTCCAGTTCAATGTCGGTAAGTGCTACCTCACCCTGATCAATAAAAGCTTCGCCTCCAGGCGTCGCTCGCTTTTTCTTCCTTTTCTTCTTTTTACTGTTCATCAGCTTGAATATCCTCACCTGGACAAAAGGCAAAACCATAGTCTTTTTAAGGTCCTATGTTCACCATCAAATTTCTCATCTGATTCAGGGGAATTTGATATCTCTGAGGACCAGACCTGCATCAATGTCTCCAAGTGACATTTGGGGTCTTTCGACATGATTTTGTTGGGTTCTGTTGTAGTTCTAGTTGTCGCCTGGCTCTCTGGACCCCTCCTGGAGATACTAGATCACCTTTTTCCTCTCTCCCATCTGTCGACTACCATATATTCTTAACAGAGTTGACAGCAGTGCAACTACAGCACCATGTGTCAAATCTGCCATAGGCTAGATGGCTAGGCAAGCAGTGCTGAATCAATGTCATACTTTCCATTGTGAAAGCCCATAAGAAGAAAAACTTTATAATGTCCACAAGGGCCCTGACGGCCCATGGAGAAGAGAAAGGAAGGACAAAAGAAACAAACTTTATAACGTCCACCATGGGTCCTCAGTGCAAAAAATCATCACCAGACGACGAAGTGCCTCTGAAAAAGACACATAACTTTACACCATTCAGACAAGGAACAGAAAGACGTGGGACCATGCTTGCCGCAGCCTTGTGACTCTGACAAACTTCCCAGTTTGCCGTTTCCCAAAGCCAGGGGACACAACACTCACACAACAAACACACAAGGTATGCTTGTGATGGCCTCGTGCAGTACCTCCTGTTCAACAGCTTCACCAATTTGCATAGCTGCATGTACCACCTTGACACAGCCACCTTCCTGATCCTTCATGAGCAGCCCCATCATCCGGTGCATAGTTATTACAGTTAGCATTTCAGCTGGCAACTGGCAAAGAAATGGGCCAAAAATTGACCGGTGTTCCCGAAACTCCTTTCTTTCATAGGCTTTTTGCTCCGCTGCAATTGCATCCCTGCAAAAATGGAAACCTTGTATCTCAGACTTACAAGGCCTCTTTAAACTGCAGTTGCACTCGCCCTTAAGCCTTGCAGCCCATGCCACTTTGGATGGAGGAGGAAATGGTTTAAGAGGCTGAAAGGTTTAAAGAGACATGAGACATGAAGAAGGGGTCCAGCTACTAGCTCTGTTGAGGACAACCACCATCCAAGGGTTACAACAGCTCTAGGAAAAGGACAGACATGCTAACTTATAGCTTTGCGGCGGAAAACTCTGGAGTTAAAAGGATTTGTTATCGAGTTGGTCTGGTACAAGCTACTGAAAGTAAGTAAACCTGCACCAATCCACAAGTGATCCTTTGCAACACAGGTATTCAAGAAAATCTGTGAAGTTCGTCAACACCAAATGACTGTACCTGAGGGGCTCAAACCAACCCAGCAGCAAGGATTGGGCAAATGGTAAATTGGGGGCCAGATTCTTGCGACACATTGCCACCATGAGCTCCTTGTAATCTGCTGCTGCTTGCTGCCATGCCTCTGTCTCTATCTTTAACTGCCTTTTATATAATTTATCCTGCTGCTTCTTAATCTTCTTCTTTTCTTTGTCTGATTGTGTCTTGAAGCCTTCCTTGCTGGGTCCATTATGAACCCCAGATTCAGAGTTCTCATGTTCCTCGATGTGAGAATCTTCTACTGCTTCAGCGGCGCTGGCAAATGTTCGATTGTATTCTACAGTAGCCCTGCCCCTAAACTTGAACCTTGGATCCCTGCTAGGATGGCTTACATCCACTGAGCCAGTCTGCCAGAACTGTGGCAGCCATGGCAGCTCCAAAACACTCAAAAGTGCTGCATCAAGCGTCTCTTCCAATGGTGTATGAAGCTGAGACAAGGAGGTCGCTGGGGGGGTACCAAAGGGTACAACACAGCTGTCATGCGATGGCTGGAGTCGCCACCCTGCCTCTATGACACACTCCAACTCAGGGACCCTCTGTAATAATTGCCCTGCAGCAGCCACTGAACTAGCTGACCTCTGATGACCGGAATTCAGTGGAACTAACAAATATTTGGGTCCAATCCGAGCTCTACCCGCTCGCTCCAGTCTTTGTCTTGAAAGCTGCCACACTGCTGCCCTCCACATATCGCCCTTTGTTAACTACCTATACTGTGAGAGCAGTTCCTAGGTTCCTCCAAGCTGCAAACAGCAAGAATGTCACTACCGGAACAATAGCAACTTGTACACATTGAGACACGGGAAAATTCTAGCATCCATGTATCTCCTGATGCCTACAACATAAACATGTCATATGGAATGTTCATGTTGGAGAACGTTTAAGAACCATCCCAACCCCCTTAAACCTCTCGATGAAACGTCGATCTCAATCACAACACTTTCCCTTCCTTTCAGTCAAACCCCAGCGTTAATTCCGCAAAGCAGGAGCAATGTGAAGTTCAAAAGCAGTCCAGCATTGATGATCATTACTGATTCCCTTCGAGGGCAGTACAAACGCCAATACTGGATTCCATGGCGACAATCTGTAACTACCTATCAGCACCCTGACAATTTGTTGCAGTGTCACCACAATATGAGTAGTCATAGCACTTCATGCAAGCTATGGAAAGGACGAATGTAGAACGTTTCCACCCTTTACTACTACCTACAGGAAAATTAATATGTCGTGCCCGATTTCTAAAAGGGGTTGTGCATGCTGGTTGAGAGAGCAATTTCCAGTTATGCTGGTCTTATCTAACTTCTTCTTCAATTTGAGCCTTCATATTGAGCAGAAGTTGAACCCCTCTCAAACCAACCCGAACTATACCTGTGTCCATGAAACCCACCGAGCTGCACCGAACCAGCATGTTCGATACGTCCTCTTTGATGGTTGCTCAAGCATCCCTGGACTCACATTGGTCCCGACAGCGGGAGGACCTGCAACGCAAGCGAGAACTCCACCGACAAAGTAACAGCCCTCAAAGAATTCAGAATACGCTAATCATCCTTGGCACTTTCAGATCAAACCCACAATTCCATTTTTCCGAGGATTTTGCGCAACGATGGGTTCGGTCGTAAGCCTGCGAGAATTTGGCTGCCACGTCAACCGGACGGGTGACCCGATTTCCCCCAATGTGCCCGCGTGTATGCAGTGCTCGAAGTTGAAGGACAAGTCGAGACACCAGCAGCGTAGGTGGTAGCAGGTGCTGCACATCTTGAATCATCGAGCCATAGCTTTGATTATATGCTGCCAAGACAATGATGAGTAAAGCTTCCCGCTAAGGTCGGCCCTCTTCTTGCTTAGCAACCAGGCATTACATCTTGTTCAGCATTACTTCCTAGGTAAAGTCTGCTGAATTTGTTCTTTCTCTTAGTTTGCAGGAGACAAGGCTCGCTTGTAGTGATACTGAGGGATCGCCAGAATTTTTCTTCTGCATGATCATGTCATAATCATAATCAGTACTAGTAACAGGTCTTTGCAAGCCGCTATGAGAGGTCCATATTATAGAATTACAAGAGGAATTGTCTTTCAACGAGGATGCACTCTACCCAATTCAACTGAAGGAAAATCCCAACCTGGTCACCAATGCTACACTAATTGGGTCCTTGTGTTGTTCTTGCTGCCAGATCAAGTTCTTGGGCTTGCAGAGAGGAACTGTTAGGACTTGTGATGAGTATCACATCAAGAGGATTTAGGGGTGTTCGGAAGCTGCCCATGCCTTGGTGCCGCGTATCTTCATCAGATATTAACAATGGCAGACAGGACACAGTGGGGATTGCTAGCCCAGCAGGGTGCATTGCTGCCTTTGGATCCGGGCCCTGCGTCTGCCTTTCTCAGGTGTTACCCATTTGGTGCATACACAACCACACGTACTAGTGCCGGAGCATCTTGTTTACTGGTGTGGAAGAGGCACATGGTGCGACTTGTGCAATCCATGGACATCTTGTTCCAAACCTTTCCTCATGCTTACCCTTCTCCACCTCCTATGGAATCAGGCTGGGATTCCACCTTGCAGGGCTTTCTTCGACCATCCTTGCAAGCGGCGCTTCAGAGAGCATCTGAGTTAAAAAAAGAAGAAGAGGAACTGAGCTTGACAATCCTTGCTTATGCAGCAGAAAACTCTCAGTGGGATATGAGTGTGCATGTGTCAAATTATGTGGCAAAGCCTGCAGCTCAGGCAGCCCACTTGGCAGTCATGGGACCAGGGCGCAGCCTTCCACTAGCAAAGTACTCACTATGGGCTAGCACCCGACAGGCATTAGAGCGTTTGCAACCACCAGATACAACTGAAATACTTTTGTCCAATGATGGAGACTTGCTGCTGGAGGGGTCTGTCACCAACTTCTTTGTTGTTGTGAGACTTGAGGAGAGGAATGGGAAGCAGGGAGAGCTGCGATCTAGTGGAAAAGATTGGACAAACATTGAGGTGCAAACTGCTGCAGTGACAGATGGGGTGTTACCGGGTATAATTAGGCAGCTCGTGCTTCAGGTATGCAGGGATGAAGGCATCCCTCTCCGTGAGGTGGTGCCATCTTGGACCAGTCGGCATGCCTGGAAAGAAGCATTTGTCACAAGCAGCTTACGCTTGGTCCAATCTGTGGGATCAATCCAAATGCCAACATCATGGCAGCTGGAATGTAACAGCCCTGGGGCATTGAAGGACCGTGGTTGGATAAGTCATAGTTTAGAGATCTGTGGCAGTGTCACTCAACACATTCATAACATGGTGTTGATACGTGCTACTCAAGAGAGTTTAGGTGTTGTTGAGATTCTTAGCTAGGCATGAAGTGATAAAAAGGTTTGATTCTGTTTCTCAATCAACTTACAGGGGACAAGTGGGCCGGGGGGAAGGGGGGAGGGGTTTATGGTCATCAACTACCTTCCTTTACACCATAATTGCACAACAGGAAACCAGAGGTAACGAGGAAATCAAAGGTAATGATAACCTTGTGAGGCCAATGCACTCTCATGTGTTAGTCTTCCCAAAGTTTGAGAATGCATTCTTCATGGAAGTGAAAAGAAGTTAGTCTTTTTTAGCAATTCTGTGCAATTCATGTACTACTAATCTCTCCATAGTACCCTAACGTGAATATGGTTCCTCCAGTTAGGGGCTGGGAAGTCCATCCCCCTTCTGAAAGCTGGAAGGAAAGGTACCGGAGCAACATTGAAGGGATGGCAGGTCAATTATTACATCCATCCCTACTCTTCACCATGAGATTGAACCGGATCAGGACAGTGAACCATCTTCCTCCTCCATCAGCCTATGGTCGGGAGAACTGAAGAGACGTTTTTCGCTTGACAGTTCAAAGTATATACAGAAACAGAAACCTTCAGCAGCAAACTTCATTCTAGATTTCCTATGTCCAATTTTTGGTCTCTCATACTTCTGTAGCATGACTCGCTACAAGCACTGCAAAGGGTTTTGTGCTACACTTTGCGGCCTCCCCGCAACCTCATGATGCCGTTGAGGTTTGTGACAATTTGCACCACGTTCGTTCGTTGTATGGTAACAAGTCCTTGTTAGGTACGGACTTGGATTCCTACAGGTCCTCTCCGCCCCATGGGCCCACTGAGCCTCCCTTGGAGGTAATGAAATTCTTCTCTCCATAGATGCAAACACCTCTGGGGATCTTGACAAGAAGCTTTCCACATGAGATAATTTTATTCATTTGGTGTGCTTCTTTTATGTACAGTGAGATTAGTAGCAGGAGTAAGTGTTTTTACATGGTACATTTGCTTATGGACTTCATGAAGGGACTTTAGCTTTGCACTGAAGCATAGTGCAAGAACATACATGCATTAAATTGTCATTTAAATTTGGAAGGTGCTGGAGGCTGTCTGATGTGCATCTGTATCCTCGGCGGATCATCCGGTATCATACTCCCAAGCAGTCACTGGGGCTTACTGGTCTCTGTAGAAAGGTCCAATCCATTGCTGTTCCACGAAAATTGAATGAGGTTCTCGTTGTTTATCCAAGTTTTGGACTTTACCTCTAGAGTTCTGTTTCTGTGGGAAATGTCCTCGATCTACTTTAATGCAGCACAGGGGACTGAATGTGAGGTTGATAGCTCTTTATACAGAGAATTGAGGCCAAAAGGAGGTATAGTTTTTGGGTATGGTCACAACGGAAACAGCATCCCAAATGTAGACAATTCTCTGGAAATGTTACTGTTTTGATCCCTTGTACCCCTGATCCCTTGTACCCCTGGTCTGCGGGCACTCACACACACACATATGGGCATGGTGGGTATTGGGGAAGAGTTCTATGAGCAATGTGTTGGGGGTAGCAGTGAATGGCAATGACATGACAGACATTTACCCATTAAAAATCTATCTTTGAATGTTGAACCATGATGTACCCTTGTCGGACCACCTTGTCTCCACATGGTATAAAACTCAGCCAAAATCACCAGAGCTCTTCCCCTCAGCTGAGAACAATCCAATTTCAGGGATTCTGAGTGCTGATTTAAGGGATGACGCCAGAAACCTTATGGAAGGTTCCGAGCACTTGCAACAGTTGGGGGACATATGGCTCTGTCATTGCACTGTCAGTTTCACTTTAGTGTCTTGACAAAGAGAAAGGGGTGGATTCACTGTGAGGCCAGAGACATTGACATGAAGGTAAGAGGTGGCCCTCTGTAAACAAATGGTATTCATTAGATCTCTTATTACAATTAGATTTAGTGAAGTAGACCTTGGGAAATAGCAAAGGATCGAGAGGTCCGAGAGTGGAACCTTGAATTAATTTCTGTTATGATGTACCCTCCCAATGGACACAGGACTGGAAGTTGACATGAAGATTTGATGACTCTGAAACACCCGAAACACACGTGCAATGAAAAGCACGTCATTAAAATGAGGTGGATTAGGAGGTGGGCGCCTCAAATCAGTAAACAATGGAATGTACACAAAGGGGGTGGGGGGTAGGACATTTCTCTTCGCGGTATGAATGGAAGCATTCCTTCCCCAAGCATTCCTTCCCCAAATAAGTCGACCAGTGATGCTAACAATGACCCAACATCTGCATCCTCCTTCCATGAGTCCGCCAGAAGCGTTGCTTTGGCCCTGTCAGTTCCAATTGCTTTGGACCACTCAGTTCTGCAAAACAATCTAAAGAGAGAGGCTCAGAAATTACTTGGACTTAGAAAGAGCACCTCCTGCTGCTCGCTGGCATGGCAGATTATCCACTGACATTAGAATGGACACAGGCAGGCAATTCCACGATGTGGTGGGAAGTGCATATTACGTTGCTTCAGAGGTGTTGAAGAGAGGCAACATGAGGTAACGAGAGATAGTGCGACTTAATGTGAGGGAATAAGATAAAGTTTCATTAACATCCAGTTAACATCCATTAACATCATTACAGAGCCTACTGATCAACACGCGAGAGAGGAAGAAAGACGAGCTTAAGAAAAGGGTAAATTAAGTGGTCAATGTTAGGCTTGTCTGCCCTAAAAGTGGGCAACAGCCACCAGCTGGGACAGTGTAGTTCTCTTGATCGTTACCATCCTTGTCAGTCCAACATAATCATCAGCAATTCCCCACATCCAATCTCCGCCTCTCAGTCCATGCACTATATTGAGCTCAACAAATCCGTCCATACAGACTCTTTAATTCCAGCTTGTCCACACCAAAAGGTGCACAATTTGACAAAAACTGCATTCACAGAAGACGTCTGCTGAGCATTGAACAAATAGGACAAAGATATTCGCAGGATTGCAGGTCGCCTCTCATTCCATTTCTTCAGCAGCATCAACTTCACTGTTGTCGCCGCCCACCCGATTATGTTTCTTGGCATATCTCTGATTCCTCAAGAATTTAGGGTCCATCTGCACCACCACACCAACAACTTCAGGAGATTTTAAACACAGCATTTGCCAACATATTTAACGACCAAATTTCGTGCAAACTCTTGTACGAGGCGCCAAACTAGACTTTAGTTCACTGACAGGGATTTCATGATCCATTCATAGAAACCTGATGATTACATTCCTCTGACATTAATCCGCACAATGAACTCCACTTTACAGGAGCCACTGGTTAGGGTTGTTGTCCTGTGAAGGAGATGGAACAGCTGGTTACAAGTTCATGCCCTGGGCGAGAGATTGAACATAACAGTGCTCCAAGGCAACCTCAGCAATGAAAATGATGTAAAAGCAAATATCAAACTGGTTTCGCACTCGTGGTCGTGGAAACTCCTCGAGGGCAGGTACGTTACCCTATACAGGAAGCATAGACTCTCGTTGCAGAATTTCCTTCCATGCAAATATACTTGCTCATCTATGCTGGTCTCCTATTTTCAATAGCCTCACAAACTTGAGCATAAAATGATTGAGACCATGATGAGTTAGAAAGCTAGTGTTTTCTCATACTCTTTAATCGGTGTGAAGTATTGAAAGCAGGGTAGGCAAGAACATGAACATCTCCACAAGCTCAGCACAGTTCATGGAGAGGAACCGAAATGACTTTCACGCCTCCAACTCCCCTTCTTCAACAATTACTGCTTCAGACAACAAATTACAAACTTCACGTCAAAGCTGAGGTTCTACAAAGAATAGCTTACCCCTTTTCTGGAGGTGTACTTCTGCTTCTTAGGCTTCTTGATCCCATTCCTGTGCGCCTTGTACGACTGGTTGTGCGCTGTGTGATTCTTCGACTTCGCCATCACAACAAGATTAACCCAAACAGTTCAGAGCATGAATCTGACCTTGGTGTTGGAGACCTGGCAGCGAGCCGGCTAGTGAAGAGTGAAAGAGCTCTGGACTCTGAACCCTAGGGTTTGATGCTGCCATCATACATCATCCCATGCTTTTCATCCGGAAGTCATCCCAGTTCTATTAATTTTAATTTATTTATTTTTCTTTTTTCTTTTCTTTTCTTCTAAAAAAAAAGGGAAACACCTGGGAGCGAAAGCTCACAAATCAGGCCCCTTGATAGAGAGAGAGAGGAGAAAATAACCTCTCAGTAACCTCGCCGTAAGGCTTTCCGATGCGCCACTGCGCAGAGAAGGGGGAGAAGAGCGCACCACACCCGTCAAGAAGCAGGATTTGACCCCAAGGTCATCCGGATGGCACTCAGTGCATTTTACCAACTGAGCTACTGACTGTTGGTTGCTTTTGTTTTTAAGAAAAAAGGGAAACACCTGGGAGCGACAGCTCACAAATCAGGCCCCTTAGTAGTGAGAGGAGAAAATAACCTCTTTCATTTATGCGCCATGGAGGCCAATGAGTAGCAAGATTTGACCCCAGAATCATCTGGGTGGCACTCGGTGCACTTAACCAACTGAGCTACTGACTGTTGGTTTTATTTATTTTTAAGAAAACAGGGGACAGTGGCCCTGTGTGGGCGGCAGTGGTAACTTTATTCATAATTAATTTTGGGAAATTTTAATTTAGAAAAAGGGAATGGACGAATGGACATTGGACACCCCTAAAATTTATAAAGGGAAGTTGGACAAGTAGTCCCAGCAGTACATATGAGGAAAATATAACCTCAGCAGAGTGCCACACAGGCTAACATGTTCTGTTGCTCTTACAGAGGTAACATGGGAAGCAAGACGCGACTGGGCCTGCCAGTTGACATCAAAAAACCCCTTCCTACTTCCCGATAGGATTATGGAATCCAACAGTGGTGTTATGGTAAGCTTTGTTGTCATTCAGGCCCAACTTCCGGTCATTGACCTTCTGGGTTGTTGAGGTACTTATTGGAATGCTTCCCTGCTCCCCACCACTCGGCTACCTGACCAGTTTGACATTCAATATTCAAGATACTTGAGTTCATAACCAAATGTTTGATCTTACTAAGTGGAGACTATTTCTGTACTACTGTCAATCTTTGACAAGAAGCCTAGTATTTTCTTCCAGCTACATTATTTTGCACAGGGCCGGGACCTGTATGACCAGCACTTGCAGACCAAGACTGACTCTACTCAATTGCAGGAACAAGTGAAAGGATCTGCTGCTGCTGTTGGTTGACATTATCATCCCAGGACTCCAAGAGGAAGAATATTGAAACAGACCAATCTAAAGGGGTTTTTTTGTCATCCACAAAATGCTTAGACTATCCGCCAGTCTTCGGCAGTTTGTACTGCTTTTTGAGAAATTTGGAGGCATCACGCTCTGACCGGTGGCACAGAATACGAAGGAGAGTGTCGGCATCTGTAGCAATCCGGGAAGACCCTGCTCTCTGGACACTTCCACCGCCTACCATCTGCTCACTTGCTCGCTTGAAATTATCTATAAGTACGGGTGTCTGCAAACAACAATACCACCTCCTCTCCTTACTATTTTTGTGAGTTCTTTCACAAGAGATTGTTTGACATTTAGCATGCTCTCTTCCCTGCTTGGACCTGAGTGACGGAATGGAGAAACTTTCTGAATGACCAATGCCAGACAAAAGACCATTCTGGCGCAATCAATAACATCATCCACTGGTATAGACATGATTCCAATAAAACACAAAGCAATCCCAACACTGCTACTGTGCCCCATACTTTAGTCACAGATGTGACACTGCAAGTCAAATTTGTGGCTGGAAAAGTCTGACAAGAATGCGGGCAACAGTAGCCACATTGCACATTGGGGGTGATAGCCCCACATGCACTTAAGACAACAAGAAAAAATAAGAGAGAAAGGAAGGAATTATCCACTGGAAGCTCAAGGCTCTTGTACCCCATGAAAAGTTCAAAAAGATCTGCAAAACAGAACCTCCACAATACTAAAACTCAGTGAAACTTCGAGAGAGAGAATGTACTCTTAAGAACTTGGTAGAAAGAGTGAGAGAGCACTCACATCAAGGGTGTACAGATTCAGTATCTCTTGGACATGGGCAGCAGCATTGTCCACCATCCCTGTGGGGAGGCCCTCCCCTTCTGCTGTGAAGAAATCCTGCCCAAACCAATTCCCCAATGCCTAAGTATAAAAGACATAATATCCTAGGTCTAGCCTGAGCACATTGGAGTCACATGTCCTAAGCATAACACGCCCTGACCTGTAGCCCCACTGGGAAGTACGCTGTAATAAATACTCTGGAGATGCTCTGTAGTTCACAACTCTTCAACCTGCTGATAAACTTCCCAGACATGGAAAAGGGGAGCGAGAGTGCAAGATACAAGGTGGTTTCTTAGTGGGGCCTCCCTTCGGGGCTTTCCTTGGCTTGAAAGCCTTGGGATTGTCTTCCACCTTGTTTCAAAAAATCCAAATCAGGGTGTTGCCACTTTCACCTCCCCTCAAGAAAAACAGATGCAGAGGAAGAACAAGGAACCTTGAGCACATTGAGGTCTTCTTCCAGCATCTCGGAATCAGTCTGTGCAAAGGCTCTCGTTGGCCCTCCATCTAAAAGCACATGCAGTAGCCCATCCTTACAACAAGCCAACCATTGTTTTGTTAATACTCCAAACGAAACTAGAACTAGAACTAGAACTAGTATAGCCTCCTAAACAATCTGTGTCTTTCATACCAATTAGCTGAATGATTTTTTTCCTCAAGACCAAGCTCAGAACACTCAGAGAACAAACCAAAGTTATGTGGCTGTATATCACTGCCTGCTTCCTGACAGATTGTTCTGCACCCTATAGACTCACAAAGCACAAGCCCACACCAAAGCCAGGGTCTAGAATTTGCTATATGACATTTGCAAGCTCCTACTGTGAGACTCAAATGTCAACTTCAAAGCAGGCATTCCATGGTGTGAAGAAGAAAGAGCATCCTCCAGGGATTCCTCCAACTACTCCCAAATCATCTACAAAAAGTCCTCAGGCTGCTCCCTGCGAACGTTGGCTTGCCATAGCCTTACGGCCATTGACCTAAAGAGCATCCTCCAGGGATTCCGTCAACTACTCTCAAAGCATCTAGAAAAGGTCATTATGCTGTTCCCTGCGAATGTTGGCTTGCCATAGCCTTACAGCCATTGACCCCAGGCAGCTAACCCTCCCGGAGCCTTTTGTGGGTTCGTGCCAACCAGGGTTTAGTTTATCCCCCAGGCTTCAGCTGCACATATAAAATTATTTTACCGCAACTGCAATTAAGGCCCTCACAGAGGCACTTGTCCGCATGCAAACTCGACAGCCCGCTTGCAGAGTTATTGATTTGAATTTTATAGCATCTAGAGAACAGGTTGGAAATTTGGGACACCGTTTACTAGCAAAGAGGATCAGACCCAGCATACACACCAGGGAGGCTTGCAAAAGTCCGAGTACAACACGGTCCCGAAGAGGCTCCACAATTACTTCACATAGTTGCCCCAAGACCTGTATGAACCCGCATCAATGCAACTAGAGGAAAATGAGTAAACATGAACGGAAAAATAGTCAAAAAGTCACAGATGCTCATTTGAGAGTAAAGGGAAATTGTCTATACTTACCGGGTCAAGCACACTGATCACAATTTCCATGCGTGCTTGAGCCACACTCACTTTGTACAAGCCTTCAAGAAAGGTGTCTCTTATGTCCCAGAATATTATTTTTGTGCCTGCCCGTAAGTCACATTCATGTAATTAGTAGGTTCACTCAAAAACCCAAAGGACACACATCAAAGCCAACACCCCAAAGACAAGCACTCCGATCACAACCAAACAAGCTTTTTGTACATAGATAGGATGACACCTGTAAATCTCAACACCCTAAACTTGCAAGCACAGTTTCCCCAAAACTGCCTATGTAACATCGACAAGACATGCTGCACATGTCAGTCACCAAATGTAACCACGGGCCCAAATGCAGAATTCATCAAATGACATTCTCACCTGTAAATTCGCAAATCTTGTCAATGGCAATATTTACCACCTTTCTTGACCCCTCCAGCGAAAGGTCATCCATTGGCCTTATCCCAGACATCCGCTTTGATCTCAAGTCTCCATCACCTGAACCTGACCTGTGTCCTGTACCCAACAGTGAGTAATAATCTCCAATGAGGAGTATGTTGGAAAACCACTGGCGTGTGGTCGGGCTAGGGATTGAACCTAGGACCTCCCCCATTCCGGTGGGGTGCTCTACCACTGAGCTACCCATCCCGTTCTGTTCTCCAAGTGCCGTGCAAGGGCTATAACCTTGACACTCCAACACTCCCCCTCAAGGCATAGCCCTTATAGCTAATGCCCACCCATTCTGACCACCGCCCCAACCTTGGCTCTGATACCATGTTGGAAAACCACTGGCATGTGGTCGGGCTAGGGATTGAACCTAGGACCTCCCCCATTCCGGTGGGGTGCTCTACCACTGAGCTACCCGTCCCGTTCTGTTCTCAGTGCCGTGCAAGGGCTATAACCTTGACACTCCAACAGAGTAGAACTCCCAAGACATTATAGTCCTATGACATTGACACTCACGTCCAGGGAACCCAATGAACCTTACTTGAACCTTCCACAAAACAAGCTACCAGCTACAACAGGATAAAACCAATTGAGCGTTGTTTAGCTTACACACTTGAAATAGACCCATTAGTGTAGCTGAGATCATCCTGTGGTCTTTTTACAGCCCACCGCTCACGGATGTTGTCTTCCACTAGATCCACCTGCCTCAATATGTACTGCAGCCTCTTCCCCAAGCCACGGTCACACCTTTTCCCAACCCCAGCACACTAGTGCCTCTTCGATCTGTTGGTCACTACAATAACCCCTGCCCCCTTCCTGCCTGTTCTAACCCTCCATTCCTGTCCGTTGGAAAATTTTATCATAAATGGTAGCTCTTGTGAGCAACATTTACACTTCCAATAGTCTGTTCTGAGACTTTTGAATGTGGGAATTGATGTGTGAGTCCTTTCCAATAATAAATCCCTAAAAAATGCAGATGTGAGGGTACATCAGATTTATTATGGACTGAAATGTGCCATTCATGTTGCACAAAGCTACAGTTTCAAGAATCCAACCCAGTTGGAGAACTAGCTCATAAACTTGCGCAAATTGACTGGTGGTCGAGTCATGACAAGTTGATCAAATGTACCATTCTCAATCCATACTTCATTTCACCAGGTGGAAAGTTTCAGACAAATGATTTGATAACCCCAAGCCACCAGATGAGTTTGTATGAGGGAGAATGTAGTTCACTTACATGAAGTGTGTTAAGGCGGACACAGAGCTTGGCAGTAGTGAGAATATTTATCTCGCTCGATCGTTTATCATCTGGGAGGCGAGGGTCAACAGCTTTCTTCTTGCTTTGTGCCTTCAAGGCAACGTCTTTCTTGTAGCGGGTCAAACCAGGAGGGGGAGGAATGAGGTCTGCTTTATCACCTGCACAGAAGCAAACCATTTTGTAATGAGATGAGAAGCTAAGCTTATGGGTGCCTAAGTACTTGATATTCCTAAGATGAAAAAGTGTTGAAGGAAACGGCTCACCTAATTGAGTTGCAACTTTGTTCGCATACGACTGCAGTGCATTATCAAAGCCATTGGTGAGGCCTTTAAGCAGTGGTAATCTCATTGGAAGCTTCAGGTTGAAAAACTGATCTATGGTCTGGCCACCCACCCCAACCAGACATCAAGAACTAAGTTGGTCTTGTGGAAGCTGCTCTGCAGGCACTGAGACACATTCCCAGCAATAATATCCTAGAAAGCATTGAGAAGTGGATCAGTGGCTATCCACACCCAAAACTGTTACACTTGAAGACAAGGTTTTAATGACCTTTGCACAGTTCAGTTCCATTAATGCATTGCAAGGGAAACCACGAGCTCACTCTCTCTTAAAGAGACGTTATAAAGCATGTATGTGGACGTTATAAAGCACCATTTCATTTCTCTTGGGTTAGCTTGACACCACCTTCCAAGACCAAAAAAACCCTTCACTGGATAGTGCTCACTCCTCTTTAAGGGTTTACTCACCAACAAAACAACTGACATCAACTGTCCCTCATTCAAGCCTTGTTGGCTTAGGACTACAGACCACTAAGCCACTAAGGTACTAGTGAATGCAAGGGAAGCACACCTAGACTGCTTCAAAACCTCCTGGGGTTCACAAATGACACAAGCACAATTCAGTTCCATAGTTAGAAACTGCTTCTGTTTTGGGTTGCATAGATCTACTATAATTCATCTGTGTGCAGTCTCTGATAGCTTCCAAGTTCAGGAACTTCAGATAAGCAGAATTCGAAGGACCTCTTCAATGATTCGGAAAACCTCCACAATTGATTCTCCATGTTGTTGCTGCGTTGAGAGGGGCTCCCATCTCTTCACATGAACCACGTATCATTGTCACCACATGTCACTGTCACAGAAATTAGGGACGTGGGAATCTCACCCTTTGGATGAGTCCTTAAAACTCCAAACTGATAGTTATCTGATGTCTCTTCGAAAATACAGTTCGACTAAAGTCACTAACATATCCAACTGCCTGTGCAACCCAAAATTCTTGCAAGGTGAAGACACGTATACCTACTCCTGATTAAAACATGGAAGCAATGGTGTGATCACCGCAAACACCAGTTTCTGGAAGACAGACCACATGTACACATATGACTGCTTGATGAGAGTCAAGTAATGAAGGAGAGGAGTGCCTACTTCTTGTTCAACTGTGCGTTCCACCCATTCTGACACCCGCGTTAGTTGCGCATTGACCCATCTCATAATCAATGTTCCTGACACAAATTCCACCTGCCTCAACTCCATGAATGTGTGTCAGAGTGTACTACGGAACTCAAGAATCACATTAGAAACGCAGCTGACTAAAGGAGCTTGGTGTTGACCTTATGAGGGTCACTTGCTGAGATTCGTGTTGGGAGCTGATGAAGTCACTGTATAATTGTAGCTTATGACTGATACTCACTGATGAGTTTTGGTTAGCCAGAAATGATTTGAGAGTTTATGGTGCAATACACTTGATTGAGTCCATTTTTGGATGTGTACTTTGGTGTGGCTGATGGAGACTGCAGCTTGTTTATTTGCTTCTCGGGTAAGCGTGGTTAGGAGGTTACAGATGGGTCTGGGTGCAGGGGGGTCTGGGTGCAGGGGGGTATGGTATGGGGTGTATAAACCAGAAAGGGTGGGTGTGGGCGATGTGGATAGGGTCATCATTGGGTACAACTATGGGGTGGCCATGAACATGGGCACATGTTTATGTATACTGTTACAGATCCTGTTTGATCAAAATGAGTCTCTCACCTGATAAGGCACCATTCGCTGCTCAAACACACGCCTGCCTTCATCATCATCAGTAACAGATGCGACAAGCTCCATCAAGAACTGCTCTAAGAAATCAGCTGCCGGCAATACCAATGCCACGTCGTTTGTAAGGTGTGAAACTCCATCCAAAAAAGGTTTCTGGATTCAACAGAAAGCCAATAAGCAACAGTGTTTGGTTGAATGCTGAGACTCTGCTTTGTAAGGAGAGTTTTTCAAAGCTGTGGAGTAGAATGGGGCATAAAAGAAGACCAAGGAGGAAGCTCACAAGGATAATGGACGCTACTAATGTTCTATAAAGCCATAAAATATTGAAATAGCCGGAACTGGAGGTTATTAATTTCGCAACCGGAACCGTAGGTTATAAAATGAAATGGTGCTTTATAACGTCTGTGGAAAGCTCATAGAGCTTATGGGACAAAATGGAAAGAAAAACATGAGAGAAAACAGGAAACCAGACTCAAAGATAAGAATTATTGTTCGAGTGATTGTCTAAGGGTGAATGCCTCGTGCAGGTAGGCTGCCAAGCATTTCTGATCCTCATAGTGAAAGACCTCAGTGAGAGATTGGGTTCCACGGAATAGACAATGGAATCTCCCACGGATCTCATAGTATAGAGGGCAATAGAAGAAATCAAATAACTGCTCAACGCTGGAAAAATCCTTAAGAGAAAGAAATGAGATGAAATGGCACTTTATAACGTCTGCAGGAAGCTCAAAGAGCTTATGGGACAAGAGGAAATGAAATGAAATGAAATGAAACAAGAAAGAGAGAGAGGCCACAAGCAGCCCAAGAGCAACTATTGCTCAAGCGGTTGTCTAAGAGGTAACACGTCATGCAGGTAAGCTGCCAAGCATTTGTAATCCTCATAATGGAAGGCCTTCGTGAGAGATAAATGAAATGAAATGAAATGGTACTTTATAAAGTCCACGGAGAGATTGTACTCATAAGACATTGTTTGCCGTAGCCTTGTGGCCATTGACCCCGCGCCCACTTTGAACGGAACATAAAGGGACAGAAACTACCTTTGTCAGGGGCTGACGCCGGTAGTATGATTTACCTTGGAATAAACAGTTGATCCGAGATTTCCATATATCCTCCAGAAACCCCTTCACACAATCCGCAATCTGATGTGTGTGATTTGCCCAATAGCTAGACCCCAGAAGGGCCTGGGCTTTTGGCTCAGCCTCAAGATTTTCAAAGTTGTTAAACAGAGGTACAGGCACAATTTCCTTGATGGAATGGAAGAGGGTGTCCCGTTGGTGAGAGTACCCAGGACAATGAATCAGGAAGTGAATATTGTCTTCAGGTTGCCCACACAACGGGCACTTACAATCAACTGTTTGTTGTTCAACAGTAGGCTACCTGTTGGAGTGTCAAGGTTATAGCCCTTGCACGGCACTTTGAGAACAGAACGGGACGGGTAGCTCAGTGGTAGAGCACCCCACTGGAATGGGGGAGGTCCTAGGTTCAATCCCTAGCCCGACCACACACCAGTGGTTTTCCAACATGGTATCAGAGCCAAGGTTGGGGCGGTGGTCAGAATGGGTGGGCATTAGCTATAAGGGCTATGCCTTGAGGGGGAGTGTTGGAGTGTCAAGGTTATAGCCCTTGCACGGCACTTTGAGAACAGAACGGGACGGGTAGCTCAGTGGTAGAGCACCCCACCGGAATGGGGGAGGTCCTAGGTTCAATCCCTAGGCCGACCACACGCCAGTGGTTTTCCAACACTACCCGCCCTGAGTTTGAATTTCAGTCTAGTGCCGAGGGTGGGTAGACCCTTGAGGTCATCCATGATGGCCTCACCCATGTCACAGACTGGAAACAGGTTGAGGGAAGTTTTCTGCCTAACTTCATTTTCTTCAGACAATTTCCTGGCAATAGACCTGGCTTCGGAAACTTCAGCTTCTAAGCCAGATTTATCCAGCAGGGTCATGGCTAGTGGACTAAGATTCAAATCCTTGAAAATCTCTTCTACCCTTTTCCGCCAGGATTTAGCCTGTTTGACAGGGCGGTCCTGCTTCCAAGATATAGAGTCGATTAACTTAGGATATCTGGTATTAGCCATACGTTGCAGCTGACCCCACCATCTGATTTTGAATTCATCGCGTCGGGAGCTTAAGGGAGGAATGCCAAACCCACCCCGAACAGCCACATTAGCTGTTTTGGAGCATGCTGACATGCACTCCTTGAGCACCCCGACTTGGATGGATTCAAGAGACTTAGCCTGGTTGGAGTTATCAATCCATTCAGCAGATGCATACTCCAAGGCCGGCCTGATAACGCGGCAAAGCATGGTTTTTTTGACTTCAGAGTTGATCCCTCTGCAGTGGAAAAATTTAGTGAGACCCAGCGCTTTGCGTTTGCCAGATTGAACCACTCTTTGAATATGTGCTTCCCAATTACAGTTGGAGGAAAACTCAACACCAAGATAGGTGTAGGAGGGGAGAACAGGGATCTCTTGGCTTCCCCATTGCCACTTGAGATCGCCTCCTCCTTCCCCCCGGTCGTTGAATGCCACCACTGTGCATTTACTGACATTGGCCTCTAGCCCCCAAAGATCAAAGTATCTCTTCGCGCAATCTATCAGCCCCTGGAGGTTGGAAGGAGTCTCCCCTATGCCTGCGAAGTCATCCGCAAACATAAGGGCTGGTATGGTGGGGAGAGGGTACATCCTTGAGCTACACCTTGGTCTATGTCAAAGAAATTAGACTTCTGTCCATTTACAGTGACACAGCTTTTAGTGTGAGCATACAAGTTATGGACCACTCTCCACATCTTTCCCTTGATCCCGGAAGACCAGAGTCGGAGCCATAGACCGTCTCTCCACACTGTCATAGGCCTTTTTGACATCCAAGAAAAAGACAAAAGTAGGTTTCCCTTCTTTTTTCCTTCCCTGGATAATCTGGCTGAGTTATGATCCACGCAGCCCCTGTTTCGCCGAAAGCCAGCTTGGCCTTCATGGAAACAACCTCTGGACTTCAGATCAACCTCGAGACGAGTACTTATAACTCTGCAGAATATCTTGCCAACTGCATTAAGAAGCGTGATGCCCCGATAGTTACCCGGCTCTTCTCTGTCACCTTTCTTATATAAATTGACGTCCACGGAGAGAAAAGGAGGCACACCAATATGTCAAGGGGAGGTCCAGAGGACCTACAAGAAAAAGAATGTACTCATAAGACGTTGTTTGCCATAGCGTTGTGGCCATTGACACTGTGCCCAGTTTGAGCGGAACACAAAGGGACCGAACCTACTTTGTCAGGGGCTGATGCCGGTAGTAAGACTTACCTTGGAATAAACAATTGATCCGGGTTTTCCAGATATCCTCTAGAAATCCCTTTACACAAGCATCAACCTGCTGTGTGTGGTTTGCCCAATAACTAGGCCCCAAAGGGCCTGGGCTTTTGGCTCAGCCTCGAGACTTTCAAAGTTGATAAACAGAGGTACAGGCACAATACCCTTGATAGATTTGAAAAGAGCGTCTCTCTGGTGAGAGAACCCCGGACAATGAATCAGAAAATGAATATTGTCTTCAGGTTGCCCACACAACGGGCAATTGCACTCTCCCTTTCCTCTCTGCTTCTGTTTGCTGTTCAAAGGTAGGCTTCCCGCCCAGGGTGAAATTTCAGTCTAGTGCCAAGAGTGGGTAGACCCTTGAGGTCATCCATGATGTCCTCCCCGATGTCACAGACTGGAAACAAGTTCAGGGAAGTTTTCTGCCTAACTTCATTTTCATCGGACAATTTCCTGGCAACAGACATGGCTTTGGACACTACAGCCTCTAAGTCAGATTTATCCAGCAGTTTATCCAGTAGTACAGGAAAAAGAGAAGGGTGAAAAAGTAGAGAGTCATTACAAGGAATAGTTACCAGCTCTTTCTGGTACAGAGAGTGCAAGAGACATGCAGTGATAGCAACCGCCTGTGGATGCCATCTTGAGAGAATGGGTGCAAAGAGACTTGCATCCCTCTGAGCCAGCATCTGCACTTCCTCTGCAAGAAGAGCCAATGGGTGCTCATGGTTGGCTTTTGATTTTGACTCCACTTCCTTAAGGGTCTGCCAAACCATCCAATTGAATTTTAGAATGTCATTCAATTTTGAGCAAGGAGCTTTATCAGGTTAATTGCATCCTGTGGTCTTTCAAGTTGTCAGCAAAGAAAATATGTAAAAACTACAGATTCTGCTCTTAAGGCCTTGACCTTATTATGGATCGTCTGTCGGTCACTTCATGGTATGCCACTTCTCGAGTTATGGCTTGTCTGTTGGCCACTTCTAGATACCGCATCAGACATGACAGCCAACTTGAGATGTTCAAGGATCTTTTACCCTTTTGTATGCCGACTTGATTGAAGGCCAGATGTAGTACTCTGCCTGCTTAGCCACAGCTGCCATCTTTTTGTGACCTGCACAGAAGTTATCAAGAATGTCATTGTTGTGACATAACAAAGGTCCAATCAAACTCAGCTAGGTCATGCAATAGTCCTTCACACAAAAATACCGAGAACATTTCTTTGAGAACCTGGCACACTCTACTTATATACCTTTAGCCTTTGACCTTGACTTGAAAATCTGAACCATGGTGAACTTCCTCTAAATCAACCTGGTTCAGAGGCAGGACACTTCACTTTCCCAACCACTGCCCAAAGACTAATCATCACATCTCAAGCTTATCAGACAAACATCCTTTTTAGATCATGCCACCGCCAATGTTTTAAGGCCTAGGTCCACAAGTCTCTCACTGCATCTTACAAACATTTGTACCATACCCCAGATTGCTCATTCTCATCTGCTATAAGCCTGCCCGAGATCATCGCAACTGTTGTCAAAACTTCCATCTTGCTGGGAGCCTGATATCAAAGCATTCAAGCAAGTGTGAATGAGCCAATGTCCACCTCAATTGAAGCAGCTTTCAGTTATGTCAACCACTTCCATCATGGGTATGTGATAAGAGACACATTGCCTCTTGGAATATACACAAGGCTAGCCAGTTCTATGTACAAAGGCAAGAACCAAGCCCTGCCTTCAGAGTTACATACTATCTGGTTGTACTGGAATTATCTAGTATAGCCCAATAAACTGGTTGGACTAAGATTTTCAGTCATGAATGCTGGGTTTTCCTTGCACTGAATCTTCAAGGGCTCTCGCTTCAATATTCAGACATGTGTGCATGGCCCATTTTTTTCTGGAAGATTGGAGTGATCCCCAGCTCGACAGAGAGCATCATCATTGTAGCATCAAGTAGGCAGGTCTGGAAGACACTATAGGCTGCCATGGAATCACACTGTTGATTGCCATAAGAATTTATCTCGCTGAGTGATAAACATCAGGCCTGTTAAGCATGCAAAAGGGACTGAGCACTGCACAAAGGTCAAGAAGGATTAAGGCGTGCTGAAGGAAGTGTGCAAGATTGTTTAAACCTCAGCCAACCTGTTCAGCCACAAACAAAGGAGGAACCCAATGAGGTTCGCTGTACTATATGTCGGGCAATCCCTATTATACCAAACAGACTCTTCTCCGTCCAGAAACAAAAGAAAGAAAGGTCTAATGATTACATTCTCTCTCTGATGCTTACACATACATCTGCAAAATGCAAATGGTAGTCTCCAAGTTGCTTGTCAGCCCATTGCTTAACAGGCATAAGCACCGATTGTACATAAGAAAGCTCCTGGGGTTCTTCAGCACCTTCCATTGTGGACCTTAACCCCCTCATGTAGAATCTCTCTTGTATACCTCGTTGGCTGTCAGACACAATTCTCTTGATTTGTTGCGTGGCATGTTGTAGCAGAGCTGACTCCCCTGTCAACACATACTGCAACCAGAACAAATCAGCATCACAGTGAAGGAAGGAACGTCTAATGTCCACTGGGGCCCCTGAGGAGCTTGGGACAAAGTAGGGTAACAAGCAAACTACAGCAAAGGACTCCAAACGCTGCTCCGAGACAAATTGTATCATACAGGTAAGCTCCCTCGTTGTTTAAAAGAAAGTCACACCCATGGATACTGAAGGCTTTGTCTAAGAGGGGGAGAAGAATTCTTATGTCTGTGGGAGGCTGAAGGAGCCAGGGATAGAATGTACTCATAGGATGTTGTTTGCCGTAGCCTTCTGGCCATTGACCCCAGAGGGGAAGAAGAATTCTTATGTCTGTGGGAGGCTGAAGGGATAGACTGTACTCATAGGATGTTGTTTGCCATAGCCTTCTGGCCATTGACCCCATGCTCAGTTTGAGCGGAACAGAAAGGGAAGGAGCCAGGCATAGAGTATCAATTTAAGTACAGAGGAGCATCCAGGCTTACATGTTAATGGAAAACAATTGATAGGGCATAATGAGAAAATATAACAACAGAGTAGAAATGCAGAAAACAGACACTAATGAAACCCCAAACTCGTGACCTCAAAATACTTATGGGTCTAGGAGTGTGTGACAAACCAAGACACAATACCCAATAGGACTAAGGGTTTTCATGTGTTTTGAAAAGGGGTCAATTGTATAGCTATTGAAATCTCACTTGCTATTTGGAGTTTACCTGACGAAAGAGAACCCAAGCATAACAAGTGTCATGCACAGTCTGTGTGATTCCTAAGACCCGCCATGTTGACTTTAAGAGCTCTAAAATCTCTTCAACCTCCTGCATCAAAACACATGTGAAATCCACACGTGGTCGAGCCATCTTCAACATGCTTCATAATTCTTATACCAGTTTAAGCATCCAAATGTACAGAGCTCTCCCTGGGTCTGTAACAAGGAAGCCAACTGACATGCTCCTGAAAGTCACCTGTCAAAATGTCTTTATAGCATATGACAGTCTGAAAAAAGCAGCCAAAGATCATGGGGACCCACTGATGAGACAACCAAGGCTGGCAGACAGATGTGGAACTCTAACTACCAGCCTACTTAGGATGTAAGAACCAGAATTGCACTCTCTACAATTTAGATAGCTACTGGGGAGTACTCCACAAGAGGTGGACACTGCAGAAACACCACTTAACCAGATGTGCATGCATGGAGCTTGTGTATGTCAGAGAGTCCTAGCAACAAGCAGAACGAAAGGGGTTGAGTCAAGTACCTCCACAAGCTGGCCTTCATCCAGAACATCAAATACACTCAGGAGCAGGTTTTCATACAGGTGCACATTGAGATGGTAGCCATCTGCCCAATGGCAGACCTCACCTGACTGGTCACCCCTCCCAGCCCTTTCGGCCAAGGCAAGAGTCACCCCTCTCATGGGTTTTAAGCTCTCTGCGTGCTGGGCAGGACCTGCAGGAGAGGGAAGAGTCTGCAACATGTTGCCCACATTTCCATGTTCAGATCAAAGGCAGTACAATCTATCACACTGTATAGTGTCACCCACTCGGCCCGAGGGTCCCCCAATGGAGATTATTAAGTTTCTAGGTTATTAAGTTATTAAGTACCATTTCATTTCTAACTGGTTTCATTTCTTTCTTTTCATCTCTTTTCATCTTTATTACAAGGAAATGAATGAAATGGTACTTTATAAAAGAAACAATCATACTTCGTAAAACAAACGCCTCAATCACAACTTTGGCAAGCCAAAGTTTGGCCCTTTCAGCCTCCCTGTATGGAGTATCTTTCTTTATAAAGTTCCTTCTTTTCCTTTCCTTTCTCTAGTTCCACTGTGTCGCATAAGCTCTTTGAGCTTTCCATGGACATGATAAAGTATGAGAGTTCTGGGCACCTAGTGTCCCAGTTTCCTGGTGGGAAAAAATTTGGAATTGCTGCAAATGTCTTCTAGGAATGGTTGGGAGCTAGAGCTCACAAATTCTATGAGCGGAATCTGCAGGCATACCACTTAATACTGAAGCCATCTTCAGGCTTACAATCTTTCTTACAAGGTTACCAGACCTTCCACCCAAAGGGCTGAGAAAAGTCGGAAACTTTAACATGGCTTTAACATGGCTTTTGACACAAACCCCTCCAAGTCAGGTTCATCCAGTAATGTCAATTCTTCTGGACTATTATTCAAATACATAACAATCTGTTCTACCCTTTTCCGCGACTTAGCCTGTTTAACAGGAGGGTCTTGCTTCCAAGAAATAGAGTCGATTATCTTAGGGTATCTAGTATTGGACATGCGACTTAACTGACCCCAACCATCTAACCTTGAATTCGTCTTGTCAAGAGCTTAAGAGAGGTATGCCAAACTGGCCCTGAACAGCCACATTAGCTGTTCTTGAGCACCTGAATGGATTCTAGAGACTTACCATGGTTGGTATTGACGACCCACAGAGCAGACGCATACTATGGTCCTCTTAACTTCAGTATACACCCTCTGCAGTGGAAAAATGACTTCTTGTACATGCAGTAGAGCTGGAGGACAACTCAATACCACAATATGCATAGGAAGGGAGTACATGGATCTCTTCATTACCTCATTACTCCACTTGAGATCCCCTCCTCCCTCCCCACGGTTGTGGAATGCCACCACTGCGCACTTACGAACATTAACTTCTAGGTCCAACAGGTCAAAGAACCTCTTTGAACAGTAAATCAACTCCTGGAGATTGGATGGGGTATCCCCTGCCTGCGAAGTCATCCGCAAATATAAGAGCCGGTATGGTGGCTCAACCACCTTTAACCCAAACCCCTCACTTTCCACTTCTTCAAGAAGCTGATTGATGAAACATTGAAGAGCAGTGGGGAGAGGGTACAGCCTCGTGCTACACTTTCATCTATATCAAAGAAGTTAGACTTCTGGCCATTGCCCGTAACACAGCTTTTGGTGTTCACATACAGGTCGTGAACCATCCTCCACATCATTTCCCTGACCCTAGAAGACCAAAGCCGAGCCACAGCCCATCACACCGTACTGTGTCTTTTGACATCCATGAAGAGGACAAAAGTGGGCTTTCCTTCTTTTCACCTTCCGTGGTTAGGGTGCAGATATGGTCAGTGGAGCCCCTATCTCACCGAAGCCAGCCTGGCCTTCATGAAAACCACCTCTAGACCCCAGATCAACCTCGAGACGGGTGCTTACTATCCTACAAAATAGCTTGCCAACAGCGCTAAGGAGAGTGATGCCACGATAGTTCCCAGGCTTACCTTTCTTCAACAGATTGACAATGATTCCTTCCTGAAAGGGAATCAATTCGGTCTGCCAAATAAGGTTAAAGAGACGGGCAAGAGCCTCTACCATAGGGTCACCACCACACGTGATTAGCTCATTGACAATGCCATCAGGTCCATCTCTAGCCACTTGGATGTTTTACAGCTTCCACAACATAATGAGTGTGTTGAATTGTATTCCTTTGAGATAGTCTGCAGATAGAGACTTGTAGGTGGGACAGCCTACAGAGCGAGGACCACCTGTCCCCTGCTTGCGCCAGGGATACCAGGAGGGAAACCGAAAGTGGATAACATCTGTCCTTTCTACTATGAGATATGCGGGAGATGCTATTGTCTATTCTGAGGTAGCCAATCTCTCAAAGAGGTGTTCCATTATGAGGATCAGAAGTGCTTAGCAGCATATCTGAATGTGTTGACCCTTAGACAATCCCTTGATCAATAGTTATTTTCAGGCTGTTTGTGGAGGCCCCACACTATTTCTTGAATCTCTCTTCCACGGACGTTATAAAGCACCATTTCATTTCATTTCTCTTCCTCTTGTCCCATAAGCTTCCCATGGACATTATAAAGTACCATTTCATTTCTCTTTCTTTTGAGCTTCCCATTTTTTGGCAGAGGCGTTCAGCTTTGAAGAGCCAAACTGCCAACAGCCTACCTGCTTCAGGTGACACTTGACGTATTCTGAAGTAGTTCTTGATGGGTTCTACCTTGTCCCATGCACCCTCATGACCATTTGTGGACGTTACTAAGTTCTTTGAGACGTTGTAAGGGTCCAATTTTTCTTTCTTATCCCCCCAAGGACGTCAGTCCTACTAGAACCACCAATTGGCATCAGGGCAATTTATTCACCACATTACATGCATGTCAGATCAGGGGAGAACTCTGCGCCTATATTTGAAAGCTAACTAATTGAAGGAAAGAATAGAGGACGTTATAAAGGTCCTATTTTTCTTTCTTAGCCCCCCAAGGACATCAGTCCTACTTGTTGGAGGTGTCAAGGCTATAGCCCTTGCACGGCACTCTGAGAACAGAGGTAGAGCACCCCACCGGAATGGGGGAGGTCCTAGGTTCAATCCCTAGCCCGACCACACGCCAGTGGTTTTCCAACACTACTCATCAATTGGCATCAGGGCAAAGAGCATCATAATGCCTTATCATTTATGTCAGACCAGGGGAGAACTCTAGGCCTATATTTGAAAGCTAACTGCTTGAACGAAAGGATAGACCGTATCCAAGACAACAGCTAGTGCGGCATGCTTTCCAACCTCTCCGTTAAGTTCTCCACATCCCTGACAAGGGTGCACAGCTTCTGAGTCAGTTGCCAGATAGTAAAGCTAACATGAGATAAAGGAAAGAGGCTGGTGGCTGTTTAGGTCTGCTTTGTCCTTGGCAGAGGCCTTCAGCTGTGATCATCTACAGCTAACCTGCATGGCGCACCAAACTGAGCGACCTTAAGGGTTGTATGCATAGCCTTTGGACATCCCATGGATGCAGTAAACTTGTTGCTTCTTCTGTCTTTTGTACTTCATACTACAGGGACACGAGGGTAAAAATGTCTTCTAGTCTTCCTTCTGTCTCCATCTTTGCATCGAATGCATCCACATTTACCGCGGCACGCCAAGCATGGTTCTCAACCTCCCTTACATGACCATCTACAATATAGGTTCAAATTGAGTCAACAAAAAAACCTGAAACAGGGTGAATACCTCGGCTTCTTCAATTTTGGCAATCAGACCACGGAGTGCAGCTGCCATGCGATCCGAATGTTCAAGCCCAAGAGCAGGATGAACAAATAGCCCTTCAATCAGAAGATTGATCTGTGAACAGACCCAGACATCTTGTCACCATCATCAACTACACAAGTAAACCGAATTTTAATGAACCAATTGTTGAGCCACTTGACACGATCCCGGCACGTACAAGTCAAGTACGATGATATTTGGGCTGGCTACAGGACAGGACCATTGCCTATACCAGCATGTATTGTTCTATAGATTGCATGCACCAACTTGGAAATTGTCGAAAGTCTTGGTGAGGATGCAGAGAATATGGTCAACAAATAGTAAAACGTGACACTGAAATTCTTCATAGAACTGGAGCTTTGAGGTCCATGTCCATTCCTAAGATTCTGCCTTGATCAGTTAGTTCCTGTCCTGCCTTTCGAGGGATAATCCTTGGGTTATTCCCTTGGGACGGGCTAAAAGGTGCAAGAAAAGGTCTTTGGCCTGTGATAATTCTTTTCTTGGGTGGATATCTTATAAATACAAAACATATGGCGTTAAAAGAAATGAAACGAAAGAGATACATCATATGGCAAGAAATCTACCTAACTGACCCTCTATGATAGAGAAGAAAAAGAAAATGCATACCCGGCAGCACCAACAGATGCAAGTAAAACTTCATAAGCTGTCTCACGGAGATCATCATCTGATAATCCTACAGAAACATGTAAACAAGAAAAAAACCTCAGATCGTTTGTTTGCATGTTGATGGCGTAAAACTGGCATGATAGCCTTAACCTTCAACTTAAAGAAGTAACATCTGACTTTGAGATGGATATCCACATGTGAGGCATCCTGCCATTCTAACATTTTAGAGGGCAGCAAGAGTTGGAGCCTTTAACTGCCACCATGCAACTCCTTGAGGGTTCAGAAGCTTCTGAAAAAGCTGTTCTGAGGATGTTCTCAAAGACACTGTCATTTGCTTATGCCGCTTAAATCCATCCTAAGATCACCATGATTGGGTGTTGGACAGCTGGCAGATACCTTGCAGGTTCGAGCTGAAACAAGCCTTTGCACTGTTGATATAGAAGATGACCACATTTTTTATCATGGAGTCAGCTACAGCTGCCACCATAGACATAAGGTGTATTCTTTTACCTGGGCTTAGATGAGCAACTTAAGTTGAAACTATGGTTTTAAATCCAGTGTCTCAAGTCTTTGCTCTAACAGTGGGGGAAGGACAGATTTGCATTGTAGAAATTTTTTCGCAGATTTACCAAGAGATATCATTGCGAGCACAGAAAAGACTCATACCAGTAGAAAAGGCGGGCAAGAGCAGCACAAAATCACTGATGTCATTGAGTGTTCGCTGTGTGGTCTCTGTGGCAAGCTCATCTTCATCAGCACCATTTTCAAAATCATCAATCTCCGCATCCACGTCCACAGATTGTGAGGTCACAGACCGCAGGGAGTAGGTTGTGGACTGAGTTAGGAAAAGAGATGGGAGAGTGGAGGCTGCCTTTGGAGGCGGCGGCCGGGTTGGGGCCGGCCCAGAGCAATCAGGATGTGTTACCAAGAAAAAGACCTCCCCTAAGCCTTTACCAGCCTGCATACAACAACATCGGTCTTTATTTAATGTACTCCAGATAGCTGTGGGCATTTCATCCTATAGACCATATATTGTCACCCAGCATAAAGGAAATGAAATGAAATGAAATGGTGCTTTATAACGTCCGCGGAAAGCTCATAGAGCTTATGGGACAAAATGGAAGAGAACATGAGAGAGGAAAGAAAACCAAAGCCAAGAATAAGAACTATTGTTCTAGTGATTGTCTAAGGGCACTGAAGGCCTTGTGCAGGTAAGCTGCCAAGCATTTCTGATCCTCATAGTGGAAAGAAAGAATTAAAGGAATATAACGCCTGCAAAAGGCCCAAAGGACTCAAGGGAGAGAAATTGTATTCATGAGACATGTTTGCCATAGCCTTGTGGCCATAGACCCCACGCCCAGTTTGAGTGGAACAAAAGGGAACAGACACTACCTTTGTGAGGGGCTCACTCCAGTAGTGGGACTTACCTTGACATAGACAATCAGTTCAGGCTTTCCAGATATCCTCTAGAAAGCCTTCACACCAGCGTCAACCTTCTGTGTTGAGCTGCCCAGCAATTAGACCCCAACAGGGCCAGGGCTTTAGGATCAGCCTCAAGATTTTCGAAGTTGGTGAACAGAGGTGCAGGAACAATGATCTGATGTTCCTGAAGAGGGTCACTATCTGTTCACAGGTAGGCTCCCTGCCCTAAGTTTAAATTTCAGTCTAGTACCGAGGGTAGGTAGGCCCTTCAGATTATCCTTAAGGTCCTCGCCATGTCACAGACTGGAAACAAATTCAGGAAAGTTTTTGGCCTAACTTCATTTTCATCGGACAGTCTTCAGGCATCCGACATGGCATTAGACACTGCAATCTGCAGGTCAGCTTCATCTAGCAAGGTCAATTCTTCAGGGCTAATATTCAGATACTTGAAAATCTCTTCTAGCCTTTTCCGCCAGGACTTCGCCTGTGTAACAGGATGGTCTTGCTTCCAAGAATAAGAGGTTGTTTGCCGTAGCCTGTGGCCATTGACCCGTTGCTCCCAAGAAATAGAGTCCATTGTTTTAGGGTAGCTAGTAATAGTCATACGATTGGCCCCACCATCTGACCCTGAATTCATCACATCGAGAGCTTCCGGGAGCTGTTCTAGAGCATGCTGACATGCTCTCTTTGAGCACCGCAACCTGAATGGATTCCTGAGATTGGCAGAGAAAGAGAAAGAGTGAAAGTGACTTGAAAGTGGATGGAATGGGGGGAAATAGAGAGAAGATCAAGAAACCCTACACTAGGATCCAGCTGGGCTTGTATCCTGGAGGATCCTTATCCCACAAGGAAGTAATGGAGTTCAACTTCGCAAACCACTGTTCTACACATCTGACTCTGGGTAGTCCTATGGGCTGGTTCAATGTCACTTCACAGGTCAATTTCAAGTGGGTACTTGCCTTGTTCCTGAGAGCATGTTCTGACTCAGTATTCTACTGAAGATGCCACAGCTCATCATCATTTAAACCTCGAGTATCTTCTTGATATCTTGCCATTCAGAGCTAAGCTTTGTCCCTCAAGCTCATTCTGTTCACCTACATTTTACAAAGTTGTACACAGGTATGGTGGATCACTCTGCAAAGTTTCCGACTGGATGTGGGTTGACTCGCATTGAAGGCAGCGGTAAGTTTTGCATCTATGACGTAGTAGGTGATGGTCCGTTTCCCACGCAAAACACAGAGACAAGCAGATCCAATATTAGCTGTCACATACTTCATGAAACCATGAACACACCATCGAATAATACCAACATTGATACAGCATTGTTGGCAAGATATCCTTTCAACTTGGAAAAGGAAATGTCCATTTACCGTCGGTGGCAAGTTGAGATCATCATGATATCGTTTGATTGCCTCTGAAAGCTCCAACACAGCATCTGAATGTGAACCAAATCAGATCAATCTCTATTGAAACCGATAGGCGGTGATTAGAGGGGTATTGCCACTTGAAAAACATGGGCGTATACCCTCGACCTACTACATCATGATACTGACCGGAAGAGCCCACATTCTCAGACCAGACAAACTTCTGCACATCATACATCAAGAAAGATGCTGAGTTTGCAAGAAAGAAACACTTTCGAAGAACATCAATTCAGTCATCTGGGAGGCCTTATCTACTGAACTTACTTTTTCGAGCACACTCCAGAATATAGTCAACGCTAACTTGGTCAAGGTCAATGTCATCAAATGAGACTGCCCCTGGGGGCATCACTACTTTCTTCACAACACTAGCTGAGAGGAGGAAGTTGAGAAGCTCCCGTCTGTCACACCGAAAGCGCTGCAGTAGTAGCCCATGGCCGCTGACCTGTGAGCATATGCCGAAAGACAGCTCTATCACCCGTTTCGAGCTATGGTTCCAAGAGCCCTTACAGAGCACCAATAACTCTCTCTCTCTCTCTCTCTCTCTCTCTCTCTCTCTCTCTCTCTCTCTCTCTCTCTCTCCCCCTCTGAATATGGCTAGCACCACTATTGGACTTAATCCTGTCATGGTGTTGAGAAATTGCTTTTTGAGCTTCTGGTACATTTCTGTTGGTAAGGAGAATGGTACCTCCACGAAGGTTCGTAGTGAACGAAATGGCGAACTAATCCATGATATCTTGTGCTAGGTCTGGTAGCAGCAGCATGGAGAATATTTCTACATCATCCAGTCAATGTACATTGCTCTCTTGGCTGGTCCACTGTAGCCAATGCCTTGTGTAAAAATTAGGAAACCTGAAGAGAGAGGCTTGAGGGTGTTTTTTTTCTCTCTCTCCCTCTCTCTGCCCAATAGGAAGCCTATTGCCATTGGGTGGACTGGACGTCAGAGTAGATAAATGTCTCTGTGACTAAATGCCAACCTGGTGACCTCGTGCCTTTGTTTGTTTGTTCCTCTCTCATGTTTTCTTCCACTTTGTCCCATAAGCTCTATGAGCTTTCCGCGGACGTTTTAAAGCACCATTTCATTTCATTTGTTTTGACCTGAAGCACTCTACTTCAGGTAAGATAGTACATTGGATTTAGTTGGGGAGAACCCGGCCTCTCCCTCTTTAGAATACGTATCCCCTCCACTTGAAGTAGGCAGTTGCATGCTCTATCTTGCATGCTTAGCACCTGCTCTAGGGATTGCCCTTGTGTTTCAACATCTAGCCTGCAAAATATGAAATCCTCCGTGAAAAAGCTCTGGATACTGTCCGTACTCCCCAGGGTGATTCTGGGAACTGGTCACTTCTGCCAAAGCTTCATGAGTAGTTTTTGGGGATGGACGATGTGTCCTTTAAAAGTACTTGCTCAAATCTAGGCTTGAGGATGTCTTCAAAGGCTTTATCTGCTTCAACACAAAGTGTTCTCTCGGTAGACATGTAGACAACCCACAAAGGGCAGGAGACATGGGAAACTCCAGAGAAGCTACTTAGGGATATCAATGGCTATAAGATGGTTCGGTAAGCTGTGTGTCCTTAAGATGCTGGCTGAGACTGAAATTGAAGTGTGACGTGAGGGCTAAGGACCTCAGCGCAAATGTGAATGCCATTTGCTTGAAGAACTTGTCCCACTTCAAATCGTTTCCTTTGCTTAGCTAGCCCACAGAAGTTAAAGGTGGAGAGCCGCAGACCAGCTTCTTGCATACGAATTGTCTGACGTCTAGGTGGCTTTTCAATGCTCCTAGACATCCTGCAATTCTGCATTGGTGGGCCTGTTTCATTGCGTGTGGGCTTTGATCGTCGTTGTAGACTTTGAGGATTGGCATGGCATTGAGCATGCCATATCCTTCATTCACTAGTTGATCCATCCTTGCATGCGTAGGCATGTCTGACTCTTCTAGGGCAACCTCTTCCAGCGCTTCAAACAGATTGGAAACTTTCAGTTTAAAGTCCCCATCTTTGACTGTCTTCCTCGAGTGCCTCATTGAGTCACCAATGTCTAGGATCACTCTCCAACCAGTCAAGAGTCGAACTTCTCTGAGATTAATTTGAAGTGAATCCCTACTTGCAGCATTCTTAGACATTGTCACCTTCAATGCACCTCTGATACCAAGTTTCCAGACGATGTCATCAGCCACAGGACTCTCAGCAAAGTTCCTCACCAAAGGCCATGTGGTCTTGTTAGGTGACTTCAATGCCCAGGTGGGCAAGGGTCTACAACAGGACCATGTTGTAGGGCTTTTGGGTGAGGATGAGCAGTTTTCCAATCGCAAGACTTATCAATTTGCTAGTAGAACTTCAGCTTCTGACCTTGAACAATAGGTCCATAGAAGACCCACAGTGGACTCGTAAAAAAGCCCAAACTGGGGAACGGTCCATTGTGGATTATCTCGAAGTGGATAAGTTGTTAACTGGGGAACGGTCCATTGTGGATTATCTCGAAGTGGATAAGTTGTTCCCCCAGTGTGCCAAAGTGGTGGTTGATAGAACCATATTGGTACTTCTGACTACTTTCTTGTCTGAACTGATATCAAAAGGTGTATTCTTAACACCAAGAGATATGTGAAACATTCAATTCGAAAGTGGCGCATGAAAAAATCCAGAAGGAAGATGTCCAGACAGAATATGTCCAGGCCTTAAATGAGGCTTCCCTCACTTTATCCAATCACTCCAAGACCTCACTTCCTGCTTAGGTGATGCAAGAAGCAAAGTCGAACGAGCTGTGGATTCTGAGTTTCGCCATCTTTGCGGCTGATAAGATCATTGGGAGGAAACTAATTGTCTGTCGTGGAGCAGTAAATTGGTGGACCAATGAGATCAAGCTCAAGATTCCTGTTGGCGGAGAGAATTTCAAGTATCTGAATTTTAGTCCAGAAGAACTGACCCTACTGGATGAACCTGACCTGGAGGGGTTGTGTCCAAAGCCAAGTCTGATGCCCAAAGAATGTCAGATAAAATGAAGTTAGGCATATAACTTCCCTGAACTTGTTTCCAGTCTGTGAGATGGGCAAGGACTTTAAGGATGATCTGAAGGGCTTACCTACCCTTCAGCACTAGACTGAAATTTAAACTCGGGGCAGGGAGCAAGACACTGGATACATTGTCTGGGGTATTTTCACCAGAGAGTGACCTACTTCATGAACATCAAGAACATGGTTCCTGCACCTCTGTTCACCACTTGTGTGAAGGGCATTCTAGAGGATATCTGGAAAGCCCGAACTAATTGTTTATATCAAGAGAAGTCACACTACTGGAATGAGCCCCTGACAAAGGACATATTCCCTATGTTTCCGTCCAAACTGGGCACAGGGTCTACGGCCACAAGGCTACAGCAAACAAAGTCTTAAAGGTACATTCTCTCTCTCAGACAGGCCGCAGGGCCTACACAGCCTGACTGCTCCAGCAAAGAAAGGCTCAGGATCTCTCTGTCTCCAGTTGCCATCAGTATTGGCATCTTGCATATTGGACACAGCACACGCTAAAGGGCTTTAAAAGTAGAACTCATCCCAATAACCATTTCACTTCCCGTTAGGTCCAACACCGAGAACTATTCTACTGCTGCACACGCAATGTACTCGTATTGAAGAATCATAGCTCGTAAAACTGGCAGTGAATTCCATGATCATCTGCAAGAAGTAACTTGGGCTGCTTTGCATCGATGCAAGTCTAAAACCCTCCAAGGGTTTTAATTTCAGGTAACAAACTCATTCTGAGCATGTGAAAGCACATTGATAAGGCACTACACATGAATCAACCGGACGAAAGCCGGAGAAATTGGTGGAATACACATGTACAGGGTAGGGCATGCCTCTGAGACGACTCCAGAGGGGCAAGATGTGTAGTGATTGTTAACACCTTGTTCCTACCTGCCATCTACATATCAACTCAGGCTGCACCTTGCTGCAGTTTGCTGAGGTTTTAAATTGCATAGCCATTGCCATAACCTCATTTTGAATTTTAGGACAATATGTTCCAATGACATGTTCCTTTACCGGTCGCAGAACGATTGACCTCACCAATGGCAACAGTCTCAACAAACCTTGCTGTAGCCTACGCAAATATAAGATCAAGTCTACGTCTCTATCTCGTGCTGTCTGATCCATTTGCAGTTTGAGCATTATTGTCAAGTTGCAGACACCATATAAGCATTCCTGTCAAATCTCCATCTGACACAATGTTGGGAAGTATCTCACTGAGTAGATTGCGAAAAAATCGGGTTGGTCATATCCCCGTTCGATTCATTCTCCCGTATCTAGAGGCTATCTCCAGTGATTCATTGCATGAATACAGCCAGGCCTTCAACCACAAAACCTTTCTTTTAAGCTCTACCATCTTGAAAATTGCAGTGACTCACATGTGACACAAAATAGATTCTTTCAGGAATGCGAAGACAATGATGAGGACGAATGTACAAGACAAACTCCACAATTGGGTATCAACCAAAACTGTTTCAGAGTAATATCCTAGACAAAATGGAATATTCAGACAGTTCTGAAAGCATGAGAGTGAGGGCCATGGATATAAAAATCTTGTAGATTCATTGCAGCTCTAGATTCAATAATACTGACAGCTATTTTTTTCTTTTGAAAGCCGAGCACATGGCGAGTAAACCACGCAATGCTACACATTTTCTTGGTAGCTGACTAGATGAACCAGTAAACCACACATGCTCTCAGTCCAATCATCAGTCCCAACAGCCAGGCTACCAATGGCAAGCCTGCAGGGAGTGCAGATTTCCATCCAGGCACCCCTGTGGACATGCTCAACAATACTTCGCTGTAATGACGCTCTTCACAGCAATGACCCCAAGCAAGTTACTATGGATCATGCAAGGAAAAACAAAGACCAATAGAGAGACTTATAGAGGGATAAAGAGCAGCTCAAAGAAACAGGAGTCAAGACAACGTATCAGAGAAGAAGATACATACCCATCCATGGTGCCAAGTATGCTTGCAGTTGCCTTACAACAAGTCTCATTAATCATCCATTAGCTTCACTTTGTTTTCAGCTCACTGAGGGCAATGTCAGCACCAGAAAGAGTTGACATTAATGAGGAGAGGTATCAGTCAACAAGAAGGCCTACCACTATAGTAAACAGTGTAACACACAGAGACACCATATTCTACAGTGGTTGCCTGGAGATCTCATGCAACAGTGATGTGCAAAGGAGAGAAGAGGAAGAAATTCTTAGGCTCACATGAGAGAGATAAGGGGGTTGGGGGGTGAGGTGCATTGTGGAGGGAAGGCAATCGCAGGCAACATGTTCATTGAAAAATGGTCACCAAATGGCCTGCATTGCACATTGGAGTCCCCAAACAGTCTCACAGTTCCACACGCACATTTGTAGACCCAGAACATGCTGCAATGGATTAGCTCCAAGCAGAAGCAATCTCAATGGTACTCAGGCATACGAGTAAGATTAAGGTGGAGGAGCTCCGTTCAAGCAGCTGATTCAGGTATGTCAAGTCCATGATATGTATGTGTTCGCATGAGGGGAGAGAGAGCGCCTGCTATCATGGGGTGATCTTGAAAAAAGCAGCCAAATCTAGGACTGCAACCCCGGTAGACTACGACCGTCAAGGCCTACTGGATGCGTGAATTGTGCTTACATGTCTCTGTAAAACCACAAGAAAACATTGTGTGGCTGAACCAATTGCTTCGAATTGATGGACATTAGTTTCTAGCGGAATCAGAGAAACGGGAACGAGAAAGGGATGGAAGAGGACGCTTGCAGCACTGAGAACCAAAAGTGGTAAGAACAATCAGACACAGTAACTGAGCCTGCAAAGATTTAGAGAGGGACACAGACAGAGGATCCGTAAGAGATTACGAGACTAGAAAAGTAGCAGTGAGAAGAGAGAGAAAGAGGATACCCACGAAAACTCATAATCCTCCGAGCCTGAAAGAGAGAGCACAGGCCTCCGCAGTAAACGCTCCGGCGTGCAAGACTTGGTCGCTCTCTACCAAAGGTCTCAGCCAATCGGGAAGAAGAATGACAAGTCAGCATACAAAGCTGGGATCTGGCAAGACTTCGGGATTGGAAGAGCAGGGACCTGACACAGCCTTGTCACGTTCGAGTTGCAATCCCAGCACCAAGATGGAACAGCAGCCCTGCAGGACAGCTGGAGCCAAAGCCAGCCCGTATTGTATCTACTTACTTTTGCACTGCCCTGCCATCCCTCTTTTTTCTGTCTGTGTCAGCCCAGCCCCACCATCATCAACCAATGGAACTATCGATTCCCCACATCCGACCTGTCCTTGTACAGTGTGGTCTAATGTGTATGATACCCAACTACTCCAGTGAAGATCGATGAGAATTCCACCTAGACTTCTACCGAATTGACTGTCGGGGGTTCGAAACTGTTTTCAGACTACATAGCCCAAATAGAGAGAGCAACAAATGGGTATGGGAATCCTGCATAGCGTCTTGTTGAAAGAAGTGTTTGGGATGCCTTTTGCTTACTCGACCAGTTCCTTGTGTTTGCTCCCTCGATAAGTTGGATGGCAGCTACAGCCCGAGAATCAATTGGATGATTTTGAGGCAATGGCCCACTGGCGTCTTCTTTTGAATACGCATAATACTTGTTGTGAGTGGAAGAAGAATTATGGTGGTGGGATTTACTCGTTTGTTATGCCATGGGATATCTATCACGGACTTGCAACTGGATCGCTTCACTTTAGGCGAGAGAGAGAGAGAGAGAGAGAGCTACAATCTCGAGTACCTGCATTGACGGGATGAAATCGAGCTGAGTGACAGGCAGGTTACGTAGTTAAAAACGGGGCAGCTGAATCGGATGGAAGCAGCGTTGCCCATACTGGAGGAATGCAGCATTATGTCACAGGCAGGTTGAGGGGTATATTGCAGGAGCAAAGAAATACTCGTCAATATCAAGCAAAACTTCCAGTCTAAATGTGGGAGATGCCAACCATCAGCGAGCTCCGGCCTGGTTCTGACAGTATTAGGCTGTTCGGTCGAGAGGAGATAACCCAGCCGTGGCTACCCTGTTTGCGGGTCAAGACAAGCAGGGGCTATGAGCTGGGAGTTTCCATCGGCCGTCACTTTTCTGTCATCATCCACAGCAGATCAGCGCGAGACCCTCATTTGCATTCAGAGATGCTCCCATTCGCTGCTTCTGAGGAGGGACAGCAACTCATATCAGCTCTCTCTACCACCAACAGGTGTAGAGTACTATCCTTTTCATTTGTGGCAAACATCTCTGGTCGTGGCTCTGTTCTCCATGTCATTGTCTCACTTAGAATGTCCTCCTGTCACGAGTGATGACAATACTGTTTGCAAACGAATCCTACAGGGAATTACATTCTTCTGGTGTGACAGATTTCTAGCAAAACGCTCCCTTGGCGGTTTTCTCCATGGACAAAAAGATTTTCAGCCCTCTCAAATACATTGTCAACTCCAAGAGTGGCAGATTTCTAGTCACTTTTCATGTGACATACGCATACGCCCTTGTTACATACTGATTTGTATTGAGAACTCAAGCTACTTGCACTGTTATTGCACACACTTGATGAATTTCGCCCTGATGTAAGGCTTGCCTTTACCTTAGCATCAAATCACAACATGTATCCATGCATTCATTGTACTCTGCAGGGAGAAATATCCTGAGTACTGGAATGAAATGTTGGGTACTGCTGATGGTAGTGGAGTGCCCTTTCTTCAGGTGTGTTCCATTCTTGTCTGCTCATCTTACCTCTCTCCATCTCCCATGTGTCTTCTCTCTCACCTTCCTTTCACCCTTTTTCCCACTGATCTGGTTGGATGTGTGTTTGACATCGCTCCACGATGTGATGATTCAAAGGTCTTTAGGGATTCCTTTTGATCACAAATCAGACGGTAAAGTTTAACACCGTCTCAATATCTAGTTCTGTATCTCAATCAGGTGTTAATAAACGAAATCATGTGTGTGTTATCCAGCTTGGCTTGTTTGGAGAACCATGACTCATTCTCAAAGCACTCTACCTCAGTGATTTAAAATTTAACTATTCATTCAGTTTTCCACTGGGTCCAAGAGTCATTGAATGAATGAAGAATATAGGAGGAAACTGAATCAAGGATTAAAATATAGAGGGATTGCTTCACTGGAATCTAAAAACGAGAACTACGTAACTTTTTGTCAGACAAGGGCAGGGCTTTGTCAATGCAGGTCTTGTTGTTGAATATGAAGAAAGAAATTGCCCCCTTCTTACCGAGCAAAGTTGTCAGTAGAATCATGGGGGAGGCTGACCAATGCAGCGATGTCTTGGTGTGCAATGACAACTTGGGATGCATTGCCCACAATGAGGACGCGGACGTGTCGCTTCTACATCATGTGTAATCTCTCTCTTTTTCTCAAGCAACTCCAATGATTCAACAACCAAGTTTTAATCTTGGTATAGAATGATGATACAGTTGAGATAGGGGCCCAGTTCAGTGAAGAACAGGGCAAATGTCGGTCAAGAGGGAACAAGCTGAATCGTGGCATATACTTACTCAGTGCCACCTCCCAGCCTTTTATGAACAGGTGGGGCGTCCTAGAGGGCCTTCCCACCACGAACACGAGGACGGAGTATGAATTAAGTTTAGTTTGAATTCATGTTAACACAGCTGGCAGAAAAGGCACCCACAGTTTCCGATCTGTAGGTGGGCACTATGGTAGCAAAAATGTCTTGATGCATTGCAGTGGGGAAAGCACTGCACCTCTTTCCATGCAGTTTGGAGAAGCTTGAGGCACAGGGTAAAGCTGCAGGCCTCCTTGGGTCTTGGCAAAATCAAAATGATTCTGTGGTAACGAGCTTGCTTGAGAACTTGTGAAGGTTATGAACAATTTTACCTTTATATTTGAGACCCCATTACTGGAGTGAGTCTTACGCAGTAGCACAGGGTCCAGTCTGCTTTCCTCCCACCTCCCTTTCTTCTCCATCCAAACCAGGAGGTGCTGTCTATGCTTACAGACAAGAAAAGTTTAAATACATAAACTACCCCTCTCTGTGTCAGGGGTTAGCGTAAGCACATTATGTATTTGAATGGAAGAGCCAGTCATTGTTGCTTCTGTCACTGGTTTCGATAGAAAGTTTGCAACAACCGAGTGCATTGACAAAAAAAATCTGAAGCTTATAGAAAGCAAGATTGGAGACTGCAGCATTATTTGAACCATTCTGTGAGACATTGAAGTGGTTCAAGCATGCATGGAAGAATTTCCATTGTGCACGCACACGTATGCATGCGTGCACATTGCAGGTTTTACAAAAGGAGTGATAAAGCCATGAGTCAAGATCCTTCTGTGTGGTGGTGGTGTAGGGTTAGGCTAATCACATGCCTATTTAGAGATTGCGCATGCCATTTACTAACTGCCAACCTGTGTGTCTGTTGGTAGTATGCTTTAACTCCACATTCTGTGCAGGTCGCCAAGTAGTTTATGTGAGTAAAATTTTGCCGTTTACCATGTTTGTCCAGCTTAACATCTGCATGCCTTTACTGAGCTTGATGGGGCATCTGTTAATCAAAACATGCTATGTGTCAGGTACCTAGTGCATGCAGAGCTAGAAGGTGGGCTGTCATTCATTGCATACACATATGCTGGAGAGCTGCCAAGCTGTGCTTTTGGATTCAACAGTTATGGTGTGGTGAGCATCTGGCGGTTTGCATTGTGTGAGGATTCTTTGGCAAGGCTGCCATAGAGTATCCAGGCTCATGACCTGAGCAGCCAGCAGGTTTACTTGACATTCAGCTGCTCTGAAATACCCAGTGACCCTGAGCTATGTCAAAATGATTTCTTACATTATAACCAAGATATATTTCATGTTTATATTCATGGTGATTTGAAACACATTTGATAACCAAGATTTCTAACTGCCTCTGTTTAGGCATTTACTTTGAATGCAGTGCCTTTGGCACCAGAAGAAGCAACGGCAGGAGGAATAGCTCGTAACTTTGTTTCAAGAGATTTGCTGGAAGCCTCCAACATGGACGATGCTTTGAAGGTAGGCTCTAGTTCACTTCCTCCATGTTTGATATGTGTGTGTTTTCTTATTGACGGATCTGGCTGTTATTGGTCCTTTCCCCAAGGTTAGACTGCAGGCAGCATACTCCTCTGACAGAATTTCTGAGCATTTGCGCTTGTCTTCAAGGCATTTTTGGGTTGTTTTGTGTAGCACTTCCAAGGACCAAATTTCTAAAATCTAGAACATTCATCTGCAAGGCTATCTAAACAAGATTCATTGTAGTGTACTTGACTTCAAACTGAAAGGTTTAACCGCAAGCGCATTTCACAGGTTGGAAGGCATGAAGAGATGAAGGATTAGAAAAGGAGAGAGGGGAAGCATCCACTGCATGTTCACTTGAGACATCTGATATGGTCCTGCTGGATTCCATTGTGACCTTTGGATGCCCATTATTGACATCTGGAAAATCTGGAAATCCAAAAATTGTGGTAAGACCCATGTGATCTGTCTCTTTCAGGGTGTCCACACCAAGGGTGACTATGAGAAGCACAAACCAACACATTTTAATCACTGTTTTCTCCCTCTCCCATTCTCACCTCCTCTATGCTTGGCTCCTGGTGTCTTTCTGTGGTAGCGAGCTCAAGTGGACAATTTAAGTGTGGGACACAACTACAACATAATGGACATCAATTTAAGCAAAATCGTGAACTTGGAGACAGCATCGAAAGGGCGATTCTCAATCAGAGAGATTGGCACTGAGCCTTTTTTCCATGCCAACATGTATCTGCACCTGCAAGTTAGCCAGGTATTTTCCCCTTCTCAAACTACGAGTATTTTGCAACATTTCACGGTTTCAACTAAACTGAAAACCCTGTAGTCACTAGAGAGGTTCTCTGTTGAGTTATACGAGGGGTTGAATTCTAATGTTTGGACTGAATGTTGTTAGTGGGTCGATGCTGTGGTAGATGGAGGCTGCTCTGAAATCTGCATTTTCTGAACCTTCTTTGCACAAAGATAAAGAATCTCATGGCAGTATAGCTCTCTCTCCTTCTCTATGCCCTCTTTCTCAACAGGGTGACTGGCGGTGCAGCCTCAGCTGTGTCACACCTGTTGCAAGCACGAGGGCCAGAGGATCTTTGGTGGAATCAACCTCTTGCTTGCTAGTATGATGTGAAGCCAGCCCATGATAGTTCTGGTCAGAATAAAAGGAGAGTAAGTTCCAGGCTACTTAAAAGTTCTATGTTTCTTTCTTTCTTCGCACATAATTTTTTCCGGTTTTGTTCTGGGCCTGTTCTCAAGAACTCTAGTTGTGTGCAAACTCTGGCACGGTATGGTCAAATAGAATTTCAAATGCAAGCTTGAAATCTGTGGTGTGTGACTTTTTGAATTCATCTGGAGTATCTTTCGAATTGATCTTTGGATGTAAGTAGACCCAGGTTGTGGGAATGGTACTTTCAAATGTAGGCTTGGATGGCCTATACCTCAAAATCAGATCCTACATCTGTAAACCATGTCATAATGATTTTTCCTGTGTTCCTGAAATTTCTCAAAGGAGAATAAAGAATGAGATGTGTTCATGTCTAGGATATGGGCTTCTCTGAGATTGGATCCAAAGGGAAACTTGGCATTTAATTGGCAAGGAGTGGACATAAGGTCCTGAATGAAAGATGGGACCAGCAAGTAGGTTGAATGATGCGATAGATAATTTGAAGTGACTGCCAAAAGAGTCCACTGCTCCTTGGAAACTATTCTAAATACTTCTGGTCATTGTGACGCTGTGTACGTCCAGGTTTCGAATGAGAGCTCCCTTCACAGGCAAAACCGAGCCGCACAGCTTTCAAAGCTCTCCAAGGAGGAGGTCCTATCACTTTTGGGTGATGTTGGTGATGATCAATTTCCAATCTACATGCAAGGTATGACATGAATAGTGCTCTAAAGACAAGGAATTGTGAGATGGTGCATACATGGGTGCAGTTCCTGGTTAGATACCCCTTTTGAATGCCTATCCTGTTGCACTAAATCCTGTTGCACCTATCATGTTTCTGGTTGACAGGGCCAAAGTTGACTACCTTGGCTACAGTGGTCTTCAACATGTATGATAAAACCTGGACGATTTACCAGGACAACCCTGGAGAGCGGAAGATTTATTTTCAGTTTCCTTTGCTTCTGTAGCTTGTATGTTATATTAGTTGGACGTCACTGATTGCACTTTACTTCTAGACTAATGTTTGGCGTGGCACAACTAGTACACCACTAGTTTTGAACCCTTGTCATGGGTCAAGCCAAATCTCCATGCCAAGAGACAACACTGTTTGGCAGTGAAACAGTAGACCTGTGTTTAGGCAGGCTGGTATTTGAGAGTTCGAATTTCAGAATAGAATAGACTTTTGCAGGCGAATCTTCATGACCAATGAGGTTGCTTTACAGGGGAGTGTTTCAGACAGATAGGATGTTGTAAATCTCTCACCCTCACTTCCAAATGTGGAATTCAAGATAATAGTGGAGGTTCTACCATGCAACTGTCCACGACCTCAGCAAAAAAATTGTCATCCCCAGATCTACTCGCAACTCTCAACTTGAGCTTGTTACTATCCGTCCCTTGCCACTATATTTATCCCTCAAGAACTTTCGGTATTTGGTATGTTGCACAAGAGCTCGCACCAAATCCCATGTTGTCACAACATTCAAGTCATTCTTATTTTTTTCTAGATACAGGTATGAGTATAAGAATCATGACCTCAACACCAGCTGGTAGGAGATATCAATTCTGGTATCATTCCAAAGGCATCTTGAATTACAAGTTTATCACATTGCAAGTATCAAGTGAAAACAGATACAATACAAATAAAGAAATAAATATACATAAGTACAAGTATGTGGGCATATATACACATAAAATAGTCTAGTACACATACCAGAGTAAATGAAGAACACTGCGGGGAAGTACTGATATTGTGGCTGATACCATTCTGGTCTGGTATATGATCACGTATTCTCCCAAATGATACCAGACTGGTCCGGTATCTGATACCAGTGCATATACCAATATTTTATGCCAGTCCTTCACCTATATGCGAGACCAACAATGGTAAATACGATCTTTCCCATGCTCATCAATCCCTCAAGTCATTTATTGGCTCCTCCCTATAAGGGAGAGACCTCGCATTGGAGAGGATTGTGTGCTTCATGTAGGTACCATCTAGTGGAGGTATATCAGGATCTTACTAAATCTTACTAACTTGAATGTACCTTGATTGGATAAGACCAGTGTTGGGCGGGTATTACTTTTTCTAATACCAGCCGGGTCCAGGTATTGAAAAGAAATTAATTTGCAATACCGTAGTGGGAAGGCTGATCCAGCACTAAATAATTAGAAATGAATCTGCCTAATAATTAAGTAAAAATTTAGGAAAAACTGCCGAAATTCCAGAAACTTTACAAAAAAAATGCCTAAAATCTCAAACAAACTCCAAATATCAAATCTCCGAATGCATGTTTCAAGGCATAAAGCTCTAGGAAAATATTTTCCTTAGCTCTGAGAAATCCTAGAATAATTGGCTGAGCAATCACTGCATTTGATGATTGACCAGGTGTTCTCATGGCTCTTAACAACCCACATAATTTTATTTTTTATTTTTTGAAAAAAGGAAAACACCTGGGAGCACCAGCTCACAAATTTGGCCCCTTAGTAGTGAGAGGAGAAAATAACCTCTTTCATTTATGTGCCATGGAGGCGAAGGAGTGGGACACCGCCCGAGAACCATACTACACCCGTTAGTAGCAAGATTTGACCCCAGAATCATCTGGGTGGCACTAGGTGCACTTAACCATCTAAGCTACTGACTGTTGGTACATAATTCTCTTACCACATATGGTAGGGCTTTGCGTTGCTCCGCACTACTAGCGACGACTTCTCACAACAACATCCGGATAGATGGGCTATATTCAAGTTTTATGAGAGAGACTACGCATCAAGTTGAAGTCAAGGGAGAAAATGTGGTCAAAGACCTTACACCGTGTCCTCCAATTGGTGTGTTGTGCTGAGTCATGCTCCCTAGTTTCCCTTCCTCTTTATTTTTTGCCAAAGCAAGAGAGTCCATTGCAATTTGAGGCTTGTTTCATTTGATATTAATTTGACTGGTGTAATGATTATGGCTTTTGGTACAATAAGTAGATGGATTATGAATGTTGTTTATATGATATCTTTTTCTTCTTATTTTCAATTGGTTGTAATTTGAAATCGTTTGAATTTTGATTTAATGTCACGCTTTCATGAAAAAGCTTGGTTGCTTTTTTTTTAATGCATATTTGCTCCGGCACCGCCACAAATTGCATAGGTGTCGACAAGGGCATTTTCCAAATTAATATATGATATAATTTGAGCGTAAAGAATATCCAAAAAACATCCTTTGTATTTCGAGTGGGCTTATTTCGTGGAATATAGTGCCACGTTGCTAGAGTGGCTTACGGGGTGTAAGCACCCCGCGCCAGTGGCTTACACTCCGTAACACTCCTTGCCAGCCTAGCAAGGCACTTTTTTTTCGAAAATTCTTTACGCTGGGGAAGCAACCCACGCACGTTGCTTACCCTACACTTGGATAATGTCAGCATGGATCCACTTGGCCCTTTCCAGGGCTCCTAGGCTGGCACACGCATTGAGAAGACTGATGAATATAACCTTGTCAGCCATCACTCAGTCCCTTTGGAATACATATCAGCAAGGGCAGTCTCTAGAATGATATCTGGTGTAATTCCAACTTTCATCATGTCAGCATGAATCCCTTTCAAGGGCTCCTATTCTTGCACACCCATTCAGAACACCAAGGATGGTGACCTTGTTGGGCATCAGTCCAAGGGGTTGGAAAAGATGGAAGCTACAGCTTAAATGACATGGTGATTGTCAAGATGATCTACTCAACTTTCCTAGAAATTCACACCTTCAGCTTACCACACATGATTGTTAAAACCCCCGTAAATGCACTTGCAGCTACATACATGTTCCTACATTGCTGATCCAGTATGAAAAGATTCACATTGCAATTGTTGTCGAAGAGGCTCTCAGAAATAGTTGCTACCCTCATGACGTAGGATTTGAAGTTACTCATGTTCAGTACGATCATTTGCATTACACTTAGAATCATTATTACCACCAACCATATCTGCCTTCTTGTGTGGTTGTCGTGACTCTGCAAAACCTGTTCTCCTGCACCTGAACTAATGCTTAAAGCAAGGACTAGGAAAGAAACCTTCCATCTCAACAATAAGATTCAAGGAAAGAATATAAAGACCTCACCCTCGAGAAAGTCTCGTGCTGCACTCAAAGAGGTAGCCTCCCCGACCAAACCCTGCAGCTTTGTTGGTCGCTGCAAAAGACATACTGCATGTGAAATGTAGGGGAGAGAGAGAGATTCCAACATAACAAAAAGGAGGACTACCCGCTGAAAGAACTAGGGCAAGGTATTCAGCGAGCCGCACAGGGCAGCATCTCATTATTGGATTCACCACCTTCAAACCATGATCACTACAGATGGTCACTTCAAGTCTGACTTACTACCATAATCTGGCCCTCTTGGATGAATCTGGACCCACACTCTATCCCTGCTCCTTCAGCTATCCATGCCTCTGCACAAATCATGCATAAATCCTTGCCTTGCTGCTAGCAGCTGACAATGACAGCCTAGATTTTTTCTAGGAAACCCCCAACTCCACTTATCACACTGGTTCCTATGCTCAATTGCATCTGCTACTCTCTGTAATCCAACAGACATTCACCTTTTTGCCTCGATTGGCATATCTTGCAATCATCGCACTCCGCGACACCGCATCTCGTTCAGCCATACTGTCAAACACTTCCTTCATACATGTCCACGAGGGTATTGTTCAGAATGACATTTGGTACAATTGCAGCTCTGACAATGTCGTCATGGACCTCTTTGCCCTTTTCCAGAGCTGCCAGGCTTGCACACGCATTGCAAATGCGCACAAACGTGATGCTGTCGGGCTTCACCCCTTCCCCCATCATTTGATCATAGGTCTCCAAAACCTCCATACCACGTCCCTGTTGTGCATACCCTACAAGGATCGCATTCTATGACACCACAATGACACCACATCTCGTTCAGCCATAGTGCTGAAAACTCCCTTCGCATCCTTAATGCACCCACATTTGGCATACATGTCCACCAGGGCAGTGTTCAGAATGACATCTGGTACATCTCCCAGGCTGCGAGGCTGGCACAGACATTGGCAACACAGACAAATGTGACCATGTCAGGGGTCACCCCTTGCTGAATCATTTGCTCATAGATCTCCAAAGCCTCCCTACCACACCCATGCTGGGCATATCCTGTGATCATTGTGTTCCATGAGACCACAGTGCGTTGAGCCATATTGTCAAATACATGACGGGCATCCTGTATGTCGCCACATTTGGTATACATGTCAACCAAGGCAATATCCAGAACAAATATCTGTCACAATTGTGGTTGTCATGATGTCAGCATGGGCAACTTTACCCTTCTCTAGGGCTGTCAGGCTTGCACAGGCACTGACAATGCAGATGCATGTGACCTAGTCTAGGGTCACCATTTTTGGCATCAGATACTTGGACATGTCTCAATGCAAAGTTTGACATTCATGTCAGCTAACAATCTGGTTGAAAGCATGGATCTTACAAGAGAACGAGTCTTGAATTTTTGTGACGGATGTTTGTATGGTAAACACCATCGCAATTCATTTCCAAAAGATGGAGGTTCTCGAACAAAGAATATCTTGAGTTGGTGTATACGGATCTATGCGGTCCTATGTTAAAGTATGACGCCTCCCGAAGGGAGCGTAACTTATGGTGTCTCTTCACCACAAGGGCTATTGCCTTCCAGCTGAAAGGTGGACACCTTCATGACACACCAGACTGTGGTTTGAACCCACAACCACGTCCAATGTGGTATGTGCCCATTACCACTGGACTACATGTTGGTTGTCTCCTATGTTAACTAAACTAGGGCTTCGCGTTGCTCCGCACTACTAGCGACAACTTCTGAGAAGGACGTCCGGACGGATGGGCCATACTCGAGGATCATGAGAGAGAGAAAATATGGTGGCCCTTACATGGAACGTTTAGGTGTGTCTAATTTAAGCTCTACCAAGCTATGTTTTTGCTCCAATTGTCACTCTGTCTCCTCCTTGTGCTTTGGCCAACAGTTTGACCCCTTTTAATTGGAATGAAAGCCCGTGTTTCTTGTGATGGAAATTCATCCAATATCGGATGTTACACTTGACTGCAACGAGATCCCCTGAACGTACGGATTCTCCATCCATTTTTTGGCCATTTTCGTTAAGGACTTCTATTGTATTGTACATCCCGTCGTTGTTTCTTTTTTGACATTTGTTGTTACTGGACGTCGAGCCAGAGTTGTTGTTTGCGTTAGTTTTTAGGAGCTTTTTCGTGAAGCTCATGTTGTTTCCACCCATCCACGTCATGTCCTCGCCTCTCCTCTGTCGGCTATTTCCGACGTTGACATGGTTGTTTGTATGTATGGTGGAGAGAGAGAGAGAGAGAGAGAGAGAGAGAGGGCAGATGAAAGTATATATCGGTGGGTTTTTTAGGAGAATTATTAAACCCTAAGAGTGCAACTTTAAAATTAATCACGCTAATCTATAGAACTGTGGCTTTCTCTCTCAGACCGAGGTTGATGCTACACCGCTTTGTTGGGAAGTTAGGTGCAAAGTGCGATGTAACAGTATGTTATATTCCTCTGCTTCACCTGTACTTGGAAGCATCATTCGATTAGGGACCATCTCACAATCGGTTATTTTTTTAGCAACAACACCTAGTGAAGACGAAAGGCCTAGTCCATTGATGTTTGATTCAGGCCCAGCTATGCTGATTGAGGAATTCCAATAGGAGCTGGCCCTTCACTTCCTGCTCACAATTGTTTTGTTCCTGTCATAAAACCAGAGAACCTCACATCAGAACGTAAAGGCTTACAAATACATACAGATCCATCTGCACTTTTTCAGTGCTCAAAGACTGGCACAGGCATCAGAATACACATGAGGTTCACCTACCAGGCATCACCCATTCACAATCTCCAAAGCCTCCTTGCCACTCAGTACATAAACAGAGTACACATAAGTTCCTTGCTTTGCATCCTCAATGCACCCACATTGGGCATACATGTCCACCAGGGCAGAGTTCAGAATGACATCTGGTACAATTCCAGCTTTGACAATGTCACCATAGACCTCTTTTGACCTTTTCCAGGGCTGCCAGGCTTGCACAAGCATTGCAATCGCACAAAAACATGATGTGGTTGGGCTTCACCCCTTCCCCCATAATTTGATCATAGGTCTCCAAATCCACCATCCCACGTCCCTGCTGTGCATACCCTGCAATGCTTGTGAGTGTGCACCTGCTTTCCAGCTTCCAGACCTTTGTTGGCGTGAATCCACATCAGAGTTTGTTGGCACTAGGAAAGGGTTGAGACTGAGCTGCTCAACTACTCCCTGGTCTTACTGGGTTTACATAGTGTGCCAAGCACAACATCTGGTGCCAAAACCTCCATCCAGTGCCCCTGCTGTGCAGACCCTACAAACATCAAGTTCCACGACACCACATCTCGTTCAGCCATACTGTTCCCTTCATACATGTCCACGAGGGTATTGTTCAGAATGACATGTGGTACAATTGCAGCTCTGACAATGTCGCCATGGACCTCTTTGCCCTTCTCCAGAGCTGCCAGGCTTGCACACGCATTGCCAACTATCAAAGGTTCACTCAACCAGTAACTTGCAGAAATCAACATGAAAATTTAAGGACGATTTCGATAAGGGGGGAAAACAGGGTGAAATGTTTTGAAGAAGATGCCTTCATTAGCAGTGCCTGATTTTATGAATTGTGCCGCAGATGCTGAATCTGGACCCACACTTTTCCCTTTTCCATGGCTGCTAGGCTTGCACAAGCATTGCCAATGCACACAAACGTGTGGTTGCACTTCACCTTTTCCCCCATCATTTGTTCATAGGTCTCCAAAGCCTCCATCCCGCGCCCCTGTTGTGCATACCCTGCAAGCATCGCGTTGGGCAATGTTCAGAATGACATCTGGTATTTGAGAGGGTGTGCTAATGAGCCCAAAAGCTATGGCCAGCTTTTCGCTGTGGTGGTAAAGAGCCTGTTCCTTCATCTGCTGATCCACATCACGCAACACAAAGCGTGTCTCAGGGCACATATCCCGCCTCCTTAATCTGCCAAGTCAGTCTCTCTAACGCATCATAGATCTCCTCTGCTTGTGGGTGAGATCTATCTCCAATGGCAAATGTATCCATCTTGTGATTCCACCTTGAAAATACATTCTGCAGCACACTCTGCTAACTCCACATTTCCATAGATTCTACGGGCACCAAGCAAGGCCCCTCACACTGAAGCACCTGGTTTGAGTGCCATGTTGGCAATAAAATCTTCTTCATCCAAGCGCCCTGCATGGCCAAGGAGGTCAACCATGCAGGTGCAGTGCTTTTCTGTTGGTGTAATGCCATGCTCTTGACACATGGATTGAAAATAATGACCACCTTCATCTACAAGGCCCAAATGGCTGCATGCAGAGAGAACACCAATAAATGTGATCTCATTTGGCTTCACACTAGTACAAATCAATGAGGGCATTCCTGACGTAGCATCTGACTCACACACAGATTTCATAATGTAGGCATGGACCCACTTGCCCTGTTCCAGGGATGCTTCACACCCTCTCTTTGCATTTGTCGAAAGAGTTTGAAAGCCTCCTCACCATGACCACTATGTGCACATCCTCCAATCATCGCAGTCCATGAGACCACATCTCGCTTAGGCATTCTGACAAACACATTGAGTGCATCCATCACACTCCTGCACTTGCAATACATACTGACAAGGGCATTCCCGAGTCCAACATCTGACTCAAATTCAGCTTTGATGATGCTGGCAAGGAGCTGCTTGCCCCGTTCTAAAGCCTCCGGGCCAGCACAAGCGTTGAGGACAATAATAAAAGAGACAATATCTGCCTTCATGCCTTCTCTTTGCATGCGCTGAAAGAGTTAAAAAGACCATGACCATGCTGAGCAGATCCTGCAATCATAGCAGTCCACGAGAGCCCATCTCGCTTGGGCATTGCACGTCAAATACTTGGGTGGCATCCATCAAACTCTCACACCTGCAATACATGCTGACAAGGGCAGTCCCCACAGGGACATCCCCCTCAAGTCCAGCCTCAATGCACGCACCACATCACATTCAGCAATACTGTCAAACACTCCATTTGCATCCTCGATGCACCCACATTTGACATACATGTCCACCAGGGCAGTGTTCACAATGACATCGGGTACAATTCCAGATTTGATAATGTCACCATGGACCTCTTTGCACTTTTCCAGGGCTGCCAGGCTTGCACACGCATTGCAAATGCAAACAAACGTCATGTAGTTGGGCTTCACCCCCTTCGCACATCATTTGCTCATAGGTCTCCAAAGCCTCCATCCGTGCCCTTGCTGTGCATATCCTGCAATCATCGCACTCCACGACACCACATCTCATTCAGCCATATTGTCAAACACTCCCTTCATACATGTCCACGAGGGTATTGTTCATAATGACATTTGGTACAACTGCAGCTCTGACCATGTCGCCATGGACCTCTTTGCCCTTTTCCAGAGCTGCCAAGCTTGCACACGCATTGCTAATGCATAGAAACGTGATGTGGTTGGGCTTCACCCCTTGCCCCATCATCTGATCAAGGTCTCCAAAGCCCCCATACCACGTCCCTGCTGTGGATACCCTGCAAGCATCGTCTTCAATGACACCACATCTCGTTCAGCCATAGTGTTGAAAACTCCCTTTGCATCCTTAATGCACCCACATTTGGCATACATGTCCACCATGGTAGTGTTCACAATGACATCTGGTACAATTCCAGCTTTGACGATGTCACCTTGCACCTCTTTGCCCTTTTCCAGGGCTGCCAGGCTTGCAAACGCACAAATGTGATGTGGTCAAGCTTCACCCCTTCCACCATCATTGCTCATAGGTCTCCAAAGCCTCCGTCCCGCGCTCCTGCTGTGCATACCCTGCAAGCATCGCGGTCCACGACACCACATTTCATTCAGCCATATTGTCGAACACTGCCTTCGCATCCTCAATGCTCCCACATTTGGCATACATGTCCATGAGGGCATTGTTCAGAATGACATCGGGTACAATTCCAGCCCTGACAATGTCGCCATGGGCCTCTTTGCCATTTTCCAGAGCTGCCAGGCTTGCGCATGCATTGCAAACACACACAAACGTGATGTGGTTGGGCTTCACCCCTTCCCCCATCATTTGTTCATAGGTCTCCAAAGCCTCCACCCCACGTCCCTGCTGTGCATACCCTGCAAGCATCACGCTCCATGACACCACATCTCGTTCAGCCTGCATATTGTTGAACTTTCAAAACTGCCTTTGCATCCTTAATGCACCCACATTTGGCATACATGTCCACCAGGGCAGTGTTCAGAATGACATCTGGTAGAATTCCAGCTTTGACGATGTCATCATGGACCTCTTTGCCCTTTTCCAGGGCTCCCAGGCTTGCACACGCATTGCAAACGCAAAGGAACGTGATATGGTTGGGCTTCACCCCTTCCCCCATCATTTGCTCATAGGTCTCCAAAGCCTCCCTGCTGTGCATACCCTGCAAGCATCGCGCTCCACGACACCACATCTTGTTCAGCCTGCATATTGTTGAAAACTGCCTTTGCATCCTTAATGCACCCACATTTGGCATACATGTCCACCAGGGCAGTGTTCAGAATGACATCTAGTACAATTCCAGCTTTGACGATCTCATCATGGACCTCTTTCCCCTTTTCCAGGGCTCCCAGGTTTGCACACGCAAGGCTGCCCTTCACTCATCCATGTCACAAACCGGAAATGAGTTCAGGGTTTTATGCCAACTGTTGTTCGGACATTCTGCACTCTTCCAACATGGCCTTGGACACGTCAGCTTCCAAGTCAACTTCCAAGTCAACTTCATCTTAGCAGGGTCAGTTCCTCTTGCCTAATATCCAGGTACTTGAAATCTCCTCTTCCCGTTCTGCCAGGACTTCACTTGTTGGACTGGATGTTGGCAGATCCACTACCTTCGTCTCCAGACACAAAACCAATGGCCAGCTTCTCACTGTGGTGGCAAACAAAAAATTCCTTTTCCTCCTCCCCCACATCATGCAATACAAACACGTGTCAGGCACATACCCCGCCTCCTTTCATCTGCCCAGACTCAGCTCAGCATGGATTTCCTTAATTCTGGGATGTCATCTACAACGAAGGTGTGCACCCTATTGCCAACCTCAATGTAGCAGCGACCTGGCTCCTTTCTAACCCCTCTAACCTTCATCATTCTTCTCACCTTTGCAGTATTATCCCACCTACCAGCTGCAGCATAGATGTTTGATAGCAACACATAAGTCGCGGCATCCTAGTGTTCATCCCATTTGAGGATAGATGTTGCCGCACGTTCAGCCATCTCCACATTGCCATGGATTCTGCAGGCACGAAGCAAGGCCTTCCACACCACAACGTCTGGATTGATTGGCATCTTATTAATCAGATCCACTACCTCATCCAGTTGTCCCGCACGTCCAAGAAGGTCCACCATACAGCCAAAGTGCTTTACTGTCGGAGTGACACCATGATCTTGATTTCCTTCATTCAGTAGGCCAGAGTGGCTGCATGCAGAGAGAACACATATAAAGGTGATACTGTCCGGCTTCAAGCCATTCTTTTACATTCCCTCAAATAGTTGCAGGACCTCCCTATGACACCATGCTGGGCATATCCTGCGAACATCGCGTTCCACGACACCACATTTCGTTCAGCCATATTGTCGAACACTCCCTTCGCATCCTCTATGCACCCACATTTGGCATACATGTCCACTAGGGCAGTGTACAATTCCAGCTTTGACGATGTCACCATGGACCTCTTTTCCCTTTTCCAGGGCTGCCAGGCTTGCACAGGCATTACAAACGGAAACAAACGTGATGCGGTCGGGCTTCACCCCTCCCCCCATCATTTGCTCATAGGTCTCCAAAGCCTCCATCCCGCGCCCTTGCTGTGCATACCCTGCAATCATCGCACTCCACGACACCAAATCTCGTTCAGCCATACTGTCAAACACTCCCTCCGCATCCTCGATGCACCCACATTTTGCATACATGCCCACGAGGATATCGTTCAGAATCACATCTGGTACAATTCCAGCTTTTGCGATACAACCATGCACTCTTTGCCCTTTTCCAGGGCTGCCAGGCTTGCAAACGCATAGATGTGATGTGGTCGGGCTTCACCCCTTCCACCATCATCTGCTCACACGTCTCCAAAGCCTCCATCCCGCGCCCCTGCTGTGTATGCCCTGCAAGCATCGCATTCCATGACACCACATTTCATTCAGCCATATTGTTGAACACTGCCTTCGCATCCTCGATGCTGCCACATTTGGCATACATGTCCGCGAGGGCAGTGTTCAGAATGACATCTGATACAATTCCAGCTTTGATAATGTCACCATGGACCTCTTTGCCCTTTTCCAGGGCTGCCAGGCTTTGCACACGCATTGCAAACGCACACAAACGTGATGTGGTTGGGCTTCACCCCTTCCCCATCATTTGTTCATAGGTGTCCAAAGCCTCCAGCTCATATCCATGCTGGGCATATCCTGCAATCATCGCATTCCAGGACACCACATCCTGTTCAGCATGATGTGGTTGGGCTTCACCCCTTCGCGCATCATTTGCTCATACGCCTGTACCTCTGTTTACCAACTTTGAAAGTCTCGAGGCTGAGCCAAACGCCCAGGCCCTTTTGGGGCCTAGTTATTGGGCAAACCACACACAGCAGGTTGATGCTTGTGTAAAGGGATTTCTAGAGGATATCTGGAAAACCCGGATCAATTGTTTAAACTGGGCGCGGAGTCAATGGCCACAAGGCTACGGCAAACAACGTCTTAGGAATACTCTCTCTATCTCTCCCTCCAGACGAGAGGAATTCAAGGTCAGATGGTTGGGTCAGCTGCAATGTAGGACTAAAAACACATACCCTAAGTTAATCGACTCTATCTTGGAAGCAGGATTGCCCTGTCAAACAGGTTAAGTCCTGGCGGAAGAAGCGGTTTTCAAGGATCTGATTCTGAGTCCGCAAACACAAACGAACGTGATGTGGATGGGCTTCACCCCTCGTGTGCACCTGCTTTCCAGCTTCAAGGCCTTTCATCTTGATGCACTTATGCAAGAGACAGACATACGTATCTGAATCTGCTGAAATTCCTCCTTGGTTTAAAGTTTGTAGAGCCTCTTTCAGTCTGCTTGCCTCACAAAGCATCTTCACATGCCCAGAAGTGCCAGAAGAGGCATTGTGGACTCCCTCTCTTGATCCTCTTTCAGAAGTTGTGGTAACAGTATATGCCCATAAATTTGAGCATAGTAATATATGTGCAACACCCGTTGTCAGGAGCTGATGAATCGATGGGGTGTGATGGCAGCTTGTCACTGAATGTTAAGACTGCACTCTTTATGTTGCGCTAGTTAGTTGACCATTTCCCCATGCAGGTTTCTTGTAGCTATTGATCCACAGGGAATCATAGGTCATCTAGAGCTTGAAGTCCGGCCCTGTTGGATGAGTCTGGACCCACACTCTATCCCTGCTCCTTCAGCTATCCATGCCTATGTACAAATCATGCATACATCCTTGCTTTGCTGCTAGCAGCTGACAATGACAGCCTAGATTTGTTCTAGGAAACACCCAACTCAACTTATCACACTAGTTCCTATGCTCAATTGCATCTGCTACTCTCTGTAATCCAACAGGCATTTACCTTTTTTGCCTCGATTGTCCCACCATTAACAGGGGTCAGAAAAGTATTCATTCCACAGCTTCTCGTCTTTGTTACCTGTTTCTGGATACTTTCCTGTTGTCACATTGGCAGTATCATGTCAGTCACTCCAAACTATCAAAGGTTTAGTCAACCAGCTAACTTGCAGAATTCAACATGAAAATTTAGGGCTGATTCTGATAACAGGCATCTCAGGGCCTAGTCTGATGAGAGGCAAAAACAGGCTGAAATAGGTCGAAGAAGAGGGTACCGTCACCATATTGCGTGAAACCCCTCCGCCCTCAAGGATGTCGGGTGGCTCAATTCTGGCTTTGATAATATCAGCATGGATCTTTTTGGCCTTTTCCAGGTCTGCTAGGCTGGCACATGCATCGAGAACGGAAGTGAATGTGACTTTGTCCGGTACCCACCCTTCCCATATCATTTGCTCATAGGTCTCCAAGGCCTCCTGACCACACCCTTGCTGAGCATATCCTGCAATCATCGCACTCCATGAAACCACATCTCGTCCAGCCATATTGACGAAAACTCGACGGGCCTCCTTCATGCTTCCGCACTTGGCATAGATGGCAGCAAGGGCAGCCTCTAGAATGATATCTGGTGCAATTCCAGCTTTCAAAATGTCAGCTTGGACCTGTTTTCCCTTTTCCAGGGCACCTATGCTGGCACACGCTGCTGAGAGCAGAAACGAACGTGACCTTGGTGGGCGTCACCCCTTCACGTACCATTGGTCAAAGGTTCCACATTCTGTGTGCTGCTTGTGTCTGTAGTCAGGTAATGCCAGATTGGTCTGTGAGAACCACCACGGTGCAGAAAGAGATTGAAACACGGCGTAAGACCAAGCTGACTCTTCCAAGAACCTTGTAAACGCGATCAAGAACGCGGGGTATCATCTATCCGGGTTTTTTTCCCAGTTATTTTCGGGCAGATTGGGCAGGGCCCAAAGAAATTGACGACATACGAAACGTGGCGACGACAGGTGGCTACGACAGGTGGCTACGACATGTGGCTACGACACGTGGCGACGATGATGTGGCACTATGGCACCCTATTCCTGCTCTACGCTAAACTAGCTCTCGACCTTCGGTCGTCGCTAGAATTAGATAGAGCAATGTTCATGCAGGGAGTCACCGCCGAATTACTTAAAATCTCATCGTGGCATTGCCATAAAATCGAAGTGTTTTGTTGTAAAGAAAATAAATATTCGGCACTTCACTGCTGGATCAGCCTTCCCACTACGGTTAGTACCAGCCGGTTCCATAGTATTGAAAGATTCCCTTAATTTTAATACCTGCCGCTTCTCAATAGTAGTATTATTTTCGATCTGCGGATTAACATGTATTATAAATAAATAAAAGGCGTTAGCCAATTACTTTATTGAAGGAGGGAAAAAATAAACCCATGTATTGAATTTAGAAGATTTCAGTTCTAGCGACGACCGAAGGTCGGAAGCTAGTTTAGCGTAGAGCAGGAATAGGGTGCCATAGTGCCACGTCATCGTCGCCACGTTTCGTCGCCACATCATCGTAACCACGTCATCGTAGTTAGGTCATCGTAGACACGTCATCGTAGCCAGGTCATCGTTGTAGTCAATTTCTTTGGAATCTGCCTGGACGGCCCACGCGAAATAGGCCAATAGAAATCGCCGCGCCAACGTTTTTGGAACTGCCCGCAATGCCCGGATCTTGATCTTCTTGAACTGCAAGAGCTCTGTGTTTTCCGCCATCATTCACCTTGCAAGCACAGGCATGGATAGTTGAAGGAGCAGGGATCAAGTGTGGGTCCAGATTCATCCAAAAGGGCCGGATTTCAAGCTCCAGATTAACTATGATTCAAAAAGAGAGGAAAAGAGAGAAAGAGAGGAGGGGGAGGGAAGGAAAGGATGGTCTCTGCTATAACAGAGCAAATGAAATATGTGGTGAATCAAAGCGACAAACCATCAATGCTGAGGATATGCTCAAAGCTGTTGAGGAGCTGGACCTCACCGAGTTTTGTGAGCCCTTGAGAGCTGCACTTGCAGGTGTGTATGGTTCTCTCTCTCTCTCTCTCTCTCTCTCTCTCTCTCTCTCTCATGATGATTGCATTTGCAGTGATGACTTAAGTGGATTATTTGAGTTTTTTGTTCTGTCTTTCCTTATGGGGCAAGGTGCCAGATCAAACTCTAGTAGAAAACCTCTTTAGGGAACACCTCAGAAGTTTGAGAAAGCCAAAAAAGTCAACAAAGGCACTAGTCTTTCTCACACTCTGTGTATCTTCCCTGGCCCTTGTTGGCGTCTAATTGTTGGGCAGCTCACACACAGCAGATTGATGCTCGTGTGAAGGGATTTCTAGGAGAACCTGGAAAGCTGTTTATACCAAGGTAAGTCCCACTACTGGAGTGAGCCCCTGACAAAGGTAGCGTCTGTTCCCTCTTGTTCTACCCAAACTGGGCGTAGGGTCTATGACAACATCATCTCATGAGTACATTCTATGTCTTCCTTTTGCATGACTTATCTAGACTGTCTTTAAAGAACAAAGTTCTTGAGCAGTTATGGGTGCTTGCAGGCTTCAGGAAAGATAATGAGTCTAAGAAATCTGAAACGAAATGGAAAGGTGGGGTCAGAAAGAGAAAGCCTGATGGTGACACTAAAGAGGGGGAAGCAAATTCAATCGCAGATGGTATTCTTCCTGATGTTTACAAGGTTCTTGGGAGATTCAGCTTGGTCTTAGCATGCCGTGTTTCAATCGATGCCCGCTCAGCTGCACCGTGGTGGTTCTCACAGACCAATCCGACATTACCTGACTACAAACAAAAGCAGCACACACAAGAGGTCCTTTTGGGTTGATGGTCCGTCAAATCCTCCATGGGTCATGACACAAGGTCAAGGACAATGTGGTGAGGGCACCTTCTTCTTCGACCTATTTCAGCCTGTTTTTCCCTCTCATCAGACTCGGCCCTGAGATGCGTCTGATAATTGCAAGATATGATCAGCATGGCTGTGGTAGGGCGGCTTGCCAGATGTATGAACACCCATACATTTCATTCATTTCTATTCTCAATGCTTGTGCTAGCCTAGAAGCCCTGGAAAAAGGTACATAGGTCCATGTTGACATTGTGGAAGTTGGAATTGCACTAGATATCATTCTGGAGACTATCCTTGTCGATATGTATGCGTCGTGTTCAATCTCTACCTGCCTCGCTGCACCATTTCACTTTTCCGACCCTTGTTGATGGTGGGACAATGGAGACAAAAAGGTGAATGCCTATTGGATACAGAGATAAACGGATGCAATTCAGAATTGGGTTGGTCAATGTCAGTTGCTAGCGGGTCTCCATGGGCTCGTTGGGTGTATCTGTGGTGGTTAGGAGTGACTTTGACAAGTTACTGCCGATGTGGCAGTAGGAAAGTATCCAAAAACAAATAACATAGATGAGGAGAAGCTTGTTGACGTTTGTTTGCATTTGCAATGCGTGTGCAAGCCTGGCAGCCCTAGAAAGGTGCAAAGTGGTCCATGGTGACATCGTCACATCTGGAATTGTACCCAATGTCATTCTGAACACTGCCCTGCTGGACATGTATGTCAAATGTGAGTGCATCGAGGATGCAAAGGAAGTTTTTGACAGTATGGCTAAAGGAGATGTGGTGTCGTGGAGGGCGATGATTGCAGAATATGCACAGCAAGGGCGCGGGATGGAGGCGTTGGAGACCTATGAGCAAATGATGGGGGAAGGGGTGAAGCCTGACCGCATAACGTTTGTGGGCATTTGCAATGCGTGTGCAAGCCTAGCAGCTTTGGAAAGGTGCAATGAGGTCCATGCATGTGACATCGTCAAAGCTGGATTTGTACCAGATGTCATCCTGAACACTGCCCTGCTGGACATGTATGTCAAATGTGAGTGCATCTAGGATGCAAAGGGAGTGTTCGACAGTATGGCTGAAAGAAATGTGGTGTCGTGGAGGGCGATGATTGCAGGATATGCACAGCAAGGGGTGGGATGGAGGCTTTGGAGACCTATGAGCAATTGATGTGCGAAAGGGTGAAGCCCAACCACATCACATTTGTTTGCGTTTGCAATGCTTGTGCAAGCCTAGCAGCCCTGGAAAGGTGCAATGAGGTCCATGGGACATCGTCAAAGCTGGATTTGTACCAGATGTCATCCTGAACACTGCCCTGCTGGACCTGTATGTCAAATGTGAGTGCATCGAGGATGCAAAGGGAGTGTTCGACAGGATGACTGAACGAAATGTGGTGTCGTGGAATTCCATGATCGCAGGATATGCCCAGCATGGTTGTCATAGGGAGGTCCTGCAACTATTTGAAGGAATGTAAAAGAACGGCTTGAAGCCGGACAGTTTATGTGGTCTCTTTGGGTAGATGGTCAACTGAATGCAGCAGTTGCAGCGGCACAATTGATGAAATCAGGCACCTCATCCATCGCCACAGCTTCTGAAAGAGGATCAAGAGAGGGAGTCCACAATGCCACTTCTGGCACTTCTGGGCATGTGAAGATGCTTTGTGAGGCAGGCAGACTGAAAGAGGCTCTACAAACTTTAAACCAAGGAGGCATTTCAGCAGATTCAGAAACGTATGTCTGTCTTGCATAAGTGCATCAAGGTGAAAGGCCTGGAAGCTGGAAAGCAGGTGCACACTCACATTATCCAAAGTGGATTCACGTCAAATGTTTTTCTCCTCAGCACCCGCATCAACATGTATATTAAGTGCGGGGGTGTTTGCTGGAAGAATTCTAGGCTGTCATTGTATGTTGCTAGCAGCAAGGCAAGGATGTATGCATGATTTGTGCAGAGGCATGGATAGCTGAAGGAGCAGGGATCGAGTGTGGGTTCCCTCTTATCAGAACCGGCCCTAAATTTTCATGTTGAATTCTGCAAGTTAGCTGGTTGAATGAACCTTTGATAGTTGGAGTGACTTTGACATGATACTGCCAAAGTATCCAGAAACAGCTAAGAGAGACGAGGAGAAGCTGTGGAAAGAATATTTTTCTGACCCCAGTCAATGGTGGGACAATCGAGGCAAAAAGGTGGGTGTATGCCAAATGTGGGAGCGTCGAGCATGCAAAGGGAGTGTTAGACAATATGGCGGAATGAGATGTGGTGATGCTCACCAAGTGTTCAACAGAATGCCTCGATGATGTTTGATCATGTGGAACATAATGTTGGCAGGATTTACCAAGCACGGGTGTGGTAGGAATGCTTTGGAGACCTTTGAGCAAATGATGCATCAAGGGGTGAAGCCCAACCACATCACGTTCATTTGTGTTTGCAATGCGTGTGCAAGTTGGGGAGCCCTGGAAAAGGGGAAAGAGGTCCATGGTGACATCATCAAAGCTGGAATTGTACCAAGGTTGCAATGCGTGTGCAAACCTGGGAGCCCTGGAAAATGGGAAAGAGGTCCGTGGTGACATCGTCAAAAGCTGGAATTGCACCAGATTCATCCTGAACACTGCCCTGATGGACATATGCCAAATGTGGGTGGATCGAGGATGCGAAGGGAGTTTTCAACACTGTGGTTGAAAGAAATGTGGTGTCGTGGAACGCTATGCTTGCAGGGTATGCAGAGCATAGGCACGGGATGGAGGCTTTGGAGACCTATGAACAAATGATGGGGGAAGTGGTGAAGCCCTCATGGAGTGCAATGATTGCAGGATATTAAAGTGGAGAACAGCCTTCTTGACGCCAAATGTGGGAGCGGAAAAGATGCACGTCAGGTTTTAAACAAAATGCCTGAACGAGATATGGTCACATGGAATGCCATGATTACAGGATATGCTGAGCATGGCTATGCTGAAGAGGCTTTCAAGATACAAGCAAATGGAACTGGACGCAATGACACCGACAGGGTCACGTTCGTTTCTATTGTCAATGCATGTGCCAGTCTAGGGGCCCTGGAAAAGGGCACGCGGGTCCATGCTGATATTAACAAAGCTGGGGTTGTGTCATATCTTAACTTGGACAATGCCCTTGTTAACATGTATGCCAAATGTGGGAGTGTTCACAATGCACGTCAAGTGTTTGAAAATATGGTTCAGCAAGCATGGAATGCCATAATTGCAGGATATGCTCAGCATGGGTGTAGTACAAAGGCCTTCCAACTATTTGAACAGATGTAGCTGGAAGGCTTGAAGCCAGATGGTATCACCTTCATTTCTCTTCTCTCTGCTTGTAGGCATGTAGGCTTGGTGGATGAAGGCCACCACTTGTTTGGTTCCATGAGTAGAGATCACGGCCTCACTCCTACAGTGGAGCATTTTGCTGCATTGTGGACCTTCTTGGCCATGTAGGCCGATGAGATGAGGCAGAAGAGTTCATCAACAAAATGCCAATTGAACCAAATGCTCTGGTTTGGGGGACCTTGCTTGCTGCTGCCAGAATTCATGGGGATGTGGAGGTAGCAGAACATGCAGCAAAATCTCTTCTCAAGTGCGATCCCAACCACCATGCAGCTTATGTGCTGCTATCCAACATCTACGCCGCATCTGGCAGGTGACAATATGACACAACATGATGTGGTTTCATGGAGGACCATGATTGCAGCATATGCTCCGCATGAGTATGGCAAGGAGGCTGTTGAGATGTATGAACAAATGCAAAATAAAGGGCTAACACCCAACAGCGTCACATTCACTTGTGTTCTCAATGCATGGCCAGCCTGGGAGCCTTGGAGAAGGGCAAAGAGGTCCATGCTGACCTCATTAAATCTGGAATTGCATGCTACATAAGGAGACTACGCTTGTGGACACGTATGCAAAATGTGGGAGCATAAAGGATGCGCGTCAAGCTTTTGACAATTGGCTAAACATGAGATAGTATCATGGAACACCATGATCACAAGGTGTGCTCAACATGGATGTGGCAAGGAGGCTTTCGAGATGTACGAGAGATTGCAGCAAGACAGGATGGAGGCTTTGGAGACCTATGAGCAAATAATGGGGGAAGTGGTGAAGCCTGACCACATCACGTTTGTGTGTGTTTGCAGTGCATATGCAAGCCTGGCAGCCCTGGAAAAGGGCATGGTTGCATCGCCAAAGCTGGAATTGTACCAGATGTGGTTCTAAACAATACCCTCGTGGACATGTATGCCAGTTGTGGAATGCGATGATCGTAGGATATGTTGTGCGCATACATATCGCTACACAACTACATCGCTGTCCAAACCACACATAGATGCACAATAAAGTAGTCTGCCACAATGATAAGAAAGCTAAAGAACACAGTCTTGACACAAGAAATATGAAATCCATCGCTATCACTCTTTAAGATAATAGTCGAGCCAGGGGCACCCTAAGCTATGGGGACTCCACCCCACATCAACATATACCCCTACATACGCACACTCAGATTTCTAAAGCGTGAAGGAGCTCGGTCGCGCAGGCTCAACTCGAGAGAGATGAGCTGCGCGACTGCCGCTCTCGTGAAGATAAGACGGTTCAGGTGTCAAACTAAACTTGACACCTGATTTAACACTTGACCTAAATCCAAGTGTTAAATACAAATAACTAGCTTTATTCTAGTTGTTTTCACATTGTGCTTATTTAACTTGACAGCTGTCGTGCGCATACATATCGCTACACAACTACATCGCTGTCCAAACTACACCACACATAGATGCACAATAAAGTAGTCTGCCACAATCGCCCCCCTAGCTGGTGGATAGGTCCCTCTACCTCCAGATAGCTACAAGATGTAATAGCCACAGCCGTACTAAGTCCTCTATCACTGTCTCTATTGCACTCAAACCCTATAGACCAAGAGGCCGGGTACAAGAGTAGCCCCATCGTTAGTCGCCGTCTTGCAATCTGTGAACTATGAGTGCGTCGCACCCCAAAATGCCCCAACTCCTCATGGGCATGCCGCACTAACCGTGCCCGCTGTGTTGGGTGAGGCACAATCCTCACTCGACCATCCTCCCACACTCGGAGCAGGTGTGTCCCCTCCCACTTGAACCTCTTGGCTCGTTGTAGGATCCGATCCCTCTCCTTGGCAGTCACAGTGGCTACAGTGTCTCCAGTGCGGAGGTAGTCCAACACAACTGAATCCTTATGTATATCTTTGGCGCCACTTTGCTCATTGCTGGCCTCAGGGTCCTCAGACACTTGATCTACAGTCATCTCTATTGCAGGTCCAACCTGGCCTTCCGCTGCCAAGATACAAAGAGATGCAGATGTATGCCATCCGGGCACCATCTCCTCGTCCGTCTCACCATGCCACCGAGCTCCAGTGTCATCCTGTTGGCTCGTGCATGGATTGCGACTCAACCCATCTGCATTGCGATTGACCAAACCCGGTCGATACACCACCTGAAAGTCATACTCTTGAAGGATGAGTGCCCACCATGCAAGCTCCCCCGTAAGCTTGTCTAAATCCATCAACCACTTGAGTGGTTGGTGATCCGTGACAAGGGTGAAGAGATTGCCGTATAGATAGCACCTGAAGTGTGCCACGGCCCACACTGCAACTAAGCATTCTCCCTCATATGAGCTATACTTAGACTCTGCAGCATTATTTGAGCGGCTAGCATAAGCCACTACGAACTCTCTTCCCTCATCATCCACCTGTGTGAGCACCGCTCCAAGCCCCAACATGCTCCAATCTGTATGCAGCTGAAAAGGACGCCCCCTGATAGGTCGTCTCAAGATGGGCGCCGAGGTGAACCTCGCCTTGAGCTCTTGAAAAGCTTGTTCTTGCTCATCTTCCCACTGCCACTCCTGGTCCACCTTGGTCAGCTTGGTTAGAGCCTTTGCAATGGCACTAAATCCCTTAACAAACCGTCTGTAATAGTTTGCTAACCCCATGAAAGCTCGAACTCGGCTCACATCCGTGGGGCGTGGAACCTGTGCAATGGACTCTACCTTAGTCTGCTGTACCCCCAATCCTCCAGGATATATCATGTGACCCAGATACTCAATCTGGTTGTGGAAAAACTTGCACTTTCCCGGATGTAACTTCAATCCGTGCGGCCTCAAGCGCTCAAATACCCCCTGAAGGTGTCTCTCATGCTCCTCCACCGTAGCACTAAAGATGATGATGTCATCTATGTAGCACTGAGCAAACTCCACCCCTGCTAGAATCCTGTCCATGACTCTTTGAAACTCAGCGGGAGCGTTTTTAAGCCCTAATGGTAAGAACCGCCACTGGTATAGGCAATCCTTCCCGTGCTCATTGATCCCCCAGAATGCTGTCTTTTGCTTATCCGCCTCCTTGATCGGCAACTGGTGATATCCGGATCGTAAATCCAACGTGCTAAAGACCTTGGAATGCCCAATGGCATCAAAGATCTCCTCTGGTGTCGGCATGGCATACCTATCGGACTTGGTCTGACGATTTACAGGCCGGTAATCACCGCACATACGTCTCTCCGTCCAATTATAGACATCCTTCTTGGCTGGCATCACTGTGGCTGAAGCATACTCTCCACCAGAGAGCTCCACCAAACCTGCCTCTCAGAGATCTTGAGTCCTCATCTGAATCAAAGACCTCTCCATGTCACTGTATCTATAGGGTCTCCAAAAGATTGGCGTGTCAGTGGCCAACTCAATACGGATCTCTTGACCCTTCAGTGTTCCCAAGTCCTTCAAACTGAAGGCAAAGCAATTCTTGTAAGCCCTCAGGAACCGTCGTATACGTCGTCTCTCTCCTCCGGTGACAATGGGTCCAATGTCAGGCTCCCAATTGTCCTCCGTAACTGCAACTTTAAGTCCAGTGGGCTCAGAGGTAGAGGACGCGTCCCGTGGTTGCTATGCTGCAACCTCTTGAGCAGTACTCCCTTCCTGCTCAGTCAATGACAAGGCCTCATCCTGCCCCATCATCTCATCATTGAGAACCTCCTCATCCCGAGAAAAATCCCCAACCTCATCTATCACAGCTGCCTTGGCTGCCAACTCCCTCTGAACCTCGAGCACCTCCCACGTGTGCCATGGATGTCTACACCCCGTGGTCCTCACTGGCTCGCCCCCACTCGCTGCTTGTACCGTCTCGGTAGGTAGAGAGACCGTCAAGGGAAGTGCACTCCGCACTCTACGTTGCTCAGCCATAGCCAAGATGATAATCCAGGTCAAGCAATTGAGATCCATTGCTTGCCCCAACACCTGACGACGTGATTCCTCAGAAAGAGAAGGCACCGCCGTGGTCCCAGTGGAAAATCCCATAGCCCGCTCTCGCTCGTCGGCATTAGGCTCCACTAACAGTTGCAACTGAGCATCCCACAGGAGGCCAGGTCCACCATCCCGAAAAGCATGGGATCCTGGGAAGCTGAGCAGTGTAGGTAATGTTGCTCGTGGTTGACCCACCCTGTTGACCACTGCCAAAGGCAAACGGTCATCGTGTCTCACACGTTGAGACTGCCTCCCTGTGTCCAAAATGCTGTCCACTATGAGGTGTGTTGGCCGCTGCACCCCATCAAATGCACGCTTGAGCAGTGCGGGTGGCATCAAGTTAGTCCACCATAGCCGTGGACGATGAGCCCATGATCCCACTGCAGCTGCATCCAGTAGCACTGCTAACCCAAGCCACGACCGGACTTGATGCATATTGGCTATCATCCTGGCCCGAGAATCGCCCATCAGTGGCACATTCTCCAAGATGTATGCTGGCGATACAGCTTGATAAAGTTGCAAATGGCGCAAAATCCGCACCATCTCCCAAAACAGACCCGTCCTCGAGTCTCGCAATCCATTGCCATGCCCGGCTAATGAATGCCCTTGGCAGAGCCAACCTGCCACTACCAGATCAATGGAGCCAACCTGCTCCAAATCCGGCGCCCCCAGCAACGAAATGTCTGCTAGCAAGGCTTGTTGGTATCCACGAACTGCAGACACTGGCAACAAAGCAGGGTACTGCTGTACCAACTGAGCAACATGGCGCAGTGAGACGCGTCGTGCAGTCTCATCCCTCTCCACATACAGGTAATGCCTTACCCGCACACCTGCATGTAGCACAACAGCCAATCCGGTGCTGATCCCGCCAAACAAGTCCAGAAGGCAAATGCCTTTATCCATATACTGCCACACAATAGGTGTGGTATCCAATGGTGACAACTGAGGTGGTCTTGGTGCAATACCCGCACTCTCCTCCTCTCCTGACGGTACAAAAGCCTCTACCCAGGCTTGTTGCACCCGTCGATCAGCAACCTGCTGCAAATCCTTGCTCGAACCCCACAATGGAGTGTGAGCAACCATGGCAGGCAACTCTGCCATACCATGTATGTCATCCTGCTCTGCTGGAGGTGGCACATCCTCTGCATGGGCATTGCCTTCCAGCAACTCTCCAGGCCAACTAACTGCAGCTGTAAACGCGGCTAGTGGTGGCATCTTACCCCGTTGGGCAGCCGCAATACCCCCAATGAATATCACAGGGAGCTGTGCACGACGACCATCCCCTGACTGCCATCCAAGCCTGTAGAATGCTGACTCCTCCCAAAAGTCCAGGGTGAAGCCCATGGGGTATAACACTGCCCCACCAACGAGGACATCGTAAGAGACCGCGTCTGTCACAATGGCCTTGGCTCGTATCACTGAGCCATCTGTAGGGTGATCCGGCTGTAGTCTAATGGCCAACTGATGCCGTGTCATGCCCCGAGCCTGCTCTAATCCTCCCAGAGATGTCTGTATCTGGAAAGGACAAGGCTCCATATCCGCCTCCATGAGGCCCAAACCTGCAATAGCAGCTCTGCCCAACATCAGTGGCTGAGCTCCCGAGTCCAACAAGACCCGCAGTGGCCGGTACTTCTTGTCTGCCGGTCCACTCAAAGAGAAAATGCCATCCTCGTTGTCTAACAAGACAACTCCAGGTGTCACCATGGCGCGCTCAAAGGCTGGCCTAGCTAGCAGCTCCGTCAACCTGGCAGCTGCAGCTTGCCAGGGCGCAGCCATGGCAGTCTTGACCCTCAAATCCGAGGACTCCTCTGCCACTACACCTTCCACTAACTCCGCAGAAGATGAAGTGACCTCCCCACTCTCGCACAGTGTTGCTGCTAGTCTGAACACTGCAGCTGGTCTTACCCCCGGCGTCGCAATCATGGTTGCCGAGAACAGTGGGGCTTGACACACAGAGGTGGCTGCCCCCAACAATATACCGGCTGCACTAGCCTTGGCAGCAGGTGTCAGTGCTGCACGTGTAGCTCTCCCCAATGGCATAGAAACCTCCGCCTCGGTAACAGTCGGGCGAGAACTAGGTGCCATGGATGGCGTTGACACTGTCTCCGCCAAGGTGAATGACTGAGGCAGCCTCGCCTGACGGCTTGCCTCTCCACGTTGTGGATCCAACTCCACCTCTGCACCTCGTGGCTCAGGAACTCGTGTTGCTCCTCAAGTCACGGCTGCAGCAGACTCCACCTGCTCTAGTGGTAGTGCTGCTCCGCACATGAATCCCATGCCTCCCATATCTCATCCCTCAGGAACAGGAGGTGGACCATCCCGCCTGGGAGCCGGTACTGCCTGAGCTGTAGCCATGGCAGCGAGCCTCTGCTCTAGCTGCTGAAGCCGGTTGGCCATGCCTTGGTCAACACCCTAACCTCTGCGTCCTTGGCCTGCACCTCGTGCCCGACCACCTCGTCCTCTCTAGGCTGGTCCACCTCGCCCCCGGCCACCATTGTTCCCTTGGAACTGGCCTGGGCGCAACTCAGGATGCAAGTCATAACACTGGGCATCTCCATGCCCATACTTGCCACAATGCCCACACTGCAACTGTGCAGGCTGTACTTGTGCCGGCCTTTTGCCACTCTCTGGGCAATCTCTTTTGACATGGGGTCCTCCACATGTCCAACATATCACCCCTGGTTGCTGTTGGCCTGCAAAAGATGCCACGGGCCTCTGCACCTGAGGTCCCCTGTAAGCTCCATGGAACTTGGACTGGGCAACCTTGCCCCCCTGACCACGCTGTTGGGCATTACCTTGTGCCTGTGGGCTGGCAGCTGCGCCTCGTGAGCGGACTGAAACACATCTGCTAATGTGGGTTGGGCTGCTTGTAACAGGGTTGCATCTCGCACCCTTCTCTTGAGCTCCTTGTCCAGAATTCCATACCAAAACTGGATTGCCTGAGCTTCAGTAACCCCTTGGGTCACACTTATCAAGCGCTTCATACGAGTGTACGCCTCTCACAGGCTCTCACTGGGTTTGCGCTGGAAGTCTTGCAAACTTCGCAGCTTCTCTGTCCGTACACCTTGGTAGTTCCTCCGCAACTCCTGGAAGAACTCCACCACCGGGTTGAATCTAGGCACATGTGTTGTAGTCGTGGCAGGAGGAGTAGTAGCACCTTTTGAACTGGTACCACTTGTTCCACTACTAGTGCTGGCAGTGGGAGATATTGGTACTGATGCAGCTACTGGTCGCGTCGTGCCTCGAGTAATGGAGACGTAGTCAGGTGACCAATACATCCTCCACTCCTCAATCTCTGCTTTATGTCCTCGCCTGAACTCGTGGTAATCGTCCATAGGCGGGCCTTCCAAATGCTGGAACAGTCCCTTCCACGCCATGAATGGGGTGAATAGCTATGGATTGCGCATCTGCTGCAAATCACACCAGCTGTCGTACTCCTGGATAAAGTCATCCAACTCGATTGTGCCCACAGCTCCAGAGTACCTACGAGGCCCCTTGGTAGCTCCATACATCTCCTCCATGTCGTCCCACAACAATGGCGAATGAAACTGCACACCTGTTGATGAAGCCTCCGAGTCTGTGTCTGATTCTGCACTAGTTGAGGGTGGAGGTGAAGGTGGTCTGAAACGAACACGTCGTCTGGTGAACCCACTCTCACTGCTACTGCCTATAGCCGTACTCCCCTCAGAACCCCTGGGTAACTCCGTGATGACACTCACAATGTGCACCTCCCCCACGTGACACTATAAGACTCTAGTACTATTTCTAATGGTGACACGGGTGGGCACCTGTTGCAGTTTAAGGGTCATATCCCAGTGGCTCAGGGCACCTGCACCTGCATCCACCGCAAGAACTCATATGGTTGGCTGGTCATCAACCCAATCTCACCATAGAAGAAACACTGGTGGTCTTGCTGGTCATGAGTTCCTTGGGAAACATAAATCTTGCCCCCTTGTGTGCACAGGCTAAGAGACGAGACCTGCCCTTCAATTACGTCCTCATTTCCCCTAGCCATACAAGGAGTACATCCCCAGATTTATCTCTCATGTAGACCAGAATCTAGAAATAGGATTGTGGATCTTTCATGGCACACTCACTCTCTAAAAATTCCACAGTTCAACAAAACACCAACGATCGCAGATAATCGACCAGGTGAAAGCAGCTTTCCCAGCCACAATCACAAGTAGCATAAAGATTTGTGAGACTCCTGGTTTTGCAGTGTTGATGATATGCCAGCAATGGGCTCCCCGGTCTAGATAGGTAGATATCCCCTTTCTGTAGCTATCCCCTCAAAAACTGGGTCAAACGGAGCTCATTTGACGAAGATATGACCAACCAGGCTCTTTAAACATAACACATGTTTTTTTTTTTTTTAACAAGACAAAACAAATACAAGGAAAACTTTTTTTTTTTTCTTTTTTTCTTTTTTTTCAATACTTGTCTTGGTTCCCTGTTCCCTGGTTCCCTAAGAATTCCTTAGATTCTTAACTCAATCTCTCCACAGTGGAATTACCACGATAAAGGTAATGTCCTCATTGGTATGCCAAATTTTCAAAACGAGAACACCTTGTTGAAGCTGCTGCTGTCAATGCCATCTTATCGTTGTTGTATGAGAGCCCATGTCTACTGCCCTGTCAGAGTGACCACAACCAGGATGGTTTTCCGCAACCATTCATGTACTGGGCAAATACATATCAACCACAGCAATAAGACCATCACGTTCAATTTGTGATTTCCAAGGTGGTGCTAATACCTTCATCGACCATTGGCATATACCCCAAGAGCAGCCTGAAGATCGCCATAGCAGAGAGGGTTACAGTATACGCTGGTGTTGTAAACGCTCAAGCTCTCCAGGACCTCAAACACCACTCTAAACTGGCTTAGGGTGGTTATTACATCCCCATGACCAGGGACATGCACAGAACCAAGGCGATGGGATGAAGCTGCCCCATCTTGAGAACTGATAGCGGGCTTCCAACTGAACGCAAAATCAAAAGGGAGAAGCTCGGCCTGGTGTACCACTTCAAGGACCAAGTGATATAATTGGACCTGCACCTGCTGGTGGCCGAAATGCCAAATGTACTACAATGTTTTTTTCCTTTTTGTCTCACAATTTCTAACTGCAACTCCGGATCAAAGCACCGCTGGTCATGTATGTAGAGCCTCACCTGGTCTTCTTTCACTAGGCTGCAATGTTAATATATGAGATCACCCCGTCTCACAAACATTAATGCCGCCACTGTCGCCTAGACCTGATGCAAGATCTGATCGCAAAGCAGGCTACGCGGCTGGTCCTTCCCTGTGTACATCTATCTCAAGTCACACACGCCGCATCTCATGCTTCTACTGCTGATCAGCTTTTCCTTGCTGGACAGCAGCTTACGCACTTGCTACAAAATCTAGCCTGACCCTGTCCATCCATTTGCTAAGATAAGAAAGCTTGCTTCCTCGCAATGTGCAGCTAGACAACCTCTGTAGGTGCCGGTAGTGGCTGAGCAGCTGGAGCATCCTCAACTGGAGCTGCACTCTGGGGCCTGTCTGCGGGCAATTCTGCCATTGCAGAGGCCTCCTCTGGGCCTGCTTGCTCATCGGTGGTGAGGTCTTGCTGCGAACGTTGAGCGGCAGCACCCTCCTCCGGTACCAAATCGAGATCAACGGTCGATCCCATTCAACCAGCCCACAACTACTCCTTCATAGTGGCTGGCTATGGTCCAATTTGACAGTGTACTTGAAAAACGGGCTGTGTTTCTTGTCTTTCCACACCCACTCCCCGGAATCAAATTGGCGAAGGTAACTGGTGCCTGAAGGAACCAATGCAGGAAGGGGTTGGTGTGTAGGCCGTTCACAAGAGAAGGGTTCACCTGGCCTGTTGCTAAGCAGAAAACCCTGATAGCATAATATGGATTTTCCGGAATGTCAGCAAAGATTGGCCCGAAAAGGGAACCTGAGGACCTGACCTTGAACTTCCAACCCTGCAGCAAATGGCCATTGCGAGAGACAGCAAACAATGCAGACTTGCTGCCCTGCAAATCGGAACTAACCCAAGCCGGGAGAGACCTAATATTTTCATGGAAAGGAAGCCAGTCCCACTCATGCTGGCGGAATATCGCTGGTCACCAAATCCCAGCCAGCGCTTTACCTTCGGTGGAACAATCCAACTCACAAAGAATAGGCAGAGCAGAGCAGAGGAGAGGCTAGAGCAGAGGCTGATAGGTGGCAGACCTCCTAGCTCTCTAGCAGCCCGCCGTAGGTTGAACCTTCCACCCTGAGCCTAGCATGCTTGAAGAAGGGCGGGAATCTTCCAGCTCACTCCTTCTTCCTAGCCTCTACCAGCACCAGCGCAGGTATAAAACGGCTGTTAAGTAATGCTCAGCAACCACCTGCAGTTGAGATAACATCAACTGTACCTTCTCCAATTGGGTTTACCAGCAACCTCATTTCCATTCGGCTGTGGCTCGACCTACTGTCGACTGCGAAAGACCATCAGATGCGCTGCAACACTACATCCCGAGCTTAGTCGAAAAGACTGAAACCCATGTCATCATCAGACTCCTCCTTCGTTTCCTCCTTTTCTCCGGCAGGTGCAGCAGCAGCACCTCCACCAGAGGAAGCCACCACAACCAGGGATGACGCCACCCCAAACTGTTTGCACTTCGTGATCCAGCCACTCCCGACTGTTTTGGGTCCGAATCCAAAAGTTTACACGAGTCTCGTCTCCCTCCGTCCTAGTGAAAGAGAGTAGGGAAGCAAACTATCAAAGTCTTCAACCTCCACACCTCTTGGTTTTCAAACTCACGAGCAGAGACGACAACTAAATCTGCGCGCACAGCCCATGGAAACAGCAGGGCCAGATGGACTCCCGCCCCAAGATATATATTATAATAATGCTAAAACAAACATTGTATCTAGCTTAGCACCAGCACATTAGATAACGCTCATCTCTCTCGAGTGATAAGAAAGCTAAAGAACACACTCTTGACACAAGAAACATGAAATCCATCGCTATCACTCTTTAAGATAATAGTCGAGCCAGGGGCACCCCAAGCTATGGGGACTCCACCCCACATCAACCTATACCCCTACATATGCACACTCAGATTCTAAAGCGTGAAGGAGCTCGGTCGCGCAGGCTCAACTCGAGAGAGATGAGCTGTGCGACTGCCGCTCTCGTGAAGATAAGACGGTTTAGGTGTCAAACTAAACTTGACACCTGATTTAACACTTGACCTAAATCCAAGTGTTAAATACAAATAACTAGCTTTATTCTAGTTGTTTTCACACTGTGCTTATTTAACTTGACAGATATGCCCAGCAACAGGGTGCACACCTTCGTTGTAGATGACAAGTTGCATTCCAAAATTAAGGAATCCATGCTGAGCTGAGAAGATTGTCTGGGAAGATGAGGAGGCGGGGTATGTGCCTGACAGGCGCTTTGTATTGCATGATGTGGGGAGGAGGAAAAGGAATTTTCTCTTTGCCACCACAGTGAGAAGCTGGCCATTGGTTTTGGGCTGATCAACATTACCCCTAGGACGCCTCTCCGTCTCATCAAGAATCTTCGAGTGTGTGGTGACTGCCACACCTCCACCAAATTCATCTCAAAGATTGTTGACCGAGCAATTGTTTTACGGGACGCTAACCGCTTTCACCACTTTGAAGATGAGATTTGTTCTTGTGGTGATTACTGGTGAAAGGATGTCTTCTTGCCAACATGCGAGTGTCTTGCTTCATTCATTGATCTGTGACTTAGCTACTCACACCATCCACCATTTCCCGAAAGTATTGACCATGATGTACTGTTGAGTGCATTTCCTGTGCCATAAATCCACAGGAAATGATAGTGGGGTCTACCCGGCACAGGTGGGAAGTCAGCCCATAATTGCATTTGACTGAAGGGGTGATTTTTGACCGATTCTGGTGACAGTGGATGGAAATCAGAGTGCTGTCCTAATTATGGGTTTGGGTGGTGGAGCTTCTCCAAAGCTTCAAGATGGAAGTGAATACGAATTTTAATGAGCTTGATGAGAGGGGCAGCCCTGTGCACAAGTTTGTTCAGCATCTTAAATTTGGACGTGTTTGTTTCTCGTGGTGTGGCTTTGGATGGAGCCCTTGATGAACTTGCATGAATATTGTCAAAAGCTAGCCTTAACGCACCAAGCATGGTGGATGATTGAAAGTTCATACAATGAATGTAAGGATATTTGGGTATGTTGTTATTGATTGATGCGGCTTGTGAAAATTGAACATTAGAAATGCAGATCCGCCATTTTTCTTCCAGAAAAAAACAAAACAGGGGATCTCTGCATGTACCACCGAGGGGATGACCCAGCCCTTTTTTTGTGAAAAATTGAACATAGTTCTCAGAATTCGTCGCTAGTAGTGCGGAGCAACGCGAAGCCCTAGTTGATTTCACAAAGATATTAATTATGCACATCAGCTGGTAGCTCAGCTGGTAAGTTCACAGTGTGTCGCCCTGGTGGTTCGGGGTTCAAACCCGCTGCCCTGTCTGGTCTGTGGATTGTTCGTGACCGGTTGGTCTGGTGGTGACGTTTCCCACCTGTGTGCCTAATGGCTTATCTGAAAGGGGGTTAATTTTTCCCCTCCTCAAGGGCCTGAATTGTGAGCAGTTGCTCCAAGGTTTCCTTAAAATATATTATGATTATTATGATTATGATTATTATTATGTTGCAAATTCAGTCTTTGCATTACATAATAACAACTTTGCATATTTTAGTATCCAAATTGAAGCAAGCTTAGTTAAAAGAAGATTGATTGCAACCACATAAGACACCCTACATGTGGTATAAGAAATGAAGCATAGTGACGGGCCCTTGGGGCTGGACATGCCCTCCGTGACATGTGCACCCTCTTACCCTGACCCCTAACATATTGTACACCCAGCCAATTTCCTATTCATACCATGGTATAGTCATTGTTTATGCCCATAATACGGGTATGCACCCGGATATTGCCTTGGCAATACCAGCCGGTCAGGTTATCAACCATAGTATTGGAATTGCCAATACCAGCCGGGTCGGTTATTAACCATAGTATTACAAAAACCAATACCAGCCAGGTCGGTTATTCAATACCCTGATTGATACCCGGCCAGACCCTATATACCAATCCAACACTCGATAAGACCCATAAATGAATCTTACACGTGTAAAATATTCATAAAGAAAACCCATAAATGAAGGGTATATAGTATATAGTAGATAGGGGGCTGCCCAGTGTTTTTTTTTTTCATATTTCCAAACTTGCTGGCGGGGCCACTTGTGAATTCCACCTAGTGCCCATGTGGCGAGAATATCGAGGTGACAAAATTAGAAAGTGGCTATATTCCAGGTGTCACGTTTTCATTGGTCCACGTCGGCAAGATTAGGCTCCTGAAATTTATCTCCTGGTTCTTTTTGGCGAAAATCTCGGATTTTACACCCCATAATTCCTTTATTAATTTTTATAAAAAAAAATGGACGCGTTGCCGAAGCAAGCATAACTTATGTTGTCACTTGACCCAGAAGGGCTACTGCCTTCCGGTAGGAAGGTGGACACCTTTGTAACAACCAACATGGTGGTTTGAACCCACAACCACTCGTAAGAGGGTATATGCCCATACCACTGGGCTACGTGTTGGTTGTTCAAATTCCTTTATACAAGTAGCTGACTGAGTTTCCAGGTCAAAATCTGGCGATTTTTCGCCAGAAAGAAAAACAGTGGGGCTGTCGCTCCCAGGTTTCTTTTAAAATGCAATAGGCATGTATAGTAGAATGTATAAATATATGGCAGCTGGCTTAACCCTTAAACGACGACGCGACTTGAATCAGGTCGGGTCGTTTTTCACCCAAAATGTAACTTTCTTGGATGAAGTCAGATGACATTCATCCCTGAACAAGAAATGTGCGCCATGCAATTTTCTGTCCCCTCCAATTGTCAGGCCACAAAACTAGTAAGTACAGCGCCGTCAAGAATTTTTCTAAGTAAAGGGGGGGGGGGGGGGGGGGGGGGGGGGGGGGGGTTTGCAACGCTTGGCCCATATGGTGCCAGCAACGTTGACCCGGTGACATGGCAGCCGGAAGCCCAAGTGGGCATGCCATTCCGGTGGTCAGCATATTTGGTGGGGGTGGATGTACGCCGGAAACTGCTGCCTGCTCCGAAAACAGCCCGAATTCAGATCTGAGGGTTTGTTTTTGGAAGAATCCAAAAATTCTTTTGGCGTTCTCTATGCACTGTAAAAGAGCACAACATAACTGTAGGGAAAAATTCACAGCTAAAAATTGAGCACCCCATGGAGCAGAGTGTAAACCTTTGTTGGGGGAGTGCAATTTGACTCCCCCAATTTCACATTCACAGGACTCCACAGAAAATTTGGGGGTATGAGGCTGAAATTTCAGCCCTACATCATGTGAGTGCCCAGGAATGTGAACACGTGGGCCATTCCCACAGGAAAAATCAATAACCCCCACTTCGAGTTTGGTCAAGGCTTTTTTTGGGGGTCGAAATGGTGGCCATGTGGAAAAACCACATTACTATTTTGTTATAATCTGCCATTTCCAACTGTGAAATTCATGGACACGTGGATGTAGTAGGTAAGAACATTTCTGTAAGGTTGCTTTCTGTGGATGATTCATGCCAGGAAGTTATGGCATCATCAATGATATTATATACCCAAAAACTGGCCCACCAAAATGGTGGTCGTCGGTCCAGGGTTAACATTAAAAAAAAAGAGTAACCTCCAAATATAACTCAATATTTCATAATATTTATAATAATGTTTTCAGAGGTAAAATATTTTTATTACAATTTACTATTTTTTTGGATTTTATCTGTAATATTAATTTGGTGCAGTTACATTTTTTAATCTTGGTTAAAGACTTGAAGCAGCCCAAAAAAATGTGAATAATAATGTCATAATAAATTTGAGTGAAATGAGTTGAGTTGAGAGCATGTGATTTGGCAAATGTAGAACCATTTACAAGTATACAAAAAAATATATAAACATCAATAAACAAAATTACTCACCTTCATTTTTACAAGAATAGGTTTATAGTTTGGTGGTATGATGGTTGTGTCAGGTTGCAATGTGGAAAGGTCAGATCTTTGAGTAGACTTAAATAGAGAATTTTTAGAATGTTGTGATGGACTGGATGAAAAAATTCCTTATAAATGAAAAAAGTGGCAACAGAGGAGGACGAAAGGTGGCTGTGGAGAGGGATGAAACCACAAAAAGGTGGCATAAGTACTAAATATTGGATATTTTATGCATATTTTCATCTATTTTTGGACAGAAAGACACGTGTCGAAATGGATGATGAAATCCCTTGTACCGATGAAGTTTGTTGAATGGACGTGATCCATGGCGTTCAATACCCTAGAATGTCGAGGCGACGAACAGCGGGGAAGCGAGGAGAGGGACTGCGGGAGAGGGAGTTGGCAGAGCTAGAAGCTTTGGGATGTATGCATGATTTGTGCAGAGCATGGATAGCTTAAGGAGCAGGGGTAGAGTTTGGGTCCAGATTCATCCAAGAGGGTCGGATTTCAAGCTCAAGATTATCTATGATTCCCATGTGGATCCATAGCTACAAGAAACCTGCATGGGTAGATGGTCAATTGGAAGCCGCATCAGCAGTGGCACAATTGATAAAATCAGGCACTCCTAATGAAAGTACATTCTTCAACACATTTCACTTGTTTTTCCATCTTATCAGAATCGGCCCTAAAATTCCATGTTGAGTTCTGCAAGTTAGTTGGTTGAGTGAATCTTTGATAGTTTAGAGTGACTTTGACATGATACTGCCAACGTGACGATAGAAAAGTATCCAAAAACACGTAACAGAGATAAGGAGTAGCTGTGGAATAAATACTTTTCTGATCGTAGTCAATGGTGGGACAACCAAGGCAAAAAGGTGAATGCCTATTAGATTACAGAGAGTAGCAGACGGGATTCAGCATAGGAACTAGTGTGATAAGCTAAGTTGGGTGTTTCCTAGAACAAATCTAGGCTGTCATTATCAGCTGCAAGGCAAGGGTGTATGCATGATTTGTGCAGAGGCAGTGATAGCTGAAGGGCAGGGATAGAGTGTGGGTCCAGATTCATCCAAGAGGGCCAGATTTCAAGCACAAGATTACCTATGATTCCCTGTGGATCAATAGCTACAAGAAACCTGCATGGGTAGATGGTCAACTAAAGGCAGGTGCTGCAGTGGCAGAGTTGATAAAATCAAACACCTCAACCATGACCACAGCTTCTAAAAGAGGATCAAGAGATGGAGTCCACAATGCCTCTTCTGGCACTTCTTGGCATGTGAAGATGCCTTGTGAGGCCTGAAAGAGGCTCTACGACTTTAAACCAAGAAGACATTTCAGCAGATTCAAATACGAATGTCAGTCTCTTGCTTAAGTCACTACTACGTTTAGGGGGGGTTAGCGACGCCAAGACCCCGGGCGCACTGGACGCGCCGACCCCCCTGCGACTGCAGCGTCGCACAGGCGCCCGGCTCGGGACTTGCGACGTCGGGGCGTCGTAACGCCGACGCTCGGACGACGTTGTGGCATCTTGCGATGCCATGCCGTCGTCGGAAAGGGGCCTGAACCCATTCCCCCGCCAACGCACGGGGGGGTTGCGACGCCCTAGCGTCACAACAATTTGCTGCGACGCCCCCGGGATGTTGCGACACCGGGGAATCGCATCGAGACGTCGCAGTGCCACAGCCCAGCGACGCTTTTGCGACGGCGGGGAATCGCAATGCCCGAAAAATTAAAAAAAAAATAAAAAATAAAATAAAATAAAAAACAGTGTTTTTTTTTTTCCCCCGCCGTCGCAAAAGCGTCGCTGGGGCTGCGGCGTTGCGATTCCCCGGCGTCCTGGGGGCGTCACGGAAAATTGATTCTGGGAGTAGCATAATGGGTTTGGCATCCTCAGACTATAGCCATTGTCCAACAATAAGTTGCAATGCAGCTTTGCAAACCTTAGGCCATTGATAGATATTTGTTCTTGAAGAACTCTCGGGACAAGTCTCGGTGCAAGTTCCAGCTGTGAGAGCTCCTGTAGAGTACGCATAATGATCTGCAACACAAATGATAGGATTGAGATAATGGTAGTTACTAGGAGTTAACTTTTGATATGTATATATATACTTGGACTGCTTTTGTGATACATATATGTATTGTAGATTTGTTGGTTAGTGTGCAGTGTCTTAGAAATGTTATAATGTGGAGGTCCTAGGTTCAAATATGCATTGCCTTATATATGTAGAACAATGCATGAATTGCCATTGGACAAAACCGGAGTCAATGGTCAACTAATTTTTGAAAATCAAATTCAAATTCAAATTTTCCCACCTAAATTCAAATGTACCCCCTTACTGTGACGTCTGGGGGTCGCATTTACAACCCCCGGACGTCCCTAATGCGACGTCGCAAAAAAAACGTCGTAGAAAAAAACGTTTGTTTTGTTTTTTTTGTTTTTTTTGTTTTTTTTTTTTTTGGATGCCCGGACGTCGCAAGTCGCGCTGGCGCCGCGGCCGTGGGGTTTGAGATTCCCCGACGACGCTAATTAGCGACGTTGCTGCGACTTTTCGACGTCGCAAAATGCCCCCGGCGTGCCCCGGGCGCCGTAGAGTATTTTCGTCGCTAATCGCGGCGGTTGGAGGTCGCTGGGGCATCGCTAAACCCCCCCCCCCCCCCCCCCCCCAAACGTAATAGTGAGTGCATTAAAATGAAAGGTTTGAGATCAAACAATGGGGGAAGGGGTGAAGCCCAACCACATCACGTTTGTGTGTGTTTGCAATGCTTGTGTAAGCCTGACAGCCCTGGAAAAGGGCAAAGAGGTCCATGGTGACATTGTCAAAGCTGGAATTGTACCCAATGTCATTCTGAACTCTGCCCTAGTGGACATGTATGCCAAATGTGGGTGCATTGAGGATGCAAAGCGAGTGTTTGACAATATGGCTGAACGAGATGTGGTGTTGTGGAGCGCAATGATTGCAGGATATGTCTGGAAGGCAGGGCTGAATTTGTAAGCATTGGTTGCAGTCAAACCAGTGAAAATCAATAATTGAGATTTTCCAACTCTTGTGTACTGTAGTGCTGGCAACGGTCTTTAATACTGTATGTTTTCCAACATGAGTCCAGTGCCAAATAACTGAGGACTTAGTGAGGCTGTGGCTATTACATCTTGTAGCTATCTGGAGTTAGCGGGACCTAACCACCAGCTAGGGGGGTTTGGTCGCAACTCATCGATCACCAATGTTTGGGCAGAACAATGTTTCTCGCTACCGGGAAGATTTTCACGAGATTCAGGTCTCGAAATTTGGTTTGTCTCTCTCCGTCTTTCACACACACACTCGTAGGCTCTCCAGGCACAAAAGATAATACTCTTTTTCTCTCATTTGTACTATCCACCTTGGTGTGACCCACAGTGTCACGGTGATATGTGCCACAATTGATCTAGATCATAGTTCTGGTATCAAATTTGTGTTGTCTGTATCGACGGTGTCTGTGCATTTCTTGAAGTCTTTGTGTGCAGATGGGTGGGATGTCAATGTAGATGCTGTCGCGGATGGGTGGGATGTCGATGTAGATGTTGTCCGCAGCCTCCCTCGGCTTTGCAAGGGCTCCCTCCAAAGACCCTCCGAGTCGTTTTTAATGGTGCTCCTACCATCGACGCCAAGGATATCTTGGCTAAGTGCACCTTTTTCAATGTTGAGGAAAAACAAATCAAGTTTTTCAAGAGTTGTATGCGTCACATAACATACCCTGAGCGCGCACAACTTGTGGTCTTCACCGTAGCGTGTCAGAGTGTTTTGGATGGAAAAGAATTGCGGTCGAAAAGCTCCCTCGTGCAGATGAAGGATTTCCACATTCTTCTACATGTTTCTCATATACTTGCCTACGGTGATGAGGAGACCATGCTCCGTAGAATCAACTATACAACTCTAGATTCTAATGGAGCCAGTTGGATACTTTGTTGGAACTCTTTCATTCTTCCTTGTATGTTGGACATCTTGGGATAGACCATTGCTTGCATTCAAGAAGTGTAGTATTGGAAAGGAATTCAACATGATGTGACAGCCTATGTCTCCAAGTGTGAGGCATATCGCTCTAACCTTCACTTCCTAGGGTGGGGTTATTTGGAAAAAAAATGGAAAAAATGTACGCCTTATTAAAGCATGTACAGAGCATAAGTGCAAAGTGGAGTTTGCTAGAATCATTCAGACTCAGGTGACATGGATCATTGATGGCCATCCTCTAAACTATGAGCGGGAATAAACTATGGTTGCCTCTGGATTTGTTATTCATGATATGGTGTATGAAATTACAGTGGGCAATTTTGCCAATTGCACTTGCCTTAGAGTTTATCATGCTCTCAAGCAGTTTTGGGAAGAGAGAGAAATACATCTTATGCAAACATGTATATTACATCTTTCTCAATATGATGTTTTTTGATCCAAAATGCTTTATTTACCAACCTATTCTCGGTTATGATGAATTTCAAACACTTCTGCAACCATAGAATTTGAGTCGTTCATGATCAATGATGTAGTATTCGCGATCATTCACCACATAATCCTGATCATTGCTCTTGTCATGGCAATTAGCATTAAAGATGTTATAGATTTGAATTTGAATAATGTTGTTTCTCGGTTGTCTTTGTAAGAACTTCATGGTTTCATTTTGGCCTTCTTGACAGAAAAAACAATGGCAACCCTCCACTACCATAAACATGCATTGCAAACAACTTTTAAATGGAATGATCAAAATTTATTTTTTATTTTTCCTTTGAGGCTGCATAATTTCTATGCTCGTGATGTTTAAGACTTCGCCCTGATGTTTTTACAGTAATTTCTTCTAAGGACAACATTACATGACTTCATACTTGACAAAAAAAATTGTTTGTCAAGATTTCCATCCTCTGTAATAAGCTCCTTCATGCCAAGGGTATAGGCTTTGTTTCTTAGCCTCCACTCACACTAAGGCTTCATTAACACTTACTCCAAAATTGCTCACATCATAATTTCTCTCAAGGGAGGAAACCACAATCGTTAACGATCGCGGGTTTATTTGCGCCTGTCGTAGACGGCCTCTCCATAACATTAACAAAGACGGACCTCAATAGTGCTCTCTTGCTCTTACCTTCTCGAAACTGTTTTGATTATTTGGGACTAAAGAGTTTAAGCATCACAAGTTCTGCATCTGCCATAACAACTTCGAACATGAGACGATAAATGCGAGTCAATGCTTCAGAAGTCACCCTCACCAAACTTATGACCATTGAAGGTACGAAACTGTCTAACTGCACATGAGATTTCAAAGTTGGAAGACGTAAAATTTCGGCTTCCTGGATGTCAAATTATGTCTATGATAACAAATCACACGTTTTTTTGTCTGATGATAGTTGTGTTATATCTACTACTGGGCTAATGAACATCATATCAAAAAGAATGAGAAGGTAGTATGTCGTATTGCTCCAAGTACAGATCACAAGTGCAAAGTCAAGTTTGCAAGAAGCCTTCATGTGCTGGTCACATATATATCTTTGATGTTCTTGTTCTAGGATATGGGCAAGTTTACGTGCACCCGTGACTTTATGATCTGTTATTCATGGTAGGGCATATGAAATCACGGTGGGAATCTTTTCAAATTGTCCATGTCTTGGTTCATTCTATGCTTTCAAGTAGTGTCGGAAAAAGAGGAAAAGACATCCCATGTAAGCATCTCTATTATATCTTAATTAACATGATGTTATGTAACCCCAAACGTGACGAGTTCATTCATCAGCTCATTATAGGGCGCTACGATGAGGTTTAACACTCTTTTGTATTGAGATAGTTGACATATAGTTTGAATAGTTCATTTATTTGAGTTTCGAGGGCATTTGGTTGATCTATTGTACATTGTTTTTTTAGTATCATTCAATGCTCAATGTAATGCCAATGGAGATCCACATTACATTTTACATATCTTTTGTAATTTGGTGGTTATACATCTCTATTTCATGGCATTTGATGCACTGAATCATTGCAAACCATTGTTGCCTTGTAGCAAAAGAGAAAATATTCAAAATAACCTGCCACCTTCTGGCTGTTCTACTCCAACCCATGCGACAACAAAGGGGGCCTCAATAAAGGCACCATGCTCTCAAATCCCACATGTGAGTAATGTGCTATAGCTCTGTAGCATCCAAAGCAGCCCATTTGACGGCCAAATTAGTTAGTTGTACATAGTGTATAGGCTTAGGTTGCCAAAGATCGGTGTCAAGAAAGGTCTCAGCTGAAGTGGTCAAATTGCCTACATAGACTTCCATGCGTGTGATTCAGAGACAATAGGTCTGTTATCCCTTTGTAGTATGCATGATCCAACGCAACTTCCCTGAACTTGTTTCTAATCTATAACATGGGCACCACATATAAACCGAGCACCACAAAGAAAGCATTGCAGATAGGACAAAGTTGAAAAATAAATGCAATGTTGTAAAACTGATAGGAACGCCTGCCTATGGAACCCACAACCCTCTCTTGCCCTCCGCTTTTCAAAGAAAATGACGACTGCGCTTGGAAAATTCAAATCCATGGATCATTGCATGTCGTACGGCCTAACCACATGATGAGACGTATTATGCCAAAAGTTCACAATCCACAATCCAAGGACTCACATGCTTGGTGAGCCCAACACCTCTAGAGTGTAAAACATGCATAAGATTCCACCATGTAGAATGCCATTGTGTAGGACAACCTCTCCATTGTGACCACGGTTGTGGCAATTGCAACTTCGACATTGACTCTGCGGTCCATGGAGCCAACGGATGGGTTATCCGAACGCCGATAGAGCCCAGCAAGCAGAGCGCATAGGGGTACATATAACATCATGCCATTTTTTTTAGGCGTGGTCCCTTCCTCACAGAAAAGGAAAAATGACCAACAATTAGTAGCTCAATTGGTTAATGCACTGATATGATGCTGGGGTCAAATCCTGCTACTTGACGGGTGTGGTATATTCTTCTCCCCCTTTCCCCTGGGCGGTGTCCCATTTCTACACCTTCATGGCGCGGTTACTGTGAAGGAGGTTATTTTCTCCTCTCAGTATTAAGGGGCCTGATTTTTATTTATTATTTATTTTTTGGTCAACAGGGGGATAGGCTAACTTTATTGTAATGTAGTTGGACAAAGCCCTTACATATTATTTGGGATTATTCGGGGAAAAAAATTAAAACCCCTTAGACGCCAGAAGGCACACACACCGTAATCAGTGAAAAGAGAACTGTGGCTGGGAATTTAACTGGCGAACATTGCAGCCTCAAATGCAGCTAAGCAAGGGAGAGCATGAAAAACTGAATCAAAACAGTGAGTTATCCTCAAACAGGGGTAGGAAAAAGAGTTATGGAGACCAAGTTGCCTTTAAGGCCTTATCCGACCAGAGGATTCCCAAGGGATTAGCCAAGATCTATCCTTCTTGGCTCAAACTGTTCAACGATAGTTGAGTCTCGAGGGTTTTGCCGAGGTCTTCAAGTGTTTCCAGTTGACCTCACGATCGAACTCCGAGGATACTTTGGACTGTTGAGCGCTTGTTTCTCCAGTGTAGGGGCGGAAGCTCTGGCCATGTCATGAGTCCTCTGAAGTGGTGACACAGATGAGCCCGTGGTGAGCCCAGGTGTTCCTGAATTTCTCGTAGATGGCAGGAGCTCCTGCGATTGCGTTGCATATCTGCACAGAGTTTAACCCAGGCTTTGCATGACTCGATGCTCAAATCATAGAAAACAAGGGCCAAAATGGTGGAGATTGAGGAGGTGGAGTAGAGAATGATTTTGAGCATCTGACTTTCCAAAGATGCCACAAGACCGAGCCCCTAAGAGATTCAAACACAGGGCAAGAGATGGATTTTTGCTTGGTGAGGGGGTCATAGTTTAGCAGCAGGTCTGTGACCGAGAGATACCTTGGGCTCCAGTGATGGTAGAAACCTTTGATGAAGGGCCAGATGTTCCTAGGATATAGGCAAGTAAGAAGCGCATGCTCTATACTTTCCAGAATACCCGTTTGACAGCATTGGCAAAGGATGGCTGATTGGAATTGAAGCCATTCTCCGACCTTAAGCACTCTGTTGGCGATCTGCCAGAGAAGGGCCACCACCTCGGCCAGACGGGTCTTGATCCAAACCGAAGCCTAGATTATTGACCATTTTTCGTTTTGGAACCCATGGTGTTGCCATCTTGTATCCCATTTGGACTGCATGGGCTGGGCATTCTGGATGGCTTGGTAGCCCTTCTTGGTTGAATAAGTGTAGAAGGGGTGAGGCCCTTTGGGAAAATTCCAGGACCATTCATCTGGGTCCAAGGGGAGTTCGGCCAATGGTCTCCCCAAGATCCAAAAGAATCTGTTGGTTTTCAGCCACACATGCAGAGAGTCCATGGCTGTTGGAATCCGGTCAATTGCTTTGGAAGGCAGGGACCATCCGCAGACCCTTATCTGAGTCAATGGGATGAGTGGAATTTCTAGATGTTGATCTGCAGCGCCATAGTGGTCGGATTTATGGAGAAAGGAAATACCGCATGATGGAAAGCCGAGGTTGCTTGCACAAAGAAGATTGTTAGAGCATTCTGGTGGACGGCCAAAGCCCAGAAATTGTGCTGAGGCTGATTTGGGCCAGACTGGAGGTTGGCAAGCCACAAGGGTGGGAATGAACTCTTGATTTCATCATAACCTTTCGTGGCCCTGCTTTTCCCTACCATAGTTGCTACTGAGTCAAGCGTCTTCTAGTCACCATTGAACCAGAGGTGTCCTACTCTGCTGACCCCCAGGCGATCCCAGGCCGCCCAACGCTTTGCCTCATTTCTTTAAGCAGGTGAGAGGGAGACCGGGTTGAGAAACAGACTCTGTCGAGTGGTGTCCTGGAAGGTGACAGGTTCCCTTTTCTTGAGGAATTTTCTCAGCTTATCCCTGGCTTTCTAGATAGCTCCCCACAACGGTGATCCAGGCATCTTATGCTTAAACCCTTGGACCGACCATCTAAGAGAGGGATTCCATCTCACAGATTTGAGGGGAGATGCCTGCATTATGCGGTGCCACAAGGAATTTCCACCACCCTCCCACTGGGCCAAAGAATCGAGGAACCCATTTGCCCAGGAGGGCCGTAATCTGAGACTCGGGGTCAAGCACCCCTAGCCCTCCCATCTTTTTGGGCATACAGATTTGTTTCCATGCTACCTGGGGCCTTTTTTTCTGGCCAAATGATTCTGCTCCCCATATGTAGTTCCTAATGAGGCGGGTGACCTCTTTGATGTATTTGGGGTCTGGTCTCCAGGAAGAAGCATAGTACCAGATACCTGCTTCCAGAATTTGTTTGGCTGTGAGAGCCCTTCCTGTGATGGTAAGGTGCTTTGAACCCCAGTAGGTTAGTTGTCGTTTGAGTTTGGCGAGGACTGGGCCAAATCTCTGGTGGTCTTTCAATCCAATGCCAAAGGTATAACCTAGCAATGTGGTGGTTTCCCCTGGCTGCAACCATTTTAGGCGATGGTGGGCTCCCAAGGTGGGGGAAGGACCCATGGGCGTTGCAGAGAGGTCACCCACCAGCACAGCGGCAGTTTTGTTCTAGTTGACTAACAAGCAGAAGGTGTCAAGGGTTCCATGTGTTCCCTTTATAAAAAAGAAAAAGAAAAAGAAAGAATAAATAAATGAGAAAAGGCAGGCACCAAAACAGGAGCAGAATGGGCGTGTATGATATGATGGAATAGTCGAGGGTTGCGTGGCAGCACGTGAGTGGGCAGCGAGGCCCGGACCACGAGCACAGAGGGAGAGAGAGAGAGAGAGAGAGAGAGGTGGGCTAGGGTGCGTGCTGCGTGCGTGCCGCCATAGCCACAAGCTTATTACTGCTTTCCTCTGTCTGTGTGTGTTTCCCTTTGGTCAGGCCACATAGGTAAGTAGTGGAGGAGAGGCTGCTTCATTGCAAAATTATGTTGGGTGCGGGTATCTGTAAGGAAATGGAGAAGGAAATGGCAGATTGGTGTGGCGATATCTTCCAGACCGTGAAGAGGCGGCGAATCTGAGGCTGTGGATCTGGCCCCTGTCGTGGGTTGGAAGGCGGAGATCGGTGCGACCAGAGGCTGCGGACTGGAAAAGTACTCCGCGACCTAAGATGTCTCCAGTTGCTATGGAAGCGAGTGTTGTGGATCCGTTTGCTTTTGAGGCCCCAGAAGCAAAGCCGGAGATGAGGCGGCACGTTACGGAAATCAAACCGCGACAACAACACGAGCACCACATGAAGGTAGTTGAATCTTGCCCGCCTGGTGCTTGTTTATCAAGATTTCGCCACCGGATCTGGACTTTCCACTAATTTTCGAGGGCGGGCTCATCCATGCCTGGTATCATGGGTCCGTGTTTCTTTCCACCCTGTGGTAGGGTTTACTCGTTAACTTGATTCTGTACATTGAAAGTTGGTTAGACTGCTAGTCTATGTTCTTAGCACGGGATTGTTTTTGACTGTATGTGAGTTCCACAGCTGCAGATGATGGTGCTGGATTCGCCCTCCCCGAGAACTCCTCAACCTGGCACGGAGATAAGTCTGTCCGCAAGAGTGAAGCTGCGGGAGTCTTTGACTACAGCTCTGGAAATGGTAGTAAGCAAGCAACTGATTAAGAGTGTGCTAGGCGTCGTAAAAAAGGAGTTTGAAGCCCAGCGCGAGCACCCCGGCCAAGGCAAAGGACTCGGGGACGCGCCTATGATGCAGGTGGGGCACACTTGAACGTTGGTCCTTTAGGCTGCTGAGGGTTGCAATCTTTGACGAAATACGTTGTCTCGTCTCGTCTTATGGGGCTTGGTTTTGTATTGAGGATATGATGAGGTACTGCGGTGTTGGGATACTGGATATTAGGTCCATCCTTAAACTTCCTTTTGATGCAGGATATTATAAGTTCACATTTGATGTCCTGGTGATGTTGTCCGCAACTCTGTTGTGGTAGGGTGGTTTCAGTCGTTATAACATTAATGGCAACACTGTCGTATGTGGCGTTGGCTTTGGCAGACTGCCCTGCCTTGCAGGCCACTTTGTGTGAACGCTTGGGTTGAGCACCGTTACAGGCAGCCTGTAGGTGATATGTGCTGCTCTGAACCAGCAGTTGTGGATAAGGAAGAAACCATGCAGAAGTTTACTCGGCACATAAATTCCTGTGGGTAGAACAAACGGAAGCAGGACAGACCTGGAGCAGTTGGGAGATCTCGGCCTGTTAATTGCACCCCTATTTCATGAATTTTTGTGTGCGCTTAGCTGATCAAGCTGATAAACATTTTACCCATGATTGCAGGGCGCTGCCAGGTTTAAGTCTGCTTCAAAGGCTGAAGAGTTGGGAGTTCAAATTGTTGCCACAGAAAAATATGTGACAGAGAAAATTGATGATGAGAAAGTTAAAGCAGAGTTAGGCGGACGAGAGGCTCTATCTGCAAGTCAGAGAGAGGTAGGTACAATTGGGAAGAGATTCAACTCTGAAGTATTTGGAGCACAAGTGTCCCTCATGTCTGATTCTCCTTCAAAGAAAATGAAGACAGAGTTAGGACAGTCTGTTTTTATCCCAAAACACGCAGTACTTAAGGGAGGGAGGGAGGGGAGGCATGGTGGGGATGATGCGAAAGGTGGTCTCCAGCTTATGGATCAAGCAAGAAAAGTTGCCACAGACATTGAAGCTGAACTGTTCAAACTCTGTGGACGCACCACAAAGATTTACAATCAGAAAGCTCGATCTCTAATTTTTAATCTCAAGGACAAAAGCAATCCAGAGCTACGTGCCCGGGTCTTTGCAGGGGTAATTACACCTGCAGCTCTCAGTCGCATGAGTGCAGAGCAGCTTGCTTCAAAGGAGCTCTCTGAGTGGCGGAGTGCAAAGGAACAAGCACTTGACAAATGGGTTGTCCTTACAGATGCGGATGTAGACCCAGGCAAGATTGTGAAGAAGACTCACAAAGGAGAGTTTCTTGTGAATGTTCAGAGTGAAAATATGGTGGACATCTCTCCATTTTCCAGCCAGTCAAGTTTCCCACTTAACTTGGATTCAAAGGAAAAGGCAGCAGGGCAAGTCATGGAGCAAGTGGACTTGCTGGGTGAAGATTCTGTTTCATCTAAGAATCTGAAATTAGAGGGGGAGGGTAAGGATAAGAACTCTCCTTCGCCCTTGCAAGAAAGCATGTCTCATGACAGCTGTCAGGAGGAGCAGTCCCACAGTACTTCTAATAAGTCAGAAGGTGAAAGGCTTTCCCCAGGACACCCAATAGGGACCACAAATGCAGAAGTGGCTGAAGGGGATCACGATTTACCAATGATTATGTCACTGGATGAGTTCCTGGATGCTCGGGAAGAGGTTCCAACCCAGAATCTGGAGAATGTGTTTGTGGACGCTCCCATCGAGTTAAGAGCAGCTCCCCAAATTGTTATGCCAGAGGAAACTGGAACGGGAGACATCAGTCTTCCATCTCCCACCAAGGCTGCAGAGGAAAGAGTCAGTGTGAATTCTGCCAAGCCAACCTCCAAGAGTGTTAGGGCGACAAAAGGAACATCGAGGCATGGAACAGAGGCTGGCAAGGGAAAGAGGGAGGGGGCTGGAGTGTTCTGGGAGGGTAATCTTCAATTGAGCGCTTCTCGGTTGTCACCTTTGGAGCTTGTTTTCAAAAGGTTTGTGTCTTGGGACAATAAGAAGTTACTATGCCTTTGTCATTGCCACGTTTTTCCTTGTTTGCAAAGTGATCAGGATCTCTATCCTCCTCACTTCGGGTGTTGGATTTGAGACTTCATAAAAGTCACAGGAGCATGGTAGGATGTTCCAAGTTCTGTGCTCCTCTTTGTCTTAGTGGCAGGAAACAATCTTTTGCGGACAAAAGAGATTTTCAGGCCTGTTTCATGTTACTTTTGATTTGTGTTGGTACGTCAAACCTGTGGTGGCTCCATGTTTTTCTCTCATAGTCATTGGGAACAAATTCTTTGCTCAACCATACTGTTCCTTAGATGATGTGCTTGTTTTCCAAGGCGGTTACTTCTTTTTGAGTGTGGTGTTGGGCTTTAATCCTGTGTTAGAACAGCTGGACCTCGGATGGACTAAAGTTTTTGCCTTTCAATGGGTAATGAAACTGGCCCTGGGCCTGCTGCAAGCCTTGCCGGAATGTTCGCTGGAATGTTTTAATCTCCTTACTTGGACGTGCAGCAGGTGCCCTGTGTGCTATGTCATACAATCTGCCAGGTACTCATGTGACATTCTCACTTGTACCAGGCTGGAGGTGACAAGTGAATCATCCTAGGTACCCATGTACAAGAGAGAAAGTGTCGGCACATGGTCTGAGACTTATATGTTGTGTGTGTTGTCTTGCTAGATTACAACTACCAACTAGATCCTAACTGTGAAACCTGTGGGATGCAGTGGCGAGAAGGTCGAACTTAAAGACTGGCCAAAGTCCTTGGAGATGAAAGGAAGGGTGAGGCTGGCGCATTTGGACAAGTTTCTCCAGGAATTGCAGCTTTCCCGTTCCCGCTCAGTCATGGTACAGATTCGTAGCTTGTTGATTACTTTTTATTGTACCACTACGTTTGGATTGGTCATTTTGGACAATTTTTGTAAGGTTTGTCATTTTCAAACTACTTATGGATGTCTCATCTCCATTGTTTGTCTTCCCTGCTAGTTGTTCATTCTCTTGATCACTCGGCACTTTTACACGTCACCATTCGAGTTTGGTTTTAGAGTGCATACTTGTCACTTCCTCCCATTCATTCTGTCCAGCATCCTCCTTATCTGCATTCCTACTGAGTTGACCTGTAAGTGGCATGGGTTCAATTAAATTGACTCCCAAGTTCTGCAGAGGTTGTGTGTTTGGCCTGAGGATTTCAGTTCTTCTGCTCATTTACATTTCTTTTGATCAGTAAACCCATAGAAAAACATACTTGGATTTTTCTGAATGAACTTCCTTACCTGTAGAGTGTGGTGCCATGGTAGGCAATCCGTAATTGTGAATACCTCTCATGGTCCCACTTTTAACCACATACATAAAGTGGACTACGAGGGTGAGATTCACCTGGCAATTGCACGTTGCTCCTACTCATACTTGCAAATGCTAGAATGTTACTGGAATTCAGATCAACCAGGTTTAGAGACAAATATTGTATTGTTCTGTGATCAAGACAAATGTCTAGTTTGTGGCAAATTACTCCCAACTGCTATGCATGCCAGATGCCTCTCACTTCAGATGGTTGCAAATCCCTTCCTGCAACATCGCTTGCTACAGGGGAATGAGGAACTTAAGTTTCTTCATATGAACTTCGGGACGAGAAAACGAAGTTAGAGTTTCAGATCCTTATACTTCAGACAGGCAATTCGCTTTAGGCAGGCTTGGAAATCTTGGGAATGAGAGGTAGCCTGTTACAATCTGGAGCTTGGAGGGATGCATACTTGAGCTGCTGCTGATCTCCCTCATGATAGATTTCCTTCTTTTTGTACTTTCTGCTTCCTGGCTCCGAAAGTGAATAGTAGCATGAATTTGGAGTGCTGGTCCATTTCAGTTGTGGGTCTGTGGTTGTGAAGTTTGACAGTATGTTGAATCTCTGCTCTGCTGTATGAGACGGAGGATTGTCCTGACATGATGTCAGACTCCCTTTTTGCTTGGATGTGTTTTTTGTTGCTTTCTTACTGTTCGATTGATTTTCTTTCTAACACGTTTCTGATGGTTGCTGACTGACTTTCACCCACTGTTTTGGCAGGTCGTGTCTTTCTTATTGCCGGAGGGATGCAAGGACTCCAAATCGCACATTACTCACTTGAAGGAGGTGTGTGCTGTTACTTTTAGTTTTGGGTCGTTGGGTTGTTCCACTCTGCAGTGCCTGTGTTCCATTTGGGGGACAAGCCTCAGTTCTGTAAAGTGTTCCATCTTTTGAACACTACTTCATATTTCCTCTGTGTGTGTTCATGTCTGGCCTGCTTCGCATTTACAGTCAACCATGCTTGGTATAGAAAACTTTGGGTAAGGTTCACAATATGGTTGTCGTGCTCTAGTTTAGTCTGGGCCGCATTTGAGCTGTGCCCTAGGGTTGGACATCTTGTTGTCTTGATGCAGCTCTTTCTGAGCATTTGACTGGCTCCTTACATCTGGTTGAAAGAGACTAGTGCCGTACATTCAACTCTGTGGTTTTGTGGCACTCTTGGCACCTCGTCATGCTTGGGTTCTGTGGCAAATGCAGGTCGCCGATCAATATCGGATGGGAGACAGAGTGGGCTTTGCAGAACCTATGCCTGGTTTTGAACTCTATCTACTTCCGCCTGGAAGCGGCACCTCAAAGCTCTTGAGTGAGCATGGGCACCCTGAGAGTTCAGAAGGAGATCAAAGAAGAGAGGAAGTGTTAGTGGGTGTGGTGGTCTGGCGTAGAAACCAGGTTTCACAGAGTGACTTGCCCTCGCTTGTACCAGGTCACCGCCACCCCGGACAAAACTCTAATTCTAAAAAATTGATTTCAGTGTCATCCACAGAAGCTCAGCCACCATCTCATGATCTATCCCCACTGGTTAACCTCACAAAACATCCTATCTCCCTGCCTGTCTCTCTCAAAACCCAAGCTACTGATGATGTACCCCCAGGCTTTTGGCCCCGGCCACCAGCAAGTTCCACTGACCTGGTCCGGCGGCCAAGCTCTGCCATTAGTGAGGATGAGGATGACCTTCCAGAGTTTGATTTTGGTAGTCAAGGTGTAGTTGGAGCTCTGCATACTCTCCCACCACATGCCTCTCAGTTTGCTGCAGGAGGCCATGGTGTGCGGGCAGTTCTGTCAGACCCCGTTGCTGTAGATTCTGCAAGTGCGAATGGAGTTGTGAGCGGAGGGCAACGCAGCCACCAGTCTCATATAGTAGCACTCTATGGGGGCGCAAGCTCCTCGCCAGTGGTTCGATCAGTGGGCTGGGTCCCACCACACCAAGCACCATTCCTGCAAGAAGTGGTCCGCAATATACATAATCCCCAAGGCTCACTAGTCATGCCTCAATGGCAGCAACCTAGCCATTTACATCATCCTCCAGGTGCAGTAGCTATGGCTCAGTGGCAGCAACCTAGTCACTTCCAGCGGGCCACCATTCCCCAAAGGCCTTCAGAGCAAAGAGAGTCCTTTGTCAGGGAGCCCATACCAGCTTGGGATCCCACTGGCAGAGGCAGGGAGGTGCAAAGAGGGAGGGACCATAGTCCCACTAGGGAGCAAAATCGAGGCAGGGAGAGAGAAAGGAGTAGTAGAGATAGCACTGCTGGGCACGGGCGCATAAAGGACCCTAGGATTGGTGAGCTTTCATGGCATGAGAGAAGGTAGAGAGACAGTTAGGAGAATAGCAGCTTAGACTCTAGAATGAAAATGAACTCAGTGGTCGCTGGAGGATTAGAGAGTTCAGTGATTAGATTGTCATACTCTTTCGAGGCAGCAACAGAGAGCCTCTGTACAGTATGTAAGTGGGAAGAAGTGACTGCTCTGCCGAGATGTTCTTGGAGAGTTTCATTATAATTTTGTAATGGCCCTTGGATCCTACTTGGGAAAGTGAAAACAGCCTCAGTTTCATTCCTGAAGATGAACATCTTGGGACAATTTCTTCTCTTAAAGGTGCAGCACTTTAGAGTCTTGATAAGTACAGTGTTCGCTCTGTGTTATTCCCTGAACATTGCAAGGAAAGTCTCCACCAGCACAACACACAGCCACAGGCTTTGTTGGGTCTTTGCCTTGGCATATGTTCTCTCTGCAACGTTTCACACTCTTTGTTTTTGTAGTAGATTGAAAGAGCAAAGAGTCGATTCAATTGCTGTGGAGCTTTACAATTCACTGGATGAAAGTCTTACATGTTCAAATGAAGATTGGTTGTGGATGTTCAAATTTCTCCTGCTCTTCAATGGATGTGAGGCTTTTGGGGTATTGCCCTTCACTTCTTTTGTCCAACGGATGATGTTCCTTTACTCATCTCTTGAATAATCTGCTCAGGATTCATCATTGATACCTAGCACCATGTCTGCGCAATACCAAGCTCCATGAGCAATCGTGGAGCTTGCAAGGGAGGAATGCAGAAAGCTTCTACTCCATACAGACTTCTGCTATGACAAGCTTCCTGAGAGCATTGGGAGAGGCAGCTTGCGGTCACAATGTTCCTCTTCCATGTTTAGACGCATGTCACACATTGCACGGGTCCAAAAGATTTTCCAAGTTGTCCCTTCCACAGAACTGGAGTATGCATTTCTTGCTTAAACCGAGTTACATTCCACATCAGATGTGTTTGTCAAGTCAGAAGGAAGCCTCAAAAGTTGGAGGCCGTTTCCTACCGTCAAATTATAGTTGTACTGCTATCGTTTGCATAACACTGACACAGTAGTATGTAGCACTATCTTAGTTTGAATGACTCTGTTGCACAATCGTGTTAGCAAATGGCAATGACGTGCTCATCAGACGACTGACAAAACCAATCGATTCTGTGGCCTGGCCTACTGCTTTACAACTCCTACCCCAAGGCTGCTTTTTGCACCTGTCAGATTTGGTTTGACAGGCAACAAAAGGCAAATAAAAAACTGCCTGTCAGAAATTACTGATAGTTATTAGCAATTTTATGAGTAAGTCCACCTAGGAGAAGCTCAAAAAGGTACTAATTATTAGTAGTTACTGTTAACCTTACTAAAAAGTCCACCTAGGGGAGCCTCTCGAGTCGTACCAGATCTTGTAGTGATGATGGTGACAGCCAATTCAGGTGGCCTGGGCTACTCCTAGTCTGCACACATAGAGTGCAATCCTATGAGCAGATTCTGTAATAAAAACAATCCCGATATGTACCACTGCGCAAACGTCATGTCCATGCTGCAGGCGAAGCTGTCGCAGCTTTAGTACTGGACACCACCAACAGTCAACTCAACCCCGTGCTCCCCAGATCGCTGGACAAGCTTAGTCCAAAAGCGACAGAGGTATGAAAACACCCAAGTTCTGCTTCAAAACACATGGCACTCTGATCCAACGTCCGGGGAGAACCGGCAGCCAGTTACATGCTAGCCGACTGAATTCCAGAATTTCCGCATGAAATATGAAACCTCAGGAAATGGATCCGAGGGAAAAAATGGCCGAAGTGGAAATCAACCGGAAATCAACGGGGTGCCCTACTTTTAGGAAGGATATTTGCCTTTCCATTTCATTACAGACAGGAAATCTGCCTTAGTTGGCAAGGCCTGGACGGATTCCGGCCCTTCTTATATTACAAAAAATGGAAATGGCCGTCGAAGTCCACCACATGGCAGAAATCCAACGTGCCAGGCCGGGTTACATCCAAGGAAGGGCGTTTAGGTGAAAAAATATTGAACTCAAAGAGGGCGGGCCCACGGGCAAACCCTACTAAGTCTGGACGTTGCTCTCGCAGCCCCAGCCCCACGCCTGCTTGCACTCGCGGCCTGCTATCACAGCTCACCTGTCCACCCGGGTTCAATTCTTGGCCTCCATGTGGTTTGAAGGCATTGACAGGTCCAACTTCTATAAGGATACAATGTTCTTCACTTGTTTGAATTGCTTAAAACTGGTTGTGATTATTTATTATTATTATTATTTACTTATTGTTGTGCATTTGACACTTGTGTTGTCAACCGATTGATATTTATAAGGGCCGGATTTATAGCTGAACACAAAATAAATCATTAGGAATATTACCGGTTGTAAAGAATTTATCTCGGAAATTGACCGGGTATAGTTACCACTAAGGGGCAGCAACCGACTGCCCAACCCACTTAGCCGATTGCTGCTGGGAATCAGCGGCTACTGGCTGGTTCAACTGAAATTATTTCCCGGACGCTGCTCTGATCTATGAAATCATTCCTTTCATTCCAGACTCATCAAATCTCTGTCTCTACACAACTTCCTTTAAAAAAATGGAAAAGGGAAAAACCAACAATGACGGTAAGCATGCGATATGATGGTACTTTTTCGGGTTTTTGGCACCAGGGCCCTATCAAACGTCAAATCCTCCCCACCCCCTCCAATCCGGGACTCACTAGTAAACATTTAAGAGTGCTGATAGTAGGTGTGTGGTGATGAGAAGTACTCTGCTGGAAAGGTGATGGTAGCTATGAGATACATGTTTTGATTCTTTGATGATTCTTTGTATGTGTCATCCCTCTAATGTCCCCCTCACTTCTTTTTTATACTTGGTCAAATTTCAGTACACCAATTGGGGCTTAAACTGATTGGACTTACACTGTTACTCGGGTGTCCAATGCTGCTCTTGTGTCCCTCCTACTACTAATGTCAACTCGTTCCATGTCACTCCACTGTTTGGCGTCACTCCGACTATGCCACTCTGGAGAGGGGATGGGGAAGATTTGCCTTGGCAGAAACCCACCTACCATGCTCTCATAGATCGCATGCTTGCATTTAAGTTCTTAAATTATTTGCTATTGTGCTTTGTTTTCAAGCATATCCAAAAATAAGTTGTAACAAGCAGCTGGTCGTGTTATGGCTCCTCATTGGTGGCCCTGACGTGGTCTGAACTCTGTTTTCCCCTATAAGTAGCATTAGATTCCTAACTTTCCGATACGAGCGATCTCTTCTGGAGTATAGGTTGCAGGGTCGAATTGGAATAGCTGTGCAACAGAGCTTTTGGTTTGCTACTTCAAAAATAATCTAAGTCCAGGAGAAGTTCAGTTCATACATAGTCATACATATAAGGAAATAGATGAGAAATACATGGATATGCATCTGGGGCCGTCTCAGGTTCAGATACCGATTGCAGTATGACGTCAGATAATACTAACATTTTGTTTGATGTTGCAACTTCAAAAAAGTTTTTATTTGCTCATCTTTTTTTCTTTCTTTTTTCTTTTTTTTTCTTTTTTTGGACAAAGGGGACAGAGGCCCTTTTAATCAAATTAATAGGAACAAAATGTCACAGAGGTGGAAAAAATAACCACCTAGAGAGGCCGTGGAGGCTTACTGAAGGGAAACTTCCCCATGACCCTAGCTAACTTGCTAACAACAGGGAAAGGTGAGAGAGAGACTAAGAAAAGAGAGCGGGAGGCTGTGATTTAAGGAGGTCGGTGAGAAATGAGTGAGAGACAGGCAGGAGTCAGATGAGTCGTAAAGAAGGAGATGAGATTCGAAACTGTAGAGTAGCCTGACAATCCTAGTAAAGATGAAAGCCGCCCAAAGCAAGGAGGGATTGTGAAGCCGAGGAGTTGATAAGTGAGCTGAAGAAATCTCGCCAGTAGGAGATACTAGTAAGTAGCCTCTGAAAGTGCCCTGGCGATCTGTGAAGCAAGAGGTACCAGTATTAGAACTTGAGTTGAAATTTTGGGTCCCGAGATTTCTTGTGACGCCAGTTGAATTCAGGCGCCTCCCCATCACCAGGGGACTTCCCATTGATTGGGGATGGATAGATTCCAGGTAAAGCGCATGTTGGGTAGACTGGAGCCGAGCAAGTCGGCTTTGCCCTAGGACTGAAGGAAATCTTCAAGCAATTTCCTCCCTCGTTGCTCCGAAGCTTTGGAAATAGCTGCACAAACAGAAGCCCACGCTTTCCTCCCCTTAGTTAACAAATCATGATAAATGTGAAACAATATTGATCTGCCACTTGGGGGTTTCCCCTAATACACCCAAGCATATCTGATTTTCCAAAGGTTCCACAATGTGTGAGCTCTAAGAGTGGCCCACACCAGGCAAAGACTCTAGAGATGACCAAACTGGAAATTTAGAAGTAGCAAGGATGATGAGGGGGGAGAAGTAAAGGAGGCCCAGTGGGAGTAGAAAGCTAGAATCAGTCTCCAAACTCTACTAGGCAGATTGCAGAGTAACAAACAATGTTCAATGTCGCTGGATCATTTTGACAAGGGGAGCAGCAGGGCTGATCGTCATGTGTCTACTGTCTGACAGGGAGAACCCTATGGATGAGCTTCCAAAGGAAGCCCGAAACCTTTGCCGGTCTATGCTCTCTCCAAATATCTTTCCAGATCTAGTTCCAGTCACTTTGAGTAACTTGCAGGGCAACCCACTTAGCATCCCATCTGTATGCAAAAGAGCGGGGCGGGTTGATGAGGTCATAGCCCTTTTTCATAGCATAGGAGAAGAAGGGGGTCTTCTTCTTATCCATCCACCTCCATTCTCCTGGGTCGAACTAGAGGTCTGACAATGGGCACATGAGGAACCAGGTGAAAATCTAGTGGCGAGCCCATTGGGCTTCCATCCCTTGGGGCGGCACTATCCACCTTAGCGATTGGGCCCAAAGATTAGAGCTTTTTGGGAGTGAGCCCATAAGATAGGGCTGGATTAACTTGCTCCAGGGAGTGTTTCTGTGAATGATAGCTCTTGGGATCCATTTTGCCAGTAAGGCCTTTATCTGCGACCCTGGGTCTATGATGCCCAACCCTCCTCTGCTTTTCCTTTGACATAATTGGTCCCAGGAGAGCAGTGTCCTTCTTACAGCGGCAGTGGAATTTGCCCCCCAAATGAAATTGCGCACCATGGCCTTAATCTCCTTGATTATTTCAGAATCCGGGCTCCAAACAGCAGCAAAAAATCATAAAGAGGCCTGTAGCACCTGATTTGCAACGAGGGCCCTCCCCACAGAAGATAGCGTGGCGGAGCACCAATTTGTCAGTTTTCTCCTGAATTTTGCTAGCACTTATTTCATTCTGCTTTGTTGCGACATATTCAAACCTATCTTGTGACCCAGCAGTGTGTGTGTCTCTCCCTCCTGCAGCCACCTCAGTCCCAAATCTGCTCCCCAGGGTTGGCAATGTGCAGCAGCCGCGTTATCTTGCAATAGGGATAAAATGCCAATTGACTTCTTCCAATTGACCTCCAATCCTGATCCCAAACAGAAAGTTTGAAGGGCCTGGAATGCTTTGTCAATATTGATTGTGGAGGTGTTATCCAGAAGAAGAACGGTGTCGTCTGCATACATGGAGAGCTTGAACATCTGTGGGGTGACGGTGGGCAATTGCAACCCAATGATATCTTGCTTGTAATCCAGGAGATGTCCAAATGAGTCGCCGCTATAAGAAATAGGAAAGGGGCTAGCGGACAGCCTTGCCGTACTGATTTGGAAATTGAAAAAGATTGAAAAACAATTCCATTGACCATGACTCTACTTGAGGCTGATCGGAGGAGAATATGAACCCATGTGAGGAAAGGACTTCCCAATCCTGTTCTTTCCAGAGCCCCCAGCTGTCACGGACATAGCCCAGAGGAACTTACTAGGAGTAAATACCAGAAGTTACCAAATTACCAAAAATTACCATGATTTATCGTGATTTACCATGATTTATCATTACTTACCAAGTTACCGGGAGTTTATCAAATTACTAAGAGTAACTTGGGAAACTGCTTAGGAAGCTTCCTTTGGAAGAAACTTCTCCATCAAGATACCTCATTTGTTTAAGGAAGCTTCTCCATCAAGAAACCTTTGTTTAATCTTGGAAATTTCTCCAACAAACTAAACTTTTAAACTCCTAAACTTCTCCATAGGGGAAGCTTCTTAGGGAAGCTTCTTAGTAACCAATATATATAGGAGGCGAGACTGAACACTCTTCAGTCTCGCCAACACCAGTTCAAGCTACTATTGTTTCTAGTTCCCAGTACTCTAGCCCAGTTTCTAGTATCTGGTACTCTAGTCCAGTTTCCAGCATTCCAGTATTCAAGTCGTGTTATTACAATATGTGGTACTCTTGTTCATTGTTATAAAGATCGTCTTGATTCCTATTTACTCATCGTGCATATGGCCACGCCGACCTTGACTTCTTGTCTAGTCTTGTACCTCTAGTCTGATCTCTTGTTTGTGTTCAGTCATGTTCTCGTCCTTGACACCAGCAAAAATTTCCAGTCTATGGAATCAAAAGCTTTTTTAAAATCTAGCATGAGGAATGCCAGAGGCTGGTTGTTGACATGAGCTATGTATAATGCTTCGTGTGCAAGGAGGATGTTATCAAGGATGATTCGGTCTTTGAGGAAACCCGTTTGATCTTTTTTGATGATGTATGGCAACAGAGGTTGGAGCCTCAAAGCAAGGGCCTTGGCTATAATTTTGTAGGTGGAGTTTAATAGCGTGATTGGTTTGTAGTTAGCCATGTCATCCCTGTCATTTTTTTTGAAAATGAGGGTGATGAGCCCATGTGAGATCTGAGACGACATTATGCGTTTTTGCAAGATGTCATTTGCCATGAGCAAGAACTCATCTCCAATTGTCCCCCACAAGGCCTTGAATAGTTCTATTGGGAGACCATCCAGGCCAGGCGGCTTCTGTGAGGCCATAGATTTGACTGTCTTTCCCAATTCTTCCACTGTGAAAGGAGTGATCAAGGTGTCCTTTTGTCGTTGCGAGATTGAGCATGGAATATGTGCAGGAGGGCCGCAGTGGCTTCTTCCTTTTGTTGTGAAGTCTGTTGTTCACGAAAGAGCTGCTAAAAAAAGCCCGCAGCCTCCAAAGTCATGATTTGGGGATTGGTAACAGGCAGGCCAGAGGTAGGGTGTTTATGGGCTGGAACCAATGTTGCCAAGCGCTGGGCTGCTTTGACAAAGAAGCATTTTGTCATTTTCTCCCCTTTTAGTGACTAGACACTCCTGCTTTTATCCGCATGAACTCCTCTTTGGCATGTAAGAGCTTGGACAAATTTTCCTTGGCTGTTTTGTACGAAGCCAATGTTTGGGGGACCACACACACAGTTTGCAGCTGGAATTGACATACTTCCAAGCATTTTGTGAGAGCTTTCTGCCTCCTGTTGCTCTCCTCTGATTTCATCCTCGAGATTTCCTGACATTTGTTCCTGACAATGCCTAGTTTTGACAGGAAGCACAACGTAGGAGAGGAGAAAGGAGTCGGAGCCTGAGCCCAAGTATCTTGCAAAGATTTCACCACCAAGGGGTCTTGAAGGATTGTCGGATTCAATCTGAAGTATCCCCTACCCTTTATCCTGGATCCAGGTGTGTTGAAGAGGATATGAATTGCTGTGTGATCAAAACCAGGTAGGATAGGCTGAATGGGGGTCCTTTTAGACCAGCCCTTGATGGTTGGTGTACAGTAGAATCTGTCGAGTCTTGCTTGAGAAAGACTCGGCGGATCCCTGTTATTGGACCAAGTAAATTGCTCATCTCGCGTAATCATACATGAGAAATATATGGTCATGCATTGAAATACATGAGTTGTCTTCATGCACAAGTCTGGCATGGCCTCTACACCGTAGTGGGATAGCCGGTTAGGCACTTGCCTCCCTAATAATTACTTTTGGGGCCATTTGGCACTTAGGCACTTTTGAGAATTCGTTTAAATTAGGCATCTTGGATGTGTAATTTTTTCAGATTACGCAACTAAAAATAATGATCACAAACTGAAAACACAAAAACACAAACACTTTAATTTATTTAATTTGATAAAAATGGCCACTGTCCCCTTTCCTTAAAATAATAATAATAATAATAATAAAATACAGCAGCTGCCATGGATGAAAATTGAAAACTGAGTCCATGGATGACGTTTTAAATGAAAACTCTGCCGCTGCCATGGATGCAAATTTAAAACTGAGTCCATGGATGAGGTTTTAAGTGAATATCATTATAAATGGATGTCATTTTTATATTTGTTTTTCTATTTCAGATTTTGTTTTCTAATTTAAGTTCAAGTTTTTATACCATAGGCACTTTGAGAATTTTTAAAAAATTAGGTACTCTTCAAAGACAATTTTTTAAAATTAGGCACTCTTGACAAATAATTTATTCTGATTAGGCACTGTTTTTTCGAATTAAGTTTCGCCTAAACGGCTGTCCCGCTACGGTATTAGTATGTATGACAATGCAAACTGATTTCTTATGTTGTGACTGTGCATGAAAATAATACAAGACGTCATATATGCCATGTATGACGTTGCAAGTGAGTTAGATTGTATTTGTCCGGACAGATCGCTGGTAGTACCACGGGCTACTTGCCACTGCAACACCAATCTCTCCAACTTAATGCTACTTAACTTAAAAAACCACACTTCACACCGCCGTGGGGCCCACCAATACAGGCGTCTACGCGGTGACCGCGCGGCTGCGGGTGGGCGCGGGCCACGTAGGCGTACCGGGCAGGCAGTTGAATGCTGCAGGCTGGAGCTGTCGCAGCTTTAACGTAGTACTCCACACCATCAACTCACCCGTGTGTTCTGTGTTCCCTAGATGGCTGGAAAAGTTGTCCAACAGCCATAGCTACGTATGAAAACACTCGAGTTCTGCTTCAAAACACCCGGCCTGCACTCTCATTTGTGAAATCATTCCTTTCCTTCAGTCTCTATCTAGTATCTCTACACAACTTGTACTCTTCTGTACGAAAAACATTTATATGTAGTTTGACTGGCCATCCCGGTTGTCCATGCTATCGTTGCTATGTCTTCATGCGGCCATGACTTACATGTAGCATGGAGCAATAGTATTGGAGTAATAATATTTATGCATTGCAAAACATCAAATCAAGTTTTCAAGGGAAAATGAGAGAAGAGGAAAGCTGCTAAGATTATTGTACATCAATCTTTGTCACTAGATAACCTCTTACCGAACAACTCTCAACGTGTTTTCCTCCAGCAAAAGTGAACTGAGGTCGCTCCCAGGTTCCCGCGTAGTGGGCCCCCTCACTTGTGGGCCCCCTCACTTGTTCAGCCTGCATGGCTCATTCAGCTCATTTTGCGGCGCATCAGTGATTCAATTTTCGGGTGTTGTCCACTCTTGGTCTGTTATATAGGTGAAGGACTGGTATAAAGTACTGGTATATGCACTGGTATTAGATACCGGACCAGTCTGGTATCATTTGGGAGAATACTTTGTGATATACCAGACTAGGCTGGTATCAGTTTTTTCATACCAGCCACAATACCAGTACTCCCTTGCCATCTTCCTTATCTACTTTGGTATTTGTATTATATGTACATATGCCTACATACTGGTACTTGTGTATATATATTTTCTTATGTGTATTGTATTTGTTTTCACTTGATCCTTGCTAGTTGATAAACTTGTAAGTCAAAGATGGCTTTGGAATGATACCAGAATTGATATATCATACTATCTGGTGTTGTGGTAATACTCATACTTATACCAATATCTGGAATAAAATACATCCACCATTGTATAGACCAGACTGGTATGAAAGTTTTGTGATACATCTGGTACCAGGACCAGTCTGGCACACTGTCCTAAACTTGATACCACAACAACACTGGTGCTGTCCGCTTCATTTAAGAAAAAGAAAAAAGAAAAACCATAATGTAAGCATGTGATCTCATGGTACTTTCTGCTGTTTTGGCACCAGGGCGGAGCAAATGTCAAATCCGCCCCACTCCCTTCTATTGGGGACTCACTAATAAATATTTAGGAATGCTGATATAGTAGGTGTGTGGTGAGGAATAGTAGTATGCTGGGCTATGTACTGCTACTAGATGAAGCCGAGTTTCTACCTACTCCCGAGTCGGGGTAGGTAGAAACTCGGCTACCTCCAGTACAACGCCCATGTAGGGCAGCTACCGTGCGTAGCGCACTGGCCCGTCTTGAGTGATGAGGTACCTGCTACCTATACTCAGTTTTTGATTTTGAGATTTTAGTTTTGGGCATTGGCACTGTTGCACATCGAGCTCCGGGCTCGAGCGGTGAACTGGGAGTTGTGTGCACGCTACTTAAGGCATCAATAGCGTAAGATATTACATTGGAATCCCTAGTTTTCAATTCCTCTTGCGTGTTTTGCAAAATCCATTTTGCTTTGCAATTCATCATTTCTTGAATTGTAGTTGTGGTTGGTGGCAATGGATACTTTGAAAACAACTAGAACTTTGTTAGGAAGAGGGACTGAGTAGCTTTTTTGAATAAGATTTGTCTTCTTCTGCTGTTGTGGTTCATGATGGTGGTGGCACGCTTACTTTTGATCTCTGTATTGATTTCAGTTCTTGCAGGAAACGACGCTTATACCGTGGTCAACCACCAGTTTTTGTAATTTTAGCAATAGCTAATACACCTATGCTTCTCGTCGAGCAATCTGGGGCTTCCAATTTTGTAGAGAGACAAGATCTATGTTTAGCAACAATGAATATGCATTGTGAGGTTGTAGACAAAGTCAGTTCACATTTATCAGCGGAACCTGTTGCTGATTTTTGTATTGCACCTCCTGCTGCAATGAAAATTAATTCAGATTAAGTGACTACTAATGTATCTGGTGAGATTGTAGTTGAGGTTATGACGCATATTCTTGATTGTGAAGGAATTGTAGATGTTGTAAGGAGTACATTGAGTGAATTACATTTTTCCCACGCAACTCCAGCAGTCGATGCAGCTACTGTTGTCGACGCAACTCCAATAGTCGAGTCAACTCCAGCTTGCGATGCAATAGTGTAGTTGTTCTTAGAGCAAAGAAGATCAAGAAAGCGAGGAAACCAGGTCTGCTTGTCATTCGTGAGTCATCTGCCTCCTCTGCCGGGTTTATATAAGGGTTTGACCCAAAAGCTTTTGAGAAGTTGATGGCGGACATTGCTAGCATTCGTAATTAGCGGTGCTGTCGTAATCGCTTCAATGAATGGAGGGCAATGATGAAGATCGATAGCAGCATTCTTCTGGAGGACATTCCTCATAAGGAATTGGGTCCAATGCTATGCAAAATTTTCCTGATGGTTGTCAAGAAGGACGGGTCAAGGTATCCTGCCGATAGTCTAAGGTACTTATACTCATCGATCAATCGAATGCTCATTAGGAGTCAAGAGAGGCGCATCTTGGAGATTTGGACAAATACATGAGGGATTTAGTATTTGGACGAATCCATATTTCATTGGGACTAACAAATCTACAGTTGAGGCTATGACACAGTCAGAGAACTATGGGGCAAGCAGAGATCGTCGAAAGGTCGATGGCATTTCAGCTGATGAAGAACGTCGCATTCTGGCACATCCTTTGCACCAGATTATATCAGCTCATGGCTTGCAAAAGCGGTTTGTCTAGTATTATTTGTCAGACTTGTTCCTCATACGTAGAGGGAACGAGCTTTATAAGCTCCGTCTATCTGATTTTGTTCTTGGCCGCGATCAGGGGCAGGTTTATCTCAAGTAATTCTCTCGCACTATAATACTATTATGATTCTGCTGGTCAACAGTTTGTTAGAGAAGGTAGGTGATGGAGTTATGTTTTGGCTCAGCATGGCGATGTTTCTTTTTGTTTCTTTTGCAGGAGGAATTTCCTGCACCCATTTTTCTTTCCAATAAGAAATGAACACTGTGAACCAACTGCCATTTGTCCAACAAGCTAGTTGCCCCATATTTTGCTATGACAAAGTCTTTCTATATATTGATTCTTATCCATTTTTTGGACTCTTGTAGGTACGATGAATGCCTATCGAAGACATACAAGCTTTCGACCAAAAAATTCCAGCAATAACACTTTCGGCCTAGTGTGTTCTCCAAGAATCATATCCACGACCCTGGCCCAGGTTGGTGATGACTAGTGATAGCTAACGAAATAAGGGCGGAGATCATGACTTCGGTACTTCAGCAATTGGTGCTTTTCAATGAAGTGAGGGTGGCCCAAATTCTTTTAGAGAAGTTGGATCAAAAATATATATGTTATATATTTTAAATAAAGTTCATTACATGCCCTTATACATGACCGGTGAGCTTCTATCACACCAAACCCTTTATATCCATGTCCGGCAACAAAAAAAAGAGCATAAATTATGCATATCCGTCGGACAACAAAATTTTTAATATCCTCACAAACCTGGCCCCACGGGCTTTTAATGGGTTTTCATATTGACAAGCCCGGCCCCTAGGTCATGTTCCGAGTGACATACCCGCCCAACATTGGTAAGAACTTAATGCCATCTGAGGGTAATTTCGCCGGATTCTGGCAGCTTGGGTTCCTCCGGCAGGGGCCCCTGTCAAATCCTCCCCACCCCCTCTTACCTTGGTTCAGTATTAAGTACTCAAGAATCCAAGAGGGTTTCAAGCTATGGATGGTTTTTTTTTTTTTTTTTTTCCCCAGTTTGGGCGATGGCGACTTTGGCCGGACAAGAGTTGGACGACTGCCGAGTACAATTGAAGACATGTTGCGGGCCTTTACATTAGAAGAACAAGAAGAGTGGGATTGGTTATTACCATTGGTCTGTCGGTAAGGTGATTGCAATGTATGTGGCAAAATTTCAGGTTCAATTTATGGAGGCTATTGTGGTATAACCGGGGTATCGATATCCCAATTGGTGTAACCCTTTGTAACCCTGGTTTTCCGTGTAACTCTTCTTAGCCATTTTATACTTAGCCAAATTTGAACATAGTCAAATTTCAAAAGCGTTAGTTACACTCCATTCTGTGTAGCCCCGAGTGGAGCTACACACCCCGTTGTGTAACCCAGTGTAAACCACGACTGGAGTTTACACTCCTTCAGTTCTATGTCACTCTCAAGATAGGGTGGGGAAGATTTGACATGCCGGAAACCCGCGTGGTGCCATCCTATCAGAGGTTGCATGTGTGCATTAAGTTCTTACCTCATTTCTATTATCTTCCAATTGTAAGCTGGATTGCAAGATCATATTTGTAGGCATGAACAGAAGCCCTAAAAACTGCACACTGCTTATCAAAATACTCCAAAATGAAATGCACTGGTCTAGAATGTTTGGGCAAGCTCTTGGGGCTACCTCCTTTATAGTTATATACTAGTTTCAGTAATTTTAAGGCATGCAATCCCCCCAACCGTCCAGCGGGTTGAGTCGGCCTTCTCCCAAAAAATAAAAAAATACTATCATTTGAATACTAGACACACTTGGATGAAATCCATCCACTGCCCTTTCTCACCCTCAAGGGCCACCCAGGCCCGAGTTAGACGCCATAATCAGCGTTTGTGGGCCCTTCCCTCCGCCCGGGGAAACTAAGTTAGTAGCCTCTGCACCCCTGACCCATTCGAACGGTGGGCGGCCCCTGGAGAAACCCGCCCTCACAATGAGCAGGTGTAGGGGGTGGACCCGCTTCCTGATCTTTTGGCCCAAACATGTAGAGCAGTTTCATTGGGACCCTGATTCTAAGAGTGGTCCAGGAATTACTGTGGCCCAGGAATTAGAGTGGGGCGCTTAAGTAAGCTCAAGTCTGGGCAGGTGGCCTTGGAAAGCCCTCATCAAATCTGGCCTCCTCTTCACTCACACTGCATCCACAAACTTTTTATTATTATTATGGGTGAACCAGTTTAGGGTCCACTAAGTGTTGTTCAATATGCTTATCTGAAACCCTAAATTTCAAACTCCAATTACCCCCAAAACGCCAAGTTGACTTCCACATGAATATTCCTCATTTGGGAGAGTCCCGCAGAGCTCATTCAATAGGTCACGTGGCTGGATGAGATAGCATGGTGGATGAAATAACACATAATCAGGCCCAATTAGTGGAGTAGCAATATTGTATTGTAGTGACTTGGACATTATTATCGCTAGCCACTCGGGAGCCTTGTTACACTCAGGTCATGGCCCGCCTCTCAATTTTGTGTCGCCTCTGCATCATCAACATGCCACTCCACTCTGCAACCCTCACTATTCTCCTGTTCTTTGCTATATATCCATTAAACGACATGGTTGCAGCAGAAACTGAAGAGTAGTGCAGAGGTAAGAGGATGATGCTCCTACCCAGGAGGTTGAGGGTTCGGATTGGTAGATGGTACAATTCTGCCCTGATTCCATGGACACAAGTTGTAACTACTCGCATGGAGGTTGTGTTCAGCTTCATGGAAGAAATGCAGCTACCTGCATTGGAAGGTAGTCATAAACTTCCTAAAAGAAATCTAAATCGTCGATCCAATTAATCTGCATGTAGGTAGTTCCTGGCCTTCCTTTAAAACTGGTGGTGGTGGTGCTCACCCGACCGCCAGTCCCAAGTCTTAATGCTTGTACATATTTCACAGAAGAGCTCCTCATTAAGACAACCTGTTCACTAAGGTTGAGACATTGAAACATAAAACCTTCGGCCACTCAGTAAACCACCAAAATAATCTTCAATCCAAAATCCAGCTAGGCTCCGTGAGAGACAGATGTGCGGCTGCATGGGGGAGAAGAGCCGACACAGGAAAGCAGGGATCAAGTCATCCATGTAGAAGCAGCAAAGAGATTCCACAGGTTGCTCAAACAGAGCGGCTATACATAACCTCGGTTGAATTTGTAGCCTGTAGATCGTCGAGACACCTAACATACCCCGGCTGGCACAGCATTTGGGTCTTAAACAGCCGTCTCCCTCATCACCGCAAAGGGGAGATGCGCCCAATTGCCCAGAGTTAGTAAGACAGCACAATGAATGTGGTGACCAACCTCAACCTCATTTGGAGGCCACACCAAATTCCACACAAAATTCAGTGAGGTTGAATAGAAGCTCTGACAACATAAGGTTAAAAGTTTGTAGCAAATTATAAACAGCAAAATGGGTGCTTAGAGTGTAGAGAGGCAGCATTTATGGAGGGTTGACAGTTGAGTGAGGTACGCAGAAGCTTCTCAACAGTGGACACGGAAAAGCAATCTTCGATGACAAGAGTCCTGGGAAGGTGACGCTGCCAAATTGGCACAGGGCGGCATGGGTAACTTTTGGGCGACATGGGCGCTTTTCCGTGTCTTTTGCTTTACCCTGGGTAAGTTAAGTGAGAAGAGGCACGCAGAGCGCTGCATTGGTGGTGGCACTTGAAGAGCATTGAATGAGCGCGAGCAGGCCAGGCTACCTCGCTCTAAATTTGATGCAATCGCTGCAACAGTATTGGAGCGCGAGGGGAGTCATAAAGACAGTGCGCCGCTGCACGCACCTCGCCATGGGGACATTCAAGAGCACAGCACACGCAGTGCAGTGGGACTGCGAAGCAGAATGCGGGCGAACGAGGCCCTCAATGCTGCCGTGTTCTTGTGCTGTGCTGGGGTTCAACGTTGAACCTTTTCTGCCGCCTGACACCCACGCATTATCACAAGAGGGAGCTGAGCTTAGCATGATCAAGAAATTTAAGCTGACTGCTCCTCTGGGGTTACCTCGACAGTACCGTACACATGAGAGCCGTCTCGTACATGGTCTTGTACACCATCATAAGTGTGTCGTCGTGGAGGGAGGTGTTGAGGCGGTTCTTGCCCCGTCGTATTTTGTTAGAGGCTTCTCCCCCGCCCTGTATACTTTCTTCTATTCTTGTGAGCTGTTCGACCAGGTGATGCGTATGCTCGCGCTCGAAATTTCTCTGATCTAGACAAGTCTCGCCAACTTGAGTGTCTCTATGCCATTGTGAATATCTCCAACTGGAGGCGGCGCTGGTAAATTTCTGTTTATTCTCTCCGGTGATCCTTTGTATCTGTGGACTTCATGCAAACTGATCGCTTGTGGATTAACCAACACAAGCCACCCGTCTGCATGTCTTACTTTCTCTTCTTTCCCCCTCAAAATACAACTGCTAAACGTTTGGACATTCAAGTCATCAACTCTCCACGCTGCTCCTCTTTTCTGTTAGCTTCCCGAAGCCTTTTCATCTTACTAGTGCCTGTTTTACCGGTTGTGCGCAGAAATGTGTGGTCTAGAATTTTAGCTTCCGAGTGATAGGAGTTCATGAGTCACACAATTCCGTCGTTGTTATGCAGATCTTACATTCCTTCCCCAAACAAGATGGCGGTTGTTGACTCCTGCCGCATGGAGACGTCGGATCCAATTAACGATAGTCTGAGCCGTGTTTACGGTATAACCTGGACGTGCAGGATCATGAATAGAAATCGCACTGATTTCACTTTTGTCGTCTGATTTTTTCACTTGCTAGATGGAACTTGCAGGAGCAGCTTCTTTGTCCGAAATTGACGCTGCAGTGTGTTCCATGTTTGTTGGTTGATACGTAGGCCGTATGTACTTCCTTGTTAATGAAGTAGTCACGGTTTCCCCATAATCTCATTTTTTTTCTCACGAATAAAAAGTGGACAGTTCACACACGCTCTCTCTAGAGATGCAATGATGATGTTCATTCTGCCTTTCTTAGTTCTCTCTATGCCCTCGGAGGATTAGCAACGACCATCTCTCCTCATGCAAACATTGGACTGCTGTGAAGGCAATACATCTATTCCACAGACTCCTCAATATTCGTGACAGGTGCCGCAACGTCTTCATCTTAAGCCCAAGCACGCTTAATTATACCTCTGCTAACATGAGCTGACTTTTAACATGATGGATTTTCCAACATGCAGTACTTGATTCATCTTCGATTCAATCCAGAGGGTTTCCAGGGGAAGAGGACTACCAGCATATGCCGGTGGAAAGAGGACCTCCAAAATCAGAGGAAAACTTTGTGAAGAAAGATGGAAAGACGAAGATCAACAAAGTGCCATTTTACAAGCTTTTCGCATTTGCCACCCCTTTTGACTATCTGCTTATGACGTTAGGCAGTCTTGCGGCGGTTGCACACGGGGTCTCCTTTCCCATGTTTTTCCTCTTTTTTTCAAAGCTCATAGACGCATTTGGTGGGAATATTTTTAACGTCGAGAAACAAACCCAAGCACTTTTCAACGTGAGCAATCCCTCTCTTTTGTTTTTGAATACAAGAATGATTCAAAGGATAGTCGCTTCAATCCTTACTCCTGTTGTGTACACGATGCAAATTTGATTTCTAAGCCTCAGCATCCTGAGAGGTGCGATATCTAGCATCTGGGAGTACTTGGATGCCAAATGTTTCCTCCCGAACGCCTCTCTCTTTCTTCTCTCCTAGCTTTGTGAATGGTGTTGAGACTGACGTGAATGCTCACTTTTGTGTGTTGTTGCAGTATTCTTTGAATTACTTGTACTTGGGGATCATCGTTCTGGTGTCGGCTTGGATAGGTAAGCACTTTACCTGTCAATTTCGCCCATATACCGCTATTGTGGCAAGACACAGAGACCTGGCAAAGACATGAGAATGTTCAAGAGATCGAAAAGAGAGAAATGAAATGAAATGGTGCTTTATAACGTCCGTGGAAAGCTCATAGAGCTTACGGGACAAAATGGACGAACATGAGAGAGGAACAAATCCAGAAACCACAATTAATGTTCTAGCGATTGTCTAAGGGTGAAGGCCTCGTGCAGGTAGGCTGCCAAGCATTTTGATCCACTATGAGGATCAAAAACCCTAGGTTGGGTTTATTCTGAGAAAGGGAGTTGTGGAGACAATATCTGTGGTTGGTTACGACACGATCTCACGTAGGCGCTACTCCATGAATCGGAAATGTGATAAGCTCTGCAGTGGAATATACCTTAATTATACCACCAGATAGTTACAAAAAATCAAGTTTCATCATTTCTGTACGATTCTGTGCAGAGGTGGCTTGTTGGATGCAAACGGGTGACCGACAATCGGCAAGAATTCGAACTGAATATTTGAAAGCTGCACTTGCTCAGGATATTGGATTCTTTGACAAAGATGCTTCAACGGTAGAAGTTGTCAGCCGTATCTCCACTGACATTCTTCTCGTCCAAGATACTCTTGGTGAAAAGGTCAGAGATGTTCCATTTTGCATCCATGGGCTGATGAAACTCTACATATTCTTTCTTCTCTTCTACCTCAGGCCTATTTCCATCTCTCTACCTGACCCTTGACTCTCATCTCTGTGGATCTTCCTCGGTTCCTCTCTGCCTAAACGGATACTGAAAATTCTGGTTCCTTCATGGGGTCAAAACCCTTGATTGAAGGTACAATCCATGAGCATGCATTGTGAAATATTACCCATGTCCGAGCTTGTAGAATCTGCCTTCATGGTGGTAGGTGACTAATGTAAGGCTTTCACTTGTTTGCATGTTCAGATGGGGAACTTTCTACATTATACAGCAATTTTTGTGGCAGGAATGTGCGTGAGCTTGTCATCTGTCTGGCAGCTTACACTTGTAACTGTCTCAGTTCTCCCTATTTTATCGGTTTCTGGTGGTGTGTATCTTTTCTTGAAGACGGGCCATGCTGCCCAAATTCAGAAAGCTTATGTGAGGGCAGGCGAGATTGCTCAAGAGGTGAGCATTATCAAGCTTGTCATGAATCTTGAATCTAAAGTTGGGGTGCACATATTCTGGTTGTAAGTGGCCTTGGAGGTGCTGCATAGCACCGAAACTCTGACTGAATAGTTTCAGGTGATACGTGCATTCACATATTGCAAAGGGATGTTTAGGATGATCTAAGCTAAATGATTCTATACCTTGCTGTTCTTTGGGTATGTCATGGGTAGGCGATCTCTCAAGTCCGCACTGTATATTCTTTCGTGGGGGAGTCAAAGGCTGTGGCAGCCTACAGCGAAGCACTTGAGATTACATTATCCAAATCCAAGAGAGGAGCTATTGCCAAGGGTTTAAGTGTGGGGGTCTTGCATGGGGTTCTTGTTGGTGTCTGGGCATTGCTTTTCTGGTATGCAGGTGTCCTTGTTATTGGAGGTGTCACTGTTGGTGGCAAGGCCTTCACGACTGTCATATGTGCTGTCATCAGTGGCCTGTAATGTCTCACCGCCCCCAACCATCTCCCCCGGCCCTTCTCTCTGTCACATAATTCACACCCTCTCTCCTTTGGGCCTCACTCAGGAATGATTTAAGTTTACTTTTTTCTTCCTCATTCAGATGTAAGGACTGAGAGTGCTTGGCGACTTACCTGCCTGGGCACACTCCATCTCCATACAACTTTTGGTGTTCATTATTTCTGTGATTCTACTTTGTTGTTGTACTTGTACACTGTTTACCCATTCGCCCACCCTTAGGGCCTTCTGTGAACATAGCAATATCGTCATTATCTTCGTCCTTTCTCTTTCTCTCCAAGATGGACGTTGTGCTCATGTAAGTGATTACAAATCCGCATGAATTTGCAAAAATATTCAATGGGAATTCGTATTGAGTTGGCATGTGGGTTTGTCCTGAAGCTCGTGATATCATGGCCAACACCGCAGCGTGGGGGGCATGGAAAAGGGAAAGAAAGGAAGAGAAAGGAAGTTGAAAGTAATGATAATGAGATTCAGCTTCTCATGTATTGTCAGGCCTCTGTTGCCAATGTCAAAAGGAAGAGGCTTCTGGCATTGTTCAATTTCCAAACAGATGCTGCACTGAAGTGAGACGGATTTGTTAAAATTACAGTATGGGAGATGCATGTGCGTTGAAGTGCCATTCTATAGTCCGGCGATGAAGGCCCAGTATTGTCATCCAACACATGGAACATTCTCTCCTGCAGTAGACTATTAAATACCCGCAAGTTTCAAGCTGGGAAACAGTAGCTGGATAAACTAGGAAAAGCAAATTGACACTGACAGATTTTCTTGCAATCCAGAGCTATTGAGGTTAGCGTCTATAAGAAGGCATGATTGTGAAATGCTCTTTTGGTGCTCTCTTGTGCTCCTGGTGGCAGTTGAGTGTCTCTCTAATACATGGGCACTTATCCCCTTGTTGCAGTGCCTTGGGTCAGGCATTGCCAAACCTACAGATGTTTGCGAAAGGAAGAGCTGCAGCATACAACATTCTGCAGATGATCGAACGAAAGGATGTCAGTGACCACAAGAGTGCGTCCAACAAGGGGAAGGTCCTTCCCTGTGTCAAGGGGCACATAGAATTCTGCAATGTGTGTTTTCACTACCCTTCCCGGCCAGATGTGCCCATTTTTGACAACTTCTGCCTCTCAATTTCTGCTGGAGAGACTGTTGCAATCGTTGGTGGTAGCGGATCGGGAAAGAGCACTGTTGTGTCCCTCATTGAACGCTTCTACAATCCCACTTCAGGTAAATGTAACGATTCAATCTTGTCTCATCCAACTCTAGTATTCAATTTCCATCAGAATGAGCCTCCATGTATCATTATTCCTTGATTCCTTGTTCCGTACTCATCCTATGCTATTGATACCAGATAGTGATGATGCTCCTTCAGATATATGCTCTGGATTAGAAAATGTTTGAAGTGGAATATATTCGAATGGGCTCTAATACATTGAACCCATATTGTGGATGGACTATGAAGGGGACATACTACTGGACGGATACAGCCTGAGCAGCCTGCAACTGCAATGGCTGCGAGGGCAGATAGGTCTGGTGAATCAGGAACCTGTATTGTTTGCCACCAGTATCTATGAGAACATTCTGTATGGGAAGGATGGTGCTACCACGGAAGAGATCCACAAGGTGGCTGAAGCTGCTAATGCACATTTGTTCATTAGCCAACTGTCAGATCAATACAACACTCAGGTACTTGGAGCAGTCTGTAGTTCCAGCAACCTGTTAAGAACACTGAATCCCATTGCAGAAATGGATGTTTCTTCTGTCCATTTGGTGATATATTGGCTTCAGTAGGATTATCACCCTGGTTCACTCTGGATTACCACTCTGGTCCACTGAAGTTTTTCCAAGAGATGTACTCCTTAATTCCAAAGGTCTCATGCTTAGTTGTGGCTCAAACTACTGACCGTGAACCTTGGGATGATCCACTATTTGATCAAAGTGATAGCATCTTGGGGAGGTTAACTGCACAGGATATTCTGTATACATTGATGAAAGCTGTAGTATTTTGGGGAGGTTAATTCCACAGCGTACTCTATATATGAGTAGGACACATGTCTCAGGAGTTACAGTTGAGTCCTAGGAAATGTTGTATAAGGGTAGGTGCTGTTTGAATGATCTGATGTAACCCATGCCTAATGATGCAACTATTTCCTTTTTCCATAGGTCGGGGAGAGGGGCGTGCAGTTGTCCGGGGGTCAGAAGCAGCGTGTAGCCATTGCAAGGGCAATGCTAAAAAATCCCTCCATCCTCCTCCTAGATGAGGCCACAAGCGCTCTGGATTCAGGATCCGAGCAAATTGTGCAGGAAGCTCTTGACAGATCAATGCTTGGTCGTACAACGGTGGTGGTGGCCCACCGACTATCCACTGTACGAAATGCCCATCAAATCTTTGTGGTGGAACAAGGGCGCATTGTAGAATCAGGCACACATGACGAGCTCTTAGGTACTTTCAATCTGATATGTACATATTCTGTTAGTTTCAAGCATAGCTGGTGTAAATCGATTGTTCTTCAACAAGTGATATATGAACAGTTTCTTCATAGCTGCCCGCTCATCCACAGGTTCTCCCCAGAATCCATTCTTCAAGAAGTGATATGTCAATATTTTCTTCGTAGTTGCCCCCCATCCATGGATTTTCTCCAGGTCCTACAGCTCTTTCTCTTATTTGATGGTAGATAGGACTATCCTATTCGATTTGAATGGGCGTGTCTCGTTGGCCACGACTGTTGTCATCATTGGTAGGTTCAAGGTATGTGGATTCTTACCATAAGTGCACTGCTATCAGGAAAAGGGGAGATGGGGGCATATGCTGCGCTTGTGAAGTTGCAAGGGGCTGCTCAGACTGTGCCACACAAGTATTCGATTGGGCAGGAGGGCAAGCCACACACCGAATGTGGACCAGAAATTCTAAGAAAATCCAGGTTGGTGAAGGATTCCGGAAATTTCTACCTTTCTTCATTTGAAACTGAAGAACACTTCTTCTTTTGTATTATGAGATCCATGGGGGATTCCACTGTCTATTCCATGGAACTCAATCTCTCACTTAAGTCTTCCATTATGAGGATCAGAAATACTTGGCAGCTTACCTGCACGAGGCCTTGACCCTTAGACAATCCCTTGAGCAGTAGTTGCTTTTGGGCTCCTTTTTGGCTCTGGTTTTGTTTTCTCTCTCTGGTTCTTTCCCCTTTTGTCCATAAGCTCTTTGAGCTTTCCGCGGACGTCATAAAGTACCATTTCGTTTCATTTCACATCTGAGTAAGCTTCTTTCCTGTTTTTGAGAGAGAATCTACTCGCAAGATGTTGATTCCTGTAGCCTTGTGGCCATAGACACCCAGTTTGGCAGAACAAGAGTGAGCACACACTACCTTGTGAGGGCTCACTCCAGTAGTGGGACTTACCTGGTTTAGACAATTGATCAGGGCTTTCAAGATTTCCTTTAGAAAGCCCTTCACACAAGCTTCTATCTGCTGTGTGTGAGCTGCCCAGCAATTAGACCAAAACAGGGCAGGGCTTTAGGCTCAGCCTCGAGATTTTGGAACTTGGTGAGCGGACGTTCAGGGACTACGTTCATTGCACTGAAGAGCGTCGCTCTCTGATGAGAATACCTGGGACATTGTATCCTAAAATGGATACTGTCTTCAGGCCACCCGCACATTGGGCAATGAGAGTCTCTTTTCCATTCTGCATCTGTTTATGTTGAAAGGTAGACTCCCCGCCCTGAGCTAAATTTCAGTCTAGTGCTGAGGTTAGGCAGGCCATTAAGATCATCCTTAAGGTCCTCGACCATGTCACAAACTGGTAACAAGTTTAGTTTTTTGTCTTCATCTAGCAGAGTGAGTTCTTCCTGCAATTACTTATTCCTGCATACACTCTCCTCTACCTTTTTCCGCCAGGACTTCTCTTGTTGACAACTCGAAGAAAACTCAGGAAGGGGGCACATGGATCTCTTCACTGCCCCATTTTTATTTGAGATCCCCCCACAATCATTCAAGGCCACCACCAAGCATTTACTAACATTGGCTTCTAGCCTCGCCAGGTCAAAGTACCTCTCGCACAATCAATCAACTCCTGAAGATTGAATGGGGTATCTTCTGGACCCTCGCAGTCATCCACAAACATAAGAGCTGGTATGGTAGCATCACCCACCTTTAACCCAAACCCCTAGCTTCTTCAAGGAGCTGATTAATGATAACAGCATTCGGAGAGGATAGAACCTTGAGCTACACCTTGGTCGATGTCAAAGAAATTAGACTTGAGGCCATTGACCATAACACAACTGTTGCTGTTGACATACAGGTTGTGAACCATCCTCCACATCTTTCCCCTGACCCCAGAATAACACAGTCAAAGCCACAGCCCGTCACACCAACTGTCATAAGCCTTTTTCACATCCAGGAAGAAGACAGGTAGGTTTTCCCTCTTTTTTCCTTCCCTGAATTGTCAGGCTGAGGCTAAAAACTTGGTCAACGCAGCCCCTATTATTCCAGAAGCCTGCCCGACTTCATGGTTAACACTTCCAGACGCCAAATCAACTAATCCCACACAACAGCTTCCTCCAACTGCACTATGAAGTTTAATGCCACGGTAGTTACTCAGGTTGTTTTCTATTCTACCGACTGACAATGGCACCCTCTCTCTCCAGCCATAGGGTATCATTTCGGTCTTCCAAATAAGGTTAAAGATGAGGGCAAGGGCTTCTACCATAGGATCGCTGCCATGCTTAATTAGCTCGTTGACAATGTCATCTCTCCCACCAGCTTTATAGCCCTTTAGATGTTCTTTTGCTTCAGCAATCTCAGAACATATCCCTCCATTCTTTAGAAAACCCCTCACTATTAGAATGTACTCACGAGATATTGTGTGCCATAGCCTTGTGGCTATAGACCCTCCCTACTATTACAGACGGTTTCTTAGCCTTTTCTAGCTGATTTACATCTTTTCGCAGCTGGTATTATCCAGACCACTGCTTTGTCATCTTCGATATTACAGCAGCCCCTGCACTTTCTACCACAATTTGCAGAGGCTGTCGTGCGGGCACACATCTTAAGGCAACACTTGTAGCTGTTGACATCCTAGACCATCCTGTCCTTAGTTTTCCATGTCTCTTCCATGTCTTTTGCCCAGCACAAATGTGAATGCCATTAGCTTGAAGAACTTGTCCGACGTTAAATTGTTTCCTTTGGCTAGTCAGCCCACTGAAGTTAAAGGTTCCCAGCTGTAAGCCAGCCTTTTGCATACAAATTGTCTGTTGTTTAGGTCGCTTTTGAACGCTCCTGGAAATCCTGCAATCCTGCATTTATGGGTCAGCTTCTTTGCACCTTGTGTAAACTTTGAGGATTGTCGTGCCATATCCTTCGTTCAAGCTTGATTAGTCACTGCATTTAAAGACAGGTCTGACTAACATGGTCTTCTTGTATAGACTTTTTGGGCTTGGCTTACCACTAGGTTCCCCATCCTAGTAGTGCATTCTGGGTCAACCTCTTCCAGGACTTCAAGCAAGTTGGAAGCTCTCCAGGGCCAAACTTCTCTTAGTTTAATTTGCTGTGGGACTGTACCTGTCAATGTAGCAATTTTTGACATAGTCACCAATTCACCTCTGTTACCAATTCTCAAGATGGTGATAAGCCAAGCCGAAATTTGAGCAAGTGACACGTCCGTCCTGGGATTCACCCCAAAAACTACACTAGAAGCTCTAGTGTTGGGATAAGTAAATAGCGACCGGGAAGCACGCTAGGGATATGAACATTATCTGGAAAGTGATGGCAGGTGCAGCGGTTTAAACGTTTAAACGTAAGTGCACAGCAGAGCGCAAGTGTTGAGCATGTAGCCAGAGCTCGCAACTTCATAGAAGCTGCAGGGAATGGGCCCGAGTAGGCATATGGGTGGGAGAGAAATGAATTGAAATGAAATGATACTATAGAATGTCCGTGGACAGCTCAAAGAGCTCGTGGGACAAGAGAACGCATGAAACAAGAAAGAGAGAGGGGCCCTCCACAAGCAGCCCAAACAACTATTGCTCAAGCGTTTGTCTATGAGTCAATGCCTAAGCAGCTAAGCAAGCTGATCCTCATGATGGAAGATGTCTGTGACAGACTGGGTATCTTAGGCTAGATCTCCCATGGAGAGGAAATGAAATGAATACAAATGGTTCTTTCTAACATCCGCGGAAAGCTCAAAGAGCTTATGGGAGAACTCCTTGCAACATAAGCTGAAAGAATGGAGGGAGATAGAGAGAAAGAGGTAGGTGTTTCTTGAATATCTTCTGGAGTCAACAGCTTATTTCAATCTTGCAATTTTAGGTGCCGCACGATATGTACCCTGAAAGAGTAAGTTCGAGTGTTCACCCTGACAAGATGGCAGATATACATATGTTGGGAGACTGGAGAGATGTATGGTGGGGTATATGATGCTAGGTTGGTCGGGTTAAAATATGACAGGCACTCACGTGGGTCATCTCTCTCTCAACGTTGGAGCCAGCGATTCAGCTTCCAAATGAGTGAGCAAGATGTAGAATCAGAGGTGTCTTACCTTGGGTCAGAGTTTGAAGGTCAAGTGAACATCGAGAAAGAGGAGTACTCGAGGCCTTCAACATGGCGACTGTTCCGCCTCAATGGAGCAGAATGGCCTCATGCTATCTTGGGTTCTATCGGTGCAATAGTTTCAGGATGGAAAACACCCCTCACTGGGCTTGGCATGAGTACAATTCTTGTGTCCTTTTATTATGAAGATCCTCTGTACATCCACCACGAAGTTCGCAAGGTTTGCCTCTTTTTTGCTGCAGGAATTCCAATTGCAGTCATTGCGTTTCTGATGCAGAGTTACTTCTTTGAGATCATGGGAGAGCGTCTCACTGTCCGTGTCCGGGAAAAGATGTTCTCAGGTGAGCGGTGGTTATTGGCCATCTTTCCAGCTTGAACTGCAATTTCATTTGTATTCAAGAGGGAATAAAGCAGGACTGTGTACATCTGTACGTGAAACCTTGATCTTAGAGAGTGAAATCTTGTACCATGGTTTGTGCATGGTTGTTCTAGTCGGATATGCACAATTGTGCAAAAAAATTACTGACAAATTTCCTTTCGTTATTTGTCAGCAATACTGCGTCAAGAAGTAGGCTGGTTTGATGATGAGGACAACAATAGCAGTCTTCTGGCTTCGCACCTTGCGGTTGATGCAGCCTCAGTGCGGTCTGCAGTTGGGGACCGCCTGTCAATGTTCCTGCAGACTATATCACTACTTTCTGCGGCTTTTGGTATAGGCTTTTATCTGGAATGGCATATTACAGCAGTACTCCTTGCAACATACCCACTAATCACCAGCGCATTCGTGGCTGAGGTATGTGGTCATCAATGTCTCTCCTATTCTATGGGCTTCATGGTAGTACCAGATCCGTAAAGATATCAATCTGCTTGTAAGGGCTCAGAAGAAATTATACTGGGACAAGTTATACAGTGAAATAAACTCAAACCACCATGGTGGTAATGACAAGAGATTCAGGTTGGCCCTTCAACGCTTGTACAAGCCGAAAAGCTGTCAGCAAGTACAAGCGCTGAAGACTACTAAGGGTGCAGTGGTAACTTCATCGGTTGACATTGTCAAAACCTTTGAAACCCACTACAGTATCCTTGGCAGAACTTCTAGGTCTAACAGTGAGGGGTCCTCTGATGAATGGAAGGACACAGTTGGTAAAACTGTTCCTATGATTCAAAACAGCCCTGATGAACTGGAGTATATTTCAAAAGCCTACAACGCTCCCATTAGTTCTTCTGAGATTGTGGAAGCAATTAAACATCTAAATGGATATAAAGCAGGTGGTCCTGATGGCATAGTCAACGAGCTTATCAAGCACGGTGACGATCCCATGATAGAGGCCCTAGTTCTCCTCTTTAACCTTATCTGGAAGACTGAAATGATCCCCTTTCGCTGGCGACAGGGGGTCATTGTCAATTTATGTAAGAAGGGTGACAGAGAAGACCCGGGGAACTATCGTGGCATCACGCTCCTCGATGCTGTTCTCAAGATATTTTGCAGAGTTATAAGTACTTGTCTCGAGGTTGATCTGGAATCTAGGGGTTGTTTTCACGAAGGCCAAGCTGGCTTTCAGCGAAACAGGGGCTGTGTGGACCATATCTTCACTCTAAGCCAGATTATCCAGGGAAGGAAAAAAGAAGGGAAACCCACTTATGTTTTTTTCTTGGATGTCAAAAAGGCTTATGACACTGGAGAGATGGTCTATGGCTCCGCCTCTGGTCTTGCGGAATCAAGGGAAAAATGTGGAGAGTTGTCCATAACTTGTATGCACACACCAAAAGCTGTGTCACTGTTAATGGACAGAAGTCTAACTTCTTTGACATAGACCAAGGTGTAGCTCAAGGATGTACCCTCTCCCCTCTGCTCTTCAATGTTTTCATCAATCAACTCCTCGAGGATGTGGAACGTGAGGGATTTGGGTTAAGGGTGGGTGATGCCACCATTCCAGCCCTTATGTTTGCGGATGACTTCGCAGGCATAGGGGAGACTCCTTCCAACCTCCAGGAATTGATTGATTGCGCGAAGAGATTTGGGGACGGAGGTTAATGTCAGTAAATGTGCAGTGGTGGCATTCAACGACAGAGGAGAGGGAGGAAGTGATCTTAAGTGGCAGTGGGGTAGCCAAGAGATCCCAGTCCTCCCTTCCTACACATACCTGGGCGTTGAGTTTTCCTCCAACTGTAACTGGGATGCACACATCCAGAAAGTTGTTCAAACTGGCAAGGGCAAAGCGCTGAATCTCACGAAATTTTTTCACTGCAGAGGGATTAACTCTGAGGTCAAGAAAACCTTGCTTTGCCGCGCTATTAGACCTGCCTTGGAGTACGGATCTGCTATATGGATAACTCCAACCAGGCTAAGTCTCTAGAATCCATTCAAGTGGGGGTGCTTAAGGAGTGCATGTCAGCATGCTCCAAAACAGTCAATGTGGCTGTTCGGGGTGAGTTTGGCATCCCTTCCTTAAGCACCCGACGAGATGAATTCAAGGTCAGATGGTGGGGTCATCTGCAACACATGTCCAACACCAGATACCCTAAGTTAATCGACTCTATGTCTTGGAAACAGGACTGCCCTGTCAAACAGGCTAAGTCCTGGCAGAAGAGAGTAGAAGAGATTCTCAAGGATCTGAATCTGGACCCGCAAGTCTTGACCTTGCTGGATAAATCTGACTTAGAGACTGTAGTGTCCAAAGCCATGTCTGTTACCAGCAAATTGTCTGATGCAAATGAAGTTAGGCAGAAAACTTCCCTGAACCTGTTTCCAGTCTGTGACATGGGGGAGGATATCATGGATGACCTCAAAGGTCTACCCACTCTCGGCACCAGACTGAAATTTAACCTCAGGGCAGGAAGCCTACCTTTGAACAGTAAACAGAAGCAGAGAGGAAATGGAGAGTGCAATTGCCGTTGTGTGGCCGACCCAAAGACAATATTCATTTTCTGATTCACTGTCCGGGGTACTCTCACCAGAGAGAAGCTCTCCTCCAATCTATCAAGAGAATTGTGCCTGTACCTCTGTTTACCAACTCTGAAAATCTCGAGGCTGAGCCAAAAGCCCAGGCCCTTCTGAGGCCTAGTTTTTGGGCAAGTCACACACAGCAGATTGATGCTTGTGTGAAGGGATTTCTAGAGGATATCTGGAAAACCCGAATTAATTCTATTTATAAAGGTAAGTTTTACTACCAATGTCAGCCCCTGACAGAGGTAGGTTCTGTCCCTTTGGTTTCCACTCAAACTGGGCGCGGGGTCAATGGCCACAAGGCTACGGCAAACAATGTCTTATGAGTACATTCTATGGGCTTCATGGGGACAAAATGTACTTTCTTACTTCTCTCTCTTTCTTGTTTCATGCTTTCTCTAGCAGCTGTTCTTGAAGCCTTGAACTGACAATTGGCATGAGGTGAATGGTTTGAGCCTGTAGCCTTTTGGAGAACAACCAACAGCCAGCCTGGTAGAATTAGAACCTTTGAATGGTGGATCATGTGCATTGTACATACAGAATGGTCCATGAGCACATCCTTTCTCAACTTGTTACACCGTGCAATTGTTCTAGTCTTTTGGCAAGTGTGTTCACCTTGCTTTTCCATGTGGACAGGCCTTGTTTCTGAAGGGCTTTGGCGGGAATTTGGCCAAGGCATATGCCAGGGCAACCATGGTGGCCGATGAGGCTGTTAGCAACATTCGTACTATTGCAGCCTTTTGTGCCGAAACAAAAGTTGTAGACCTTTTTATCCAAGAGCTTAAGGAGTCAGAGAAAAGAACCATGGTGCGTGGACATATTGCTGGTCTCGGCTATGGCGTGTCCCAATTTTTCTTATTCAGTTCCTATGGGCTGGCAATGTACTATTCCGGGATTCTGCTTAGAAAGCAGGAAATAATTGGACTCGATGGTTTTTCAAGGTTGATGCAAAGCTTCATCGTTTTGTTTCTGTCAGCCCTCATGCTGGCTGAGACACTCACCATGGCCCCTGACATCCTGAAGGGCTCGAAGGTGCAGCTCTCTACCATACCCCAGGCATTATATGTGAACTATTCAAAGTACTTTGTGCTTTTGTGGAGTACAAAATCTCACAAACAAATGGTATCTGCTCCCTCCAAAGTAAGCAAACACTGTACTTGAAACAGGCAAGACTAAAGTCACTGCAACTGTCTTCCAGGCTCTGCAGTCAATCTTCAAGATTCTCGACCGAGAGACGCAGATCGATCCTGAGGAGAAACAAGCCGAGGTGGTTACCAAAGTGACCGGAGAGATTGAGCTGAAGCGTGTCGAATTTTCTTACCCAGCGAGACCAGATATTTGTATCTTCAAGGACTTCAACTTAAAAGTGCCAGTGGGCAAGAGCCTCGCATTAGTAGGGGTTAGTGGGTCAGGTAAGTGTCAGAGTTTTCTTCTTTATTGAGTTATAATTAACAGCTTAAAATGGAAATGTGCAAGCTTTTGTCATGAAGATGGCTATCCCTTGGACTTGAATTGTTAACTCAAATCTGAAACCGTGTGTATGTGTCTTTGCGCAGGGAAAAGTTCTGTTATTGGACTCATTGCGAGGTTCTATGACCCTGTCCAAGGAGTGGTAATGGTGGATGGAAAGGACATTAAGAAGATGAAGCTACAGCAACTGCGCCGCAATATAGGGCTAGTACAGCAAGAACCCACTCTGTTTGCCAGCACCATCTATGACAATATTATATATGGTAGAGATGGGGCATCAGAGGCAGAGGTCATACAAGCAGCCAAAGCAGCAAATGCACACAACTTCATCAGCAGTTTACCGAAAGGATACAAGACAGAGGTAGGAGAAAGGGGTGTTCAGTTGTCCGGCGGTCAAAAGCAACGGGTAGCTATAGCAAGGGCAGTCTTGAAGGACCCAGCAATTTTGTTACTAGATGAGGCGACAAGTGCCCTGGACTTGGAGTCAGAGCAGATCGTTCAAGCAGCGCTCGACAAATTGATGCAAGGGAGAACAACTGTGTTGATTGCCCACAGGTAAGAAGACAACTTATTTTATTGCTAGAACTGTCCTAGTGGGACTGGATTTTCAATGTGAAACAAGATAGGAACTATACAACGTTCATGGAGAGCCCAAAGAGCTCGTCTGACAAGAATGTATGAATCCCCTAGCAAAACAGAGATATAAAGAGGGGAGAGACTTTATTTCGTAAGGACCGTCTTTACCTCATTGATATGACAGTCTATGTACTGCGTAAATGTTGCAGATTTGTGTTCGTTCCCTTATTTGTAACTCTACCATCACATTAGTGCTGGCCAGGGCTGCTGCTATCTGAGAACTTTCTAGCTATATTTTCAAGTCCAGCTGGGAATTTTGAATTGTGCAGGCTCTCAACCATTCGAAATGCGGACACCATAGCAGTCATCCAGGATGGACGAGTTGTAGAGAAGGGAAGTCATGGATCGCTAATGGCCAGAGAAGATGGTGCATATTCCCAGCTTGTCAATCTACATCACCAGACAAAAAGTTGATCTTGGTAGAAGGTGCAAGCTACTAGGAAGCTTGTTAGATGTGTTCTATCTCTCTCTCAGCCTACATCTGGAGAGACTGAGCCTAAACCCCTGGCCCTGTTAAGTTCCAACTTTTTGGGCTGCTCACACTACAGCAGATTGATGCTTGTGTGAAGGGCTTTCTAGAGGATATCTGGAAAGCCCGCATTGTTTATATCACGGTTAGTCGCACTACTGGAGTGATCCCCTCACAATGGTAGTGTCTGTTCCCTATGTTTCCGTCCAAACTGGGCGCGGGGTCGATGGCCACAAAGCTACGGCAAATAACATCTCGTGAGTACTTTTTCTCAGTCTACATGATGTTTAGACTACCAAGTCCTCAATACTAGGACATAGTTGGTTAAGGTCACTCATTCAGGTCTTGTTTCGTACAAATGAAAGCCACAATTTATAGGAGACACGAACTGTGATCTCACCACATACTTCCCAACATAGGGTTGGCCATTTTATACACTCTGTTATCAGAGTCTCAGGGGTTAGACAAATAACAATGTCACATGTAACATCTATCATTGCCGGCTATGCAAACAGATACACTATTTGTTTCTGAATTCAGAAGGCAGAAATGAGTGCTGCGAGAGTGTACTTCTTTTGTATGGGAGAGTAATGGTGCCTCAACTTCCCGTGGCCTACCTATTTCCCATATTGGCCTTTCTAATGGCCAGGGGAATCAACCAACAACCTAAGGCATTCTGAAACAACAGATTCAGAGATGAAAGTGAGCACTCTGCTTATTTCCAACCTTGGCAGCAAGTTTGGCTTGCCCAACGGAAACCTGCAACTTGCCACTGCCAGCCTGTCCCAGCACTCCATAGCCCTCCCCAAAGCCATCCTCTGGATCCTGACCTGAGTTAGTCACATACTTACTACCAAGCTGTAGTGATGATCTTCATGCCCACTAATATGACCCTATCTGATCGTCCCAACCAAGCACACAACCACACCTGAATCAGACCTTCATCACTGCTGATATGCAACTAATGCGTGGTGAAGTTGCGACTGTAAACTTCTTGCAATGGCATGGGAATAAAAAAAGAGAGCTCACTACCAACCGAGGACAGGCTTCAGGAACCCCCTGTTTCTTCTTGGGTTCACTATAATGGCTTCGGCTTCTTGGCAGGGGGTCCTCGGGCCACTCCTCCTATCTTTTGGGAATTTACTCCCTCCAGGGGGCCAGCCCATTCTTTGCAGTTAGGTCGCCCTGTCCATGGGCAGCCTTTCATGGCCATTGCAACAATTGCAGATAGACTTGGTGCCAAATACCCCTTTGGATCTCCACAAGGTCCACAGCCAGTTCTTTGCCTCATGAAGGGCAAGGACCCGAGCACATGCCGCAATTCTTGTCTTGTGCAAATTCTCATATGGCCTCCAGAAACATCGATTAACTTCAAAGCCATAGATGGTCCAAGAATGGCATACAGATTGGGTGCGTAGCCCCTAACCAACAATTCCAGTGTCTTTGTGTGCCTCCTGAAATACAAGAACAAGATCACACGCCACAATAGTCCTATGCAGATTTTCTCGACAACGGATTCCGAGCGGATTCCGGTTGTGGAAGGTCTGGACTGAATCAGCCTGGAGTTTAGAACGTCCTCTTGCTTTACAAGGCTAAGGTTTTGTCATTCCCTATCTTACTCACTACTCTCGAGTATAGAATGGGATCTGTAACTAAAGAGTCTAGCCCAGGGAGCCTCAAGTGCTACTGATCATTTTAAAAACTATGTGTGGCACTAGACGGAGCCAAGGTCTTACATCTGTCCACGATTTCAAATGACTCTTCTCTTAGTGAGCCCTTTGCATTCTCCGCCGTACCCTCATATCCTCTTGAGCATCTCTGCTGGGATGTCATTGCACTGACTCTGCTCTCGCAAATTCAGTGGTCCTACGAATAACCTTTTCAGTACAACATAGTTTCTTCTGCATACTGACACCTAAATCTGCCGACGGTTGACAGACACTATTCTAAAATGATGCCTGATTTCTGTTCTTTGTTTTGGGGGGTATTTTTTTTTTTTGGGTGGGTAAACAGGGGAGCCCTGACAAATTTTATTAATAAAACTGAGGAAAAAATAACCTCAGGAAAAACAACCATAAGGATGATAAAGGAGACACTGCCCCGTGGCCAAATCTGAGAGAGGCTGCAGGAGCTAAGGATGAGTAGGTCCATAGCAGCGAGACAAGACTACACATGCTCATTGATTCTGCGTCCAGAGGATTCAAACGAGAGGTGGGCTTTGGATTTGCCCTTTCTGGAGGTTCTCTTATGCCTCCAATTCCTATCTGATTCTTCTTGCTCCATAGATAGCTGGGCGCTAGTGGAGCTGCCAACATGGCGGGATGTTGTCGTTCCAGACAATCGATGAGTCTGATGTCCTTGTGCAGATGATGTTCCCTTTCCCCCAGGCGTTATCAAAGCCAGTGAAAAGCTGTTGTCTCCTTCGTTGCGCACATCGAGAAGTAGCTGCACAGAGGACATTACAGGCCTTTCTTGCTTCAGTTATTAAATCTGAGTGGATCATGAAGAGAACCTTCTGAACACTGGGCTGAGACCCTCCCAACACTAAAGAATATCTGTTTTTCCATACATTCCAGAGCGAGTGCGCTCGAAGACAGGCCCATACCGGGCAAATAGACCATGTTGATCCTTCATGAAGGTTGAGCAAGATTAACGAAGACTGCATGGGAATGGACGGGACCCAGGCCAAGTAAAACAGTCTGATACGGTTCCAGATGAAACCAGCAAAGGGGCATTCTACCAAACAATGATCCAGTGATTCCGAGAGGCCCAGGTTGCACACTTGACATTGGTCAGGAGCATCTGGAATGACTTGAAGGACCGGCAAAATTCTATTGACCAGCTTCCAAAGAAAACCCGAGATTTTGGCCTGTCTGTCCTTTCTGCAAACATCCTTCCATATGTGTTGCCAATTAAGGGGTAGAGTGGGTAGATGTCCCCACTTGGCATTCCATTTGGCCTCAAAAGTAACCGGAGGTAGTAATAAAGAGTAGCCCAGCTTGACTCTGTAACCCAGAAAAAGGATATGCTTTTTAGACATCCAGTTCCATTCTGCTGGGTCAAATTGCAGCATATGCAAAAGGGCAGTAAGAAACCAGTTGAAGGATCCGAAATAATGTTGCATATTCAAAGGGGGAATTGGATCACATTTCCCAGAGTCTTTGCAGTAAACTCTAATGGCGTACATATCCGATTCTAGCAAGTGAGACCACACAGGGGAAGTCAAGGTACCATCAGATTGAACTTGAAATTGCCAACCAGAGATCAGATTCCCTATTCTGTGGATAGCATAAAGGGCATACTTAGAAGCAGTGCCACTGTCCCCCCCCCCAGCCATACTGGCAGAGCCCTGATATTGGAAGGGAAAGAACAAAGTGAAATCCACAATTGAGGAATGTTATTGACAATCTGATCCCAGCATGCAGCCTTCCTAGGTGAAAGATTGTTGGCGGCAGTGGCTCTGGGTAGAATCGACCCTGATTCCCAAATGTGGAGGAAGTTGACAATCCCTGCCTTTCTCCCATGATGCCCATATTTTAGAACAGGTGATTAAGGAGTCAGAGTCAGCATTTAGATTTCCACAAAGAGGCTGCCTCATGGCTTCTTCCTTTGTCTTAGGGTGGACTGGAAAAGATTGGGCCTCATTTTAATTCATGCAGCCCAGATGGACCGCCACGCCTTTGATCCAAAGGAGAAGGCACGTTAGGATCGGTTACCCTGGGTTATCCATCTCAGCAAGAGGCCCCGAGTCCAGAATGTGACATCTAACAACAAGACTCCACGGGGATGAAAGATGAGTCAAAACCCTAGGCACCCATTGGCCAATAAGGCAAGGATTTGGGATTGAGGGTCCAGAACCCCCAAGCCCCCATTTTTTTTTTTTTTTGAGAGATCTGGGCCCAGCTTACTAAGCTTCTTCTGTTTGGCATAGCCGGGGTAGCCCCCCATATGAAGTTTCGAGTCATGGTTTTAATTTGCAAGATAATCTTGGAGCCAGGGGACCAGACAGCCGAGGAAAACCATGAGGAGGATTGGATTACCTGGTTAGCAACCAGAGCCCGCCCAGCTATAGACAAATGAATGGAGCACCAATGGCCCATTTTCTTCCTGATTTTGGCCAGAACCGCCTCACATCTCTGCATCTCTGTGAGGTCACGACCCACTAGGTGCCTCAAAAGATTATGGGCTTCCCCATTTTGAAGCCAACGAAGACCCAAATCCTCCCCCCAAGGCGCGATATGATGTCCCCGCTTGGATGGAAAGCTTGGAGAGAATAGCTACTATCTTGGACCAATTTATCCGTAACCTTGATGCAAGGCAGAAGGTCTTTAGAGCCAGAAGGATGGCTGAGACGTTCTTTTGCGTAGAGTTGTCAATAAACAAGACAGTGTCGTCAGTGTATAAGGAGTTCTTGACAGAGGCAGGAGAGGGTAAAGATCTTGGGATTTTTAAACCCTTGCAAGGAGGTATTTGCAGCAAGCAAGTGACCGAGGGCATCCGCTGCGATGAGAAAGAGGAAGGGGGATAAAGGGCACCCTTGCCTTACTGACCTGTTTAATTGAAAGGATTTGGATAGAACTCCATTGACTTGAACTTTGCTAGAGGCCGAGAAGAGAAGGATTTCTATCCAAGACATGAAATTCCCTTCGAATCCTAGCTTCTGAATGACCCCTAGGAGAAGAGCCCAATCAATATTGTCGAAGGCCTCTTCGAAGTCCAACATTAGCACCGCTAGAGGCTGGTCCGAAAGATGGGCCAAATGAAGAGCTTCTATTGCCAAAAGAACATTGTCTAGGATCATTCTATTTTGCATAAACCCAGTCTGCTCTGGACGCACCACCTGGGCAAAAAGGGCTGAAGCCTCATGGCGAGAGCCTTAGCTATGATCTTGTAAGAAGAATTAAGCAACGTAATGGGTCTGTAGTTGGTAATCAAGTCACGATCCCTTTTTTTGAAAATCAAAGCAATTACCCCTTGAGATAGTTGGGAAGGCATAATGCCCTTGGCCAGCACGTCATTGGCCATAAGAAGGAAATCTTCCGAGACCGCCGACCACAGGTGCTTGAAGAATTCAACCGGAAGGCCGTCCAATCCTGGGGATTTGAGAGAAGCCAGATTTTCCAAAGCCAGCATGAGCTCCATTTCTGAGAAGGGACCATTAAGCTTGGCATTGTCCTGGGGAGTGAGAATAGAGGGGACAGAGTCCAGAACTGCACTTCTGCTGATGTGTGAGTTCTCAGAGGCTGGAGGACGAACAAAGATATTTGAGAAATACTGTGTTGTCACCCCTGCCATTGCCTTTGGATTAACCTGAAGCTCATTAGATTGATCTCGTAATGAGGAAATAGATGTAGAAGCCTGACGCTGCCTAGATTTATGGAAAAAATAGGCCGACATTTTTTCACTTTTTAGAGACCAGTTTATACCGGCTTTCCTACGGATATTTTCTTCTTTGATTGCACGCAGCTCTGCCAAGTTTCGTTTCGCCGTAGTGAGAGATTGATGGGTCAAGGGCCCCACCAAACTAGACTCTATCAGCCATTGACAGTGAGAGATGGTTTTGATTAGGGCTTTTTCCTTACAGTCCCTATCCATGGCTAGGCCAAAGATTGAGCTGCCTTCCTTGTGCCAGCCAACTTATGAAGAAATCTAACGGATAGAGAAGTGAATTGGTTACCCGCCTCTTTCCATATTGCAGCAAGTTGCTGAATCACTTCTGGGGATCGAATGAGACTCGGATTCAGTTTAAAGAAACATCTTCCCCTTTGATGGATCCCTGGGGGAGTAAGCTTGAGAGACAAGAGAGCATGGTCAAAATCTGGCAGTATGGGGGGGAGAGGACCCTGTTTAATCCAAGAGGCAGCCAGCAGAGAGCAGTAAGACCTATCTAATCTGGGCATAGACAAGTCTGGGGGGGCTCTATTGTTACTCCAGGTGAATCTGAGAGAGGATCTGGTTGGGATGAAGCTGTCTAAGAGACCCATTGAAAAGGTAAGCCTGTCCTAGGCTGGCTGCTCTTCCGGAGAAAGCGATTGCGCAGAAAAGCCCAGCCTGTCCACCATGCGTTCCACCATGTTGAAATCATCAACTAAAATCGAGTTGGTCACCTGGAAGTTGCTTAATATCCTTAGCATGGATGTCTAACCATAATTGGGAGCGGTCAGAGGCAGAATTAGGAGCGTAATTATAAAGGCTGTAGAAGGAAATATAGAATCTTGAGAGGTGAAGGCACATTGTACTCTGCCCAAAATCCAAGACTCCACCTTGATAAATTGAGACAATAAGGAAGGGGCAATCAATATGGCCGTGCCTCCTCTGGAGTCTATCACGGTGGGATTCCACCAAAACGAGGCAGCCGGCCAAATAGATGGCCCAAGTGAAGCAGTCTTCCTTGCATCCAACTTATGCTCCTGAAGGAAAATGATAGAATTAGAAGAGAGATAATTTGAGGCCCATTGCCTAATCCTAGATCTCTTGGGGACGGACGCCTCTGATCTGATACCCCTAATATTCCAAGAAAGCAGGTCCCAGCTCATGTAGGAAGCACTTTGAAGCCCGTGAGCCTGTCACGATTTGATGGCTGAAGATGGGTGACCTCAAAGATGGGTGAGCTTCGAGGGTATCCAAGCAAAGCCCGGGGGGGCTGGGACTTCCGGAGAACCCACAAACCAAATTGTGACTTTCACTGTCTCTGCTCTTGGATCGGACGAGGGGTTGGCTACAACTTTAATTGAAGATCTTATAGAGAGCGACTGCAAAGATACGTTGAGGAAACGCGAAATGAATCCCAAAGCCCTAGATGCTATACAGAACCGGGGGAATTTAAGAGCTGGAAGAATCACCTCCGGAGCAGACTCTGCAGAAAGAACCCAACCATTGGAAGAAGAGCAGCCTTCTAGGAAAATAAACAAAGGCATAAGAAGAAAGCCAGAGCTCACCGCTGGGGGGGACGGGATAGCAAGATCCAAGGGAGCCAAGCAGAAGGAAGTATTGTCTGCATATGGAATAGGGACTATAGCCAGGTCATCCGATGGGGCCGATTTTTCGCTATTGCGAGTGTATTTCTTCGATGAGTGGAAAGCCTCTACCATGGCTCTGCCCGCATCATAGGTTGCCTCCAGAAAGGGCCTTCCTGATGCACTTCCGAGCTCCAGAGGAACCGAGCTTCCATTTAACCACTTTTGTGCCACCTCTCTTGGCTGCAAGTTGGACACATCAGAGAACCTTAGAAGAGGAAGAACTTGCACGAAAAACAGTTTCTTATTGGAATTTGATTGGTGAATCCTTGAGCCAAAATAAACAGCAGACTCAGATAAAAGATCAAACAGTGGCAGAGAGGAAGCAAAGATCTCGCGAATCTTGCTTAGAATTAGCTCAAGCTCCATTCCCGGGGTCAGTGAGAGAGCTTCCTTCTTCGTGATCCATGCCGAGTTGATTTTGTTTGTTCTTGAGAGTAGGATGGACGAGGAACCTTCAGGGAACCCAAAAATGATTGGGGAGATTTTAATGGCCACCGACTGTCATCCCACAAGCTGTGAAGCGTCCTGTAAATCGACGCCCGCGAAAGACCTGAGCTGGAGGCAGAAGGCAGCCAGACTCTGACTTCCCCCCGGCGAGGTGATGGGGAACAAAGCTGGAATGTTGTCCGAGAGGAATTGCGCACCCTGTGAGGGAGAAGACAGCAGATAGACCCTTGCGCTTATCGAAGCCGGGGAGAGATCCAGACGGGTTCTCTTTGCCGATGGAGGCGCCGGGGGAGTCACCTCTGATCTCTTGAGGGAATTTCCCACAACGGGGCCCTGGGAAGTGCCCACTCCCACATTATCTAGAGAGGAGACCACATTCGCTATTGATCTCAGAAGGACCGGGCATTCTGCCTTGACATGGCCTTCTGCATTACAGTGGAAACATAAGACGTTAATAATCACCTCCTGAACAGATACATAGACAAACAAATTGTCTAGAGTGGGAAGCTTTAAAGAAGAGACTATAGCTGCCGATTCCGGCATTAACACCACTAGATGAGGCACACCCCCGTCTCTGTGGGCCTCGAAAAATGCCATGTCGTTGTCGATGTTTTGGGCATCTATCTCAACCTGCTCAAAGACATTCATGACTCCTATGAAAGCGCCAAAGTGCGCCCCAATCTCCGGGAGAGAGCGAAGATAATTCCCTGAAAGAAAGGGCAAAGCCAGCACTCTGGGCTTGCATGTTACCCCTCCTTTATGGCCCCATCCAGGCGACCAAGGGAATATATAAACCCTGCACTTGGAGAGGGATACATTAAACCTCAAGGCTTTCTCCACCTGATCGTGAGAGCTGAACATTAGAGAGAAGAACCCTCTACCCAGGGCCACACAAAAATGCGAGGTAAGGCCTCCTCCCGCTCCCAGGTTTTCATAAGCCCATTTCCTTACAAAGGCTCTATCACGAACTCTTCCAGGGAAGTAGAGAAGAATCCCTTGCTCAGACATCATCTGCGATTGCTCATTTATGATGCCCATGTTCAACTGCAGAATGGGTTGAGATTCATCGACGGGGGCCGCCACCTCACTCCATTGGGTTGGCGGTCTAGGCGGGAAAAAATGAGGCCTTGGGCCTATTCTGAGCAGGCCTAGCCCGGGCGCGGGCCTTCTCTGCTTGCCCCTTTCCTGTCTCCTATTATCCCTCCTAGGGCCAAATCCATGGGCAGCAGCCTGAACGTAGGCCATAGGGACTTGGGTTCGGTGAGAACAGCACCACAGAAGAAGGGGCAGCAGCACTATGGAAAACCTTCCAAGCTGCGAAAACACCAAAGCAGACAGGAGAGCAAAGAGGAGAGAAAAGAGAGAGAAGCAATGCAAGCAAGGTGCCAGACAGTTACATCCGAGAGCCCATCCAGTGACAATGGCGCAAAACTCCGCCGTAGGCATTAATCTTAGTTGCAGAGAAGAATGAATAGCGCCGCAAATGCATCAAATGTCGAGCGCTTGAGATGCGAACACCTTGTTGGGCTCGCCTTCATCAAAAGGTGGCAAGAGGTAGGAACGAATGGCTAGCGAGAGAAGGAACAACATGCTGAACACGCAATCATCCGGAATCAGGCCTAGCCATGGCCACTCCTTTCTATTTTAAGAGGTCGATGAAGAAAGCCCGATGAGACTGCCCAGGAGGCGGAGGGCGATGGAGAAGTGTAGGAATAAACCTAAGAGGGGATGAAGGGAAGGACCGCAGTCTGCGAGAAGACAAAAGAAGGCCTAGCCTTGAAACAGCTAAGTCCTTGTTCCTCTCACCGCAAAACGCGGAGCCCACCTCTAACATCTTTCTTCCCCCCCTAACACTCACAATTGTTTTTTGGATAACCTTACTAAGTCGTAGGTGGACTGGTATCAAGTTTTTCACATACCAGTCTGGTCCTGGTACTGGCATATCACAAAATTGTCATACCAGTCTGGTCTATATAATGGTGGATGTATTTTTTCGCATATACTAGTATGAATATGAGTATCATGACCACGATAACAACTAGTACGAGATATCAACTTTGGTATCTTTCCAAAGCCATCTTGAATTATATGTCTATCAAATAGCAAGTATCAAGTGAAAACAAATAAAATATACATAAAAAGATAAATATACATAAGTACAAGTACATATAAATTAACATAGCACACATACCAGTGAGGAAGACGGTGGGAGAGTAGTGGTATTGTGGCTGGTATGAAAGAACTGATACCAGCTTGGTATGGTATATGATCAAGTATTTTCCCAAATGATACTAGACTAGTCTGGTATCTATTACCAGTGCATATACCAATATATATACCAGTCCTTCACCTATATACCAGGCCAACACTGGTATTTTTCTCGTTGTTACCATGGAGTTTCAAGCCTGGCTGATAAAACTTATCACACGTATAAGCTATTTTAGATAGAAAAAGCTAGTACAATCAAACTTGTAAGTTTTTCCAACAACCAGTAAATTTAAAAGTTTGGGTTATTGAAGTTTTATTTTTCCTCAATGAAGAACATCCAATCCTCGAGTCTCTCTTTGATTGTGATGGTAGGTGCATCAATGCATAATACGAGCTCATGCCAAGCACAGATTTCTGCAGGGGGAGGTTGGAATGTGAATAGATAATGTCAACTGATTTTCTGATCTAGATAAGCCATGTTTTCGGGGCAAAGTAATGACTTGTGACCTTGTCTTCTCTCTTTGCTGGCTCCTATTAAGAGAATGCCAATCTTGATAAAGAGCCAGTCTTCAAACTTGCGTTCAATGACAATGTAGTGTAATGATGCCACAAAAAATTTCATAATTCCAGATACAAAAAATACGAAGGTTTAGGTGATGACAGAAGCTCCAAAAACGATGTGTTTTAACATAGATAGTTGAGAGATTGAAGTTTTTTAAATTCGAGCATAGAACTTTATGCTGAGGACAGGAGGAGACAAGGTCGTTGGTGATTCAAAGATGAGATGCGGCAGAGTATATTGCAATAATTTAAGACCTCATGGACCAGAGTGCTTCCTTGTAGTGCTCATTTGAAATTTGTACATAACATACATATCGATCTGACATAAGGTAGCGATCAAGATAATCCAACGATCAAGAGATTCTGGGCCTCAAAACTCTCTGCTCCTTCCATCATATTGTGAAGGTTTGCTTTCTAATTCCATACCTTTCATATTCAGAGTTTTGTTGTAAGATTGCCTTAGTGCCCAAGAATTGTCTATTTTGTTTCTCTTTTGTTTACTGTGCATCTAATGGCATCGCAGGTATTGTGAAGTGCTTGATTGGAAGAGAAAGTGAGTGGGGCTAATGATTGTTGGAGACCGTGAGTGCAAACAGTGTAAGTGTGTATGTGTATCTTTTGTCCTAAGGCTTACATCTTTCGTGGTAAGAGATTCTGATGGCTACACCCATAGAGAGATAAACAGCCCTTTCCAGAGCTTCGTTTCATTTATCCCAACGTTGTTCAAGTTCTTGGATCCAATCAGTGACTTTTGATACGACCTTCTTAGAGCTGAAAGAGTGGCTAGTTTTCTTGTTAGATGCAGAGGCTTATGTTGGAAGTTTAGACAATGAGGTGTAACTATATGCGTTTCCAATGGAATAGTTTGGGCCTCTAGACCTTTGTTATAATCAGGTTGATGTTAGATAAAGCTTTGAGACTTTGTTGTTCGACAAATTTGACGCATCATTTACATCTTTCGTTTAGTATAGATCCAAGAGTAGTGGTCGTAGCTATAGTTTTTTTAATATGGTTATTTTGGACACCCTTGCTCCTTAGGAACAAAGAGACGAAGAAACTTTTTGCAAGGGTCTATGGGAATGATGAAGCGAAAGGCCCATGGCACTGAGCAATGCAGACATTGCAACAACTTGATGTAGCAATGGGTGATCCTAATTAACAAGCCAAAAAAATAGTGGAAGTGGTTCAGCAGATGTTCGGAGATATAGTGTAGATGAAACAATGTATAGTACAATGAACTGCAATCAGATGGTTTTCTTTGGACGAGCGATGGATGTTTTGGATAAAACTTTATAATTTTTATATGTCATATCTATTGTGAAGGGCCCCATCTTCATCACTACTTCATCAAAGAATTTATTTTGATTCACACGTATAATGATAGAGCTATGAAGTAGTATCTATATATTCACTGGCGATAATTTTAGAATGCAACCAGCTGTTTGGGTGATTGGAATACGTTCTCTCTTCACAAAAAGTTCACAACTCTATCATTATAAGCGTGAATCAAAACAAATAGATATGTTTGGATTGGGGGCTTCACAATAAATATCATAAATAAAAATTCTAAAGTTGTATCCAAAACATTTATTGCTTGTCCAAATAAGACAGTCTGATTGTAATTCGTCATGAAATTGTGCCTTGCATTTCTAAGACCATATCTTTGAACATTTGTTGAACCTTTTTTTAATTTGTTAATTATGATCATCCATTGCTACATGAAGTTGTTGCACCTACGTCAAGCTCCTAGAGGATAAAATCATTGTGGAGTATGTCATCTTGGACTTTAGAATGAAGCCCCTCGTCTGGCCAGCCGCGTATCATTGCCCACTTACGAAAAGAAGAAGACTTGCTAAAATTCTATGAACTATATTTCCTCACCACTAGAGAAGGAACCAAATTAGTAACCGTAGTGCTAAGACAATCTGAACAACTCAAAGCCAAGACTCTATGACAAATAGTATAGGTACTAAGCACGAGAGAGTTGTAGATATTTGACACAAAGGTATAATAAAAAATTTGACTTCAATATTCAAGACTTATGTTGTAAGTTTAGACGATGTGTATACGTCCCCAATGGGATGTTTTGGGCCCGTAGACCCTTGCTCTAATGAGGTTGATGTTAGAGTTGAGACTTTGTTGTTCCAAACTATCAACAAATTTGACGCATAATTTACATCTTTCATTTATATTCTCGGAATGGTCGAATAGATCATTAGAATTGATACTGGAACGTGTGGTTGACGAAGTTGAAGATCTTGAACCATTCACATCTTGAACCAGTCCGATCTTGAACCATTTCGATTTTGAACCATTCTGACGAATGTTTGCTTCCTCTTTGAGAACCAGAGTCCTCAACTCATACTCGTAAGTCACTGAAAAATATCGAAGCCCACAAACCCAATAAAAAAACGACCGGCTAATTGAGAAAATAAAATAAAGAACAATACATACCTAAAAAAAATGCATGTTACCATTCAATATTTATTTAACTTTGACATGAATGGCGAAGTACATACCAAAATAATCAGGCTGACTTGTTCACGGATGGAAAACAAAAGGATCCAAATATCGCCCATACCAAGACCATAATGGGTGATTCCGATCTATCGCTGCGCGAGATGCTTTTTGCAAAGCTCTCACTCACATACTCAACAACACTGGATACTCCTATCATGTTTGAGATGAATGGCCATACTGCATCATTTATATTAGACAGCTTATTTTTTGACCCATTAAAAGTAAGAGGGAAATATCCAGTATTTGCAGGGTTTCTGAGTGATTTTGATGGTTCATCATCCACAAGAAGGATTTGCCCTTCCCTCGCAAACGTTTTTCCAGGAAAACTAGCAAGAACGGTTTGAATATCCTTAATGAGATATCTCATCCCAGGCTTCATATAGCCGGCTGTCGCATTGCAATGCTCGTTGGACCAAACAAAACAGAAGAGCTTCATCATATCAATGGGCACAAAACATTGTAGCATCTTAAGAACAATGTATGTTTCAGAGCAAGCCCAAATGGCGACATGAAAATTTTCAAAAAGACGCCTCAGGAACTCCATCACTCCAGGCTGAGGAATGACAAAAGGAGTATCGGGGACCTTAATGGTCACATTTCTCCCTGAAAATCTGTTTTTGAACATCTCTCTTCCGGTCGGAGGTGGTCGATAGCAAATGAGACCATTAACACTCAATATTATGAGCTTCATCCGCCTCTTTGGAGTAGAGGCATCCATGTCTGAAGAAGCATAATTCTCCTGAAACCAATGTAATTGAGATTAGTGCAGATAGAACACCTATGCAACCTCGACATTTATGTCGAGGTAAATGCATCCTTGAGATTCACCGAAGACAATTTGAATATCTCCACGACATTACAAAGTCCTTATGAGGATATACCTAATGGATAAATCAATCACAATGCTTCAGACAACATTAAAGAAAGATATGCAGCTACTACATCTTCTAAATCCCTCTTGATTGAGATTCTGCAGAACAAATTCTATACACTTACACAACGTGGACATAGACTAAATCCATGACAATGATGGTGTCATCTGGTCGTGGGAAGAAAATTCAAATATCATAAATTCTTTTTGTCCAACTGAAGAGAATGAATCTACAATCGTTAATCATCAGCGGACCAAATGAGAGCATCGTCCACATGGTCGATTGAATATACATTGATATGCACATATATTACAAGAATCAGTCGGTTACCTTCTGCAACCCTCTCGACTGAAATTTTGTAGAACAAGTGCTGGAGTCGGTGGAATTATGAAGGGACAGTAAAACATCTGACGCAATCTTCACGTCTGAGCAAACCATAAGCCTCTTACGAGTGGATAGAGATTTCTTCGAACACTCCGAAGTTTTCAGGCCAGACGCACGACATAAATCATCCACTTGCTTTTTCTTTTCAAAAATTTGGACGTTGAGTGCACGAGGGGATGACATGAGGCTATTTGGATATACATCCGGACTTAATATCTTCATATCATGAATTGAACGTCAAATACTGAGATTATGTTGGATTATAATGCAGGAGAAGACGTCTCTTCACCCCACCCAATCTTACCTGGAGTAAGAAGATCATCAGGGGAAAAAAAAAAAAAAAAAAAAAAAACTGAATGAGGAAGACAAAACAAAAAAAGTATAGGCAATAAATCACCTTGTTCCTCTTCAAGTGTCCATGTGTCCATCCATGATGTTGTGGGGTAAATGTTGGGATTTTCCTCCGGGGCAAGTCGTCCACTTGCTGTACATCGTCAATACCTGAATGAGTTGTAATTGGACTGACGTTGTGTTCAATGGATTGATGTTATCGCCAATCATCAAGCTTGTTAACCTCTTCAAGACGATGTTCCACCACAGCAAGAGAGATCTCTAATGGTTGACTGTCACTCTGTTGAGTGATAACCTTGTTTTCGCTCAAATCCTCCAACTGAGATCTAATAGACTCAAGTCTTGTGGATACTCCATTGTCACATTCAATAACACGGCGTTCTTAAACATTTTGTACAGACTTTGAAACCTGTAATAGACAGGACATGATCAAATGAGACTCAACCTCGATACACCCTTGACATTACTGTCGAAGTTAGTGGAAAGTACACTTAGTGGACAACACAGGTTCTACGATGAAGCACCGTATCTAAACATTCATACGGAACAACAACGATGTAAGCCTGCAAAACATGCTAGATTGAACGTTTACTCAAAATTTGCACAAAGTGAATATGTACATTTATTTTACATGGGGTTCTAGAACCCCAAATTGTATATCCAATCATTCACAAATAAGATAATCGTTGCGAGAGCTCTTTAGAAAAGATCTAAGACTGTCATATTTAGGGTCAGAAAGGCTCTTGGGTCCAACCCCAATCCGGTTCTTAACAACATAGTCTGGGACATAATGGACTCTCCAGCATCCCATCAAGAAACTTTTGAAGCACCAACAAGTAGTTGTTGTCGGTCTCAATTGACTCAAATGTCTTCAAGAATAAGCATGACCCTACAGGATTGAGTAGATATTTCAGAGGAGTATCATCAATCAGAAGCGTATTTCTGTCATCGAACTTTCCTCTCGTCTTCACCCATAGTCCCGCAAGTGGCTTCAGAAACACGTTCGGGGAGTTTTTTAATCTATCATTATAGTTTAAATGGACTTTGCTAGGACACGAAAGGCAATCCTCCTGCGACATAATGAAGTCTGGTTGTGGTAACCCCTCCAACATGATATCAAGGACGGGCTTGAGGTTCCTTAGCTCCATGCAGCTCCAAATAGCTAGGTGGAATCGCTCATGTAAATGCTTCCACATCTCGATATTTCTCCCGCGTAAAAATCTGCTTTCTAATGATCACAATATGAATGTTGAAGTCATTCTCGGAATATTTAGGCACAGGATTATTAGATCCTTGAGACCGAATGATTTTGCAGAGAACACCGTTCAGATCAAATATAATCAGACGAGATTTACCACTATCCATAGATAAAGACGTAGGTGGTGGTCGAATTTGTGATGAATAGAAGAACAGAGTAAGGGATTGATTCAGCAGAAAATAAAGTGTCAGTCGAATATATAAAACTTCACCTCGACACTAATGTCGAGGTAATCTACCATCCGCGATAAAACCCGGAATTGCATCCCAGCGGTAAAAACGAAGGATATCACTGAAAAATGTGTTCATACGAGCGTTCGCAATCCTAGCACTTACTCCCTGTGGCTATGGCTACATGGCCATACTTACCATGTTAACCACATATTCCATAACATTTGCCTTAACATAACATAACATTTGCCATAATATAAAGCATTTGTCAGTGTTTCAAATAAAGTCTTGTCGTTCCAATTGTGCACACGCACCCTTTCAATGAATCTTAGAATTCAATGGGTTAAGTTGTAAAAAAAGCTATAGAGTGCAACCTGATTAGAAAACTCAAAACAAAGCAAGGAATACTGATTATAAATATAAGAATAAAGTCATACCTGCTTGTGAGCCTTCTGTGTTGCTTGTTGGGGACTCGTCACTTCTCCGATGGAATCGGTCGGTAACCTCGCCATTGAGGTCGATGTTCCCACAAAAGCTGTTGTTAGAGCATTAATCTTCACAGTCACATCTACTAGTCTGTTCGAAGCATTGTTCTTTGAAGTGAGAGGTCTTAACGTTTTGGATTTTGTCATCTGCATCTCAATTCATGGGATTTGAATTATGCTCTATTTAACAACAATTCGAAGACTCAAGTTTCTTGCTATAAAAATGACATGCGAATATCTTAAAACAATGGGAAAATCTCATAACCATTTACACAACCAGCTCTGTATCAGATGTCACGCACGTTTTTGTGGTCCAATTTGGTTTTCATCCTCCGCTCTCTGCTACGCCCCGCTATTGGGGATACTATGCCGATTGGAAAATCACCAGCAGCCGGCGTGAATGTGTCAGGCTCGGAATCATCAGCAATAGTGATTGATTCTGTCTCTATGGCTTGCTTATTCTGTACTTCCAGATTATTGCTTCCAACACCAACATCTCTGAGACTCTCCACAATCGGACTCCCAAAAACCACAGTCTCCACAACCCTATCCAAGTCCTCCATATTGGTCTCGTCATTGAGCCACGTGTCCTCATTACCCTCATTATTACCCTCATCAGCCTCGTGAACTGCCTGCTCAACATGGTAATCTTTTTTTATTTCCTCAACTGTCTCGTTGTTGTCAGGACCACCAGCTGATCCAACTGTTTCAAGCTTTTCAGCCTTCTGTTGTTCAACGTCATTATCATCCTCCTCCGGATGCTTGTCCTCAGTGGACTCGTCCGAGCTCCCACCACTCTCTTGACCATCAATGCCATCTTCTAATTCCTCATCAGCATGTGGTTCTTCCTCAATTTCCTCTTTGTCCGCAGCATCCACTTCGTCCTCAGTGTCCTCATCCTCATCAGAGACCTCCGCAACCTTGTTTGTGTCAGAGGCACCGTCATGTTTTTCGGCATCTCTTTCTTCCTGAAACTTTATTCATTTCTCCACTTTGAGGACCTTGAATGTTGTCTCCATCTTATCATTGCAATGTTGAACATGGCTCTTCAGGTTTACATTTACGAACTCCGTGTGCTTACAAAAAGAACTGATCACTGTTATTTCCAAGTCAACAAAATTCAAAGGACGAGATCAATATAATAGTAGTGGCAGTTGACGTCGACATTCATGTCGACGTTTGAGTCGTAACAACGAGGAGGTGATTATCCTTAGCTCACCTGAAGATGATAGCTGAGCATAGGACCACCAAATATTTTGAAGGCTGACATCCCCTCTTGACAGAACTGACCGACGAGGATTTCATAAACCTGACTCCGTAGCTCGTGCTTGTACACTCTTAGCTCCATTTCTCTGTCACTGAGCTCAATTTATATGCCATGCAGCATGGGTTCCAAGGGCTTCTTGAAAAGAGTTGTCAGGACGTGTGCGTCTGGGGTCTTGAGCTAGTTCTTTGTTGCAGGAAAGACGTAGTCGAGGCATAACACAGGGCATGCGGAAGCAGCAGAGGTGGTTGCGTATTTGCGCTCCTCTGATCCAGGGAGGTAGACTCCCTGAAGAAGAATGTACTTCGTGGAACCCCCACCGTACTACACGTAAGAAACAAGATTTGATGAGGAAGCTTGGGTTGAGAAGAACACGAATACGTTTGAAAAGACATTGCGCTTCCTAAAGGCAGACAATATGGTGATGTAGTCCTTCCTCTCAAACATAAGATCCTCTCTGTCTCCAATTGTGTTCACAAAGACCATACCAATGTTTTGAAATTTCTTCCTGTTGAAGAATGAAAGACGGCTAGCAGCGTTCGAGAACCTCCTCTTTGCACCCAGCATGACATAGCGGTCCTTGAATGATCGTGTCAGGTCGTCGTTGTAGGTCGCCATCTCCTCAATTTTCTTCTTCCAAGACAGTACATAGCTCCTGAATGGCTCCGAGATCAAGGGTGTCACCTTGTTCATATTGGCCTTGTCTGCCAGATATTCCACCGTTATTTTGGACTGCATGGCCTTAAAAACTGTCTTAGTGATTTTGAGGTCATGTTTCACCTTTGTCCATTCCTCCTTCGTGTACGGTTCTAGATTGCTTTTGGACCGCTCTGCTCCTCCGAGTACTACCATGATGTCATCAACCACAAACCTTCGTGTTTTCATGTAATCAATGTAGTTGTTCATGCTCCTCAAGATTTGATCCTTACCCTTATATGGATTTCTAATGCTCACCCTCAAGTCCAGGATCCTCTGTGCCACCTTCTTGATCTGTCGCTGGTTAAGCCCTTGAAGCTTTTGGATAGCCGACTTGGTCAATGGAACCTGCTCAGAGTTGCATACAATCCCCATAGCATCAATGAGCTCCCCCTTGTCCCACTTTCGAAACACAGTCTCCCACAACTCCCAGACGTCCTCATCAACATGGACCAATGCCAACGCTTCTTTCAAGGAGCTCTTCTCCAGTGTAACCAGTGCCGCTTGCATAAACTCCTGGGATGAAGAGCACATTTATTTTCAGACCCAACAAATTATCAGTGAGGGAATTCCAAAATCCCTATCTAGATACTAGTATGTACATAAATGAAGAAAAAGACTATTAGAAGAATGTTTACCTTCCACAAGCCAGTCTCGTTCTTTTTTGCATTATCATTGTATTTCGGCGGCTTCCCAATTGATGCATAAAAGCTTCTTAGGTGACCCAATTTCTCGCTAAAAGTCGTGTCAAACTTTTGTGCTTTGTTCGGATTATTTAGAAGCTTGGAGAGCTTCACCAGTTGCAAGTGCTCTTTTGACCACACAATCCTGGCCGGCCATTCTCCAAAGTAGTTGCGAGCTGCTCGTCTGTATCCAAATCCTCAACAAGTTCCCACAGACACAATTCCATGTTGTAAAGATTTAATTCATTCGACGTCGACATTGATGTCGACGTTCAATTGACTCGACGGTATCCTACTTCATTCTAATAGACGTCCATAGCATATAACGTCAATTTCAAATCTACTTGTTGAATTCTAGAGTCAAGAGACATAGATCTGGTTAGTGAGTACCTTGGCAGCCACGATTGTATGTTGCCCTCTGATAATGAAAAATTTCGTTGAAGCATCGTCGATCTCCGCTGATCTCGTTGGTATCTTCTCACACACATCGTCCTTGTTCTCTTGATCAATTGGAGTGAGGTATACTGGATGTTGGGCTTGCAGGAGTCTGGTTTTGACCTCATCCTTAAACCATATGTTTAGGAGGAGAATTCATCCGCGATATCGGTATTTTGAAAGTTCTACTAAAACCGAATGGAAACATGTCTCCGTAGTATTCTACTAGATTTTTTGTCAGTTCTATTGACTTATCATTGTCGTAAATGTCGGTTGTCTTAGGTCTCTTTACGTCGGGAGCAAGGGCTGGATCAATGGATTTCTTTGGTTTCCGCTTCTTTGAGGATGATCCAGCACCTTCCTGATCATGTTTCGTTACAAATGACCCTGCCGTAGACTTACGTCTTCGTCTTGCTGGTGTTTCCGTTCTTTGTTCCATGTTTTCATTACCGGCTGCTAACAATACATCCTGAAAACGGTCCTAGGAGCGGATAAATGTTTTGGTATCCTGACCGCAGTTGCTGTCTTCATTGAACTTGAATCCTTTTTTGATTGATTGTTTCATGAGGATCTTGCGGACAGAGTTTCAGATGTTACGTACCCGAATGTTTTTGGCACCCTTCCATCCTCAGCAACAAAGATCGCCAGCATTGGAGACTGCATGTTCGTCTGGATTTCCACTTCCTTCACGTATGCGTATTTGAGCTCTGTAACATTGCTTTCCGTCTTTTACTGAAACCGGAGTTTGTGATCTGGAGGTTCCCCAGCGACTTCAATGCCCCATTCTTTTGCTCTTCAATTTGTATATAGCTACATGTTCGGTCATGTATCCCGGGGATCTGACAGATAAGAAATCCCCACAAATGTCTGCAGACATTCCGGTTGGCAATCTCGGGGCTGAGAACTGCAAAAAAGCCATATGTCCAATATTTGATCAGGAAAACACCTCAACATTAATGTTGACGCTAGAAAATGTTTATGATGTGACCATGATATTTAATCACATTATCTTTTCCACATACAATGAAAGACAAACCAAATCCCACAAGGTTTGTAAGCTCAAACACATTAAAAAATCTTTGTAAATATCCATCTTTTATTCACATCAGAGAGCAACTGAGATTTACAACACATTACTCAACAATGAGACAACATTACTCAAATGTCCAGAGACCAGTGTCTTCATCACAATAGATTCGGCCTAACCAAACAAGTTCCAAAAGAGGACTCCTCTTTTGATCTTGACCTTGAGTTCCCGACAGCCCAAGAATCTCGGCATAGACGTTGTCCATGGGTAGCTCATATTCTTCGGGGTATGACGTGCGTGGAACGTAAGTCTCTGGACTGTATGTTTCTGGAACATATGTAAGGTAGAATAACATGTATTCATATGGACGTTGGATATTTCGTTGAGAGAAAGAAATGTATTGTGGTGAGGTTGACATGTATTCAGGGAGGAACGGATAATATCCAGGCGAGTCTGCTGCCTCTAACCGGATTGAGAATAGGCATTCAGGTGGTTCAATGAGGTCCGGAAGCTCGTATTTGGGAGTTCCGAGAATTGGGTAGAACTCGATGAGTATTCGATCGTTTCATCATTTCCAAAATAATCACTCCTACACAACCACCTATGAACTGCCTCAGTTCATTGAAACACAAAATCTTATTGATCCTACTTTCCAAAGAATTGTTCTAAATTGACTCGACCTCGACATGAATGTCGACGTCCATTCGGAGGAGACAAGGGATACTATTTTTGGAACATTTCTTCTGCTACCTATGTCGAATTCAGTACGATCCTAAGCAAGGGACAGAAGAGATTTTACATCAGGTCTAATGAACGTCGACGCAAAATGTCGAGGTTCCAGATAAATATGTCAAGAAATAGTGGGACATTTCGCCACGAAGACGCTAATGTAAAATCCTCACCCAACCTAGCCTACCGCATCTTACCTTAGTACAAGAATCCAAATTGACCTCAGTGAAACTCAATCTCATGAAAACCGAACCTAACCCAACCTCTTTGAACCGCATTTCCAACCTACCTGACCTCATTAAACTCCACAACGTCAACACTCATGTCGATGTTCCTGACATTAGCTTTTCATGATTACGTGAACCAGGAAGTTGTTTGCTATATTTCTAGACATTCTAGACTTTCTAACAATTAATGTCGACGTTCTACGATTCACTATCGATCGTGTACGCATATGGTCTTATAATTTGTTGTCTCATATTTGGGAATTTGGAATGGTTACAAGTAGTGTTTCCATGGTACACGTTTAATTCATTTCCTATGCATTGTTTATGCATGTGCATAACATACATTATGCAGCAGAATTCGAAATACGATTTGAAAGTTTGGGGCTTTTGCATTTGGTATTACAGTTTTGGATCTATGGCTTGAGCCAAGTTAAGACAAGAAAGACAATAGAAATCAAGGGAAACAAGACAACACAATGAATTAATAAGTTTGCAATTTTACCTGCTACGGGAGTGTCTTCGAGGCTTCCAAATAAATGCTTCAAATGCCCTCTATCCACTTCCACAAATACATCTATTAGCTTGAAAGATATAAAAAGAGATCTAATAAAGACAATGAAAAACAAGGTAACCAATATGGTGATAATGACACGAACTTCTGATTGGCTCTAGTCTACTATACCAAAGCCATTAGAAGACCTGAAAATAACTAGGGGCAGGAAGCCCGAACAACAAATAGAAGCTCACAGGGAAAGGAAGATTGCAATTGCCGCAACCTGAAGATAATAAATTCCTTAATCTAATTTAATCCCTTGCCTCTCTCCCCTCTCCCTCCTTCTCTATCTCTTAGGACGGGAAGCCCGAACAGCAAATAGCTAGGAGGAAAGGAGATGCAATTGTCATTTTGTTGACAACTTTAAGACAATATTCAGTTTTCAATGCCTTACCATCTCTCCCCTCTCTCTCTCATTCTCTCTCTCTTAGGGCAAGAACCCCAACAGCAAACACAAGGTGAAGGAAAGTGAGATTGAAAAATAACCTAAAAACATGCATTGTTCCATTGCTCTGCTCTCTCATCTTCCTCATTCTCTCTCTTAGGCTAGAAACCCACCTCTGAAGTGATGCCCCACTCCTCCCTATGCACCAGCCCGCCACTCCACCGCTCCAAGCTCTGTCCCCTTTCTCGCACCTCTCGACTCGCAGCAGCTTCAACGTCTCTGCTCGCAGCAGAGGTGGTGGCTGAAGAGTTAGGGCAACCCCCCTCCGTTGGATCTGGGAGTTAGGGCAAACCCCCCTCCATTGGATCTGGGCTAGATCCAACGGCATCAGCTAA